>VDFB02000003.1:687049695-687775558 GCA_007258455.2 Sequoia sempervirens
AAAGTGTTAAAAAACACATTGTGTTTTCAAACAAAAATCTTCCTCCTCTTTTGCTTTGCACCTTTTCGCCTTCGTTCGTTTGTATCCTTCGCTTGTACCTTCGTTTGCTTTTGTACCTATAAACATTACAAAACAAAGTATTAAAATAAATTCATTACAAGAAATTAATTGAAATATTTAAAAGATAAATCATAACTCCTCCAAATAACATTTGGGCTCTATAATGTTAGCTTACTCAAGTAACAAAGAAATGACAAAATAAAATCATCACTTAATACTAAAGATAGCCAAGTTAAATCTGTACAAGTATTTAAATAACTCCTTATTGACTTCAAAACCAAATGATGTCAGCCCTATCATTAGATTTCCTTTAAAATGATAGCTATGTTGAAGAGATAATGATTTAGAAAACTCATTTTGTTAACCACAAAGTAATGTGCCAAAAGATGTTGCATCAAAATTTCACATCCATATTAGCATTAACTTATGTGTTTGTTGAAATACCAAAATATCACAATGTAGTCTTTGTCAAAAAGCATAGTAAGTCAACATATTACTGTCTGCGCATTAATGCCTCAACGCTTGCTGGATTCTATGATATTCATGCCACGGGTTGATAGTTTAGCAGAGATTTGTTTTAAATAGGACACTCATATGTATAAACATCCAAAGAAACTTGCATATCCCTCATTAAGGATGAAAATACCAAAGCATTGGCTGTCCATTCACCGCAAGAAAACTACAAAACAGAAATCCCTGTTCAAAAGGCAATGATGACTACGCCTGAAATTGTGGTACTCCCATATCGCCTTGTGAGTTGCAATCCTTTCTTTTCTTTCCTAGTGCGGAGTTATTTGCCACCAACTTCTTTTTGAAGCGCCATAAAGTCTCCACTGTTAGGCACGTATGCCATCATCAAAGAGCCACTTGAGCTGAACCTGATAAGAAAACAGACTGTCGCTATCATGGTCTATGGATCTGCGCACAAACATGCTTTCTTCAGCCAGAAATAATATACTTCATTAACCTCAATGCATTTAATATGATGGTGACTTCAACGCAATTATCACAGTCTATGGATCTGCGCAGATTAGGACTTTTCAAGCAAACTGGAAATGCGAAGCTGAATTCAACAAGATTTGGTGTGTCAAAACTGTCTTTAAATAAATGCGTTTGGCTTAAAGACAGAAAAAACCGCGCCCAAGGAACTGGAGAGTTTTCTAACTGAATGCAAGGGGCAGGTAAAAATATGAATGTAAGGGATGCGCCGTGCAGCAGTAAGGCAGATTTTCAACAATATTTGTCAGCTTTATACAAATAGAATCCTCCACGTAAAAAAAAATGAGATAAAATGGAGCTTTTGAAAGACAGTATGCATGTATTACATCGAAGTTATGCTTGCAGCTGAAAGTGCTATGACAGAATGCATAAATGCTTGCCAATCACAGACAGTAAATTGATGAATTTTTTAAGGCGTAGAAGTTAATGACTATGCCATAAAAACAAGAATGTTTTGACAGTGATTACTACAGTGATAAACTTAAAGACCAACTTGAAAGGAAACAAATCTGCATTTCAAAGAGCCCACATAGCCTATTCTTTCCTTGGAGATTATTGTGTAGTGAAGGCATGACGTGATCCGTGAATAAATACCTTATTCCAAATGCTTGTTTACAGGAACAAAGTGCGACTGTTATAAACTGAAGTAGCTATTCTATCATAGGCCAAGAAAGATTACAAGAAATATTGTAATTAACAGACACTAGAAGACTTGGTTACACAGGTTGGCAGATCTTTGAGAGGGTGATAACATCCTGCACTTGCGGTTAGTATATCAGCATCCTTTACTCATTTAAAAAACAAATATTTCGTTCTTAAGAGCATAAATCAATATCTATGGTCTGCCTCATTATTTAAGGAATATCACATTCTAAAACTATGAGAGGAGTAGCAACAAAAGAGTGTTACGCTCATTAGTGTTGCAGATTATCAGACAGAGTGATGAATTTTTTTATTTTATTTTTCACAAATGAGAGTTAATGACAGCAGATGAAAACACATTAATCGTGTAAAGCAAAACCGTATCAAATATAAATGGGAATACTAAGGATAAAGTGACAGTATCAAGCTGTGTTTTCCACATGAAGAATGAAATGTAAAGGTTAGTGCCCTCCTTCTAGCGCCATTTTGTAGGCATCTTTTTCAAAATCTGCAAACAAACTACACTTCAAGCATGGGTTAGTGTTATGCAAACTCTACTAAAATGCCTCTATGAAATACCTTAGAAATGCTTCCAAATGCAGCAAATGATATTAAAAAGACCAAAGCATTATGAAAACAAAACCAAATTACCTATTCCATAGTTGGATTGGTGTCACTTGTGCTAGTGACCCTTTCCCAATCCTTGATAAAAGCTCAAATTGAAAATGCTATGAAGATGGTGGAGTGATGATGAACAAGATTAAATCTCAAATGAAGAGAGTAACCTTGCATGAAATTGTGAAGATTGTGAAGGATTTGCTTGAGGATGATGCACCTATTTAAAGATTTTCAAAATGCCAAATGTTGAAGAGGGACCAATGTGGGATCAAAAACAAGCCAATGAATTGAGGACACTTGTCATCATGTGATTAGTTAATGTGTGTGCAAGATTTGGGAAGAGTGCCCAAGAGGGGGAAAATTTGAATTCAAATTTTGCCATAAATTAATGAGAGGGGGACAAGAAAGAAGAGCAATAAATGCCCTGTTTGACTTGTCATGTTGAGGGAAAATGAGTTTTAATAAATCAATAAAATTGATTTATTGTGCAAGTGGCTAGGTCTAGATCATGCAAGTGGGATGGGATTAGCCTTAGATTAGGATTAGATTAATTTAATGATGATTATGCTGATTTAATGCTGATTAACTGATTTGACTTTTTGGACTTTGGAAAATGATTTAAGATTTGATTTAAATGGCCTTTTTATTTTAAATAACCTTAGGCAATGAGATTATTTAAATGGATGAAGGTGATGAATGGATCTAATGCAAATGTCTAGTTTAATTGATAAATGATCCTGATCGAATGCATAATGTAAAATTTGCATGTCTCTGATTACTTGAGAGATATCTTTCTTCTTATAAGATTCATTTCCATTGGAACTTCTCTTTCTTTTAAAAGATCCTCTCTTGTAGGATTTTTTCTTACTCCTCTTATTAGATGTTGTGTGGAGAACATGAATGTCTTCATCTATGTGTTTTTGTTTATTCTCTTTAAGGATCATCATGATTCTAAATTTCCATGATTTGAAGTTGTCTGCTCCTGCAAGGTGATCTTCAAATCTGATCACACTTGACATTATGAAGAATGTGATGTGAATTCAATTTTAGAAAATACAAATTTTCTAGAGCAAACTAATTTTAGATTTGTTTTGGATTCACACAACTTGGCTCTGATACCATGTAAATGTAAACAAATCTTTAATCAAATTGGGAGACTAAGGGACTTATGAAAATTCTAAGTGTAAGAATACTACTCAAACTTCTATGTTCAGATTTTCAATTTCTAGATTTGAATTTCTTATTTTTGAATGTGTTGATTGCAGAACATTATTTGATTTCTATGTTTCCATATCAAAGAAGGATCTGCCATAAATAAGATAGGAGACCCACCCCTAAGAGGCACATCTCATGAGAGGACGTGTCTCCACAAGTGGAGACACGTCCACTCATGGGATGTGTCCCTTAGGGCGCGACTTATGATAAAGTCATTTATCATTGTTTAGTATAACTCATATATACCCTTCTACAAGGTGGCAGATGAGTAAGTAAATTCTGATTAATGAAATGCATAATATAACATCATATATATAATTCAAATTTTATATGTATGCTCATAAATTCGATTAAATGTTTTTCTAGAAATATTTCAATATAAATGATAAACTTTGATCAAGTATGAATGACGATGATGCTTACAGCAATCGTCATTCATATATGACCGAAGCTATCATTCATTAACATGCACATAGATGAAAAGTGTTGGAAAATGCATTTGGAATTGAAGCCAAAGTGGTTTAAGGATTGTAAAGGAAAGAAAAATGTTGTCATTGTCATTTAGGATCTTGGATCAGATTCTAATGATGAAACAAAGATAACAGTTGTGGGTTTGAAAGGTAAATCTTTTGTTGGTAATGATTTTGTCACTAATGTTTTATGTGCTTCCACTTCTAAAAGTCATGTTGTTCTTGAAGATAGCAAAAGATGTGAATTGTTTCATATAAGAGTGATTTCTAAGAACACTAAGATTGATACCCTAATAGATAGTGGGTCCCAAGTTAATCTAATTTTAGAAGTTGTTAAACAATTGGGATTGAAAACAAATCTACATAAGAAACCTTATCCATTAGGTTGGGTGTGCAATGATAACAGATTGTGAGTAACTAAGCAATGCAATCTAAGATTTGCAATAACATCTAAGTTTATATATGAGGTTGAATTTGATGTGGTTCCACTTGATATCTATGGGATTGTGTTGGGTATCCCATACTTATATGATAGAAAAGCAATATTCTACAGAGAACATAATCAATATCACTTGTTTAAGGAAGGACTTGAATACATTGTGCATTCTCATCTAATTAAGATTCATAAATATTTTGTGACAATGGGACAATTGGAAAGGGTAGTTAATGAAAGCAATAATTTGGCACTTATGTCTATACCACAAGAAGTGTCATTGCATAAAAGCATATCTAATTCTAAGGTTGTTCTAGTTATAAAAGACAAGCATGATGCTGGTACATTCTTTTTTCTCATCCACAAATTTAGTTTTGTTATTCAGCCTTCTACTTTTTAGTAGTGTATGGTTGGTAGCGGCAACACTGAATGTGGATGTGTATATGGCTAATGCACTTAAAAATATTAGTGTAGTTTTGATTCTTGTTATGATGAGTTAGATGTACAGGTTCCAAGAAGGAAGGACAGATGATACTGGGCAAGTGGGGTGACATTTCCCTAGCTCAAAGTGTTTATAAAACAAGATTTTTGGAGGTCCAAAAGCTTCTTAGTGGGGAGGAATGATCTAGGTGGATCCAGAAAACCTAAAAAAATCTCACAGTCTCAGAATCTCTTAGAATTGACATCATTGTGTAGAGCTCGCTAACACAATTCTGACACAACTGGAATCAGGTCAAAAGGAGGTCGTAGGCAAGAGTTATGCTCAATCAAAATTGGTCAAATTGGCGAACCAGGGGGCCAGATAGGAAAAAAAAGGAAAAAAATTGATTGTCACAAAAGTGGTCAAAATCAACATCATCGCGAAGAGCTTGTCAAGACCTTTCCAACGGTGTTCATTTCATCAAAAAGAAAGATTGTATGCCAAAGCTACACCAAGTCAAAGTTTTAGTCAAAATGATGATGTTAGCATGTAACGTGGTAGTTGACTAGATGGTGACATGGAAATTGTTGGTGATGTGGCAAAAATATCACAAAATTCATGTACACCATGCTTTATTTTTGAAAAAAAAAGTGGTGGAAGTTTATTCCACAAAATCCATTTGGTGGGATCAGATTTTGTGGGATCCAAATCTCCTAAAAATAAAAAAGATTAACTCATAAAAAAAAACCAAATGAGCCCGTGAATAGGTTTTAAGGGCTTAAGCAAATTAAATTGTTTTTTTTTATGAGGAAGTTATTTTTTTTTAACGGGTTGTGTCATATTTAAAGCATATTCTAGCCCGATTTATTAACAAAATAACTTTTTATGGTTATTTTAACCCCTTAAATTGTTATGAAGCCTAATTAAAGGCCAAAAGGGGTTGAACAAAATATTTAAAAGGGGTTAATTTGTTTGAGGGGAGTTATTTTATTTATTATGGTGGTTTTAAACCCCATATGCAAAATTATGTATAAAAGGGGGTTAGGTGTGTGAGTTTTTCATTCAGGTGTTTTAAGAGAAAATTTTATGCTCTTTTGAGGAATTTTTGGAGAACTTTACAAGGTGATATTACACCAAGAATTGTAAAAAAATTGAGAGTGAGATTGTGAGGAGACTATTGCAAGCTTGAAGAATTGTAAGAAGGAATTTTCAAGTGCTTGGCAATCTTAATAAATTGGTCCAATGTCGAGAAGCAGACTCAGAGACGTGGTCCTAATCGGATGAACTTCGTTATCAAGCATGATATCTCTTTTTCTCTCCCATCTTCTAATTTTCTTCAGTATTTTAATTCTTTGAGTTTCCAATTTATGTTCATTAATATTTTTTTTTTGGATAAAGTATTAAGTGTACCTAGTTTACTCCCTCAATGGTTAAGATTCAAAAACACATAATTTTGTTGGATCAGGGTAAAATATGTAGTTGAGAGTAAAGTGTAAATTATTTTCTATCTCTTTAATTATAGATCAAAGGGATTACTACCCAAAAGAAAGAAGGGCTCACTACCAATGTCTCACTGCTAGATTACAGAAAAGAAGAAAGAAGGATGTGACAATGAGAAATCAATCTCAATGCAATAGAAAATTCCACCACATCATCACCAACACATTCATAGTCTTTCTAAAGATTGTGGACACCTTCTTCTCACTCCTTCTAGTAGTCTAACTCATTGAATCTTGCACTGCACTTCAAAAATTTTGTACTTCAGAAATATACAATTCACATCACATCCACTACACATAAATCCTCCATGAACACAACACTTATTTTTACCTTCTTCAACCTTGAAAACATTCTCCAAGGTCAGCTTTACACCTCAACCATGCAAACTCAAATTAGGTTAGTACCAAAACATTCCTGTGGTGGAAAGGAATGAAGCTAGACCACATCACACCTTAACTTGGACCTTAATCCACTCATACATGCCAAGCCACTTCCACAATCATCGAAGAAAATCCATAATTAGTGTTAACACCCAAGGTCGACTGAACCCATGTAAACACCATTAAAAAATTAAGTACATGCTTTATTTAATCTCGAGATCATTTGGGGACAAAAAATGTCACTTGAAAAAAATCTAGAATATTCCACAAACACCTTGAAATCCAAAAAATTCCTTCACAACAACTATCACCTGAAGAACAAACTCATCATGTACACCTAGTTAACCTTTCACATACTGTAACTCAAGAAACTAACTTGCGAAGCACCAAACCACAAACAACTTCAACTAAAGGTAGATATGACCCTTATCAACACACTTCTAGCACTGCAAGACTAGAAACCAAGTTGTGGAGAAATGCAAAGCAAAACTATTTCTCCCAAACACCACTGCAATACACAATTCACACACTAGTGAACACAACTTTCTTTGTACAAGGATCCAAACCGAAAAAATTTGGATATAACACTTATGAACCACTTTGATCAACATATTTGAACTACACAAGTAGAGCTTTAGTACAAAATAAATGTGAAGCAAAACCAGAACACCGCTCTATATGCCAAAACACCTCTACAACACACTATTTTCTCTTTTATTTAAATTTTCTCAAAATCACTTGGAATCCAAGCACCACAAACAAATTCTCATCATGAAAAAACTAACTACAACATAGCAACTCAACCATATACATTCTTATCAAAGAAACACTAGAGGTTGACACCAGTAGCACCTACTAATGACAACATAATGAAACTAATGAAAGAATCACCACAACTTCTCAACCATCAGTAGACTTCTAACAATCACCAACAATATGAACTAGTTGACATTAATGAAAACACAATCAAAAGTCTACTGAAATCAATGACAACACCAACTACTCATACTTGCAACAATAATTACTTTTTAAATAAATTATGAGGTTTTAAATAATTTAATCCATAAGTTAATCAACTAATTCCACATAAATAATAATTCATATTTGACTTATTATAGCAATAATTTTATAGTTGACCAATTTGTAGACAATAGAGTAAAATCTTCATTATTTTAGCTCTCAATCATTGCCAATATATCATTAATGAATTCTTAATGATAGAGATAAATAATACCTTTAGCCATACTAATGCCATGTCATTCTTTTGAAAATTTCTAAACACATTTAGAATCAGTCAACTAAATTTTACTAAAACAATACATATATCCATAGTCTATAAATCTTAAATGTTATTACTGAGTGAGGGTCATTACATTATTGTACTATGTATTATTTTCCTCTTTAAAGATGCTATTTTATCAAATATATTTCTTTGGTCATTGAAAGAAACAAACTTGGATTAGTTTTTCATTACCCAATAACTTGATCCACTCTTTGTCACAAATTTTTAATCAATTTCTCCAACACTTCCAAGCTAGCATTGGACAACAAGTCACATTAACTAGTTCGGTTCATTGCAAGAAAGGATCCAAGGAAAAGTGACTCATTTTATATGGTGATATCAAGCTCTCTACTCTCAAATATCATATTTGTTGGAGTTTATAGTGAACCCCAAAACTCCCAAAAATCACCTATCACAAATGAGGGATCAAAGTAATTGATTTTCTATGCAACTAAGAGAGAGTGATTTAATATACAAAAGCATATGATATTGAGATTAACCTATAATTTTATTGTCAATTGAATGTAATTAAATTATTACAAAGCACAATAATGAATTCCTATAAAATAAAATGTGAAAAACCTAGATAAGGATTTGATTAGATGATGAAAATTGTCCTAATCCTATGCAATGAGATAACTTGACTTATAAATAGCCCAATCTAATAATAAAAAAGTACTACTAAGTTTATCTAAAGTAATTAAAGTAATAAGGGACCTAAAACTTAATTGATGATTAATTATTTGTCAAGTGATTATCATAATTAATCCAACACCCCCTTAAGATCAACCTGGCAAGAAGCTATGTCTAAAATCTTATAGCAAAATGGAGAGGAGGAAGAGAGATGGGAGTGGGTGTTTGAAATCTTCAGAGGGAGATGGATATGGAGAGTCTAATCCAAATGATGATGATGCAGTTTTACTAGGTTTTTTTGGTTTGCTTCTCATTTTTGGTTGCTTCACGGATGTTGTGTGGATTTTTTCTACTTTACATATGTTGTGTTGGGTTTTGGTGGCTCCCCCATCGATGTGCCCAGTTTTAGATACTTTGCGGATGGTTTTTTGTGTGGGAGCTCTAGTTGGAATGGTGTTGGTGAGGATGGGTTTTTTGTTGCTGGTGCTAATGGTTTTTCTTCCATGCCTTATTTTTTGGAGGTGGAAGTTATTGTGGGTTGTGGCTTGGTGTTTTATCTACTATATTTCGACAACCCTTTTCAGCATCTTGCTTCCCTATCCTCTATCTCTTGGAGGGTCATGCTTGCAATTGGTTTGCTGCTTGTGGTTGGTGCTTTAGCAGATGGTTATTGTTGGTTGGGATGGGAGCTATTGGATGGGACATCTCTCCATGCTTCTGTATATGGTGCCTTATCTTGCTTGGTGCTTATTTTTTAGGTTTGTTTTTGCAATCTATTTTGACCCCTAGTTGTTTGGGATCTCTTCAGTTGGAGGGGTTGGTTTGTGGTCTTTTTTAGGCTTGGTGAAAATTATTGGTTGTATTTTATTTTACCTTTTTTATGGTTGTTGTCTTGTGGACTTTGGTTGCTTTTTGCATGTGGTGGATTCCATAGGATACTAGTTATTTGGTATCCTTGCTTAAGCTGACTATGGGAGATGTGTTTTCTTATGTTGCTATTATTTGATAGATGGCTAGGATGAGTCTAATTTCTATTCTGAAATCCTAGTGTTTTAGGTTGATAATGGATGCTTTCCCTTTTTTGAATATGAAGCTTTTAAGGTTTAGGGGGGATGGTTCTTTTTACTGGAAAAAGGTTTCCTACTTTTGGCTCTTGATGATGGTGATTGTGATGTTCTTGGGAGTTTTGGAAGCCCTTATTTTTATTATTGAGGTGTTGTTGTATGTTGGGCTTGTCTCCTTTCTATTGGATGAGCTATAATTAATGCTTCTTCTAAAGGCTTAGGGGTTTATGTATTTGTGGCTAATTGTTGGGTTACTCTTTCAATCTTGCTTCATGTGCCAAGACCTTGTGATTCCTAAGGATATTATTTTTGTCCTTTCTTCTGAAGCTTTTTTTGTTGGATTCTATAGTTTGAGTCTTCTCTAGAGGTGGAGATTACTCCTATTAAGGGGGATCCCTCTCCTATTGAGATGGATTTGGATTTTGTAGGTGTGGTGGAAATTTCTCTTCTCTCTTATTGGTTTCTATTGAGGTAGAGCTTGTGGGAGCTAGAGAGTGGTGGATTTGGTGGCAAGGGTCCTCATATTATCCTCTCCTTTAGAGGGAAGCTATCTCCTATTGAGGTGGAGCTTGAGATGGCTATCTAGGTGAATTGGTGTTGTAAGGTTGATGTTGGATCTTAGTGTTAAATCATGTTCTTTTACCCCTTCTTCAATGAGAAGGGTGTGTTGGTGCTGGAATTTATGGTTACTAGAGGTGTGTGGGTTTTCTACACCAATCAGTTGGTTTTCTTCCTTGGCTTAGTATTGGGTTTTCTAAGCATTTGGTTAGTTGTTGTGTGGTTGATTTAGATACTTATTTTTATTAGTTAGGGTTTAAGGTCCATATTCTTTCTTGTTTGTAAGGGTTAAAAGCCCCTTCAAAACCTACTTATATGTTGCAACCCATGTTATACTATTTATTTTAGATGGTTGCTACTATTTAGGCTACTAATATTTTTGATGATTTTTTTGCTGCAGCTTTCTTGGTCTAGATAGGGTTTTGGGTCCCTTCAAAATCTATTTGTAATGGGTTTCGGGTCCCATCAAAACTTTCTTTTCCCCATAATAAAAAACATAGGGAGAAGCTCAAAACCATAATAAAGAGTGTAATTATGGATGCATGAATGGGTCCCAACTACATAGACTGGTGAGGTACCCATGTATAAAGAAATGAAATCTATCATAACCATTGAAAATGACAAAACCACATGGAAAAGAATCCTTTCCAAAAGAGAGAAAAATGAAATAATTGCACTAGTGAAAGAAGGATAGAAGGATAACTCAATGTGACCCCTCAGGGACTACTTCCTACACATAAGTATAATATATGTCCCCTAATAGGAGAGGTAAAATAAGGATATGAATCTCTCCCACAAAGAAAGAGATTATGTGCCAATAATGAATTATTTAAGGAAAAACATGATCCATTTCCTATAAACAACAATTATCCCTTTAGAAAGAAATAGATCCACTGGTGATTGGAGAAGCCATTCCTAAAATATGGAAGAATAAGGAATCTAATCAGAATGACGTGTGCCACTAAACATTTCTCAAATATCCACATGTTGAAATGAGGTGATATCAATCTAGAATCATGTGAAGACTAATGTATAAAAATATAAAAAGATGATTAAGATGACTATCCAACATCGATGATGTGGATGTTCAAAAAGAGGAGATGAATGTCCTCAAATTAATCCTCTAAATTTTTAATTTGAGACTCTACAAATAAGTATGATGTATTCAAGATATGAATTCCAAGTACCTATGTTTGGAAGATTATGAATGTATTGATATACTAAACCAATAGTGGACAAGGATGTGGTAATGTCAAGATGATCAAGAAAAACAAAATATAGAGATTGGGTCTCAATATAAAGAGTGGGAACATGAATACAAGTATCTGAACCATCTGAATATGCAAGACCTATAATATACTCAAGATCTTCTAAAGTATCATCATCGAAGGGTATGAAAAATACATCTACAAAAGGAATGAGACAATTTGTAGTAGGATCTTATAGGAATGGAGAGATATGAGGGTCTCCATGGATCTCCTAAATTTGAGTCCAAAGTGGGTGGGGATAATCAATGTCTAATAAATCACACATGTAGTGTCATGATAAACAATAGAACAAATTGCTTCTACCACATGATCACTGATAATACCCCATGTTGAATAAATCCTTGGTGTGCTTGGTGTAAATATGAATCCATACAAATAAGCAAAAAGATCAAGCCACTTGAGATGTCTCAAGATGTCATTTTATAAGAATCATAGTTATCATTTTCTAGGATGAACATAAAACCATGATTCTTACTCAAATAAAAAAATCATACACTAATAATCTCAACACTTGTAAAGAAAATCAAATGAAGACATATCATGCAAATATATCCTTTCTAGGTGCCAAGACATCCAAGTAATTAATAAATTATGAAATTACAAAAAAATGAATAACATGTTGATCCAAGTGGATCTCGAGAACCTAAAAATTGAACTGTTCAAGATACCCCCAAAATCAACACCATGTCGAAGTGCTCAGAAAATTGGAATTAATGCAACTTGAACAGGTGAAAAAGGAGTTCATATGTTCAAGTTATGGCCAACCAAAATTTGGTCAAACCAAGTACAAGGGGCCAGTCAGGAAGGCAAAAAATTTGACTGACTCATAATCAATAAAAAATGATGTTGAATCGAAGGGATCGATGACACAAACCCAACGATGCTCATTTCATCAAAATCTGAGCTCATATGTGAAAACTATAGTGAGTCAAAGTCTAGTCAAACCTTGCAACTAGACAGGTATTTTTAGGTGAAAAATTGATCATCTCAAAATTCATCAAAAATAGTGTCAAAATGAAGAATTCATCACCACAATCTCAACGATGCTTGTTTCGTCAAAAACGAAGCATGTACGCAAAATATATGGCTAGTCAAACTTTGCAATTGACCAAGTTCAACAAGTGGTACAGGTGATGACATCATCATGATGTCAGCATGTTGACACAATAGATCCATAGCATATGGACATGAAATGGACCGATTAGAATGTGACATGTGTCATTCCATATTGCTGAGGTGGCATATGACATGACAACTCATACCATGATGTGGCGTCTAGTTGGCAGATGATGTGGCATCCAGTTAGCAGATGACATGGCAGTTTGAGTTGGCAACTGACATGGCACTTCAACCTCCAATCTTTGGAAAATAGCTTGTTGACATGTGGCATCCAATATATGATGCCACAGGGCATTGTCTTCGGTGAGCAAGAATTGTTAGTTTATTTTTACCACCAAAATAATTGATGGGGGTCAAACCCACGATCCCCACATTCTAAGCCACCACCCGCAACCATCATGCCAATGGTTTGTCCCTTACCCAATATGGGAACCGATTGGTAATATCTTTTAAAATAATTTAAACTGCTTTTAAAAATGGAAGCGGTGGGGTTTCAACCCTCGATCGTTGGGCACCAAAAGGTAAGGCTTGTCACCACGCCATTTGTGGTGTTTAAAATATATAAGGCACTAGTTCTATTTAAAGAACAGTTAAGGCCAAAAACTAAACTAAATAACCAAATGGTTATTAGTTAGGGTCTAAATAAAATAAAAACAAAACCCCCTAACAATCAAAAGCTTGAATAAACAATAAATCAAGGGCATTATAAACCAAAATTAAATGTTTTGTTGAATAAGGGGAAATTGGTTTTGATTTTTCCTTATGGGGGGTAAATGGCCAAAATTTTGGGTTGTAACCAAATGGGGCCAAATTTTTCTATAAAAGGAGGATGTGAGGAAGGAACAAGACATCCCAATTCATCGAGCTCATTCAGATCAACTCATTGATCAAAGCATTTGAAGTATGCTTTTAGGTTGATCAGTCAGGATCTAGAGATGAGTCATCCAAGTGATGAAATTTTGCAGAGCAACCTGAGAGAAGGATTGGAAACTTGGAACTCTATACAAAAGGTTGTGCCTGTAGGAGCATCATTTAGAGTCCAATTTTAAGACTTTTCTCTTGCAAGGTTGTAGGGGACTTCTGCATGTGTACATCCAATGTCAAGTATAACCAAGATGTTTTTGATACTTGACTATATTCTAGAATGATGAATTTAGTTTTTGTAATTGAGGAAAAGTACCTCCATTGCTAGTTCACATTCAATTGACGCTTAAAGAACTAGAAATGCATTTGTTGTTGTTTTTGGAAGCACTTGTTTAGTGTGGATTCAGGAAGTGATTGTAGGGCTTTGAAACTTCCTCTGCAGTGAGAGCTTTCTCTATGCTGTTAGAAGACTAGATGTTGTAAGCAATTTATAGATTCAACATTAATGGAAAATTTATCATGCTTATTGAGCAGATCCAGAGACATAGCCTAGAGAGGTGAACTCTGTAATCAAACATGTCTTTGATCTTATGGTTTTTTTTTTTTTATGATGGTTTATGTTTTATTCTACATTTAAGCTAAGTTAAATTGGTTAAGTGAAAAGGAACTAATCAAGGAGCTCAGAAGATTGATGGATTAAGTTTACAAATTGGATTCAAACCATTAATTAAAGATCTTGGCAAAGATTTGAGATTAAGTAAGTTAAGCAATTGATTTCAAGTATGATTAAATCAAGAACTTAGTTGAGTAAGCAGACTCTAGAGTTTTTTAGATCAAGTGGTATCAAAGCCATTTTTAAGCTCAAGTTTTGTTAAAGTGACCAGTTTGACAAGTTTTTTAGTTAGCTCAATGTGCTCAATTTGCTTAATTAAGTAGATCACCAGTATATGCAAGTTTTTCATTTTGATCAATTTGATAGTTTGATGGTTTGCAAGTTTGCAAGTTTAACAGGTGTACATCCAAGAACAAGGGGAATCTTCCAAGGTGACAATGTTTGCATCCATGATGGATGACTTCTTTTCCATGAAGAGGATGATCAAAGCACTCCACCAGGATAAGTTCGAGAGGCTTCAAGAGCTCAAGGAAGCCAATCAACATCTCTAGATGGAAAATGCTAAGTTAAGGAGTTTCCCTGAAGACTTGGAAGATAAGAAGAGGAAATTACACTTGATGTTGTAGAGTGTTGTAGAGGAGAAGATGGGAGAATGTTCTGCTCTAAAGATTCCTCCTAGTATTGAAGATCTTGACATTTTTTACTTTTTTTCTGCACTCAAAGGATTCCTCATATGTCCCCTCACACATCCTAATAGTTTGGAGGCTTCATCTGCAATAGTTCAGAAGGAGCCTTTGGAAAACAAGCAAGAAGTTGATTAAGTGACAAAGAAGGTAATAAATGGAGTAATTTCAATTCCTTCCTTTAACCATGAAGATGCTTTTGTAGCATTTGAAAAACATACCAAGGGTATTGGTATGAAGTTGCTAACGAATATGGGCTACAGAGGGAAAGGCCTTGGAATTCATGGCCAAGGAATAGCTAGTCCCATAAAAGCAATAGAACGGCCTCATTATATAGGATTGGGTTACGATAGTGAAGAAATTAGAGAATGTTCCAAAACCATGTTTGTGAGAGGTCAAGTTGAAGGTGAACCATACTATGGTAATGATAATGACTACAAATAATCTCTTGGAAAAGATGAATCTGATGGAGGAAAGTCTAAGGTAGATCACCTTGAACAGTTGGGCATGGAACCTGAAAAAGGAAAAGCGGGTTCTCCTAAGCAGTGCAGTGCTCAAGATGGTCAAGGGAAATCCAAAGGTGATGAATACGTTAAATCTATTGTTGATTTTGAAATTACTAATTCTTTTGTGCAAGACTTATGGAATATGCAACCATGCACATTTTTTCATGCACCTAACTACTATGTCTAGCAAGGTGTAGCAAGAAGTAGAGGCTTTATAGGAAGTTATTCATGCAAGCTAAGGAGACAACAAGGAATGCATCACACCTTCAACATTCCTCTCAAAAGAAGGAAATGAAAATGTAGGAGAAAGCCAAAAATTACTACACTCACTGCAAAATTAGTGGGCATTGGGTCGAGAAGTGTTGGAAGATGCACCCAGAACTTCAACGTTCACCGAGGTCTATGATAGAATCAAGTCAACCAAAGGTTGTAGAGGTAAAGGCAACACCTATTGTTACCATCTCTAAGGAAGTCTGTGAAGAACCTCAATAGAAACAAGAGCAGTTGGAAGAGGAAAGTTCCGTTGTTCAGCTCTATAAGAGAGGGGAAAACATGTCGACTATATAGTTGTGTCAACTTTGTTTTATGTTACCTTTTGGATTGTGGTAATATGTTAGTTGATGTAAAACCAGTATGGTTTTTGATTGAAATAATATAAATGAAATTGTTTTGCAAGTAATTGTATGAAATTATATCCTCGTAAGATTGAGATTTTGTAAGGCCTTTTAAAGCCATATCTCTTGTAATCCGAAGGAGAATACTTGAAGACTTCTTTATGCAAGTTAAAGACTTGTTGCTTACAGATTTCATGCAATACTCAAGTGGCTGACACTAATTCTTCAGGTGAGCATGTGCCACTAGCTTCTATTGAAAAAGAAGAGCATGGATAGACCATCTACACATTAGGAATCAGAGTTATGGAGAACATCAAGAGTGACCTGTATGTTTCAACTTCAAGAATTGATTAGATGACACAATGAGTCAGATGATGATTGAAAAGGCCTATAAAGGGCAATGGTTTTTAATGGCCTTGTTACTACGGTGGGCCAATGGTGAAGCCTTGAATTAGAAAGTACAAAGGTGAAGGAATGTATCAAGCTAAGGCACAGTTTGCCATTGTTCGAGCAATTCATGAGCAAGGAGGATCATCAATATGCCAAAAAATTGATTCCTTGCTATTGATGAGACCCTGTTGGTTTGCATAATGCAAAGAGGGTCATATTTCAAAGGAACAATATACTTTTGGAGACAAAAAGTTCTTTAGTGGGGAGGTTTGATCCAGGTGGATCTCAAGAACCTAAAAATTGAACTGTTTCAGATGTTGGACTCAAGGAACACTAAGAGGGGGGGTGAATTAGTGTTCAACAAGATTTAAATTTCAATCTCGATCTTAAACCATTATAGAATTTAAATAGAAGTAAAGATGCAAGCACATGAAAGAGACAATCAAAACACCATAACACCAAGATTTTCATGTGGAAACCCTGTTAGGGAAAAACCACGGTGGAGATTAATCCACAATTTATACTCTATAAAAAGTATGAAGAAAAAGGGGAATGTGCATGCATTCAGGCACACTGCCTAGAGCTTATTGCTCAATTACAAGAAGGATCACTGCCTTACAATATATTTGGGTTACAACAAAAGTTGAACTGAGAAATTAGCATCTACAAATTTCTGGATTCAGTTTTGGTGAAGCTCATGTATCAAATTCTGGACCTTCAGTCTGATTTTGCACTTTGCTCTGCTCTTCCTTAATTTGCTTCACAAAATTCTTCTAAAAATATCTCAACTATTTTTCTGATATTCGTAGACACATACACTCTACAACTTCGCATCCATACTTATTTTCACACCTATATATAAAATGGATTGTCCAACCTCATATTTATATCCGCTACCAAGAATTCAATTACTGTATGTTGGCTTCAAATGAAATGTTCTTCAAATGTCAGCTTAGATCATGAGTAATATTTAATGTGCACCCATTAGAGTTGGCCATGACATATCTAGGACCCAAAACAAAATGCTTGAATATAAAAAAAATTAAACAATTATTTGTTATACATCCATGACACGCTACATTCGTTAAGTCGGCCACCATGAGATAATAAACAAAAAATCATCCTGTCAGATCTCCTAACTCATACATCAATTAATGTGACATCACAAAACTTAACAATAAGATGACATTTATACTTAACAACCTTCCTCAAGCTCCACAACTCAAAATGATAATCTAGTGAAGCATACAAATCAACATACTAAACATATACCCTATTCTTCATTCTCTCTGCTGGTAATACTCTGTTCTTCACTTAGCTTACCGGTATGAAAAATTTTGATATATGGACTGGAATAATGACTTTAGTTTCCATCAATGACAACACTAGAAGCCATATGCCAACAATCTTCCCCTTTGGAATTGATGGCAACACTTAGTGAAAAATGACTAAGTGTCAAAACCAAAGATTACATTGCCAAAGTTCAAAATTTCAAAACTCAACTTCTTTTCAAAACACAGCTCCCCCTTAGAATGATAAGGGATTTTTTAAAAAAATTCTCTCCCCCTTTGACATCAGTGACAAAAAATTTGGATCTACCCTTTCTAATTCAAAATTGGATCAAAATTTGAAGAAATACAACTGCTATTCGAGTCAAAAAATTATTTTATACTTATCTTTCATTTCTGGAAGAAATTTCCTCTGAGCTTATACTAAAATCCTAATGGTTAAGATCAAGATGTTGTTTTTTGATGTCCAGTTGATAATATGGATGAGGGATTCTAGTATTGTGATTGATTCTTCTAATTTCTCTCCTTTCCTCAAAATTTCAATTAACTACTCCAATTTGCATTTAGTTAAATCCTTCACCTTCCAAAAAGTGTCCACAAGGGTGTTTCTAACAAAGTGAACTTTTGCAAGCTCAGACTAAAACTCATGAATCATTTTCTTGACTGTACCATTATGATCCTGAAACATGTTATAATCTTGACCTATCTTATTCAACTCAAATTCAATTTGCTCCAACTTATTTTGTATTTCCCAACTACATGAGGCCAACGAAGACAATAGTTGTAGATGTTATTTGCTGATTTTATGCATTGCCTCAACACATTCATTTTCCTTTTTAGTTTGCTAAGAGATAGCCTAAACTAATCCTTCAAATGTAGAATTATTTCTTCCTCTTTCCTATCCTGGGGCTCTGAGACCATGGCTTCCTTAATGCACTCAATCATCTCTTCAGGAAACATATTTTACAAACTCTCCAAACGTGCACAAAATAAGTACTTAGTGTGCTATCGATCAAGTCTTGCTCATATGAGGGTCTATTAGACCATATGTCTACAATTTTTTGCATCCCATCTTTCTCTGAACAAGCTATAGTATCTTTACTTTGGATAAAACACCTTCTTCTTCGCTTCCTTCTGCCATAACTACATCTAGTTAAACTAATTTTGGTTCTTCTCTTGGAGTGTATTCATCAGATTCTTCATCTGGTATGTCCACAATTACTTTTTCTTTACCTTTTCCTTCAAATTTTGGAGTCTTGTGTGCCAAAGGAGTGTAATCAACAATCTCTTGAGCTCTTTTCTTCTTCTTGTCCTTCTCATTGGAAGAGGATCCAACTTCAAGTGCTCTTACCGGAATATAAATACTAATTGCTCCAAATTTCCCAAGTAGTTCTTTAAAGAAATTTGTGTACTCATGCTCACAATTTTCCAAAGTATTAGAATGTTCAATTTTTTTTTTACAAACTGGTTCATTCTCCTTCCATACAACATTATTGATTTGTGGCAAGTAATTCAGAAAATATATCACAAGACATATGACCAAGGTACCAAACCTGAAAGGGTAATCTGCCTCCTTTGTTAGCTGCACATTTTCCATCAATTGATCTTTTAGCAATGCGCACAAGTCAAAATCTTGATCCTCCATTATCATCTTATGAGAGATGTAAACTGTACCTACCGAAGTTGTTCCTTCCCTATTTCTAAATAAGATTTTGTGTGAGATTCCATGCACAATGTACCTTGTTATCATATATGTGATTGTCAAAATTATTAAAGACCTTTGATCTCCTATTACCCCGGGTAGGGTTTTGACTTCTTTTTCAACATTTCCCCAACACTGCATAATCCAGTTATATTCTTGATCACCTCTTTTGAAATGGGATAGGGTTTATCCAGAGTTAGAATGTCATCATTCAACCTGTTCAAGACAAACCTAATGACTTCCGCGTTATCAAAATAGGGAAATTTACTCCAAATGTCCAAACTTTTATGTTTGACACTTTCAAGCCATTTCAATTCATCGGTCAGTAACATATTTCTCACATCCCTAATCTTTTCACTTCCGTATTCATCTAAAATCACCATTTCTTTGACTTGCTTCATTTTCCTTTCCGTACTCAACAAGTTTCTACCAAACACCAAATTAATTGAGAATTCTACAAGCAACTAAAATACATGATGAATTTTCTGCCGAATTGTATTTACTCCTTCAAAATTCTACTATAGAGGCTCTCCTTCTATTCTTCTTCAATGCAAGGTGTCAAATGAGGGTTCCAAATACCTTTTTATAATTTGCACACCTAACCTTTTTATTGCATTAATTTTTTTTACCTAGGTGTTCTGGTTACTCTGTTTTCTCAGACAACAAGAGAATAATTCATTTGCGGACCTTCTAATTTACAAACTTCTCACACAAGTGATCATCGATATATTTGTAAACTATTAGCATAACTATTGACAACTTCCTCCATTCTGGCACTAAGTATTGACAGGGGGACTAATGATTTTTCTTGAAAAACTCTCCCTAGGTCAATGGCCAGAGATCAATTTCCAAAGGAATTACCGAAACCTGCTTCCAATGTGAGATTATTTCCTTCATCAAATTCACTCTTCCTTACCCATGTTGTATTCATTTGATCTCTTATTTCTTCCACAGTCACTTTCCCTTTTCTTTTATCATCTTTCTATGAAATTCTTCCTTTGTATACCGAACCTCTTCTATCCATGTTTTTGTTCCTGCAAAATTTTGCAATGTGACCAAACCTATTGCAATTTTAATACACATGATTTCTCTATCTAAACCACTCATTCCTTTGATTTACTCTTGATCTACATTGATTAGAAATATGCCCAAAACTTCCATAGGTGTATCATTTAACATTCCTTACACTGACAGACATACTTCTACATTCAATTGACTTATGACCAAACTTATTGCAATTGAAACGCTGAGTAGGAAATGATGGACTACTTGAATTTTTTTTTACTTCTACACTAAGAGGCCATATGACAAAATTTATTACAAGAAAAGTAGTGACCATTAAACTTTTGAGCATTGGGTTGTCTTATCGAAAACCTTTTGCCTTTGTTCATCTAATTTCTTTGTCTGGAATCCTTATGTTCAAATCCAGAACATTCCCCCTTCTCATACCCAAGACCTCGCTTATCATTTGCATCCTTCTATCCTTTAGTCAGCTCATCAAGCTTATCATAACTGATCTTGAAATTCTCCTTATATTCATTTGCGGTAGTGAGTTATTTTTTTAGAATAACTATCTATCTTTCAAGCTCTTGTTCATTATTTCTGGATTGTTGCAATTCAATCTCCAGTTGAATGAATCCACTATTAACATTGTTGCATTCTTCAAATTTTTCTTTTAAGGACCGGGCCAGATTCTCCTCATTCTTCCTTCTTTCTTCAATATCCTTAGTTTTCCTCATCGCCATAGATTCCATCTCAATCTTTAGAGCAACATTGTCTCTAGCAAGCTTTTCACATTCTTCAGTTATTTATTTTAAGGTCCAATTCAGGTGAACATCTTCCAAGTTTTTACTTTCTTTCTGCTTCAGTTGATCACATAGTTCCTTTCTCTTTTCTCTTGACTCATTGATTTTATCCTTCAATGATTGAATGAATTTTTTATCATCCTCAAGATTTTCTTTTAATTCCAGAACTTCTACTTTAGACTGATCAAGATCATCAAGTTCCACCAAAAGTTGTTGTTGAAGACCACAAAGACCATTGCATTCCAAGATCCACCTCAAGTTGTTAAACTTCTATAGAGGAACCTTGCTCTGATACCAATTGTTGGACTCAAGGAACACTAAGAGGGGGGTGAATCAGTGTTAAACAAGATTTAAATTTGAATCTAGATCTTAAACCATTATGACATTTAAATGGAAGTAAAGATGCAATCACATGAAAGAGACAATCGAAACACCATAACACCAAGATTTTTACGTGGAAACCTTGTTAGAGAAAAACCACAGTGGACATTAATTCATAATTTATACTCTATTAAAAGTATGAAGAAAAAGGGGAATGCACATACATTTAGGAAGACTGCCTAGAGCTCACTGCTCAATTACAAGAAGACTCACTTCCTTACAATATATTTGGGTTACAACAAAAGTTGTACTTAGAAAGTAGCATCTACAAATGCCTAGATTCAATTCTGGTGAAGCTCATGTATCAAATTCTGGACCTTCTCTCTGATTTTGTACTTCATTTTGCTCTGCCTTAATTCGCTTCACAAAATTCTTCTAAAAATATCTCAACTATTTTTTTGATATTCATAGACACATACACACTACAACTTCACATCCATACTTATTTTCACACCTATATATAAAATGGATTTTCTAACCTCATATTTATAGCAGACCCCAAGAATTCAATTACTGTATGTCGGCTTCAAATGAAATTTTCTTCAAATATTGGCTTAGATCGTGAGTAATCTTTAATGCACACCCATAAGAGTCAGCCATGACATAGCTAGGACCCAAAACAAAATACTTGAACATAAGAAAATTTAAAAAATTATTCCTTATACATTCGTGACATGCTACTTTTGTTAAGTCAGCCACCATGAGATAATAAACTGAAAATCATCCTATCGGATCTCCTAACTCATACACTGATTAATGTGACATCACATATCTTAACAATAAGATGACATAGATACTTAACAACCTTCCCCAAGATCCACAACTCAAAATGATAATCCGGTGAAGCATACAGATCAACATACTAACCGAATACTCTATTCTTCATTCTCTTTGTCGATAATACTCTATTCTTCACTTAGCCTATTGGTATGAACAAATTCTAATTTATGGACTAGAATAATGACTTTAGTTGCAATCAATGACAACACTAGAATACATATGCCAACACTAGATGTCCTAAAAATCAACACCATGTTGAAGTGCTTGGAAAACTAGACTCAACGCAACTTGAATGAGCGAAAAAGGAGTATGTATGTCCGAGTTATGGCTAGCCAAAGTTTGGTCAAACTAGGTACAAGGGGCTAGTCAGGAAGGAAAAAAAATTGACCGACTCAGAATTAGTCAAAAATTGTGTCAAATCAAAGGGCTCGATGACACAAACCCAACGATGTTCATTTCATCAAAATATGATCTCATACGTGAAAATTATCGTGAGTCAAAGTCTAGTCAAACCTTACAACTAGGCAGGTATTTTTAGGTGAAACACTGATCATCTCAAAATTCTTCAAAAACAATGTCAAAATGAAGAGATCGTCATGATGATCCCAATGCCACTCATTTCATCGAAAACAGAGCACGTATGCGAAAGATATGGCTAGTCAAACTTTGTTGTTGACCAAGTTGACCAGGTGGTATAGGTGATGACATCAACATGTTGATGCAGCAGATCCATATAGGATGGACATGACATGGAGCAATCAGAATGTGAAATGTGTCATTTCATATTGTTGAGGTGGTATATGACATGCCAACCTGTACCATGACATGGCGTCCAGTTGGAAAATGATGTGGTGTCTAGTCGGCGGATGACATGGTAGTCAGAGTTGGAAAATGACGTGGCACTTCAACCTCCAATCTTTTGAAAATAGCATGTTGACACGTGGCATCCAATATATGATGCCATGTGGTATTTTCTTTGGCAAGTGAGAATTGCTCATTTCTTTTTACCACCAAAATAATCGGTGGGGGCCGAACCCATGACCCCCACATTCCAAGCCACCACCCGCAATTTTTGTGCCAATGTTTTGTCTGTTGCCCAATATGGGCACCAATTGGTAAAATATCTATTAAATTAATTTTAACCACTTTTAAAAATGGAAGAAGCAGGGTTTGAAATGTTGACCGACGAGCACCAAAAAGTAAGGCTTTCCGCTACACGTGGCATTTAAAATATATAAGGCACCAATTCTATTTAAAGAACAATTAAGGCCAAAAACTAAACTAAATAACCAAATTGTTATTACTTAGGGTCTAAATAAAATAAAATAAAAAACACTGTAATAATCAAAAGCTGAATGAACAAGAAATCAAGGGAATTATAAACAAATTTAAATGTTTTATTGAATAAGGGGAAATTGGTTTTGATTTTTCCTTAAGGGGGAAAATGGCCAAAATTTTGGGTTGTAACCAAATGGGGCCAAATTTTTGTATAAAAGGAGGATGTGAGGAAGGACCAAGACATCCCAATTCATCAAGCTCATTTAGATCGAAGAATTGATCAAAGCATTTAAATTATGCTTTTGGGTTGATCAGTCAGGATCCAGAGATGAGGCATCCAAGTGATGAAATTTTGTAGAGCAACCTGAGAGAAGGATTGGAAACTTAGAACTCTGTATAGAAGGTTGTGCTTAAATGAGCATCGATCAGAGTCCAATTTGAATACTTTTCTCTTGCAAGGTTGTAGGGGAATTCTACATGTGTACATCTAGTGTCAGGTATAACCAAGGTGTTTTTGATACTTGACTATATTCTAGAATGATGAATTCAATTTTTGTAAATGAGGAAAAGTACCTCCATTGCTAGTTCACATTCAATTGATTCTTAAAGAACTAGGACTGCATTTTTTGTTGTTGTTGGAAGCACTTGTTTAGTGTGGATTCAGGAAGTGCTTGTAGGGATTTGAAAATTTCTATGTAGTGAGAGCTTTATGTATGTAGTCAAAAGACCAGATGTTGTAAGCAATTTGTAGATTCAACATTAATGGAAAATTGATCATGCTTATTGAGCGGATCCGGAGACGTAGCCCAAAGAAGTGAAATTTGTAATCAAATGTGTCTCTGATCTTATGGTTTTTTTATGATGGTTTATGTTTTATTCTACATTTAAGCTAAGTTAAATTGGTTAAGTGAAAAGGCACTGATCAAAGAGCTCGGTAGATTGATGGATTGAGTTTACACATTGGATTCAAACCATTAATTAAAGATCTTGGCACAAATTTGAGATTAAATAAGTTAAGCAACTAATTTCAAGTATGATTAAAGGAATAACTTAGTTGAGTAAGCACAATCTAGAGTTTTTCAGATCAAGTGGTATTAGAGCATTTTTTGAGCTCAAGTTTGGCTAAAGTGACCAGTTTGACAAGTTTTTCAGTTAGCTCAATGTGCTCTATTTGCTTGGTTAAGTAGATCACTAGTATATGCAAGTTTTTCATTTTGATCAGTTTGACAATTTGTTGGTTTGCAAGTTTGCAAGTTTAATAGGTGTACATCCAAGAACAAGATGGCATCTGAACAAGGGGAATCTTCCAAGGTGACAATGTCTGCATCCATGATGGATGGCTTCTTTTCCATGAAGAAGATGATCAATGCACTCCACTAGGATAAGTTCAAGAGGCTTCAAGAGCTTGAGGAAGCCAATCAATGTCTCTAGATGGAAAATGTTGAGTTAAGGATTCACCTTGAAGACTTGGAAGATGAGAAGAGAAAATTACACCTGATGTTGTAGAGTGTTGTAGAGGAGTAGATGGGAGAAAGTTCTTCTATAAAGAGTGCTAGGATTAAAGATCCTGATATTTATAATTTTTGTCCACACTCAGAGGATTCCTCATATGTCCCCCTCACACAACCTAATAGTTTGGAGGCTTCATCTGTAGTAGTTCAGAAGGAGCCTTTAGAAAACAACCAGGAAATTGATTAAGTGACAGAGAAGGTAATAAATGAAGTAATTTCAATTCCTTCCTTTAACCATGATCATGGTTTTGCAACATTTGAAAAACATACAAAGGGTATTGATATGAAGCTGCTAACGAAAAATGAGCTACAGTGGGAAAGGCCTTGGAATTCATGGCCAAGGAATAGCTAGTCCCATAAAGGCAATAGAATGACCTTGTTATACAGGACTGGGTTAGAAAAGTGAAGAAATTAGAGAATGTTCCAAAACCACATTTATGAGAGGTCAAGTTGAAGGTGAACCATACTATGGTAACAATAATGACTACAAATCATCTCTTGGAAAAGATGAAATTGGTGGAGGAAATTCGAAGGAAGATCACCTTGAATAGTTGGGCACAAAACCTAAAAAAGGAAAAGAAAGTTCTCCTAAGCAGAGCAGTGCTCAAGCTAGTCAAGGGAAATCCAAAGGTGATCAATACCTTAAATCTATTGTTGATTTTGAAAGTAGTAATTCTTTTGTGCAAGCCTTATGGAATATGCAACCATGCACATTTTTTCATGCACCTAACCACTATGTCTAGCAAGGTGTAGCAAGAAGTAGAGGCTTTGTAGGAAGTTAGTCATGCAAGATAAGGAGACATAAAGGCATACATAACACCTTTAACATTCCTCTCTAAAGAAGGAAACAATAACGCAAGACAAAGCCAAAAATTACTGCACTTACTACAAAATCAGTGGGCATTGGGTTGAGAAGTGTTGGAAGCTACACCTAGAACTTTGATGTTCACCGAGGTCTACAAAAGAACCGAGTCAACCGGAGGTTGCATAGGTAAATGCATCACCTGTGGTTACCATCCCTGAGGCAATCCGTGAAGAACCTAAATAGAAACAAGAGCAATTGGAAGAGGAAAGTTCCTTTGTTCAACTCCGTAAGAGAGGGGAAAACATGTCGACTATATAGTTGTGTCAACTTTATTTTATGTTACCTTTTGGATTGTGGTAATATGTTAGTTGATGTAAAACCAGTATGGATTTTGATTGAAAGACTCTAAATGAAATTGTTTTGCAAGTAATTGTATGAAATTGTATTCCTATGAGGTTGAGATTTTGTAAGGCCTTTTGAAGCCATATCTCTTGTAATCTAAAGGAGAATACTTGAAGAATTCTTTATGTAGGTTAAGGACTTGTTGCTTATAGATTTATTGTAGTACTTAAGTGGCTAAGACTAATCCTCAAGGTGAGCATGTGTCACTAGCTTCTATTGAAGAAGAAGAGCATGGATAGACCATCTACACATTAGGAATGAGAGTTACAAAGAACGATCAAGAGTGACCTATATATTCCAACTTCAAGACTCGATCAGATGATGCAACAAGTTAGATGATGATTGAAAAGGCCTACAAAGGGTAGTGGTTTTCAATGGCCTTGTTATTATAGAAGGAATGGACATATCTGAATGGTGAAGCCTTGAATAAGCCATTCTAAAGTACAAAGGTGAAGGAGTGTATCAAGCTGAGGTATAATTTTCCATTGTTCAAGCAGTTTGTGAGCAAGGAGGAGCATCAGTGTTATGCCAGAATCTTCCTTGGTATTGATGAGACCCTATTGGTTTGCATAATGTAGAGAGAGGGACATGTTTCAAAGGAAAAAATTACTTTTAGAGACCAAAATTTCTTCAGTGGGAAGGACTAATCCAGGTGGATCTTGAGAACCTAAAAATTGAACTATTCTAGATGCCCTCAAAATCAACACTATGTCGAAGTGCTCAAAAAATTGGACTTAACACAACTTGAACGGGTGAAAAAGGAGTTTGTACATCTTAGTTATGGCTAGATAAAGTTTGGTCAAACCAGGTACAAGGGGCTAGTTAGGAAGGAAAAAAAATTGATCAAATCAGAATCAGTCAGAAATGATGTCAAATCGAAGGCCTTAATGACATGAACATAACAATGTTCATTTTGTCAAAATCTGAGCTCATATGCAAAAATTATTGGGATTCAAAGTCTAGTCAAACCTTGCAACCAGGTGTTAGTTAACAAATTTGTCCTTCAAAAATGGATGAAATAAAATGAATCAGAATGCCCGACAAGAAGAACAAATAGTCCTAACAATTGGAGAAGTTTTCATTAGATTGACAACTTTCCTCTGAATTTAAGAGTTACAACTACATCTTAAGATATGCAACAAATGAAGAGTCAGGGTATGATTTTAACCTAAAAGCAGGAAAGGTAAACTAACACTTACCCATAATCATGAAAGTAAATGCAATGAATTGATTTAGAATGAAGTGAATGCAAACAAACGATACAAAGCCCATTTATTCTACACCCACAATGAGAAACAAGAATAAGCAGTGAATTTCCCTTTGATAGACTAATTATTCTGCATTAGAAGTTCTAGAAATAATTGCATGTATAGTTTGTTATTGTGAAATAAATATTGGAAGGTAATTGCAAGAGCCAAAAATCTATTGAAAATTTAAAGAAACATTTACAAATGAAAAGATCTGGAAATACTTTCTTTATTTCTCCTATATTAAAACTATGAGCATAAAGACTCAACACCCTATAAAACCAACTGTACCAAAAGAAGACTCAAGCTGCCCTTACTTTCCCTATTTTTGGAATAGCCAAAAAAATATGTCCCCCAATTAACTTGGAGGCCAATATATATGCACCCAAAAACTGTTACATTACAAAAAAAGTAACGATTTTGAAAAAAATTGATGCCTATAACCATTTTTAGAAAAGACATTATTATCCTCTATCGCAAAATATTCCATGCATGTTGCTAAACTATTAGTGGTGCTGAAACTCTATACAGCTCCAACTGCATTTCCATAACTAAATTGTGCAATTCAGCACATTCCTCTTCTTCATCCTAAACCTGGATGGTCCTGTTGTACTCTGCATAGTTGGTTTTCTCCTTCTAGGCCAATGAACACAGCTAAGAGATGATGTCGAGTTGTTCTTCCTCTGGCCAATTCACATAAGGTTGGAGCATAGGAACAAGTTCATCTTCCCATTCCCTGACATCACCTGGAAGTACCATTTTGAGAAGACTCTGAAATCGAAAAACACTGCCACCTTTCCTTACATGTATACCTATTTAACTTTGGTGGTAGAAAGTGGTCATTTATTTGTTAAGAAAAATGTGTCAAACGGTTTCGCCAACTTCCTTATTAAAGAGTTGTCTTTTCAGGGGATTTTTTAAAGATTACATTTAAACTTTATGTTGTTGTCTCAAGAAATTGGAGGAGACATTCCTTAAAGGAATCATACACTTCATTAAATTCACTAAAATTTTGGAAACAATATATCCCGCTGAGGTCGCCCCGTTGCTATAGAACCCTATAACTATAGGTTGGAAGTTTTGGAGTTTCTCAAACTTCCAATATCCCAACAACATAATACATTGTTTCCAAAAGTTTACAAAAGGTCACGTGGTTTTGAAACTTTAAAACTTAGCGACTTGGTTCGGGAATTTAACAAGACCATGATAGTTATGAGATTTGTCAAGGCCACGATTTGCATAAGTTTATCATAAAAGGATGATTTTTTAAACATCTTGTCTCAAAATAAAATTTCAAGGGTAACATTGGCTCCGAATGGGGACTGCATTTTTGTAGAAAATGCAGAGAAATTCCAAAATCACTAAGGAAGGCTAGTCTAAGTCCATTGGGAATGGAGTCAAAGAAAAGTGGGAAGACAGGGTGGAGCTTGTAGAAGGGCAAAGGGGAGTAGGGTGCAAACAAAAAATAAGACAAGCACACCAACAAGAAAGGAGAATAACTACCAGAACACATCGAAACTCCTAATATGTATAGGGGTGTGAGCCCCCTTACCTCTGGAAAAGTCCCAGATGAATCATGCAAAGCCATTAACAGGCTGGGAGAAATAAGACCCATTGCAGAAAAGAGATTTATGCTCATGAAATGCTTGCAAACTTAGCAATAACATGCAGGTCCAATGGAGACTCACCAGATGTAAAATTCCCTTGTATATCAGTATTCAACCAAAGAGCCATTCTTCATCATATACCTCTTAGGTACAACCAACTATATCCCTATACTTTGTTTTATACAAATAAAAAGCATCCATTTGACAGAAATCAGAAAAATTGGCATTAGCATTGATAATCAAGAAGCCATCATTTATTGAGGAGACCTTGTCATTTCCTTCAACAACCAATTCAACTATCTCATCTTTTTTTAATCTGCTAAAAAACCATCAACCTTGGTTTGCAAGCTAGACATAACCATTTGTTTCTCATTTTTAGATTTTCTCGATCGCTCTCCAAATATCATTGTAGCATCCTTCACCATCTCAGTACTAGCCAAACATTCTTGTTGTAGTTCTAGGCATGTTACTGTTGATTCTATAATCATAGGATCAAATGGGACAGAGATAAATTTTTCTTCTTTTACTCCAAGAAAATCATCATTAAAAACATGGGCAGATTGACAATACAATTTATCTAAATTTTTTACCACAGTTTCATCTTTCTTAATATTAGTAGAATCACAAGTGGCTACATCTAATTCAACTTGGGTAATATGACCATCCTCATCTATGACTCCACATAAAAATTCATTATCTAGACACTTCAAACACTAGTCAGGAATAAAAGTAGAGTCCTCTAGCAATACCTCTTTTTTAGGAGAAATATGTGAGGACTCTATTGGTTGTTTTTCTTTTGGAAACAACTAACCAGAAGGTCTGACCAAACACCTATGAGCTTTCCACACTCAATGCTTGAATGCTTGCTAGAAAGATGGCCAATAGATGAGATGCAACACCCTGTTGTTGCCTTCTCCTTCACTTCGAGCTCTGCAAGACCCAAGAGGGTGTTCCTTAAACACACTTTGAGATTTCTTGTAAGCAACCAGTGCATACTCTTACAAGACTCAAATAAAACTAAGCAGATGCATTCTCGGAAATGGTTAAAAATCCCACACTCACCCAAGAGATGGAAAAGTGTTGGATGAGCGAGGAAAGTTAACATAGAATGGGATTAAACACAAATACATCATTCACGGGACTAGAAACATTAATTTGAATGATTGTTCCCAAGCAAGATAACTGAAACCCTAAAGACAAATAGCATATATCAGATTAGTGCCATTATTCTTGGGCAAGGAGTCAAGAAAATTTGCAAACAGAAGGAACGATTATTCTGGACAAATTAAGCCTTTGTGAAATTAACCTTATTAATCCCACAACTAGTGATCAGATATCAAAGACTACTTATCAAATCCTTTTACCATACACATGAATCTATGAGATGATGAAAGCAGTCTAACCTGTTCCTTGAACATGAGCTATTATCAAAACATAGAATGAAACAATGTATTACAGAGGTTAATGGAATGACCCTTGATCAATTTCACTAAAAATTCACATGCACAATACAAAGGAGAGACTAAAATATTTGAACAGTTTACAATCAAGTTCTGGTGCGCATCCGAGACCTTACAGTTTACAGATAGAAAACTCTAGACCTCAAATTCTAGTAAAATCTAACTCTGTGACTCAATGCTCTTTCTTCAGTTGTTTCAATATCTGGCCGAAGACCCTTACAAATGATTCATAAATTCCTTTTAAACAGTTCAAAGATCGCTATCCTGCTCAGAGCCACATCAGCATGCCATGTCAAACCCCAACTACATTGTGAGAAACAACAACTTCACTGGTCTCATAAATGCCCCTGGTCGGATCTCTGTTAGGAGAAACATTCCCGCACGAACAAAGATCAATACACCTGCACCAAATCCGCTGCCAAATCTGTGCGTCCATACTCGAGCCATACCGTCCTTGTCCTAGGGCTATCACCATGACTACCGGTTCAATGGATCTAGTGACCCTCTCATCTGCCACCATGAATGCTTCAAGCTTCACGCACGAACATAACAGAACCTTGAAAACACACGAAATTGAATTAGGGCTGTCGATCAATAGTGATCGAGTGGCCATCATTTGAATCCCATTGGACCGTTGTCATTGAGATGTCATAAAGGTTCCACTCACTGAGATAGGGGGACATCTCACACCGAAGCAATCCTCTCGTTATGTTCACAATCGCTATAGCTTATCGCCCTCGAGGAGACCTCCAAGTGACAAAAACAAATACACCAAAGTCACCGGGAAAATCGGCCAGACACAAGGAAGTCGGGGAAAGTTAGGCCAAAGAGGTGGCATCACATCAAACACTCATCATAGTCGGCAAGAGATCACAAAGTCAGCGAAAATTCACATCGACAACCTTTGCACTTCGTCAGACAAGCGGGTCGGGAAGACAGGGCGCACTCGGCAAGACATCACAGTGAAGTCACATAAGATACCGGAAGATATTCCCTCGTCCAGTTTCGCCAAGATGATTCAAAACCTATACCGACGAGGACCACTTTATATTCCATCGACGAGAACGAAGGTCACTCGCCGAGACCTCTCGCCAAAAACCCTAGCTCATACCTAAAAAATTACCCTTTACATTTTCGGTCGGTATAGCCACCTACCATTGGTGAGACATCATAGAGATTTCACCAAGCTTCATCGAAGACACCGTTTCAAGTTGCTGTGACTTATAACTTCTCCCGCTGATGAAATCACCTGCCAAATGTATGTCACTGTAGCATGCAATCCTCGGTGAGAGGTTATGTAGACACTACATTGTTATACCGAGAAGACCTTTATACACATGTTCGTCGAGGGAAAATAAGACTTTCATAGAAAGCCATATATTGAACCACCGTTGGCAAGACCCGACCCCATCACCAAGACCAAACACTAAAATATAAGTCTCACCGAAGCATTAAGTCCTCCATCACCAGTTGGTGTAACAAGATGACATCGCCGAGACCTTTCAACGAAAGGTATAACTCACGCCGAAGACCTCCAAATGTTCTTGTCATTGAGACCAAGAGGAGTTCACCGAGAGATCACCCCAAACAGATGCCATCATACTGAAGGGAAAAGGGGGCCACCATAGTTGGCCAAACAAACGGGGGTCGGGGAGACATCTCCCCGACACAAAGAACACAAGCCGACGGAGACTTCGGGGAGACAATCTGAAGTCGCCAAGAAGTTAGCCCGAAGACCAAAAGACATGCCGAAATAAAAACAAAGGGCGGAAAAAGGATCTCGGGGAGACCAAGGGGAGTCAGGAAGACAGATAAGAGTCACTAAGATGTCACCCCGAAAGCCAAAAGGTACACCGAAGGCAAGGTGGAGCCAGTAAAAACGGTAGCCAGGGGCCGGTGACGAACGAAGTAAGGGGCTCGGGGGAACCACAAGTGAAGAGAAAACTGGCTGGACAGGTCACCGAAGGAAAAGAACAAACATCTAGAAAGAAAAGAAAACAATAGACCAAAAAGCTGCGGGGGCAGAGACAAAAGGAAAACAGGAACCTCGCAAAAAGTTCCAAGACAAACCCTCGACCCTGTTCCGCCCCCGCCAAAAGCAAAAGGAAAACAAGGCGAGTGGAGTCAGGGAAAACAACCAGCGACCGACGTAGGGCAGAAAGGAAAAGAAACACCAAACACGCGGAATCAGAACTGGGACAGATGCATGAACAGGAACTAGAACTTCAAAATTTGGAAAAGTTCTAGTTCCGTTCAAGCATCTGTTCTGCCTCAGACTCTGAAAGAAAAAACCAAGGCAAACAAAAGAGAAAGGGGAACCAAACTAAAAGCCCAAAAATGGGGAAACGAAAAGCTAGGAAAAACCCTAATGCAAGCCATCCCATCGGAGAGATGAACGCTAGCATGCTGGGCTCAACCCTTGTGGGAGCCCATTTAACCCACGTGCCAAAATAAAAAACACCCCATAGCTAAAGATTTGTCATGAAAAACAAGAGTACACAACTAGACAATGAGAGAACCAGAAATGGCACTAACATAGGCTCTAGTTGGGGATGTATGCCCCTGGTGGGCATAGCAAGAATTCAGATCACTGGGAGAGCATACCAGAACAAAAAGCCATAAATAGACCAGGAGCTAATCGGACAAGGTTAGCAGACACAACAAAACAAAACCGACTAGAAAAGTAAAAACCTAACCTAATGTTCATGGAAAAATAAATGCTTCAGATGAAGCACCACTTCGAGAATTGTCCATGAACAGGCAATTCAAGAGTCACTCTATTGATTCTTTATTTCATTTGATGACACTAGGCCACCAAATGAAAAATGAGAGCCAACATTTACCCCTGTCAAATACGATTCTGCTAAATGAGCTGACATTCCCTAACTTGTGCTTGCCTCTGCCAATCTGCAATAGTATGAATGAATGTACCTCTAGAAACATAAGTGTCAGGTTGCCTCTGTGCAAGTAAAAACTTGCTCTCTGTTTAGTTTTATCTTCAACTGGCAACCGGATCCAATAAACTTTATTATTTCCACTCTTGATTCTTTGATTCTGTATCTTGTGGCAATACATGTGAATACTAATCAGGACTACATAAAAACACAGTCTGATCAAAATTAGCTACCTGACAAAATATGTTAGTACCTCTCAATAGGCTGAAATATTCATCATTATAAACATGTACATGATCCTTATGCATTTGAAAGTTAGGCATACTTCCAAAATGTTGACTGTTATGTGACAACAAGCTGTCATATTTACTATTTACATTACCCTGAAGCTGAAAATAACTAGCTCCAGTGCTCTGCATATTGTCACATTCTGTGAAAACTTCATCAAGTGTATACAAAGGGATACACTCACCATTGAACACATCATGCAACTGCTCTATATCCTTTTCAGTAGGAGGAGGCACCTCATTAGTGCAATGATGGTTTAAACTACTACTCCCACTTCCTCTTTTCACTTGGCTTTGTTCTTCATCATGCTGGCAATGAGAGTCATCAAAGGACTCTAACTCATCCTCATGGGCTATCCAACTATCATCATCATCCCAATCTTGCTCATCATTGAGCAACTCTAGTTCAGAAGCATAATATGATTTCAGACTAAAATTAGTGTCATCATGATCTACAAGATCACCATTAGAAGGGGCATCAAAATCACTTGCATCATACCTTGCATCCTGCAGGTCCTCATCATCAACACCGATATGAGTTTCCCACAACAACCTAGAGTTGTGTGCACATCTTTGATATTCTGTGGTTAGAAAATCTGATATTTGTTTACAACTTAGTAGGTCAGTGCTCCGTCCTACCCTCTCAACCACTTCTTCCTCTTCTTGATCTCTACCAGCACTAGATTAATCACCAAAGGTATCAAGGAACAAAGTTCTGAGCTGATACCATGAAACAATGGAGTGCACTGGTAAGCAAGTGAACCAATCATCGGCCACACCTTCTAAATATCTAACAAATAGCTTCATGACCACATCCTCTTTTTCAACCTGATAGTCTCCAATGAAATCAATAAAAAGCTGCATATGTCTTGATGCTGATTCCTCAACACCACCTTTAAACTTGGGTAAATATTTATTGATTCCCCTCGGGGTAGCATGTGGGTAACCCTGGATTTTATCAAAATCCAAAGGGCTGTATCTTTCCTTATCATACTCTCTTATGAAGACAAGACTATGCCTTAAGCATGGTATCATAGCTTGTGGAGGGAGAAATAGGACAACAATGCATCTTGCAAATGAAACCTATCCCTCTACAACTATCCAGTTGCAATATTCAAACTTCCGTTGATGCTAGTACTTGATCTCACAAAATAAAGGGGAATAAAGTTTTTTAATGTTCAAAAAGCATGAAGAATACCTCGAAATGTTGTAGTCATGGAACTATTCTTTGAATCTTCAATGGGTTTACCTTGACAGAATCGCCACCTCTTTGCAGAGGACAAAACTTCAAATGATATGAAGCTCACTTACATGTAAATCTTTCTCTGAGTTCCATCTGACAGAGCACCATAGATCTTGTAGCTTTCAGGTTCACTGTAACAAAGCTTTTCTCCAGGCCAGAGATTCTTCAAACTTTGAACCTAACCAACACAAAAATAAATATGACTCTTTTGAAATGGCACCTTATAACCAGATTTTTGAATAACTCCCCAGTGGAGTCGCCATCTTGTTGGTTGTTTTTCTTTTGGAAACAACTAACCAGAAGGTCTGAGCAAACACCTATGAGCTTGCCACACTCAATGCTTGAATGATTTCTAGACAGATGGCCAACAGACAAGATGCAACACCCTGTTGTTGCCTTCTCCTTCACTTCGGGCTCTACAAGACCCATGAGGGTGTTCCTTAAACACACTTTGAGATTTCTTGTAAGCAACTAGTGCATACTCTTACAAGACTCAAATAAAACTAAGTAGATGCATTCTCGGAAATGGTTAAAATGTCCACACTCACCCAAGAGATGGAAAACTATTGGATGAGCGAGGAAAGTTAACAGAGAATGGGATTAAACACAAATACATCATTCACGGGACTAGAAACATTAATTTGAATGATTGTTCCCAAGCAAGATAACTGAAACCTTAAAGACAAATAGCATATATCAAATTAGTGCCATTATTCTTGGGCTATGAGTCAAGACAATTTGCAAACAGAAGGAACGATTACTCTGGACAAATTAAGCCTTTGTGAAATTAACCTTATTAATCCCATAGCTAGTGATTAGATACCAAAGACTACTTATCAAATCCTTTTACCATACACATGAATCTATGAGATGATGAAAGCAGTCTAACCTGTTCCTTGAACATGAGCTATTATCAAAACATACAATGAAACAGTGTATTACAGAGGTTAATGGAATGACCCTTGATCAATTTCATTAACAATTCACATCCACAATACAAAGGAGAGACTAAAATATCTAAAAAATTTACAATCAAGTTTTGGTGCGCATCTGAGACCTTACAGTTTATAGATAGAAAACTCTAGACCTCAAATTCTAGTAAAATCTAACTCTGTGACTCAGTGCTCTTTCCTCAGTTGTTGTTTCAATATCTGGCCGAAGACCCTTACAAATGATTCAGAAATTCCTTTTAAGCAGTTCAAAGATCGCTATCCTACTCAAAACCACATTAGCATGTCGTGTCAGACCCCAACTACATCGTGAGCAACAACTTCACTAGTCTCATAAATGCCCCTGGTCGGATCTCTGTTAGGAGAAATATTCCCGCACAAACAAAGATCAATCAACCTGCACCAAATCCACTGCCAAATCCGTGCGTCCATACTCGAGCCATACCGTCCTTGTCCTAGGGCCATCGCCATGAATGCTAGTTCAGTGGATCCAGCGACCCTTTCATCTGCCACCATGAATTCTTCAAGCTTCACGTGCGAACATAACAGAACCCTGAAAACACACGAAATTGAATTAGGGCCATCGATCAATAGTGATCGGGCGACCATCATTTGAATCCCATTGGACCGTTGTCGTTGAGATGTCATAAAGGTTCCACTCACTGAGATAGGGGGACATCTCACACCGAAGCAATCCTCTTGTTATGTTCACAATCGCTATAGCTTATCCCCCTCGGGGAGACCTCCAGGTGACAAAAACAAATACACCGAAGTCACTGGACAAATCAGCCAGACACAAGGAAGTCGGGGAAAGTCAGGCCGAAGAGGTGGCATCACATCAAACACTCATCACAGTCGGAAAGAGATCACAAAGTCAGCGAAACTTCACACAGACAACCTTCGCACTTCATCAGACAGGCAGGTCAGGAAGACAGGGCGCACTAGGAAAGACATCACAACAAAGTCACATAAGATACCGAAAGATATTCCCTCATCCAGTGTTGCCAAGATGATTCAAAACCTATAATGACGAGGACCACTTTATATTCCAAGACCGAAGGTCATTCGCCGAGACCTCTCACCGAAAACCCTAGCTCATACCGAAGAAATTATCCTTTACATTTTTGGTCGGTATAGCCACCTACCATCAGTGAGACATCATAGAGATTTCACCAAGCTTCATCAAAGACACCGTTTCAAGTCGCTGTGACTTATAACTTCTCCCGCCGATGAAATCACCTACCAAATGTATGTCGTTGTAGCACGCAATCCTCGGTGAGAGGTTATGTAGACACTACATTGTTATACCGAGAAGGCCTTTATACACATGTTCACCGAGAGAAAATAAGACTTTCACCGAAAGCCATATATTGAACCACCATCGGAAAGACCCGACCCCATCGCCAAGACCACACACCAAAATATAAGTCTCACCGAAGCATTAAGTCCTCCATCACCGGTTGGCGTAACAAGATGACATCACCGAGACCTTTCAATGAAAGGTATAACTCATGCCGAAGACCTCCAAATGTTCCTATCATTGAGACCAAGATGAGTTCACTGAAAGATCACCCCAAATAGACACCATCATACCGAAGGGAAAAGGGGGCCACCACAGGCGGCCAAATAAACGGGGGTCGGGGAGACATCTCCCCAACACAAAGAACACGAGCCGACGGAGACTTCGGGGAGACAATTTGGAGTCGCCAAGAAGTTAGCCCGAAGACCAAAAGCCATGTCGAAAGAAAAACGGAGGGTGGCGAAAGGATCTCGGGGAGACCAAGGGGAGTCGGGAAGACAGATAAGAGTCGCTGAGATGTCACCCCGAAAGCCAAAAGGTACACCGAAGGCAAGGTGGAGCCGGTAAAAATGGTAGCCACGGGCCGGTGACGAATGAAGTAAGGGGCTCGGGGGAACCACAAGTGAAGAGCGAACTGGCTAGATAGGTCACCGAAGGAAAAGAACAAACGGCCATAAAGAAAAGAAAACAACAGACCCGAAACAATCCCGCCCCCGCCTCCGCAAAAGACAACGGATACGGAGCCAGAGCCAAAACAAAACCAAAAATCTGTAGGGGCGAAGACAAAAGGAAAACAGGAACCTCGCAAAAAGTTCTAAGACAAACCCCTGACCCGGTTCTGCCCCCGCCAAAAGCAAAAGGAAAACAAAGCAAGTGGAACCGGGGAAAACAACCAGTGACCGACGCAGGGCAGAAAGGAAAAGAAACACCAAACACGCAGAATCGGAACCAGGACGGATGCGTGAACAGGAACTAGAACTTAGAATTTGGAAAAGTTCTAGTTCTGTTCAAGCATCCATTCCGCCCCTGACTCCGAAAGAAAAAAACCAAGGCAAGCAAAAGAGAAAGGGGAACCAAACTAAAAGCCCAAAAATAGGGAAACGAAAAGCCAGGAAAAACCCTAACGCAAGCCGCCCCATCGGAGAGATGAACGCTAGCATGCTGGGCTCAACCCTTGTGGGAGCCCATTTAACCCACGTGCCAAGATAAAAAACACCCCATAGCTAAAGATTTATCATGAAAAATAAGAGTACACAACTAGACAATGAGAGAACCAGAAATGGCACTAACAGACTCAACTTCTCCCATCTGCATGCATATCATGGAGGCTACTGATTCTTTGCTTTTAATTTGATTAGACTCTTTCATAAATTTTTGAGGTGTAATGTATGTTTCTGCAGTAGTCTGCTCATCATGTACAAATAAATTGAAAGAAGAACAAGAATATGAATTGGAAAGAACATTATTATCTTCAGGTCCTTCTTTAGATCATTTTAATCTCCTCACTACATCTTGCAATTGGTGAATTTCTTGTTTAAGATTTTTAATCAGGTAATATCTTTCATGTACCTTTCTCAATAGTATGGAAGATTTATGATCTTTTGATGGATGCAACTTCTTCTTTTCAGCTTTACAGATGCTTTCTCTAAAATCATTTCCACAATGACTAATGCACTTCATCTTCTCCAACCAATATCTCCTTTAATATATTTTCAATCATTGGTATAAATTTCTTTTTGAATTGGTTTTCCTTGCTTGGCCTAGCCTCAAATCATTTTTTTGAGATATTTTGATTAAACAGAGTCACCAGCCTTCTATCCTGGGAAGGCACCATTAAATATCTGAAAAAAGCACCAATCTTTTCAATTCCCTAGCGGACTCGCCAAAAAAATGCTAGTTAACAAAAAAATTTCCTTCAAAAATGGATGAAAGAAAATGACTCAGAATGCCCGACAAGAAGAACAAATAGTACTAACAATTGGAGAAGTTGTTATTAGATTGAAAACTTTCCTCTGAATTTTAGAGGTACAACTCCCTCTTAAGATATGCAATGAATGAAGAGTCAAGGTATGCTTTTAACCCGAAAGCGGGAAAGGAAAACTAACACTTACCCATAATCATGAAAGTAAATGTGATGAATTGATTTAGGATGAAGTGAATGCAGACAAACGATACAAAGCCCATTTATTCTACACCCACAATGAGAAACAATAATAAGAAAAAGCAGTGAACTTCCCTTTGATAGACTAATTATTCTGCATTTGAAGTTCCATAAATAATTGCATGTATAGTTTGTTATGATGGAATCAATATTGGAAGGTAATTGCAAGAGCCCAAAATCTATTGAAAATTTAAAGAAACATTTACAAATGAAAAGATCTAGAAATACTTTCTTTATTTATCCAATATTAAAATTGTGAGCACAAAGACTCAACACCCTATACAACCAACTGTACCAAAAGAAAACTCTAGGCTGCCCTTACTTTCCCTATTTCTAGGAATAGCCAAAAAAGATGTCCCCCAATTAACTTGGAGGCCAATATATATGCACCCAAACATTGTTACATTACAAAAAAAGTAATGGTTTTGAAAACAACTGATACCGACAACCATTTTTAGAAAAGACATTATTATCCTCTGTCGTGAAGATTCCATGCATGTTGCTAAACCGTTGGTGGTTCCAGAACTCTATACAGCTCCAGTTGCATTTCCATAACTAAATTGTGGAATTCAACACGTTCCTCTTCTTCATCCAAAACCTAGATGGTCCTATTGTACTTTGCATAGCTAGTTTTCTCCTTCTAGGCTAGTGAATGCAATTGAGAGATGATGTTGAATTTTTCTTCCTCTGGCCAATTCACATCAAATTGGAGCACAGGAATGAGTTCATCTTCCCATTCCCTGACATCACCTAGAAGTACCATTTTGAGAAGACTCTGAAATTGAAAAACACTACCACCTTTCCTTACATGTAGACCTATTTAACTTCGGTGGCAGAAAGTGGTCATTTATTTGTTAAGAAAAATGTGTCAAATGGTTTCACCAACTTCCTTATTAAAGAGCTTTCTTTTCAGAGGATTTTTTAAAGATTACGTTTAAACTTTCTATTGTTGTCTCAAGAAATTGGAGGAGACACCTTAAAGGCACCATACGCTTCATTAAATACACTGACATTTTGGAAATAATATATCCCGTTGAGGTCACCCCATCGCTATGAGCTGGAACCTTGTAACTATGGGTCAGAAGTTTTGGAGTTTCTCAAACTTTCGATATCCTGACAACACAATACATTATTTTCAAAAGTTTACAAAAGGTCACGTGGTTTCAAAACTTTAAAACTTAGCGACTTGGTTCAAGAATTTAACAAGACCATGATAGTTATGAGATTTGTGAAGGCCGCGATTTTCACGAGTTTATCATAAAAGGATGAGTTTTTTAACTTGTCTCAAAATAAAATTTTAGGGGTAACACTAGGCAGGTATTTTTTAGGTTAAAATTTGATCATCTCAAAATTCATCAAAGACAACATCAAAATGAAGACCTTGTTGCCACGATCCCGACGTCCCTCGTTTCATCAAAAATGGAGAACATACACGAAAGATATGACCAGTCAAACTTTATAGTTGACCAAGTTAACCAGGTGGTACAAGTGATGACGTCAGCATGCTGACGTAGAAAATCTATATTGTACGAACATGATGTGGACCAATAAAAACATGATATGTGTCATTCTATACTACTGAGGTGACATATGGCATGTCAACCCGTACCATAACGTGACGTCTAGTTGGTTGATGACATGGCATCCATTTGGCAAATGACATGGCAGTATAAGTTGGTAGCTGATATGGCACTTTGACATCCAATCTTTGGCAAATAGCATGTTGACACATGGCATCAAATATATGATCCCATGTGGCATTGTCTTTAGCAAGCGAGAATTGCTCATTTTTTTTTATCACCAAAATAATTGGTGGGGGTCGAAACCGCAACCCCCACATTCCAAGCCACCACTTGCAACTGTTGCACCAATAGTTTATCTATTACCTAATATGGGTGCCAGTTGGTAATATATTTTAAAATAATTTTAATCAGTTTTAAAAATGGAAGCGGCGGGGTTTGAACCCTTGACTGCCAGACACCAAAAGGTAAGGCTTGCCACCATGCATTTGTGGCATTTAAAATATATAAGGCACCAATACTATTTAAAGAACAGTTAAGGCCAAAAACTAAACTAAATAACCAAATAGTTATTAGTTAGGGTCTAAATAAAATAGAAACAAAACCCCCTAACAATCAAAAGCTTGAATGAACAACAAATCAAGGGCATTATAAAAAAATTTAAATGTTTTATTGAATAAGGGGAAATTGGTTTTGATTTTTCCTTAAGGGGGGTAAATTTCCAAAAAAAATTGTTGTAACCAAATGGGGCCAATTTTTTGTATAATGGAGGATGTGAGGAAGGAGCAAGACATCCCAATTCATCCAACTCATTCAGATCAAAGCAATGATCAAAGAATTTAAAGTATGCTTTTGGGTTGATCAGTCAGGATCCAAAGACAAGGCATCCAAGTGACAAAATTTTGTAGAGCAACCTGAGAGAAGGATTGGAAACTTGAAACTCCATACAGAAGGTTGTACTTGAAGGAGTGTCGTTTAGAGTCCAATTTGAAGAATTTTCTCTTGCAAGGTTGTAGGGGAATTCTACATGCGTACATCTAGTGTCAAGTATAACCAAGGTGTTTTTGATACTTGACTATATTTTGGAATGATTAATTCAATTTTTGTAAATGAGGCAAAGTACCTCCATTGCTAGTTCACATTCAGTTGATGCTTAAAGAACTAGGACTGCATTTTTTGTTGTTGCTAGAAGCACTTGTTCAGTGTGGATTCAGGAAGTGCTTGTAGGGCTTTGAAACTTCGTATGTGGTGAGATCTTTATGTACGTAGTCAAAAGACCAAATGTTGTAAGTAATTTGTAGATTCAACATTAATGGAAAATTGATCATGCTTATTGAGTGGATCTAGATATGTAACCCAGAGAGGTGAACTCCACAATCAAACGTGTCTCTGATCTTATGGTTTTCTTTTTATGGTGGTTTATGTTTTATTCCACATTTAAGCTAATTTAAAATCGTTAAGTGAAAATGCACTAATTAGAGAGCTTAGTAGATTGATGGATTGAGTTTACACTTTAGATTCAAACCATTAATTAAAGATCTTGGCACAAATTTGAGATTAAGTAAGTTAAGCAATTGATTTCAATTCTAATTAAATGAAGACTTAGTTGAGTAAGCACGCTCTAGAGTTTTTCAAATCACATGTACCTAAGGTAGATTCTATAAAAATTTTGTATGTGAATCTGAAGATTTTTGAAATACCTTTCCAATGCTATAAGAATCACAAAATCAAAGATACATAAAAAAATTATGATCTTTGAAGAAAAAAATGAACTAGAAAAAATATGATCATGAGACCTATAGCACTAGAAATTTCTCAAAACTTTCTTTTTTATGATATAAATTTCACTTGATTTTGACACTATATGCCCAAGTTATGCCAAAAAGAAAAAAATATTATTTTGTTAGGGAAAGTTAGAGCTAAGACAGGGTAAGAGGGTTTGTATGACTATCCATACTACTTATGTTAGTGTGACATCATGCTAACATCAGTATTATATTCTAGGGAATATTCCATATTTGTTGAAAAAATACCCTTGCTAGAAAATATTTCACAGTCACCAAGAAACCTAATTTTCTGAATATAAAGAAAGGGTGAAAATATGTGACAGGTATTGTTTGTTGGATTTGGTTTGTCCCTTGTTGCTAAAGTTTTTTTGGAGCTGGAAAGGTGAAATGGCTAGTTTTCAATGTGGGTTGCCAAGGGTTGCTTCACGACAAATGAGTATTTGCAACCCATTGATAATAAGTCATTGGTCAGTTGTTTCAACTAGTTATTGTGGATTGTAGCCAATGTGACAACAAGATAGGGAGGCATACCATGGTGGAAAAAGCATGCAATTCTTTTTGAAGCCTTTTTTTTTTACTTTTGATTTTTCTAGAAAAAATTAAATGAAACTAGAGATTTTTTTTAAACCCAAACAAACCTATCAAATCACTTGTATAGTAATTAATGTAGTACAATTCTATGGGATTGTACAAATGTATGAAACTATATGATTGTATAAATTCTATATGAAGGTTCATGTTGCATTTTATTTTTCCATTTTTACAACTACTCTAAATTCAATGAAACAACAAACAATCTGAGGGTTTTTGGCCATTTTGGACTCAACGGTGATTCTCATTTCATTCAAAGATGAGTCAGTTTTCCCTCAAGGTTGAATCTCTAAAAATTCAGATAAAAATTCATAGATCTACTACTCTATACCATGTTGGAGTTGATAGCTAACCCCATAGCTCATAGAAATCACCTACAAGAAAAAAATTCCTATCACAAATAAGAGATCAAAGCAATTAGTTTTCTATGTAACCAAGAGAGAATGATTGAATCCAAACAAGCATCTGATATTGATATTAAGCTATAATTGTATTGTCAATTGAATGGAATTAAATTATTACAAAGTAAAATAATGAATGCTTATAAAAGAAAAAGTGAAAACCCTAGATGATTTTATTGTGTTGTGACAAGTATCCTAATCCTATGCAATGAGAGAACCTAACCTATAAATAGCCCAATAGAATAATAAAAAGGTACTCATAAGTTTATCTTAAGTAATTAAAGTAATAAGGGACCTAGTAATTAATTAATGATTAATTAATTATCAAGTGATTATCCTAATTAATCCAACAATATTCACTTCTAGATGCTAATTTGTAAAGAGTTTTTATTGGAAACTTATAGCCACACATTTAGGATAAGATTCTATTGATGTGATATTCTTCATTTACACATCTTTACATTGCTCTTCATGATTACCAAATAGTAGTTAGAAAATTGATGAAATAGGATCCAACCCTGTAACTTAAACTCCCAAACAACATAATATGCACTAATAAATTGTTTGTAACAACAACAAAAAACTATAAGAAGTATTCATCCTTGTTCATTCTAAATCTCTTGTAAATTCAAGAATTACATAGCATAACTAAAATTTGATGATTGTACAGCCATATGGGCTGATGAAAATCACTCAAAGTCTGATTACAATCTAATATATAATTGAAATATTATAGAAAAAAATCAGATTCAAATTGTTCTCCCTCAAAATTTCTTCTTGTACTAATTTCTAGCTCCTTCAACCTGTAAACTTCATTTGGAAACCTTTGCTGCAATAAACCATGATTTACCAAACTTTTTTCTGCTGCAAAAACATATTAAAACCTGAAATAAACCTTCAATAACAATATCCAAAACCCTCACAAGAAGGGGCTACACCTGCAACAACAACCTTCAAATTCCAGCCAAGAATGGCCACCAAAACATACCCCAAATTGTCTGTAATCTTAAAAAACAGGCTCCCAAAGTTTCTCCAACAAAAAATCCATGACCAAGTTGGGAAGAAACCTCCAAAAATAAATTCCAAAAAAATTTCATAATATTAAAAATGATTTTCTCAACCCACTCCCACCAAAATTTCCAAAATGGGAGTCCATTCCTAGATTTTAGGGCAGTTTCCATTGTAACTCTTGCCAACTTACCTTGAGCACTCACTTTTGCATACATAATTTTAGGAAAATTTTAAATACATCATTAAAACTTATAACTCCCTCCAAAACCATGCCCAAGTCCATTTTTTCTAATTTTTGTTATTGACAAATTCTAAAATTCCCTCCTAAATTATCTCCACTCCCAAAATTTACAACAAAATAATAAAAGGAAATTATTTAATATTTGTTTTAGTCTATCCTTGCAAATCAACCTATTAAATAAATCACCTACCAAACCTTAGGAAAATGAAATAAAATTCCCTCTTTTTTATTGATGAGGATTTCCCTTCACCTGGATGCTCCTACATCACAAATTTGAGGGTTTATCCTCATGACCTCCTGTTGGTCAATCTAAGGCTAATCCTACATCCAATTATCAATTATTTAAGAAGAAAAATAAAAAAATTATCAATAAATATTCTCCTAATAATAATATCCAAGCATAGGTTGTGATTAGAACACCTTCTGTTGTAGCTCATTGTTGATTCAAAATAAGGGATTGACAATTATCATCTAATTATAAGAGTAAACCATTAGAAGGCATAATTGCCATTGTTGATGTTTTCCCTCACCAGCAACAACTTTATCTCCTTCTCGATATAACCTTCATCCACATTTATGCCTCTATTCATGCGCTTGATTGTCATCTTAACATTACCAACAGAATTAATGATAAACCTAGACGAGGAGTACTCATTGATCTGGTATGCTAAGTGAATGTAATCATGAAATAATTCCTTTATATGCATGACTTGTACTAAAAAAAATATAGGAAATAAAAAGTCTTAATTAGAGTGCATGATGGTTTGACCCATCCCACCATTGGTATCTTAACCCTTCTTATCAAGGTTGGACCAAAAAAACTAGATGTTCCTTTCACCATTATTCCTACCATAGATCAATTTTGTGTAAGGTTGGTTTATCCATGGCTTACTTCCATGAGTGTGGTCCCCTCCATCATCCATAAATGCCTCAAATTTTCATTTTAAGGATAGGTATATACTATACATCATAGAGAGTTTAATCCCTTGTCCCTTCATTGGAACTTTTTCCTTGACTACTTTTTTCCACAACCAACCCAACCCATTCAATCTTGTGAGGATTATCTCTTTTTATCTTATAGAAAATTCGAAGCTAGTTGTAGACAGTAAAAAATGTTTCGAGTCTAAAAGTAACATTTTCTCACTAATTTCCATCTTCCATACATAATTAAGTAATTTTAATTAAATTATTTTCTAATGCCATATTCTTCTATTAGTTAAATAATTTTGAATTATTTATTTAATTCATTTTTATCTTTATTCTTCTTTTGCTTAATTTTAAATAATTATTTATTTATTTAATTATTCATTTTCACTTTTCCTCCTTTCTTCTATAATTAAAATATTTTTTATTTTTTAATTATTTATCATGTCCTCTCATCTATAATTAAATATTTTTTTCTAATTATTTAATTATCTATTATTTCCTTACATTTATTATTAAATAGTTGTTTCTAATTATTTAATATTTCATTTTCCTCTTTTCTTCTATACTTAAATAATTATTTTTATTTATTTAATTATTCATTTTCCCTCTCCTAAATTAAATAATTGTTGCAATTTTTTAATTTATTTGTTCTTATCCAAGCCTTATTTCTCGCCTAATTTCTTGGATTGTGTACCATTTTTCCTATCCTCATCTCGTTTCTTCTTAATCAATCTCATCCATTGATCATCATACCTCATCATTCAATCCTCACCCTTCATTTGAATTGACATTTCTATAAAAGAAAGCTTTCCATTTCATTTCAAGGTTAACCACAATATTTGAAGTTTTGTTATCATTCATCTTGAGATCTTGTTATCATACATAAATATTGAGCTTATCATACATCTTGCATGCTACAAATCTGAGAGAAAACAAAGCAAAAGGGAGAAGAGCAATGAAGGAGAATCAAATATGGCATAGGAATTGAGGTTTATTTCTTGATTTTTTTATTTCTATTTTCATTTGTGCTTCATTTTTAGATTAGGGCCATTATGGCTTGAATTTAGGTAGTTTTGTGGTTGCTACTAATAATTCATGCTTTTCCCCTAATTTTCCATATCTACAAATTGGTGAACCTGACGTGAAATACTAATCCTCTTGATTAACATTTTTTTGTTTGGAATTTTTTGGTGTTTTTTGTCTTGAGGTTGTAGGAACTTTTAATAAATCTTGAAAACAATGCTTTTAGGAGCCTCTTAAGAGAAAATAAACATCACAGTTGCATTTGGAAGGGATGAGGAATGAATTTTCATATATTAAATACCCCATATTTTGATGCAAGATAACATTTTTTACTTGAAAAACATGATTTTGTGTCTGTGACATAGTGAAATGCATTTGCTTCATTCTGCAATGCATTTGCTTTATTTTGCAATGCATTTACTTCATTCTACAATGTATTTTCTCTATTTTGTAACACATTTGTTAAATTGCGCACCACACTTGTTAAATTGTGCACCACACTTGTTAAATTGTGCAATGTATTTGTTAAATTGTGCACCACAATTGTTAAATTCTACACCGTAAGTGTAGGATTAATTTTGTAGTGCAATTGTGAGCTTATGCACTACAATCATCAGATATATCATTGCATGCATCATAAACAGAGTTGCATTCATTATATATAGAGCTGCATTTGATCCTTTCTATACCGTATTTGACTATCAAGCAAAAAGAAGGTATAAAATTGAGCTTTTCATTTTTTTTGCTTTATACATTCAATAGGGAAAATATTTTTGGTTATTGATATCTAATTTCTAGTTGTCTGGCTGAACATTTGGAGAATTTTTTAAACTAAACTACTAATCCAATTTCTTGTAGGTTCCATTGTTTGTTTGTGATTTCTCAATTAGGAACATTCAGAATTGGTGCTTAAAAAGAACAAGTGTTTTCCATGTTTTGTTCACTTGAACACATGTGATTTAGTTACCAAAAGAATGTTTTTCTAAAGTATTCTCTCCCCTTGCACTACGTGTGATTCCCAAGTGATGAGAAATAGCAGCACCATGTTTTCTTAAGTATCCTCTCCCCTTGCACTACATGCGATTTCTGGGTGATGAGAAAGAGCAATACATAAGTTTTACCTTTTCTATTTTGAGTAGGGTTGGTTTTCCTATAAAGTTTCACCCTAGGGAATAACCCACAATGTATATACCCCCAGTGTTGTATATAAAAGTGAATAAACCCAAAGGTGAGCTCAATCCACTCGTGCCTTAGGGGGTGAGTCTTGTGGTATCGAGTGATTCTGGACATGGATTAGAGATTTTAGTCTCCCCTCACTACTAGGACATGGGGTTCTTTAGATTTCCCCCACTATGAACCATTATTTTAGAAGCCTGAGACCTTTTGGTCATCTAATATTTATGGTGCATTCTGATAGCATCATCATGAGAGGTTACTTATCACGTACCATTCTTGGTTGATGTGATTCAATTCCTTGCTTGGATTTCATCCTTTCAAGGTGAGAGGTGTTAAGGTGGTACATGGCCTTGGCATAACCTAGTTACCCACTCCATTTTATCATATTTAAAAACATTGAAAGTTGTGTTAAGCCCACTATAGTAGATAATGTGTTACTACTAGCTAGGTTGTGCTTCCTTTAATTTTTTGTGAACCAAGGCCTAGTGAATTTTGTGGAAGAAAACTCACAAAAATACTTGATTATCCAAGAGTTAAAGAGTCAAAATAGTCAAATCTATATTTTGAGTTTTTTCTATGTTTTATAACTACATTTACAAACTTCCCAAAATGAAAAAAAACACTTAGAAATCATTGATTTTAGGTCAAAAATTAGAACATCATATTTGTGGCATGTAACACTACATCTATGACATTTAGCACTGAATCTATGGCATTTAGCACTGCATCTATGGCATTTACCACATCTATGGCTTGCAACACTACATACTTGGTATTTAGCACTACAACTATGGCCTGTGACACTGCATATATGGCATTTAACACTACATGTGTGGACTATAACAATGTATCTATGGCTTTTAACACCACATCTATGTTCGGTAACATCACATCTATCAAAATATTTTTTTTAAGAAAATTCTTGAGTATTCACATTTCAGATCAAATCCAAATAGTGACCAGATAGTTAGACCTAAGACTTATTTAATTTACAATATGCTTTCAACACAATTTACCATTTTCCTTAGCTTAGCTTGCATCTCCTAGTTTTCAGTGATCATCTTAGTTCACCCATCATTACCTTTGAGTCTTTAAATTAGGAAGTTTATCAGACCTTTGATCATACCATAGTCACATATTTTATTTTCTTGACCTTGACATATTTCATCTATCTTATCCTCAAGTTGGGCCTAAAATTCATGTGTCTAGTTTAGGTTCACTTTTATCCAATCATCATCACCATCTTGGTTATTATCCTCTTGAGGTCTTGAAATTTAGGTTTGTTACCTTGCGTCATCATAGTTTTCATAGAATCCCTTTTTAAGGTTCAAAGTTGCATATCCAAAATACCATATCATAGTCATAGTCTCATTACCACTTTGCATCCCAAAGCATAGTCATAGTTGCAATGCCATATTACATCCTTATATTAAAAAAATACAAGAACATATCTTAGCGTCATTATCATTTTTCATTTCCATCCTTAGTTGCATCCATCCCAAAAGTCTCAAAATCCAAAAATTTACGTCTTATATGGTCCTCACTAGGTCACAAAGGAAACGAAAAGACATTGATCCCTCAAATGACCCCAACTTTAATCCTACTAGCACCATGAATTTTTGGTCATCTTCAAACAGACCACCAACATCACAACCTCAAGTTCCAAATCCATTTTCTAAGCTTACATTAAATGAGGTAGAAAAAGGTTTAACACAAGAAGAAATTGACAATGCTTCCAAAGATCCTAGGATATTGTGTATCATAGAGGAACTTGTCATGGTAGATCCTAATAGATACTTTCTAGAACTTGTTAAAAATGGGCCCAAACTTCCCGTTGGTTTTGACACCTCCACAATTATAGAGGGAACAACACAAAATCAATGTCATTTCCATAATATACTTCCACCAAACCATCCCACTTCATGTTGCAAAAAATGCACACTAGTATGCCACTTGGGGGAACTACACATAACACTAACTATTAACATGCCCCTTACTCCAACATTTGGGAAAAGAAGTACAAATCCAACATCTCATGGACCAAGTCCCTCATTTGAAAATACATTTTTTACATCATCTAACACCATGGGTACCTCATTTGTAAATCCATTTACGACATCATCCTCTCAAAATGCTACCTCCATGGGTCAAAACATTACAATTCCAAATTCACCAAATAAGACATGAAGGATTCATATTATCACACAAAAAACACAACCCCAAATGAACAACACTACACCAAACATAGACATGTCTTTTGGGTCAATTTTCTACTCCAATACACCCCCATCTCAACAAAATATTAATCCAAATCCCAAATTCACACCAAAATACCAAAAAATGAATCAAAATCCATCACAACATCACACCAATTCCAATACTATGTTAACATCTCACTTCCAACATGGTAATCAAAATCCTTCTCAATAAAATGTCAACCAAAATCCAAGATTCACAATGCATTTCCAAAACCAAAACACATCCTCATCATATAATCACCTCAACATATTCAACACAAACACCAATTATTCCATGTGAAATCAACCAAACATGTCACCATCACCCATGGATACTCTAGCAATATAAATTCAAATATTGAAACAACAAATTTCCAACATGCAAGTGAGTGGGATAAGGAAAATTTACTCCATTAAATAAATGTCCTGACCAATTTGATCAAAGTATATACATGCCTTCTCTCCCCCAACATTTCAATGTACCAAACTTCAAAAAATAAAAGGAAAAGGGAGATCCAGTAGAACATGTGAGAGAGTTTCATATTGCTTGCATAGATGTCACATTTTACCACACATACTTAATGAGATTATTCCCACATAGCCTCTCTAGGAAAGCTCTTGACTGGTTTGCACATCTACCTTCTAGGATAAGGACATGGGTGAACTAGTTGATAAATTTGTTGAACATTTCTCCTATAACATTGAAAGTGACACGACCCTTGCAAAATTATGTGCAAAAAAATAAAAATATGGAGAATCATTCACATCCTTCTTCTAGAAATAAAGAATTATGGCTGGTAAATGCTCATGTCACAAACTTGAAAAACAATTGGGTCATATCTTTGTCAAAAATCTCAATATTGAACTAATCCAACAACTTCAAATCCATTATTGCAATACATTTGAGGATGTCATTGAGAAAGGTGTTTTTATTTAGAAGACACTTGTTGCAAAAGGTTTGGTCAAAATATTTAAAGAAAATCAAAACACTTCCAATGACAAAAACAAATTTTGGTATATAAACAAGAATATCACAAATGATGGGGTGGTTGATGCTAAATTTATTCAGAAAGCACATGCCACCATTACTATCAAAGGTACCTCTACATCAAACAATGAACAACCAACAAGTCATGATCAATTCACAAATGTACTTCAAAACAATCCACAATGACAAGGTCCTCCATGATCAAACACACAAAGACAAATATACACACCTCCAAGGGAATCAATTGAGTTGTTTTTGAACAAATTATTACAATCAAATATCACCCTTGAATCCTATAAATCTGACACTATGGTATGAACCATGACCTCTTAAATCATCTTGGTGGAATGAAAATGATTTTTGTGAGTATCATTGCACAAAAGGACATATAACATGTTCATGTTACAAACTTAAGAACATCATTCAATATATCATTGACCAAGGTGACATATCCATAGATAATTTACAAGGGTCCTTGAATCTAGATCATAACATTTTTTAAAATCCCTTACAATATCATGGATTATGAAAATCCTCCAATTTAGGGACTAATACAAATAACCAAGCCAATTATACCAATGTTTCATATGAGTATACCATTAATAATATCCGATCATTTGACAAAAAATGTCTCCAAAATTACCATCAAGAAAACTCTAGAATGTGTTGTTACAACCTAGAGATCTAAAGTCACCTTACAAGGGGAAAATTCTACTCCACACCATAAAACTCAATACGATATCTTAGATCATCTAGGTAAAACTCTCACATGGATATCCATCATTGAGTTACTCCTCATATCTCCCAAGCATAAAGTTATTTTTCACAATGCTTTGCAAGATATTTTTGTACCCATAGACCTAAATGTTAGTAAATTTTAGGCCATGGTAGGGTACTTGGCTACCACCCATCACATTATATTTTCCAAACAATACCTTCCTATGTAAAGACCTAACCATAATGATCTATTACACCTTGAGGTATACATTAACAAACACAAAATTATATTAGTCTTGGTAGACGAAGGAGTAGGTTTGAACATATGTACGTTAAAATTTGTTACAACACTAGGATTTTCTAAAGCTTGCATATAAATATCCAATAAAATTATCATAAGGGCTTATGATGATTCAAAATGTTCTTCTAAGGGTATTATTACACTTCATGTAAGAGTTAGACCAACTATTCAAAATACAATATTTCAAGTCCTAGATCTAGACCTTCCAAATAACCTTCTCCTCGGCCTCCCATGGATTCATTCCATAAGGGTTTTCCCTTCCACATACCATTAATGCTTTAAATTCCCTTATAACGACACCAAAATCACAATTGTAGGTCATCTTAATCCCTTCCAATATTGTAGTAATCTAGAAGGAACACTAGAACACCAAGTTCCCATCAATTAGGAAGCTTTGCTATTTACCTCATCACATTAAATTTACCCCTCTTAATTATCCATATATTTTTCTCCATCCACTCCCCTTCTTGAAGGTAAAGTCTAGATCTAGGACCAAGGACACAAAGAGTATAACATTGAGAGTTCATTTTGCATTGGGAAGCTACCCGCATCACCTAAGTCCTATGGTAAAACAAGTCAAAAGGAACTCAAATTCATCATCCATAACCCTCCCACTACTTTAACTAAGTGTATTGAGCTAAGTAAAGAAACTATAGGTGATGATATTTCTATGTCGATCTATAAGGATGAAGAAGGCACCAAGCTCATGCAAATACCAATTGAGCAATATGGAAAAGGTTTTGAGATCATGAAGCAAAAAGGTTATGACATAAACAATGAAGTTGTTCTACATAAGAATGGAATGAGAAAACCTTTATTACCTCCTAAGTTACCAAAGAACAAAGGGTTAGAGTATACACTATTAAAAGTGAGTCCTTGTACTAAGTTACTTTTAGGTAAAGATGTTAATGTTTCTATTGACATTGAGACATCTAAGGAAAATACCAAGAACAATGCCTCCAAACCCAAAGGTACTGATGGTTGAGCTTGGATTGAGACCTTTTGGGATCTTGCCAATACCTCTATATTTACTGTATCTTCCCTATCTTTGAGCTATACTAATATTGATGATGATTTACCCCTAGTCTACTTGCAATTGATAGATTGGAACCAATAAGGACCTCTGAACTTAGACATATTCAGGAATGATGAAGCAATAGAAAAGTTTATGGGACTTAAAGAAGGAATACCAAGTGGAGATAATAAATTTAGACTCATCATATAACTTGATAACAAAAATTACTTTGGGGAGTTTACTCCACCCTCTAGTCGCAAAAGTAAATAAATAAATAAAAAGAATAGGTCTCTAGGTGAAAACTGAAAGGTGTCTTTAGACCTTGAAAAATTAAAAAGAAAGGATGTATCTAAGGGTGAAAACCTCCATGGGGCACCTAAGGATGGAGGGTTGGATATTCTACCTACAAGTCAAGAGAGATCAACATTTCTCGTAGAAAAATCAAAGATAAATATTGGCACTGATGGCAATCCTAGAATTGTTCAATTTGCAACATCTTTGACAATCAATGAAAAACCAAAATTCATCAATTTCTTTCTAGTGAGACAAATCAATATTTCTTGGTCATATGCTCATATTCCTAGGTTATATCTTGAGTTGGTTTTGCATCATTTACCATTGTCCCTAAATGCTAAACCAGTTAAACAAAAGTTGAGGAAAATGCATCCTCATATTGCACTCTTAGTGAAGGAAGAGTTGAAGAAGTTATTGGATGTTGGTTTCATTCAACCAATAGACTATACCGAGTGGATTTTCAAATCTTATACCCATCACAATACCAACTAGAGGAATCAAAATTTGTACAAATTATAGAGATTTAAATAAATCTTGTCCTAAAAATTACTTATTGTTGCAAAAAATTGACATCTTAGTAGACCTTATAGCAGGATATGAAATGTTATCACTCATGGATGACTTCTTAGGCTATAATAAAATAAGAATTTCCCCTAAAGATCACTATAAAATAGCATTCCCTTGTCCTTAGGGTACATGTTGGAATGTCATGCCCTCTTTCCTTAAAAATTTTGGAGCATCATATCAAAGGGATATGACTACAATATTTCATGAATATATACATACACTCATGGAAGACTATGTTGATGACTTGTTGGAAAAGTCCCCTTCAAGAGACAACCATCTATTTGTGTTGTAGAAAATATTTTCCAAAAGTTGGAAGAATACAAGGTTAGACTAAATCTAGAAAAAAAGTGAGTCTTTGGGGAAACCTCTAGAAAAACACTAGGATACATTGTGTCTCACAAAGGTATTGATGTTGACCCCAAAAAATTAAAATATATCATGTATATTCCTCCACCAATAAACATAAATCATTTATGCAATCTCTAAGGAAAGCTACAATCAATCCGTAGATTCATAGCTCAGTTGGTTGATAAATGTCATCCATTTCAACACTTGCTTCGTAAAGGAGCCCCATTCATACAGATTGATCCTTTTCAAGAGGCATTTCAACAAATCAAAGACTATCCATTGTCCCCTCTAGTTCTCATGCCACCCATTGATGGTAAACAACTAATACTATATATATCTACAACACCATCAAAGTTGAGATCCATTTTGGCATAAGATGATGAAGGAAAATAAAGAGACATATACTATATCAATTGTACGCTTGTGGGATATGGGATTAACTACAACCCTATTGAATGAACATGTCTTGTAGTTATATTTTCCACCTAGAAGCCTCAACATAATATGCTAAATCATCAGAAAAAGCTAGTATCCAAGATATATCCATTGAAGTATATACTCAATAAACCAACCCTAATAGGTTGACTAGCAAAGTGGGTAATGATACTGAGTGGGTTCGATATAGAATATGTTGATATAAAGGAAATAAATGACAAGTGATAGCTGATAAAATAAGGGTTTCAACCTTTCAAAAATCACCTCAAATTCATAATAAACCACTTCCTCAAAATGGATTCAAACAATGTTATAACAACAAGATTGTAACTTCCTATTGTCAAAAATCACCAGGGTTACAAGAAATCAAAACAAAATTAAATTACAATCATGACAACCCCCAGGACTGATATAAAACATCTAAAATCATAATTTTAGATATGAGACACTCAACAAAATCATTCACAAATATGGCCTCTTTAAACCTTTAACTTCTTGGAGCATCAATTTTTCTTCTTTCTACAATTTTATTTGGAAAATCAAGTTATACAATGAACATGTATCCCTTGAAACATTATTTTCTACTGTAGATATCTCCTCAAACCTGAAATAAACCTACAATAACAATTTACAATACCCTCCTAGGAAAAGAACCACGCTTGCAACAACCTTCCAAATCTAGCCAAGAATGGCTATCATAACCAAGTCCAAATTGCTTGTAATCTTCAAAAACAAGCTCCTAAAACTTATCCTACAAAAAGCCACAACCAAGTTGGGAAAAAAAAACCTCCAAAAATAAATCCCAAAAACTTTCCATAATATATAAAATTCTTTCATAAATCCACTCCCACCAAAATTGCCAAAATGGGAGTCAATTCCTAGATTTTAGGCAGTTTCCAATGTAACTCTTGCCAACTCACCTTGGGTGCCCACATTTTCATGAATGCATTAATTAAATTTATAATTGAATCATTCAAACTTATAACTCCCTCCAAATTTCACACCAAAGTCTATTTATGCAAATTTTTAAAATTGACAATTTCTCAAAGTTCCCTCCTAAATTATCTCCCTCCCATAATTCGCAATAAAATAATAAAAGTGTAATAATTTAATATTTATTTTATTCTAACCTTTCAAATTACCATATTAAATAAATCACCCACCAAACCTTAAGAAAATATAAAAATTAAAATGCATTCCTTTGGTTGATGCAAGATTGCTTTCACAACCCAAGATGATCTTGTATCAAACACCCAGGGTAAGTGAAATGTTTCATGAGTTGAAAAATCATGAAAATTTGAAGACTATATGTTTTCTTTGGATCCATCATTCTTCCTTATTCTTCTAAAATTTCCTCTTTCTCTTCTTCCAACACTTAGTTGGAACAAGCAACCTCCTTCTTTGACAACTTTGCACTCCATTCGTCTATCCTCTCATGGACTTGTATCCACCATGTACCATCCTCCTCCTAATAACAATCAAAATCCACTATATCCGTATACAAATCTATAATTACTACTCCATGGAAATTAGAAATTTCCATCTACATACTCTCTTCTTGCTTGAAATCCTCTCCTACACTAACCAAAGAAGGTAAAGAACCATTAAAACTAAATTCAAAATGAAAATTTACCTCATTCTTGTTCGCTGCCCCAACATATTTTTCCTCATTCTTCACTACAATATCATTCTCATCCTCATCAAAGCATTCATCAAAATCTGATTTCACCTCATTACCTTTTGCTGCAATCTTCACTCCACCTTCTATCAACACTTTCCATTCCTTTTCTACTACTGAAATCTTTTCATCTACACAAAATCCACTCTCATCTTCATCATAAAAATGAAACATATTATGCATTACCTCTTTCTCTTCAACATTTTCTTCACCACTACCTGTTTCCATATCTTCTTCACCTTCACTCTTAGCTACACTTTCATTTTCCATTACTTTCAAGTCCTCCAAAGGACACTCATAATCCTTAATCATTGTTGTACTTTCCTCCTCTTTTCCCTCTTTATCCTTTTGAACAAGGATTTCCACTTTTTCCTTTTATCCTTCTTCCCTGGACACAATGTTTCACTTGCAAACATATCAATACCAAAAGAACAATAAGATTCAACCCTTCCCATTTTATTTTCCTTTCTATCCTTATTATCTACTACAACTTTTGCCACTTCCTCTTTCCTATCCTGCAAAGGATTCAAACATATTCTTCCCCATCCTTTATGATGCTATATGTATTCTTCCTACCATCATGTAGATCTCTTCGATCATACAACCATGGTGTACCCAACAAAACATGACATATATCCATAGGTAATATATCACATTCAATCACATCCTTATATCTACAAATTTGAAAATCAATGACACATTGCTCACTTAACTATATCTGGTAATCCACTTGCAGCCAAGAAATGTAGTATGGGCTAGGATGCTTGACTCTTTTCAATTTCAACTTGTCGACCATCTCTTCGAATACAATTGTAACTATGGGAATTTTCCTAGGGTTAGCAGATCAAATGAAAAACATAAAAATCCAAAGCAATAATGAAGTGCAAAGGAAATAACATGAACAAAAATTAAAAGATCTCATCAAATGTCTTCATTCTCCATAGACGATCTCCATTATACCTTCTCAACTTGCTAGAAATATGATGTTTCCCTTAGATTTTATGTCAGCAATCTATGATTATGACAAGCCCTAAGAAAATGTTGAAGGATTTTAACTAAATGACCTCACAAATGCAACTAGCAACTATGAAGTATGTAGAAAATAGCCTAAAATGACAAGATAACAAGAGCATAAGATGTCAAAACATGAGCATGAGGTGAGAAGATTGCAAGATGACATGAGGTATCTGAAGTGAGACCAAAATTTCCATTTTATAGAAAATGCAATTTTGAGTGAATGACCAAGATTAAAATTTGACAAGTGCCCTAGAATCAATGGACAAGATTCAATATGACAACCCACAATTAGGGTTAGGGAAACATTAGGTCAAATTTGAAATGAATGGATAGGATTGATTTTTAGAAAATCAAATCAAGGGTTGACAATGAATGTGACAAGAGATAAGATTGGCACAGAAAAAGAGAAAGCTGGAAAAATCAAATAATAATATAAATTACTTGATTTTTGGAGGAAAAAGACTATTTTGAATTAAAAATTAATTCTAATTCAAAAGGTGGGGTCACATGATAGTAAATAATTAATTTGAATTATTTACTAAAAAGAGGGAAATTAGAAAGTGGGACTATTTTAAATAAATATTTTTATTTAAAATGAGGGAAATGTCAAGGTGGCAATAATTAAATAAATTAAAGAATTTATTTAATTATAAGAAGACTTAAAAGAATTAGTGACGTATTAAATAAATAAGATTTATTTATTTAATAATCAGGAAGACCTAATGGACAAAGATAATTAAATAAATTAACAAATTTATTTAATTATAGGAAGACATTTAGACAATTAGTAACGTATTAAATAAATAAATAAAATTTATTTATTTAATAATCATGAAGAATAAAGGACATGAATTAATTAAATAATTATGAATTATTCAATTAATAGTCGAAAGTGGACCAAGGACATAATTAAAATGCCTTAATTATGCTAGGAAGAAAAAGATGAAAATAGAGCTTGCAGGCCTAGGTCATTTTTATGTCTCTACATTTTTCCCTTCTTTGTCATAATGCAACATGTCACATTGTGACAAAGAAAATAAGTCAAAGTCATGTCCCAGCGAAGGTATGAAGTATCTATGCCCCCTCGGGAAATTTTTTGAATTTTGGGCTAGCGACAGGAAAATTTGGAAAGTGTCCTGTTAAGTCAATTTGATGACCAAAAAAGAAATGGCATAGATGGTTTTAGATTTGGACATGTTTAAGGCAGCCAAAAGGGTGGTCAAAGTTGGTCAAATGAGCCTCCAGTAGTAAAAGGTTTGAAAAATTCCATTTTGACCCTATAAATAGGTTGAAAATGGGGTAAAAGTCAATTCATTTTCACATTGCCAATAGTAAATTTGAGAGCTCTAAGCGAGGAGGACTTTCGTGAAGATGGTGATTCCAATGACCAAGCACCACGGGGAGATCATTTGGACCTATAGATAGCCAGATGGTTTAGAGCCAGCGGTACGTACATCTTACTTTGTCATTTTATCATTTTTCGTGTCATTTTTAGGGTTTTACGTCAAAGAACAAATGCGCTGCGACGCATATGCATGCACATAAGCTGCATTCATGTTCACATTCAACACATTTGATGTGTTGCGACATAAACACAAGGGGTCATTAGAGTAGGTCAGTTAAAAATGAAGCATTTGCAAAAAGTTGAGCCACATTTGCCAAGTCACACTGCAAACGAGGGGTAATGTTGCATTCAAAATATTGTGATGCATTCAATAATGCAAGCAACACATTTGAATTAAGTGACGCATGTGACAAGAATCACAATGCAAGTGTGATGTCGAGATGCAAACACAAGTTGGAATGATACAATCGACAAGTTGTGATGCAAATGAAGTACAAAATGACGCAAATGCTTGATTGCGACACAAATGAAGTCAACGTGACACATTTGATTTTGACTTTGACCAAGGTTTACTTTGTTTAAGTTCAAATTTTGAAATGCTTTTGAGTTAGGTAAATGGTAATGATTCTTTTCAACAAGGTGCTAATGCATGTTTTGACATGTACAGAGATAGTTACTATCGATTTACACATGAGAGAGCAAACCATCGACTTATTGATTTTGGGACAAGTTGTGGGATAGGGAGCAATGACGACTGATGTGAATAAGACTCTAATATGTTACGTATATGTCCATTATTCAAGAAAATAGGGGAATTTTGACTGCACTTTGCAAAAGGTGGCATTCTGAGACATGCTCCTTCCATTTGTCAATGGGGGAGGCTACAGTCACACTTGAGGACATGTACCAGATCCTACACTTGTTGATCTTAGGAGGTGGATCATGTACAATCCACAACATGGGTACTAGACATTTACCACATATTATCATGATGAGACTGGTGCAAGACTAGGGATTGAGGGGTATGAGATCTGATGGGAGTTCATGGTAGAACACTACACTCCGTTTGATGCCCTATTGGTGAAATTGATTGGAGCAGTATTGAATTCTAACCACCGAGGACATGGATTTCCCATTGGTTGGGGCAATGTGTTAGTTAGGATGAGATGAGATAGGACCATGTATGCCTGGGGACCTTGCCTGTTGGGGATGTTATATCATCAGATTCATGAGGTTGCCTATAGGAGAGCACAAAGTATTGGCTGTGGGACGACGCTCCTTATGATCTGGGTGTGGGAGCATGTTGTTGTCTTCCATCCATCAATCTAGAGACAACAACTAGTAGATGGAATTCCCTATGTATACTATTATGCTAATGTGTTACAACAGACTAGGGTTAGCGAGATAGGTTGGTGGTGCCATTGTATTAACACCATGATATCCTTTATCTAGAGGCCATACATGGATTGTGGGTAGTGGGAGGATGAGGCAGATCACCTTCATTTTTGCAAATAGTTTAGATATTTGATTGGCTAGACTGTGCAGAGTCAACTTATCATTCAGATGTACTTGCCTTAGAGGGTGTTATGGAAGTTCGACGAGCAGTAGGGTGTTCCTATGGGTACAAATGAGTATGCTAGATCATTGTGAGAGTCTTCATGGGGTCCACTGATAGTAGTGCCATTTGTAGAGCAACAGATTGACGGGCTAGTGGCTCAGCAATGGAGGTGGAGAGGAGGGCCTACAGATCCAGGGACTTCAACAAATTTTAATCTTTGGTGGAAAAATCATAGACCAGTCCCCTTGACAGATCCAAATGGACTAGCACTAGTTGATAGGAGGTTAGTGATACCATGGGTGTGGCGAGGTGGTAGGGGTGGTAGAGATTGGGGTAGGGATAGAGGCAGAGGGTGAGGGAGAGATGGAGATGACTGAGATAATAGTGGAGATGGTGGGAGATAGAGACGAGGAGGTGGTGGTGGGAGATAGGGGAGGAGGGTGAGGTAGCGTATGGATAGAGTGGCACTATATGCCATTATTGAGGTGCTAGAGGAGGAGGATAGAGATGAGGGGCTGAGGCAGGAGGAGAGAAGACAACAGGAAGAGGCCGAACAAGAGGAGATGCAACAGAGGGGTTTCCAGAGATGGAGGTTTGACAGGAGGGGGAGATGGAGGTTGAGATGCCAAGAGAGGAGGGGGTTGTCAGGGGAGATGAGGACATGGGAGATTAGGAGATAGGTGACAATGATGAGGTCATATATGAGGTAGAGCAGCTACTGAGGTGGTGGATGGTGGAGGGAGAGGATGACATACTGACAAGACCAACACTACCTCAAGATGCGGCTATAGATTAGCGAGTGGTAGACCTGTAGAGGAGACTGGATGAGAGTTCAACATAGGTGATGGCCTTGTAGGAAGAGTTGGTGGTTGTCAGAGTAGAGCAGGATCAGGCAGTGGTAGCAAGAAAGGGAATGGCAGTAGTAGCAAGAGCTATAGTGTGGGGGGATCTACCTCCTCGTGACATTCATCTAGGCACAAGTCTAGCCACTCCCACAAGCATGCCTCAAGTCATAGGTCAGGTCACCGCTATGGTTCATCTAGGTTAGGACATAGATTAGCCCATAGCCAGCCTCCAATGATAGACCCTTCAGCTTTCGTAGGCAGCAGTGTCATCCCAGATGCATGTTACTGTTGAGATGATGCCATCAGTGTCAGTACCATCGCCCTCACAAACATAGGGTGCTACATCATCATAGGTTATTCCAACACTAGTGACAGGTCATTAGTCACCATGATCTTCTCCATGAGGGGATGATGAGAGCACATCCTAGGGGCATTGGACAAGTTTATTTTATTCACATCATGTTTCAGACATTTATGTTATGACACTTTATGTATTGACTATTGAGCCCGCGAGCTCCATTTTTGGGATATCTCATGACTCTATCTTGTGACATGATATTTTTTTGAGATTATATATATGTGATGCAGTTTTGATGTTGTTGAAGACACCTAAAAATGACCTATGCCCGCAAGCACTATTTTACCACTTTTTCATCCTAGCATAATTATGACACTTTAATTATGTTCCTAACCCATCTTCAACTATTAATTAAATAATTCACAATTATTTAATTAATTCAGGGTATTCTATTCTTCCTGATTATTAAATAAAAAAATCATATTTATTTAATGTGTCACTAATTATCTAAAGTCAACTCATAATTAAATAAATTTCTGATTTTATTTAATTAATCTTTGTCATTAATGTCCTCCTGATTATCAAATAAATATATTTTAATATATTTATTCAATATGTCACTAATTCCTAAATCCTCTCTTTTAATTAAATAGATTTGCTAATTTATTTAATTAATTAACTACTTCTTCTAAATTAAATAATTATTTTTAATTATTTAATTGTTGTATGTGACACTTCTTTATTTTTAAATAAAACAATTTATTTAAAAATGTCTCACATAGTTAACTGATTCTTCTTTTAGTAATTAATTTCAAAAATCAATTACTCATTATTTCACAAAATCCATATTTTGAATTAATTTAATTTAAAATGGAAATATTCTTTTACAAATCAACTAATTTCTAAAATTACTAATTTTCTAAAATCCCATCTTCTTATCTTCTGATTTTTGCTAATTTCATCTCAACTGTCACATTCATTCTTGATTTAATTTATTTAATTAAATCTTATTCACACATTTGGGCATTTTTCCCTAACCCTAATTGAGAATTGCCATTTTGAATCTTAACCATTGATTCTAGGGCATTTTCTCAATCTCTCATCTCATCCATCCATTCAAAATGGCATTTTCTATAAAATGCCATTTTCCTCTCATTTTTGGATTACACAGAGACATTACACTTAAATTTTATTATTCTGGCATATTTAGGCATAGGAATTTCACTCATATTTTCATAGGCATTAGACATTTAGACATTTGTTCAAATCCTTCAAGGCTTGGTGTAGGACTTAGACATGTATTTCCAGATTGCTCGCACGTCGAATTTGAGGGCAACACATCAACCAACAAGCTAGAAGGTGTTACAAAAGTGAAGCATGGAAGTCTTGACGGTTTTCTGGTATAATCGTTCTTTTGTTTACTTCCATTGTATTTTGTAATTGCTTTGGGTTTTATTGTCTTTGCTAACATCTCATCTAATTTTGCATTTAATGTCATATTTCATTTAGTTTTGAGATATTTAGAGAGACATTTTAGACATTTTCAATCATAGTCATAGGCATAGACTTTTTCTCAAATCCTTCAAAGCTTGGTGTAGGACTTAGACTAGTATTTTTAGATTGCTTGCACAACGAATCTAAGGGCATAATGTCAACCAACAAGCTAGAAGGTGTTACAAAGGTGAATCATGGAAGCCTCGGTGATTTATAGGTATAATCATTTTTTGTTTTAACTTCCCTTGAATTTTGTAATTTACTTTGGGTTTATTGTCTTTAGTGATTTACTATTAACATCTAACTTAAACCTAAAATAAACCCTCAGTTACATTGGTGAACCCGATGTTCTGTAGAAAAATTTGTGTGTTTTCTTGTTTGTTTTCATTGTTTTGCAGGTTACAACCAAGAAGTCATACAAAATCCTGTCACCTTCTTTTGAGCACAGAAAAATGGGAAAATAAAATATTTTAAAACATTTTCTAGGTTTTGTAGATATATGTCTCAGCTTTCCATAACTTCAAACGGTTTCAAATTTTGTTAAGATTTGAGAAAGTTATGGCCATTTTAGTGATCGCAGTTTTTTAAGCTTTAGTTGTTAAAACCCGAGTCTTCTTTTGTTTATAACACTTTTGTCTTGTAAGATTTTGCAAAACGTTTTCTGGGTTTTGAAGGTCTATATATTAGCTTTCCATAGATATCCATTGTTTAAAATTTTGTTTAGTTTTGAGAAATTTATCACTATTTTAGTTTTCTTTTTTCATTTAAGTTTATTTTACTAATATTTGTTTGTAGCATTTGGCGGTTACTTTTCGTGGGTCAAAGGAAAAAAATTCAAACTCCTAACGTGTGGTCTTGCAGGTTCAAATGTTGAAGACTAAAACATCAAAATAATGTGCCTATCTTTTTTAGATTAGTACATATTTTCTTTTGGTGCAATTGAAACAAACTTGTGTGTCTACTTTATCTGAGTGTGTTTGCAAAATGGTAGGTGAGTATGCTCTCACCTTGTGAAAACTCAGTGATCAGAAAACCAGACCCATTATTATTTTTTATTACCCACATGACTTAGTAATCAAAGTATCCTCTCCCCTTGCACTTTCGAGCGATCTTGGGTGTAAGAGAAATGGTTACTAACTCTAGAACTTGGGTTTGTTCTAGTGGGAAAAAGTACTCACCCCAGGACGACTCAGACCGGTAGCACCCTGACATCAAGGGACTTCCAGCCGGTATATAAAAGTGGATTCTTGGGGAAAACCCAAGAATCACGCGTGTGGTTCTGACGAGATGGATCCGAAAGGAGACTCTCATTGCATGGATCATGCTCCATGAACGGAATGCTCGTATTAAAAACCTCTTATTTTAGTGTCCAACCGTTCTATTGGCCGTTGCTTGATATAGTGCAGGGTACAGTATCATGCCCGAAGACACTCACTACTGATCCCCTTGAGTAGAGATAGCAATTCTTGGGAAGTCATTAACTAAAGAATCTGAATTTGGTGTGCTCAAATGATGTTAATGAGCCATGGAGGGGAGCCAATGCCACCAAAATTCTAAGTTATCCGCTCTCGAGAAGGAAAGGTGTTTATCACCAATCCGAGGTATATTGGTAGGCTATATCAAGTATACAAACCCTTGGCCTATTGGCCTTTTAGGATTGTACTTGTCTTATGTGTGCTTGCTTACACCCAAAACATTGTGCTTGTCAAGTGCTTGTTGGATTACTCAAACATTATACACAACAGCCACAAATCTAGACACAAACAATCGACCTTAGACAACTCAAAATTTTCAACAAAACATCAAAAAAATAATCTCAGTCCTCATTTTGAAGTTAGACTTTGCATTGTTCATCTTAGTCATCATTTGGAACCTAGACCTTGCATTTATAACATTAAGTCCTTAGTCAAACATCATCATCTTAGTCCTCAGTCGACATTTTGGCTTTGATCACCTTGTCATCTTACATCAATCATTTCCTTAGACAAACGTTATCATCACCTAGTCATCCTAGTTGACATTTTAGGAAACATAGTCTTGCATTTTCATCCTTATCGAAAATCCAAAAAACATAGGTTGTCATCATCTTCACATTTAGTTGTCATTTTCATCATCCTTATCTGAGCAATCCCTTTTTATTGTTGAGACTAGGCTTCAAAGACAGAAAGGACAAATGGAAAACTTTGGAAAAGATTTCAATCCCAACCTCGATAATAACACTTATGACACAAACCAACATTGGACTTTTTCCAAACCATTTCACAACATGAACCTTCAATCTTCCATGAACATTCCATCTTCATCACGAAACCCTTATGAACCATTCATACAAAGAGACCAAAATGGATGAGTATATGTAGAAGACTTAGAAGTTGCAACGCAAAATCTTGATATAGTCTCCTTCATAGAAAACTCAGTATTACGCGACCCTTAAAGGTATCTAGCCATGCTTTTGGACCAAGGGGCTAAGTTACCACGAGGCTTTGACATAAATAATTTTCCACCTCCATTAGTCTACCCGCACCATCAACAGTCACTTGACATAAATCCTACCAGTAATTCACAACAAACGTCCACTTATCACCCTTATCCTAACCTTGACAAGGGAAGCCAACTATCAACTAGTCCATTCCAAACCTCCATGTCATATTTTGACCCTTCACCTATCAATCCTGTCCAAGTCTACATGCCTTATCAACCATCTAACAACTCATTTCAAGTCCTCACATCATACCATATTGATCCAATCCAAGTCTCCACACCCTATTTTAGTCAACCTTACACTAATCCAATCCAAGACTCCATGGCATATCTAGTCGAAGTCCCCATGTCACATCATATACCATCACATCCTAATCCAATCCAAGACTCTATGTCATATCCGGTCCAAGTCTCCACGTCATACCCTTGTCCTTCACATACTAGTCCAATGCAAGTACCCATGTCATATCCTAGCCCTTCACATACTACTCCCGTCCAAGTCCCCACGTCTTCTCCTAATCCTTTTCAAATCACCCCCTCACAAGCCACATCTAGTCATGAAAATTCTATCATTACTCAAAGTCAAATCCCATTTAATAAACTTGAGGATACATGTCAAAATGAAAGCCCAAAGCATGACATTATAACGTCACCCTCATGTCAAGAACAAGGTAGTCCATCCCATGACCCTATTTCTGATTGTATCATCCACAACAACCCCATCTTTGACCAAAACCCTACCATTGACCAAGAAGTTCAAATCCATGACAACCCCATCTTGGACCAAGACCCTACCATGGACCAAGAAATCCAAAACGATCCACTCCTTGACCTTTATGCCATTCATGATCAAACACTTGTCGACCCTATATAGGCCTTGATTATCGACACTTTCCAAGATGAGACACTTGCCTCCATGGGACACATAGACAATCTCCCTTCAGAAAAAGAGTCTTCCACTATGGACATATTTGCATATGATCAAGTTATAGCTAAAATCATTGGACTCTATGACACTAAATATAATGATGGCTTTGACATTGCCTTAGAAGCACCAACAGAATCATTTGAACCTGACATGTCACATGATCAGACCAAAGATATCAGTCAGGAATATGTCCAACATGACAATGAAGCTAAGAAACTTTATCAACTAGGGTCATCTATCTTGTTGGTGTTTTTTTTCTATAAACCAGGTTTGTCTCCTAATCTACCTATGGAGTTGCCAATTCCAATCAAGGGCAGCTCGGAGGTCTTGGACCAACTGACAAGGATGTTGATAATAACCTCCTACACTTTGGGCTCTGCAAGATCCAGTAGGGTGGTCCCTATAATGTGTTTATGATCTCTGCACCAAACTCATAAACAATCATTAACAATTTACAGATAATCCCACAAATATCTCAACAAGATAGGATACCACTAAAATGAATTGGCCTTTCACTAGTAATATCAACTACTTGGAGCATGAGATGATTACAACATTATTTCGTAACTTATGATAGTCATTTTATTTGCAATTTGGCGGCAAGCCCTAAGCAAAGAACTACAGACACAAAGTTTCACAAACTTATACAATTTAGATCAGTGCCATATACCATTGGGGAGTCAAATTCAAAAACACTCATGGTTCAATAACATATTTAAATACTTAGCACGCATGATCCCTGGCAATATTGCATTACAATAGTGTCAATTCCTATCCCATCCCAATACTTCTTACTAAATCCCATTTCAAACATACCCATCCATTATTCCATCCAAGCATTTTAATTAATTCTTTGAATTAAAGCCAAAATAGAAAACACACACATCAGAGCAATGAGATGAACATCATAATCCTTGATTATTCTATTCAAAATTATGATATGTTTGTACAGAGGAGAGACATGAGCTTGATATATAACATCATAGCTCAAATGCTAGTGTTACGAAACATCAAATCTTCATAACTTTAAAACCCATTACAAGATAACCCCAAACCTAAATCGCCTTAACATTCAAAAAAGTTCTTACAATCTGCTCTGCAACTATACCTAGACTTGACTTTCAAAATATCTGACTTTCCAACCCCTATTTTTGGCCTTGAAATCCTTCTTATAGAAAATGAAGGAGCAACAAGCATCGGGCCATAAATTACACATGTCACCGGTCAATTGGACCGCTATATGCAAATTCAAAACTATGATCAAAACCACCAAGTCCCGGAGCACCTTTTCGTTGATTTCTACTCATTACATAATAGCTGCAGCAATTGTTACACCTCAGAACCTGTGCCCAAAGCCGCCATGGAAACAAAACCATAATCAGTTATAATATGACCGCTGAGCTATCAATTGCCAGTAATAAACACCATTTCACTCCTCTTTGGTTAAGTATTTATCCACCCAATTCTGATATTCTTCATCCGTTGGCCAATTAAAATTCACCATCTCCCTCACCTTGGTATTGTAAGGTGTGAAATTCACCGTAACCTGGTTGGCATCCCTCTCAAATGAATCTAAGAACATGCTGGTATTAATTATTTTATCCATGCTGCTTACCAACAAGTTATGGTCTGAGTCATCACAAATCAATTTGATTTGTGCATTAATAACCTCTTCTACCCTATCTTGCCACCATTGTAGTGTCTTAATATTTCCCTGTGCATCTATTACATCTGGCAGAAAAGTGTCATTCCAATCATCAAAACTCTTTACTAGTTCTCTAATTTTCCTACTCAAATCATCAGGTAGGGCCTAAAATCCCTTCAATGATTTCACAAAGATTTGAGTAGGCTTTAATGACTAGGGCCTGTTATTTACATCAAATTTGGAAGCCTTAAACATAACATCTAAATTAGTGGCCCGAGGGATCCACTTCTCAACCAGAGGTAGAACCACTTCCCGATCTCTATTAATGTTTTGTATTCCACCCAAGAATAAAGAATACAAAGAATATACAACTGGCAACCTCGAATCAACCCTCTCATTTAAATGCCTGAAAATAGTGTCAACCACCTCATTGTGTTTAGCCATAGCATCATCCTCACTAGCCCTTAAGGCAGCCTATAATTCTGTGATTTTATTCATCATCCACTCTTTGGTAGGATCTGCAGTATGCTCAACTTCCTCCTCAATTGGCCCTAGTGCAAGGCTATCAGTAGGTGTCTGAATTGGGGATCTAGGAGTAGAAATTATTGGGATAATAGGGGGCAATGACCCCGATGTAGTAGGTTGTGCTCTGATAGTAGGAGCAATGGAGGATTCTCCCACCTGCCCATATCTTAATCTATCTACTTCAGATTGCAGCTCAACATTTTTCTGCTGCATTCCACTATACTCCCCAATTATTGCATTGTATTTTTCTATCAGGCTTTTCTTTTCAGCTTCATCTCTTTCAGTTGTCTTCTGGGCCAATTTGGCCACATTCAGTGTCAGGCTTGTGGCTTCTGTTGTTGAGGTTTTAGAATTTCTCTTGATAATGATCCCGCCCCTTAGATTTGGGCTAATATCTGCCACATTTGGTTTTCTACCATGAGGTGCCAATTCCCATATGGCTAAAGTCTCATATTCCTCACTAAAGGCAGAGTCTTGTAGAGCTGCCTTGACTTCTTCTTCACTATTTTGCATAGGATGTTTGGACTGCATAATAGCATTGAATGCCATAACATCAGCTATGTCCCACTTAGGGAGAAGTAAGACACCAGCCTGAGTTACAAGTTTCCTCCCTTCATCAGGAGTGATGCTCTTGAATTGCTCCATTAACTCGGCTTTGACTTCATCATTATTCTCCTGGTCAGACCTATCAGGTCTCGATTCCCTTCTTCTCTTGCATTTATCCTGATATTCTTTAAATTTCATCCTCCAAATTAACTGCAAGAATACAAGAGTTTTCACAAAAGCATCATCATCCAGGAATGCCTTGCAGGCCACCATCTTGGTGTCTTATACACACTCCCCCTTTATATCCATATCAGTTAGCACCAATTGTGCTGATCTAGGAGGGGATGGGATACCAATTTGCATGTTCTGATCAGTTATTATTATTTCATCCTCCAAAGCCTCTTGTGACTCCTCAACTCTTCGCCTCTTAAGGCTTGGCTCTGATGGCAGCTCTATAGGGTCATTTCTAGGTGGTGAATGTAGATCAACAATCATTATCCCTCCAGGTTTCTTGATCCCATGACGCGGTTGTGATGATGTTTTCATTATTTGTTTGCCCTTTTTATTTTCTGCCTCTTCATCACTGCTATCATATCTCTTCCTCTTGTATAGAGGCTTGTCCACTGGTGGTTGATAAGTCAGCCTTTCCTCCAGTCCTTGACTTCTCGAGTCCATTTCCAAATTGACTTTCTTGGTTCTCAGGGTACTCATGATTTCTTTGAAATTATTCATCAAGAAATCAATTCTTTTGTGAAATGGAGTGAACTCCATTAGTGGATCATATTTTGGATCCAGTTTATGCACCATGGCCAGCATTTTCTCATAATCAATCCATTTCTCTTTATTTAATTCCTGCTAGCTCAAATCAAACTCATTTCTAATAAAATCCTCAGGAAAATTGAAAGTATGAGAAAACTTTCCCCCCTTAATTCTTTGCCTGAATAGGGAAAAGAATCTCTCAGGGTCATGTTTCCTCCTAGATCCACTCTTCAAATGGTAATCATCAAAATATCTGTCAAAGTGAACCCATCCTCCCTTGGAAAATACAAAGTCTGAAACAACAGTGTAATCAGGGAACAAAGTCCCTTTTCCTCTTCCTGTCAAATTATCTTCATGAATGCAACCTAGTTGCCACATGACCTCTACAAATCCCATATTTGATGGTACATTATACAGGAGAATATGAGGATCTCCCTGGAAACCATAAACCCTTAGGACAGTGCTTACAGGGTATAGAATAATGTGACCCCAATTATGACACACCTTCAAATCAGGCCTCCTTACTTTGGGTCTAAGGAAATCGTGCAAATCCTCAGGAATTCTTGGCACATTCACCATCAGTCTAGCTCTGAGCCTGGAAGCAAATTAGTTATCAAACTGCACAAAGCTAGCACCTCCCTTATTGTAAGACAAGTCTGCACTCCAAGCCTGCACCAATAATTTTTCTCCATTCACCTCCTGCCTCAACTCCATTTTCTCTGAGAAGAAGTCAGAATTCTTATACAAGAACATATGCATCAATAAGGAGTACCAAAAGAAAGGAGTATCAGTGTCCCCTTCATACAACTTCAACAAACCCTCATGTATCCTTTCAGCAAGGAAAGAAGCATAGTCGTATACTACAAAAAAGTTAGGATGTTGAATTTGAGCCCCCATAAACATATAAGCAATGGGCATCATAGTATTAGGGCTGAAACCTAAAATTTGGTGAAGTGAATAAAAAGATGCAAAGAAATGATCAGCAAAACAATTCAACCTGAAAAGTTCTCGGTCAGTTGGGCTGATGTGAATCGTTGAACTACCCGCTTTGTCTAGATGAGGAGGAAGCAATTTTGATCTGAAAAGAGGTTGTGACTTGGCATATACTCCTGCTTCATTTCCTTAAAGTCTATCCAGACCAAGAATGAGCTATATTCACTTAAATAAAAAACCTATCAAATCTCATCTGCATTTATATTCAGTAAAACCCTGCCATCATTATTCCTAATAATCCTTATGACATGATCATATCGTGTAGCCACTGCCTTGAGTAGGTCAACATCAGGAAATACATTTGGTACCACAAGTTTTCCCATAGCATATCTCCAACCATTTGAAAAAGGATGAGATGCATTTTGCTACCCATACCATCTCCTAAACATTTCCAAGCCTGTCATTGGTACCCTAGCATCCGCAATGTTATAGGTTTTATATCTTAATCCCTCACCTAAGGCTGTGCCCTTCATTAAGATCAAACCCCTCTTCTTGTTGTTTGTTGACAAAGGGAATTGGTCAAGGAAAATCATCGTATAGATTCCTTTGCAAATAATCAATAAGGCCAGAATGCTACTTTAGTGGCACCATTTCAAACAACCAAGGCTTCTAATATCAAATTTGTGCACAAACTAGGGCTACCCAAAATAAAATTATAGTAGAATTTTGCAATTTTCCACAATTCAAAGGAACCAATAACCCTAGAACCTTAATCAAGAAGACCCCTGACCAACATAACACAACCCTCCACAAGAATTACATTCAAATAGAAGCAGTGATAAAGAAAGTAACTCATAGAATTTCGTGCCCCGCAAAAAATCAAACCCTACTGTAATTACTTTGAAAAAACTCTATCTTCGGCTCTGGACCACTTCAAAAACACTTGAATGCCTTTGTGGTGAAGATAGCCTGAAATTAAATACTTAGAATTTATGAAAATGGCCCATAGACATCTTGTCCGCCATTAAAGCTTACTTTCATGCCATGCCAATGACCTCAATTGTATTTGATGCAAGTTTAAATATTTGCCGTCAATCTCTTGTTTCTGTTAGATTATCGAACGGTCATCTTCAAAAAAATTGACTTCATCTCCACGTCATTACCAAGGGCCCACCATAATACGCAGTGTCAAAAGAATACACATGGCGCCCACCTACAATATCGTGAACACTAAACTCCCTTCAATTTAGGATCACGCGATGGCGGGCAACCGTTGATTCCCTTCATCGGTGATCACGATCATACATAACAGGAAGCATCATCAATACCTATCCATCAAGCAACCCTTTCACCAAGGTTAAAACATCATCGTTGATCATGAGCACGTGCATCTCACATGTGATTTAGTAACCCGCTCTATAATGCATTAAAGTCCGATATACATATTAAACACTTTATTCACTCTTTTCAACACCAGTAACCTGGAACATGTGGTGCCTGCCTACGATATCGCAATCACCAAACAACCAGCAGTGGTGTCATCATGAGATCGTGGGGAACGATCAGGATCAACCACAAGGAAATTGATGGTCATCAAAATAACCCTTGCAAAACATTAAAGTTACTTAGAAGAAAATAAGGGGAAGGGGACACCACCTAGGGCAACGACAGTCGATGACTCAATTTTGTTTTAAAAGCATAGGGCACGAACTGACCCAGACCTTAGTAAATAAAAAGGGGCCAGTGAAATATTTAGCATTTTTATTAAAAGGGGTCAGGCCTAGACGATTCAATGGGACATAAGTTGTTTTTAAAACCCCTCCCAAAAGGTAACGATAGAAAAGACCCAACCCAAAGATAGAACACCAAAGTTTCATGAAATCAAAGCAAAATTCCACCCCCAGGTACCTTCTGAATAATCAAGACAAACTAATAATAAAAGGAAACCAAGGACTTAAATTTGAGGCTCCATCATATCTTTGTCAGAGCAGGCTTTCTTGCAGACGAAAATATTACAAGTGACAGTATCCACATACCTAATGATGGGTTAACATCTTACTTTCAAAACAACAAATACCCCATTGCAAATAGAATCTATCAAAGCATGCAATATCAAGGCAAAGGACTAGGCATACATGAGCAAGGCATTCTAGAACCAATACAACTTCAGGCAAATTACAGGCATCAAGGTCTTGGCTATTCCTCAGTTAGTAAATCAAACAATGTCAATGGTACCTCCTCGATACTGGGGGCAACTTTGTCAGATACAAACATCAAAATGGAGTCCATGAGAAATCCTTGTCATAAGATTGCTGCCAACACCCCCTCCACCCACACCATGAACCTTCATTCCATCATAAATAAACCTTCCCTTTGGAACCAACAAAAACAAAACTCTTACAATTCAAAAGATCAAATTCAAATGTCAAAGGCCATTGAATCAAACAAAAGGACAAGTGGACAAATGAAATTAAAATGGATCCCAAAGAAAGATGGATCAAACAAAGACACCAAGTCAAATACAAAATTCAATCACAATGTGGAGCCACAAGACAAGAGGACTCCCACATACAACAAATGTCCACCTCCTTCAAAATGGTCATCAAGCAAGACATCTAAAGGTGTTGGTTCCAAATGCCATCCCTCCAAAATCCGTCATCCAACATCCCAAGTTTGGAAAATAAAAAGTGATTCATCCAAACAACCTTTCACATCTACCATCATCTCAGTAATCCTACATCTCCCTAAAGTCCAAAAATTCTAAGTCACAAATCCGTCACATCTTGGCAACAACTCTTTACCGCAAAGGCTCTCATGGCACTCTATCGCAATGTGTGTATTCTAATAAGGCCAACTCTAGTATCAGAAAGGACCACAATGACATTGATCAATTGTATACAAGCTCTACGATCTTGACAAGACAAAATCCTTCAGCAAGGTCATTATTGGCATATCATGGCACCAGTCTCTACATCGGCACCATCAGTGGATTCAGAATAGTCAGTGGTCATCTAAAGCATCTAGGCTATCTACAAAATTAGAAATACAAAAAAAAAAATTGAAAAATGTAAAAAAATCATCACCCTGATGAAAACTGGCAAACAGGCGTCTTGGTGACACCCAAAAAATTAAAAAGTCAAGAAAAGAGTAAAGAGAAAATTTCATCCAATGTTGTTGAAAACACGGCCCAAGCAGTTATGGATAGAATACCATGATGAAGCATGGAAATAAGTCGTATTATGGAATAAAATGCGTCTATGTGGGGAATTTTATGCTTGAGGGGCCAAATTAAGTCTCATTTCCCATGCCTTCCTCATGACATTTACGTCCATCTAAGCCCTATCATTTCCATGCATTTTCCCACTTACCTCGGTCTTGACATAAAACTGGCACACATAAATCATGCTTTGGGAAAACTCTTGACATGTCTATCCTTTGGTCATACATGATTCACAAAACATCATGTCATTGACCATCATAGTCTTATTGTCCTTATACAACATAGTCCTTGAAAATCATATGACAATTCCCTTAGTCTCATGTCTCCCATCCTTTACCAAGGCCACCTCTTATCCTTTCATGTATGTCACCTATCTTGGCTTTCCCTTATCAAATGGTCTAAGGATAATCATCTTCCCATCTAGTCCTAACCAAGTCATTCCAAATGCAATGAGTATAATTCATAAAGCACATTATTCCAAATTTTACTTGACTGCGTTAAGTGGCCCGGTATGAACCTCCATACTTTCGTCACATTATCATCATCATCCTCACATTGTTTAGGGATGTGTCCTTCCCACATCAAACAATGTTGTCATTACCTGTCAATTGGTATTCAACTTGACTAGGGGCACAATCATGTTTGTCCTTGGATTCTCATGTGTAGGCATCAGTCATATGCATTTGCCACGATCCTCTTAAATGTCAAAATCCAAAAAAATCATAAAACGACAAAAAGACAAAAACATCATAAAATGTCCTGAAGAAAGACCAAAAACATCATAAAATGTCATGAAGAAAGACCTAAAATCATAAAAGCGTCATTGAAAGAAAAGAAACACAGAAACATCCAAATCAATATCAAAATCCTAAAAATGGAGTCAAATTAGGTCATGTCGGTCAGTCCATGCCATAGTCAAACTCGTTGTCTGTGCATTTGCTATGTAGGCAAGGCCATCAGTCGATGAGTCCCCGAGACATTAGGTCAGTCCTTTTAGGTTGGTCCAAATAAAATCATGGCATTTTTCACAATCGACACATTGGTCAAATAAGTCAGACATAGTCAAACTCAGACCTAGAACAATCGTGAAATGTCCAATGCTCAAAAGGTAGTCAAAATCATACAGCCTGATCCAATCAATCATCCTGATCCAACATCGATCAACTTGCCAAACGCTAGTCAAAACAATGTCCGGTCTAAGTCACTCTTTAGCCCTCTTCAAGATGTGTCCTTCTTGGAGTTAGACCTGTTAAAATGTCTGCCTTTTAGGATGCTTATCATTCGACAATAGGCCCCATCAATATCAACACCATGGAATTAGCGAAACCCTTAAAGCGTCCAAGAAGTACATCAAATCATTGAAATCAATCTTTGGCAAACAAAGATTGGCAAACAAAATAAAATGGTTGTTAATCTTTCTAGTCTATCTTGTCTTATCTTTTGACTATCTTGGCTATTTTGTCTTATCTTTTTACTATCTTTTCTTTGTGGTCATGTTACTAGCTACCTCGAGGATGTCCCATGAAGGATTTAGAGGTACGATGACGTCTTCTTGCCTATTTTATTTTCTTTGACTGTTATTTGTGGATTGTCTTGACAAAAAGACTAGGGCAACTTTGCCCTTAGTATGAGATGAGACATTCCTTGTCTATGTTGTCTATTTTTTCAAGAATGGATGACCTTGCACACCTTAGTCTACGTGATATCATGGTGTTTGTTGTCCATTTGTGTCATTTTACTGCCCAATGATGATTAAGAGCTATAAATATTAAAGTCCTATGGCAATGTTTTGAAGGATTTGGTCTAGGGACTAACATGCATCTTCTTTAGTCTTGTCATCTTCTCTGTCTCATCTCATATAGGCATTGTATCCATATCATAATCCATATCTTTTTCATTAACATTTCTTTGTCTCTTCATATTCTAGTCTTCTCATTAATTCCAGAGAGCACACCCATGGTGTTGGAGCCTATTTTTCCTCTCAAGGGGGCATCACCTTAGCCTCCTCATCATTCTTCTCATCTTATTTGGGGCATATTTTTGACTTATCTTCTTTGTCACAACGTGACAAGCGGCATTATGACAAAGAGGGGCAAATGTAGACACCTAAAAATGACCTAGGCTTGCGAGCACTATTTTACCACTTTTCGTCCTAGCATAATTATGACACTTTAATTATGTTCCTAACCCATCTTCAACTATTAATTAAATAATTCACAATTATTTAATTAATTCAGGGTCTTCTATTCTTCCTAATTATTAAATGAATAAATCATATTTATTTAATGCATCACTAATTGTCTAAAGTCAACTCATAATTAATTAATCTTTGTCATTAATGTCCTCCTGATTATCAAATAAATATATTTTAATATATTTATTCAATATATCACCAATTCCTAAATCCTCTCTTTTAATTAAATGGATTTGCTAATTTATTTAATTAATTAACCACTTCTTCTAAAATTTAAATAATTATTTTTAAATAAAACAATTTATTTAAAAATGTCTCTCCACATATTAGCGATTCTTCTTTTAGTAATTAATTTCTAAAATTATTGATTTTCTAAAATCCCATCTTCTTATCTTCTGATTTTTGCTAATTTCATCTCAACTGTCACATTCATTCTTGATTTAATTTATTTAATTAAATCTTATTTACACATTTGGGCATTTTTCCCTAACCCTAATTGAGAATTTCCATTTTGAATCTTAACCATTGATTCTAGGGCATTTTCTCAATCTCTCATCTCATCCGTCCATTCAAAATGGCATTTTCTATAAAATGCCATTTTCCTCTCATTTTTGGATTACACAGAGACATTACACTTGGATTTTATTATTTTGGCATGTTTAGGCATAGGAATTTCACTCATATTGTCACAGGCATTAGGCATTTAGACATTTGTTCAAATCCTTCAAAGCTTGGTGAGGGACTTAGACATCTATTTCCAGATTGCTCGCACATCGAATTTGAGGGCAACACATCAACCAACAAGCTAGAAGGTGTTACAAAAGTGAAGCATGGAAGTCTCGACGGTTTTCTGGTATAATTGTTCTTTTGTTTACTTCCATTGTATTTTGTAATTGCTTTGGGTTTTATTGTATTTGCATTTAATGTCATATTACATTTAGTTTTGTAATTGCTTTGGGTTTTATTGTCTTTTTATTTAATTTCTAAAATTACTGATTTTCTAAAATCCCATCTTCTTATCTTCTGATTTTTGCTAATTTCATCTCAACTGTCACATTCATTCTTGATTTAATTTATTTAATTAAATCTTATTCACACATTTGGGCATTTTTCCCTAACCCTAATTGAGAATTGCCATTTTGAATCTTAACCATTGATTCTAGGGCATTTTCTCAATCTCTCATCTCATCCGTCCATTCAAAATGGAATTTTCTATAAAATGCCATTTTCCTCTTATTTTTGGATTACACAGAGACATTACACTTAGATTTTATTATTCTGGCATATTTAGACATAGGAATTTCACTCATATTGTCATAGGCATTAGGCATTTAGACATTTGTTGAAATCCTTCAAATCTTGGTGTAGGACTTAAACATCTATTTCCAGATTGCTCGCATGTCGAATTTGAGGGCAACACATCAACCAACAAGCTAAAAGGTGTTACAAAAGTGAAGCATGGAAGTCTCAATGATTTTCTAGTATAATCATTCTTTTGTTTACTTCCATTGTATTTTGTAATTGCTTTGGGTTTTATTGTCTTTGCTAACATCTCATCTAACCTAAAAAAACCCTCAGTTACAGTTGCCTATATGATTTATGTTATGTGATGATGCATTTGTGTAGATGATGTCTTATGGTGTATTCTTATCTGGTGATGATTATGATGATATAGTTATGATGAATATGTGATGTAATTTATGCATTTAGGATTCCTATGATGATGTTGTTTATATGCCATGTCATGTATGTAGTTATGATGGTTATTTATGATAAGATGTCATGATGATGTGATTTTTATTGATGATTATATGTCTTGATGATGCTATGGATGATGCTTATATGATGAAGATGATGGTATGCATAATTTTTTGACTGTAATGGATGCCATGTTTAAGATTATGTATGTTGATGCATGATTATATATGTATGGACAATGCCATATGTGATGCAATGTATATGGTTTAATGATATAGATGATGTATGTATGGACCTCATTCAATGCCTATATGATCATGTATGCACTTATGTTTTTGTATTTCATAGGATATCATCATGAGATGGATGAGACATGATGACAAAACATAAGGAGATGAATGTTTGAAGACCAAATCCATCAACATGCTACCATAGGACTTTAATAATTATTGCTCTTAATCATCATTGGGAAAATTATTGTAATGGCCAAAAAAACTATGATATGACATAGATCAAGGTGTGCAAAGTGGTACCATCACATAAAACAAGTAGTCACAAACAAGGATGATCATGACTCATACTAAGAGTGTAGTTTCCCCAGTCTTTTTGTCATAACCAACCACAAGGATAAAAGGAAAAGAAAGACAAGTTATGAAACATTGTTGCTCCTCTAAATCCTATTGTTAGGACATCCTCAAGGAACTAGCAACATGACTAAAAAAAATACAAGACAAGACAATCATCATGATATGTCGCTACTTCTCTAAATCCTATTGTCAGGACATTGTTGAGAAACTAGTAACCTGATTGTCAAAAAGACAAGACATGACAATCATCATGATACATCGTTGCTTCTCTAAATCCTATTGTCAAGACATTGCTAAGAAACTAGTAACATGATGAAAGACCCAAAGACAAGTGCCAAGTTTTTTCCAAGTGTGTCTGAATGTCAAGTGTTTTGATGTCAAGATGTTGGGTTTGATGGTGTCAAGATGCTAAGGTGTCATATTTGATGATGTCTGAATGTCGAGTGTCAAAGTTTTCCAAATTCAAGAATGACACATCCTGAATAATGTTGATGTCGAGAGGATCGACCCTCAAATGTCAAGAGGATCGCTCAAAATGCTTGATGATAATGATGATACCTAGGAAGGACACATCCTAAGGTATAAATGATAGAGGTTGTTCGTCAGAAGGACTCATTTGAAGAAATAACCAAGAGTTGACAGTTTGAATGGCTATGACAATTTGACTTGTTTTGACCGAAGTTGATTGAAGTTTGACTATTGTTGACTACATGTTGATGTTGACATGCTGATGTGTTTGACTGATTATTAAAGAATTGTCAAAGTTGGTTGTAGGAGTTTTCTTGTTTTGAGATGACTTGTTTGACTTGAAGACATTTTGACATGTGTGCCAGTGTAGTGTCACGAACCTTAATGGATTGACCTAGTGTGGCCTTGGGGGCTCATCAATAGATGGCCTTGCCTATGTCATACACTCAGAGACCTCGTAGTTTGACACGACCAATGACTTTGTCTTGATGACCAAATATTGAGCCATGATTTTATTTTGAAAAACCTAAAAGGACTGACCTAATGTCTTAGGGGCCCATCGATTGAGCCTTGGCTACATAGCAAATGTGCAGAGACAACATAGTTCAAAAAAATTACTAAGACTGACTAACATGACAAAATTGACAAGATACAACTTTGTTTTTTTTTTTTGAGATATTTTGATTTTCTTGTGTTTTCTTTAGGACATTTTTCAATTTTTAGGTATTTTTTCAGGACTTTTTCAATTGCCGAGATCATGTGCGATACCCACTGCAGTCACATGATATAAGTTTTCCCCTATTCAGGTCCAGGACTATCCAAATAGATGGATGTAGAAAGGATGTGTGTGTGGGGGTGACAGATGGGTTATATGCAAGACTTGATGTCAATCATTATCAACCATGGAAGAAGATGATGAGGCTTTTGTGAGAGGTGGCAAGGTGATGTCAGAAAAGTGAGTGTTTATTATGGACTAAGGAAAATAAAGTGACAGTAGATGGTAGAGCAATGACCAACTACGCATGGTACTTGTTTGCCAGGTTTTCACCATGGTACTTATCCAAAGTGCCTATTTACCAGATTTTCACTTTTGGAAGAATTATTTCTCTTTATTATTTTTGTCATTTTTTTTATTTTTTTGGTGTCACCAAGATGCCTATTTTCTAGGTTTTCATCAAGGTGACGATTTTTTTTGTATTTTTGTGGTTTTCAACCCAACTTTCTTATGCTATGCATAAAATTTTTGAAGGTGGAGACTATTGATTGACTCTGTCAGTTATTCACCATCTAGAGTAGCCAACTGATAACCTCCAGAATTGAAAGAGGATATGATGACATACAAACCCAGCCAATTTGGTTCAAACTTGCAAGGTTTTTTTATATCAACCTAATTTTTAGGATTTTGCATGAGGACTAAATTGCTAATGTCAAACTTCATGACCATGACTCTCTTGTCGAAACTATGAGAGAGATAGTTTTGATACACTGTGTAGATGGTTCAGGGAATTACGTCTTCTTTCATCTAACATCTCTAGCTTGTGTAGTCGTGACTATTTATATTCTCCATCATCTATCAGACCCTTCATGGATACTCTTAAGGATGGAATTTCAACCTCAATAGGCAATATGGCTTCAAATCCAATGACCAGGGAAAAATGGAGTGGCTCTTGTAGGTGTGTGGATGCTTGTGCAGTAAGCCCACAGAGCATGGTTAAGTTTGATGTGCCAATCACGACCAACATCATTAGTAGTCTTTTTGAGAATTTTAAGGATGGTTTTATTGGACGCCTCAACTTGATTGTTCCCTTGTGGGTAGTATGGCGTAGAGAAATGATGTTGGATGTGGAATCGCTCACATAACTCACGAATGTCCTAATATTTGAACGAACGTCTGTTGTCAATGATGATGGACTATGGAATACCATACCAACAAATGATGTAATTGATAATGAATTTAGAAAAAAAAATTCCAGTTATGTATGTAAGGGGGATGACTTTGATCCACTTAGTAAAGTACTTAGTGGTAGTGATAATGAATTTGTGGCCATTGGAAGAGGTAGGGTGGATTTTTCCCACTCACTTTACACCTTGTTCAAAATAAATTACTCCTTTGGTTGGGATCTTGATTTTTTTTTTGTGGCTCTAGAAATTCTTTCTTCATCACAAAACATTCTCCTCGCTTCCAAGATATTTTTTCAAACACTTTTCCACTCTCTTTTGCAACTACTTCATTCTCTACTCACAGGTCCTGGTGCAAACTTCCTCACATCAGCGCTTCTACTTGCACACTTAAGAACAACCAACTCTGATACCATTGATGAAATAAGGGTTTCAACCTCTCAAAAATCAACTCAAATTCATAATAAACCACTTCCTCAAAATGGATTCAAACAATGTTAAAACAACAAGATTGTAAATTTTATATTGCCAACAATCACTAGGGTTACAAGAAATCAAAACAAAATTAAATTACAATCATGGAAGCCCCCAAGACTAATATAAAACATCTAATTTAATCAAACTTTTAAATCTGAGACACTCAACAAAATCATTCACAAATATGGCCTCTTCAAACCCTTAACTTCTTGAAGCATCAATTTTTCTTCTTTCTATAATTTTCTTTGGAAAATCAAAATACAATAAACATGTAACCTTTGAAACATTATTTTTTTTGCTGTAGATATCTCCTCAAACCTGAAATAAACTTACAATAACAATTTCCAACACCCTCCCAAGAAAAGAACCATGCTTGCAACAACAACCTTCCAAATCTAGCCAAGAATGGCTATCAAAACCAAGTCCAAATTACTTGTAATCTTCAAAAAAAAGCTCTTGAAACTTCTCGAGAAAAATTCCATGACCAAGTTGTAAAAACAAACTCCAAAAATCCATCCCAAAAACTTTCCATAATATAGAAAATGCTTTCATAAAGCCACTCCCACCAAAATTGCCAAAATGGGAGTCAATTCCTAGATTTTAGGCAGTTTCCAATGTAACTCCTTCCAACTCACCTTGGATGCCCACATTTTCATGAATGAATTAATTAAATTTATAATTGCATCATTCAAACTTATAACTCCCTTCAAATCTCACACCAAAGTCTATTTTGAAAAAAAATTAAAATTGGCAATTTCTCAAAGTTCCCTCCTAAATTATCTCCCTCCCAAAATTCACAATAAAATAATAAAAGGGTAATAATTTAATATTTATTTTATTCTAACATTTCAAATTACCATATTAAATAAATCACCCACCAAACCTTAGGAAAATATAAAAATTAAAATGCATTCCTTTGGTTGATGCAAGATTGCTCTCACAACCCAGGATGCTCTTGCATTAATAGTGGATCAACTTGTAGACACGCCCATGATAGTAGATCATCCTTTGGTGTTCAATTTTCCCGATGAGTCAATTTTCATAATAGAGACTCCCACCACATGGAAACTATATTTTATGGATCTTTCACAAATCATGGTTCTGGGGCTGGTATCCTTTCCATTACACCTCAAGGAGACTCAATACCTAAGCCATACAAAATAGTGTTCTCTTTGTTGGTATGTGGAAACTCATCATGCTATGCTATACACTCTTCAAGTATCCTCACTGGGGTCTGGGGTTGGGCCGGGCCCTGGGCAGGGGTCCAAGGGTGGCAGCCCCCAAGAAATTTTTTTTCTTACTTTTTCACATTATCACCGAAAAAGGAAAAGTCACTGAAAAAAAGAAAGAAAACCAACTTTGTGGAACTTGGAAGCTTCTAAGCTTGTTATAAGGGGTTGGGATGGGAGTTACATTATGAAGAAAAAGGTGATTATTCTTGAGATTGTAATAAATTTTGCATTGGATATAAAATCATTAAATGACTGTGGTTTTGTGGATGTAGCTCGGATTGGGTGAACCACACTAAATTATTTGTGTGTTTTATTTCTTTGTTTATTAATTAAATCTTCATTTAACTTGTTAGATATCTATCTTCTAACCCTAAAACTCTTGTAACAATAACATGGTTGAATATGAAGCATTTCTCATAGGACTCTAAATGGCTATTAAATGGAAAATCAATAACCTTCATGTCTTCAATGATTCACAATTGGTTATCTATCAAATTAATGATGATTATGATACAAAAGATGAGAAGCTTAACACTTACAAGAGAATGGTTGAAAATTTCAAGGAGTACTTTGATGTCACTATCTTCAATAAGATTCCAAGAATTCAAAAAAAAGTAGTCCATGCAATGGCCACCATAGGATCTCTCTTGGATATACCTAACAATGTACCTCACTATGAGTTCTTGATGGAACAAATTTTGGTTATTGCATTCAATATCCTCAAATCTGAGCTAGTATGTGAATTTTTTGGTCTTGATTCCCCCTATTACTAAGACCTTTATAACTATTTACATGACCAAATCATTCCTCCTGACTTGTCTTCCAATCAATGCAAAACCTTTATCCAGTAAGCCTCTAGATATGTGATCATCGATAATACCCTTTACCTCCGCAATTTAAACAATACCCTCCTTAGATGTATTGATTCAAATGAAGCACAAATATCTTTGCATGAGGTAATTAATGGTATATGTGGAGCTCAATCTAGTGGTCCTACCTTGTCTAAGAAGCTTAGGAAAACTGGATACTATTGGCCTACTATGGAACATGACATATCATTTTATTACGAAGTGTCATAAATGTTAGATACATGGAGATCTTATGCACACACCTACCCAAAAAAATCATCTAATTACATCACCGTGATCGTTCTCTCAATGGGGATTCAAGCTCATGGGAAAGATTCACCCTACCTCTGCCAATGGTCATAAATTTATTCTCACTGCAATCAAATATTTTACAAAATATATCAAAGGCATCTTGATGACCTATAATATTACTAGTAATAAAATAGTTATGTTCATCCTTAATTACATCATATGCCAATATGGTGCTCCCTAATATATCATTACAGATAATAGTTTTCCTTTCAAAAATTAGGATTTCTATGAATAGTGTGATAAATTCCATATCCACCACCATTTCACTACTCCATATTATCCTCAAGGTAATGGTCAAGCTAAGGTGTCTAACAAAACCATCATCGAAATCATAAAGATGACTATCAATGATGTTGGTAATGACTAGCATATCCAACTTAATCTTACCTTATGGGCCTATCAAACTAGCATCTTCACACCCAATGGAGCCTTTCCATATTCCCTCATCTTCATATCTAAATCCATTCTTCCCATTGAGGTTGAGTTACCATCCCTGAGAGTATCTATGCACAAATTCACTGGTGATGAAGCTACTGAGTATCTAGGTTGCATGAGCTAGAGTTATTGGATGAGAGACAACAAGTTGCATTGGTCCATTTACAAGCTTATTAGAATAATCTCTATCATAGCTATAATAATAAGACCTAAGCTAGACATTTTAACGTTAGTGACTTGGTCGTAAATTTTTTTCTAAAGAATCAAATGGATAGAGAGATGCCCAGAATGTTCGAGCCTAACTACTTGGGTCCTTATATCATAACTACAACATATGGATCTGGTGCTTATGAACTTACTACTCCTAAAGGTGAACCACTACCAGAGCCTATCAATAGAATGCACCTTCAAAAGTACTAGACCTAGTCTTTAGAGAATCCCATAAAAATACAAAAAAATAGAAAAATATCAAAAAAATAAAAAAAGTTAAAAAATTGTCACCCAAATGAAATCCTGGCAAACAGGCATCTAGCATGACACAAAAAAGAGAAAGAAAAAAGAAAAATATTAAATATTAAAGAGAAATAATATTTGCAATAGTGAAACCCACTTCAGTGGCACTTTGGATAAGTACCATGGTGAAAACTTGGCAAATAGGTGCCATGTGTAGTTAGTCTTTTCTCCATCATCTACTATCATTTTATCTAATTTTTCACTTCATCCATGATCCCTTGCATACATTCCACTTCCATAATAAAATCCCCTTTCCTTCACAAGTCCTTAATAAAGCTTATTCACCTCTCATGGCTTGAGAATGTTGATGTTGAGAGTCTCTTACTTTTCATAGCTATCTATAATAAATTTTACCCATCCAATTCTATCAATAATAATCTGGTCCTATACCTAACTAAGGGAAATTCATTGACTTAGGTTTTCATATAGGATCCTAAACATGGTATTAGAGGACATCAAATCAAACCATTCCAAAAATCTTAAAAAAATCAAAACATTTCAAAAATCTAAAAACATCCAAATAATCATCAAAAATCTAAAAAAATCAAATATTCCAAAAAATCTAAAAAAATGAAATTTTTCAAAAACTACAAAAAATAGTGTTAGTTTTAGTCTAAAAAGTCAAACTACATTGTCTCTACAACTGCACATAGGTAAGGCCATCATCGATAAAGCCTCAAGGCTTCCTTTTGTCCCTTTGGTCTTGTCTACCATATTCCATCCCATAATAAATTGTCGCTTTCTAAGGTTGAAACTTTGATCAGACACAAACAAGAACATCCTATAGAGAACCAAGATTACCAAATCATGAAATAATAGATGAACTATCTAACTAGTCTCCAATCCTAACTAATTAATTTCCTAATTGCATGCACCTATCAACATCAATGATCCTTACACACTATCGAACTATCTTATATAGGATGTTGCATTGTTGAAACCAGAATCGACATCTTATATGATATGCTTTATTCCTTAAACCAAACATCATACATCAGCTACCATTTGTCTTATATAGTTTGTTGCATCCTTGAAAGAAAACTCAACATCTTATATGAGGTATACCATTCCTAAAACCAAACATAATCATATCCATCTATCTTATACAAGATGTTTCATTCTCAAAACTAGACTCAACATCTTAAATGAAATGCTTCCTCTCTTGAAACTAGAAGTTATCCAAAATCTATCATACAAAAACTCATTAGCAAAGAAGATCTAAATGGCTATTGAATTTTTGGTCCAATTTATCTTATCTTTTTATTGATTTATCTTTATTCATGTTAATATGCACCTAGAGGAAGTCCACAAGTGATGAGAGGAGCGATGATAGATCATGAATTTTTTCTCTTTGATTTTTCTTTGCGGTTTGTCTTGGTAATATGACTGGGGCAACTAAATTCCTTATGTGTGACTGAGTTTCCATTTGGCATAATCAAAATATCATATGAAAGTTAAAGGTCATCTCATAGTTTCTTTCATCAAGACTAACATGCTTTGTGGTTACTTCCTCACATATTCTAAAAGGGTTCTATTGTCACTAGTATGCATCATGACACTCCTTGTCTACAATGTGTCTATTTTTGCAAAGGGATAATATATCACACCTTGGTCTATGTCATATCTTGGTATCCATTATTGAATTACATAATAAAATGCTCTATTATGAAAATCATGCATTATAATTAAAGCTCAAAATATATCATCAAGATCTCATATCAATCTCAATCCATTTCATTTATATTCCATCCCAATTCTATCTAATTATTCTTCACTTCTTATTGACATTTTCTTCAAGATAACATTTATTTCATTAGTCCTCACACTAAAGAAAGTAAAATCAGCTTGTCGATAAATTTGGCTTATTATCTACGCCAAATTTCCTAAAAACTCACCATACTATCCCACATTAACTAGGGCATGTTGGGGCACACTGGGGTAGGCTCTGAGCTAAAAATTCCTAATTATTCTTTGACACAATGTTCAAAATCATATTGTATCAAAGATGGGCAAAATGTAGACAATGAAAACTGTATTGATTCTATAATATTTTCTCACTAATTTCCATCTTCCCTACATAATTAAGTAGTTATAATTATTTAATTAATTCATTTTTATCTTTATTCTTCTTTTGATTAATTAATTTTTTTTTTATTTAATTACATCACTAATTACTCTCTTCTCTTCTATAATTAAATAAATTGTTATTTATTTAATTATTCATTTTCACTTTTCCTCCTTTCTTCTACCATTAAATAATTGTTTCCAATTATTTAATATTTCATTTCCCTCTTTTCTTCTATAATTAAATAATTATTTTTATTTATTTAATTATTCATTTTCCCTCTCCTAAATTAAATAATTGTTGCAATTGTTTAATTTTTTTGTTCATATCCAAGCCCTATTTCTCACCTAGTTTCTTGGATCACAATCCATTCTTCCTATCCTTATCTATTTTCCTCTCAATCAATCTTATCCATTGATCATCATACCTCGCCCTTCATTTGAATTCAAATTTCTATAAAAACAAGCTTTCCATTCCATTTCAAGGTTAACCACAATCTTTTAAGTTTTTTATCATACATCTTGCATACTATAAATCTAAGAGGAAAAAAGAAAAATGGAGAAGAGCTATGAAGGAGAATCAAGTATGGCATAGGAATTGAGGTTTATTGCTTGATTATGTAATTTATATTTTAATTTGTGCTTCATTGTTAGATTGGATTCATTATGGTTTGAATGTAGGTAGTTTTGTGGTTTCTACTAATGATTCATGCTTTTCCCCAAACTTTCCCTATCTACACTAGCTATTTTTTCGAACTATCTATTTACAACACCTCATCTACCATTTTGAATGTTCCCCTTTAGGCTACTCTATCTCCTATGATTATTATTGTTGTTCCTCCTATTCCATAGGTTGTGAATGAATAAAAAATTGGATCAAGTATCCTTCCTTAACCCTGAGAATTTGGTATCTATGCTAAGATTCCATCTCTTCCATCCTATCCATGATCACTAGGTGAACACTTTGCATAGTCTATAATTTCTTGTAATTTAGTAATTGGTTTTCTCCTCCTATTTCTTTAAATTTTAGAGGCAAGTAGTCCACTATGTAAAAAAATCCTTCTCGTTGTCTCTCAAACTTTAATGGATACTTATTCTTACATCAAAGGGAGAAAAAGAACTAATGTTGGGAAATACCTAGGGTTTCCCTCTACAAGCTCAACTTGTACACAAAAAAATCTAAAAGTGAAATAACACATGAGACAACATCATGATGTAGCTCTCTAGATTTTTGGAGATGAATCTTCACCTAATGATGCTTCGCCCATGCAACCAATTTTTTATGAGGATCCTCTCCCTCATCCATCTTTTCCATCACTTTATTTCACTTCACCTTTGTCACTAAAACATGAACTTGAGCCTTATATTTCTCAACCAAGCCAAGGATTGAAAAGGTTGCCACCTTCACCATCATCAAGTCCATGAGACTCTTTTATCAAATCTCCTCTAAAGAATGATAATGTTCACAATTATCTTTAATTTTTATATAATAAATGAAATTAGCTTATGGAGCCATGTGTACTGATCATTATATAGTGAGTTATCCACCACATGTTGAGCAGGTGGTTCTCCTTATGTGACACTTGCTATAGTACTTCTAGCATATTTCCCACCATCTCTATATGAAGAGGATGCTCCACTATAGACCAACTTACATTTTTGGTACCCTTTTTTTATTTATGTTATGTTTGAATGTACTATTACTCCTTGTAATGTGCTTCTTGGTGTGTATTTTTTTGTTGGTTCTCTTTAGATGAACCTTGATGTTCTTATTGGCACAAGGATATGAAGGGAATGAATTTTTATGATATTCCTCTATATGTACCTTCATTCTTCTATTTATCATAAATAAATTTTTTACACCTTTTGGGGATGATGCAAAGAAAAGAGGCATTTAGGTCTCTTCCATGTCAACCATTTTTTTTTTCTTTATGTGATCTTCTTCCCTTGTACTTTTTGTTCCACAGTATTTGTGAAATGATTTTAATTCAAAATTTTCATTTTAATATACATTATATATCATTCATGCTAACTTTATACATTTGGATCCCTTATGTTCTATTGTCTTATATTATTGTTACTTTTTTGTCCTAGGGGGAAACCCCTTCTCATTACATATCTTTTAGAAACATATCAATTGGGAATATGACTTCCAAAATGCTCTTGTGCCCTATTTTTCATATATCACTCTTTCTACCTTAAATTCAATTTCTTTTAGTTGGCACTAGAAAGTACTTTAAGCTGTGGACATGCATTCCACTATGTGCTTCACTTTCTTCACACACCATAAAACTAGCGATTCTATCATAAAATCTTGATCATTGTTGTAACACTTTATCAGAGTTACTTGATAAATAATGTATTTTTCTTGGATTTTAATATTTTATATTGTTGACATGGAATTTTTGTAGTTAATATCATACTTCACTAGCCTAACTTTTTTCATTTTCTACATGTGAGGCTCACCTAGTAAATATCAAACTTTACTAGCCTATCGTTCTTTCACTTATTCACAAAACTCACCCAGTGGATATCAAACTTCACTATCATGTATTGTTTCTTATTGGGCTCACCTAGTGAATATCAAAATTCACTAGCCTATGATGATTTCACTTATTCATGAGAAACCTAGAAAATATCATACTTTGATATCCTATGACATGAATTCCATATTTGGTATGGAACCTAGTAAGAATTTTAGGATATTTCTAGTCTAGGGTAATACCTTTCATATTTTTGTTTAACCTATATGATTAGTGTATTTAGTATATGCTTAGTGTATTATTAGTGTATGCTTTTTGTATGATTTGTGTATGCTTTGTGTATGTTTTGTGTATTCTTTGTGTATGCTTTGTGTATGCTTTTTGTTTGCTTCATGTATACTTTATGGATTTTTTTTTTTTGTAGATCATGTCTTATATGCATGTGTGTCCTTTATCTTAACATTGTGTATCGGTGGGATCCTAAGTGTAAGGGATATCATATCTCTTAGTTTATAATTATCTTACCTCTCCAAGTTTTTGATGATGGAACACTTTAGATTCTCCATAATTTAGTGTTGGTATGAGTGTAAGTTCATACCCTCACTAAAGTGGGGGCTAAATATAGTGTCATGAATTTTCACTGTTGATAATTTCACACTAGGTTTGGCACCCTCCTAAGTTCATGCACCTAATTATGCATATGATTTACCCACTTTTTTTTTCAAGAAATTGAAATAAATATTTATTTAACAAAATTTTGAATAGCTTAAAAGACCTAGAATAGGGAACCTAATACCCCTATCCCATCTAACCAGGTCCTAAATTTCAAATATGATTGTTAGACTCAATATGTTTGGCAATTTAAAATTAGTTGTTAAATAATGTGAAATATTTTTAAATCCATATAAATATAAGTTCTACTAATGAACTTTTATCTCTCTAGCATCCAAAAGGAAATTAATCTAACATATAGAGAAAATTAAGCAAAAGATAAAAAACATAATTATAGTCAATTATAGTATGTAATGTATCAAAAAATTAATGCTCATGTATTTTGAGATGTTTCATGTCTATGTTTATTATCACTATAATCACTAACAATTGTAGGATCTCCAAGAATCCTCCTACTTCTTGTATGTGGTGTGAAAATTGACTTCAGTCTAACAAGGACATAATTTAATCTAAATTGTAAGTTCTAGTTGTGTTCACAATCATTCACTTTATTATTTTTCCTTTTCTCCCATATGAGAGAATGTGATATTTATCATTAAACATCATAGCTATTATGGAGGTGGAAACACAAAAAGAAGTTTTTACTAAGGCAATCCCCTATATGGTACAACCCTTCTCCCTTTATCTATTTTATAGGTTATAGGTTTGAAGTTGATTAAACTAGGTTTGAGATATCAAGGATTTAAAACCATAATTCATGAATTCATGTACTTATCAAAAAATTAGGGAAACCTAATTATTTTCACACTATTAGACTTTGGATCTAGGTTTTCATAGTGGTGGAACCCTCAAAAATTTCATGTTCCATTGATCTATTGTCTTTACTTGAGTGGCTTCTTGGTTTAGAAATGTCACAAGGGTTTAGGGTTTTATGCTATAGGGTTGGTTTTCCTTATCATATTTTCCTTTGTTGTAATCCTTGTTATTTTGGTCTAATATTTCATTGACATGATGGATAAGTTCCCGATTTTCTAAGTTACATTTTGAGCCTATGTACCTGTGTGGTCACCAACCCCTTATGCCTAGGTTTCCCATTTACCCCGTTGTGTAGTATTGTCTTCTCATTCTTTTGGTCCAAGTTTAATATTTTATAAAGTTGGAGCTTGGAAATATTTTATCTTTGTCCTTGATTGAGTGTAATCTTAAGTCATTTTAAGTCCCCCTTCCTCATCTTACCTAGGCGTCCCCTCTTTATGAACAACTTTTAAAGCATGTGCTCATTACCACCGCTTGAAGTCTTTATGTCGCCCATCATTGAAACCTTATTGCTCATCAGTTTCATTTCCAAAATGAGCGATGAACCCATTTCCTTTGTATCACATATCACTACAAGCATTTGGTCTTCTCATTCACTTCTGCGACCCATGATGGATTACATCTCCTTTGCATCACTCCCATCCTTTTCATCACTGAAGTCTTTTAACTCACTAAACCTTTTCCACAACATTTGATGGAATTTTTTGTTCCTTCGCATTGTGTCGGTCCTTCACATCATGAAAAAATTTCTACTACTCAATTCATTTGAGAAATGAGTGACAAGAGGTAAACAACTATGGATCATGATTGTGCCACTTTTCAACATCTAGTGTGATCACTTGCATCACCTATTGCTGAAGACCTTTTCATTTTCGATAAAATATAGAGATGAGCGATGAATGGTGGTGAGCTTCTATTTTTATTTGCATTAATGGAGGTCTTCACATCACCAAAGTATGAATGAAACTTTGAAGTGTTACAAAAATTAGCAATGAGTGATGGGAGAATATTCTGGCGAATATTCCTTTCATCAGAGCTATTCTTCACATCGCTCTTTCATTTGGTCATGCGATGATGATTACAACAATGAGTGATGGTTACACAATAGGACTATTGAAGATTGTGGAACAACCACATGGAAATTTCTTAAGGTGTCATCGTTGTTTTAAAGCATGATAGTGGAAAGTAAAAGGTGATGGACGGAGATAAAGGAGAACCATTGATGGAGTTTTAAATTAGATACATCAACGGATGAAATTAAAACCAAAATGGCTAAGTGTTAGAGACATTCTTGCTCGCTCGTGTGAACTATCATTCACCATTAATGGAAAATCCACTTGCTTCTAGGCTATTAAAAGAGTAAATTGATCATTCTTCTACCATTTCCATGAGAATTCAGGAGCAAAAAAGAGGAGACGAGCTTTAGGAGAAGAAAATTTGAAGAAGAAATTGTTGACTATCCTAGGTAAGTCAATTTTATATTCCCCTATGAGTAATTTTTTAGCATTGGGTAGTTTGGAAATTGGGATAAATTGCTAGGGTTTATAGTTGAGGGTTTCCATTCTCTATTCAGTAAAATATTTTTTATCATTTCATGTAGGGTTTGCAAGTGAGGTAAATAATTTTGAATTTAAGTATAAACCCTATGAGTTTCAAAATTGAGGTTGTAGTTCCTAGTTAATTCAAAACCCTAGTTTCATAAAACTTTGTAAAATGAGTCAACCTAGTGAGTCTTCCGAACCTAAGAGAAAACCAAAATAGAAGAGAGTTAGAAATGTTGGCAAAACAAGGACAAACAATTGTGAGGGGGGGTGAATCAGTTGTTACAGATATTTAAACTTTTCTAGCTTAACTTAACTTTAATCTCAGATCTGATGAACAAGCAATTAACCACAATAAATTAACACATCAAAGAGACAAAGAACACTAGATTTTTTTAAGTGGAAACCCTATTAGGGGAAAAACCATGGTGGATGTTAGTCCACAAGATTATACTCTGCTAAAATTATAATGGAAAATAACAAGGGGAATGCACATGCATTCAGGCACACTACCTAGAGCTCACTGCTCAATTACAAAATGGGCTCTCTATCCAACAGAGTTGGATTAAGAATTCAGAGGGTATGAGCTGAGAAAATAGCTTTTGCACAAGATTGATTACAGTTCCAATTAAGCTCAACACTTCTTCACACTCTGCTATGCAATTGAAAGATATTCACACATACACACATGGGAGCACATGAAGAAACATCTTCATCAATGAACTAGTTTCCCTTATATATCCACTACATGAGATTCCATCACAACTTCGTCGACCAAGAAAATAAAATATATTTACAATGTTGACCCAGATTTACAAATTAAATTTTAATGTGAATCCACCAAGGTTGGCCACAACATAGTGGAAACCCAAATTAACATCTCCAATATGAAAATACTTTAATTAATTTCACCTCAAAGATCCACAACATGCTACCACCAACATGTCAGCCAGAAACATGAAAAACTGAACATGTGCAAGAAAAGATCTTCAATAATGATCTCAACAATTAATGTGGGCATACCAAAAAGATAGAGAATGATCTAGAGACATCTGAGAGCACCAAGAAACAATAGAGAAACATCCGCACCAACCGATATAACCATAATCACACAATCTTCATTCAAGAACACTGACAAAGACCAGCAAAACATTGTCAGACTACAACATACTCAAAACTTTATGCAGACCTCTGAAACTTTCGGTAGATGATCTAGATAAACTCACAAATAAACCCTTTAATCCACATTAGCTAATCTTCAACGTACATAATAGGATACCATCATGAATTGCATAGTTCCACTAGGAACACAAAACACTTCTTTTACAATTTTCTCAATATCCTCGACATATACAACAATTGTTACACCAAATGCTAATAGTGTTGACATCAATGACAACCACATAGTAGCTACAAATCGACAACATCCAACAAGAAAACCAAAACCCAAGGATGATGTTGCTAAGCTAGAAGTGCCTAAAGCTTCTAGGAAGAAGAGGTTTGTAAAGAGAGATTACACTAGATTTATGGAAGAAACATTCAAGGATCCAGCCATAGAGGTGAAACCAGTTGGGAAAAGGATAACTAGTGAGGGTGTTTTAATAAGCCATTTTTAGGATTTGGAATCTAGGGTAGGTGGCATTGTTGTACCTCAGAGTGGTTGGGATCTATTCCTCTATGCTTTCAATAGGATATTTTCTAGTGATCCAACATGTCATCTCTAGGCATGTGACATTGGCAAGCTGGTTGTTCCAAATGTTTTCATGGAAGTTGATTTGATTTTGGAGTTAGCTAGGTGCTATGATCCAAATAATAGATTTATCAAGATGTTTCTAGATGGAGCCCCCATGTTGGATATTACAAGGAGTTAGATTGTTGAGGCTTTCAATTTGAATCCCTCCGGTATTGAGTGAATCAAGTTTGGTGCCTTATATCAAGGGTAGAGCAGAAAAAAATTGGTTACAGAAAGAATGTTTTACCAAGGCATAGAAGGCATGACTTGAACAAGAAAGGTGTACCTTTTAGGCCTAAGGAGGTTGAGACTTTTGATTGTGATGAATTTGAGGATTATTTCAAGAACACTGATTATGCATTGTGCTAGGTTTTGCACAGAAGGTATGATATCAAGATGAATGTCCCTATAATGGTTATGACCATTGATACACAAAATAAATATTAGAATGAAACATTTGACTATGCCTCCTATATAGCAGCTAAACTTCATAATGATTTAGTAAATCTAAAGGATACAAGGCCTCCTTTATCTTGTAGAAATTATTCATTGTTAATGCATATACTACTATGGAGAGGTAGGAAGGTATGGAGAAATTTCATGAGTTTAAGAGAAAGGGATAGTCAAGACAATGAATTTCCTATGCAAATGTGGAACCATATTTGGGATATGCACTATCTAGATTCAAACTATTATGTTTTCTATAATGGTTTCAAGTTTGGTGTGTTGGAGCAATTGGGCTTGAAGCCCATATACATGATTTCTAGGGGTGTAAAGGAAATTCTAAAGCATATGAAATTTCAAGAGAACACAACATAGAAATTGAATTGGGGGGAATGGTATTTTCACACTAGTTATACTACAATCAGGGTTTATGGAGCTCTAGTGCCAACTCATCGATTACCAATATATATGTTTGATAGACTTGATTTCATGGAGATAATGTGGTAGCTAGATTCGCTAGATTCCATGGATAAGGAGCATTTTAGAAATGCTAGGCATCAGTGATCAATCCAAAATGTGGATTTGCATACTTTTTTGTTACATCATAGGAAGGTATTGAGAAGTTTGGCACTCTCCTAAATAACTATAGAATGAAATAGGATATAGTAAGGTATTGTGATCTTGAGGGAGTGAATGATGTAGAAAGGAGAGCAAGAGGAAGATCTGGTAGGAAGCATCACTTCTTATACATAGAAGATGTGATTAGGAATTTGTCCTCTTGAAGATTGCTGAGAGAAAAAATGAGTGGAGGAAAATATATGCCATTAAGGAGAAGATACTAAATGAGAACCCATTTTATGTAAGTCCTTATATTGAAATAGAGGACCAGTACACTTAGGCTAAGATGATGTTGGGGGACTTCAAAGAAGAAATATTTTTTGATAAATTTAAAGAGGCTAAAGAAAAATCCAAGATTGCCTAGGAGCACCATGATGCACAAGTAAGGAGCCAACTGAAACACCCTATAGCTCAAGGAACTCAATTGCAAGCAATGAAGACATGTGATAAACTTGTAGTCACTTGATTGGTGACATATTTTGAAATTGAGCAAGGTGGTGGAGGCCACACACAAGAAGAATTTGTTGAGCATGTTCCTATGGAGAAAAAAGTTGACCAAACATTCCCTTCCCTTAAGAGGTAGGATGCTCTCAATGTTGTTGTTCCTACCAGTAGGATAGTTAAGTGGGAATATGATGAAGACAAAGATGACGATGTCAGATTAAAGGCTTGTAGAGATATCATGATTGATGGCACCTTTGTCTAAAATAAGGATTTTAGAGACTTTGTCATCTAACTAAAAAGCCAAGACATCAAGAAAGAGATAGAATATGTAAAAGCACAAGTTAATCCCTCATTACAAGAGGAAGCTGAGAAAGAGGAAGAGGATAAAATAATGAAATAAATTACTGCTAGGACACCCTAAGAGTCAAGAAGCTTGGTCAAAGGAAGTGGTGTCTTGTTACTATTGGGGTGGGATCTAACATCTGCTATTGTACTAGATGCAATAAGGAAGGATCCTAATGCTTCTATATCTGAAGAGAATTTTGACAATAAGGTGTTTGGTTTGATATTTAGCCCAAAATTGCCTACCCTTGCTATATGGTCTATGGCACAAAATATTGGGAAGCATGAGGTTGTCAAGTTTGTTGAGGAAGTGATTGGTACTGTGGTGGTAAAGAGAGCTACTGAGATCACACCTACTCAACCTGCACAGTTGACCATGCATGATGCCATGTTGAGTGTAGACACAACTCAAATTTCACAAGATAGATATGAAAAATTGTTGGATAAGTATAAAAAGTTCTTGGATGAGTATAATAGAATGGTTGCTATTCCTGCTAGTTCAACAAAAAATACTTTTACCTCTCCAACTTCTTCTTCCTCTAGTTTATTTACACAAGATAGGGAAACATTGCCATTGAGAATACAAAGCTTAAAGGAGGAATTGAAAGTAGAGAAAGACAATGTTAAAAGGGGTAAGGAAGAAACTACAAAGGTAGCCACATACATTTTTTATGGCATTCTAAAGCATAGATTTTCCAGGATGGTGCATAGGTCTGACAATGTTTGGAATGTTTATAAAAACATTCATGAAGCTCATAAGAGGTATGCGCAAGTCCAGAATTCCTTTCAAAATGACTACAGTAAGTGGAGTGCAAGGGTTGGAGCACTTAAAGAAATGATACCAAATATGAAATAATATCCTAAGGCTCCAACAAGCATTCTAGATTTCTTAAAGGCAATTGATCTATTAGGCGAAATTTCAACTTGTCATGGGAAATTGGGTGTGCAGTTGTAGAACAAGTTGACAATTTTTAGAGACATAGAGGGGCATGAGATGCTTGCAATATTGAATGGAGGGGAGTTGAAATATTTTAACATTTGGAAGGATGAGTTAGAGGTATTCTCCCACACTTTAAGGAAGCAATCACCCTTGCTGATTATACCATGTTGAATGTTGTTGTTGATGACATGATAGGGATTGAGGTCAACATGGAAACTTTTGTCAAAGAGGCTAGGATATTAATTGATGCCAGATTTAACCAGCACAACACCAAGGTGCATAATTTTCTCGATACATAATAGCCTATCGAAGAGGAGTATAATACATGGCTTGTAAAGTTTATAGATTAATCCTTGGATGAAGTATGGTTAAAATATTATCTCCTCTTGGTTATAAATTTGATGACAAGGCATGATGATCTGGACATGGTCTATGATTTTCCTCTTTTATTTATTTTATGTTTGAAATTTTGCTATCTTGGTGGGCAAGTGGAAAAAAAAAATTCTTATGGAAAAGGTATATAGTTCATGGTTGATGTTGTTACAACGATGAAGGATGCCCTTTGAAGGGAAGGAACTATCTTCTTCGGCAATGTGCAAAGGTTTTTTGTCTCATATGATTTATCCTTCTTTGGAAATGCAAATATAGCTTCCTTTGGGGAAGTTTTGAAATGAAATTGAAATGTATGTCAAATGTAAATGTGACAAAATGTGCAATTCGGCCTAAATCTTGTTTGCTCCCTTATGCTTATAAAATGGAATTCAAGGCCAATTGTATAGGTCTTTGGTTGATAGAGTTTTGATCTCATGTAAAGGATTTTGAAATACAAGCACAAAGGAGTAGAATTAGATTTGAGTCTTAGGTTTGAATTTGAGTTTGTAATAGGCATAATGGTCATATAATAGTATTAGCATTTGAATGAGAAAGTGCAAGTTTTGAAGCAGATTCTCCCTTCATACTTTGTCATACAAATTATTAATGAAATGATCAAGGATCTTTTGATTAGTCTTCAATCATTTTTGGTTGAATGTATGATTCTATCTTTTCTTTAATGGAAGGATTTGATTAAAATTCTCTGATGAAATCATGGGTTCGTATGATTAGGTATAAGTATTTGATATTAGTTTTCTCTGGGATATTTGAGTTGTTTTACTGTAATGCAGTATCATGATAGTTTGTAATGCTAAGTATGGTTATTGTTGTATTGCAACCTATTTCAAATTTGAATTTGTCACCTAATGGATAAGGCATTGTTCTATTTCTTTGGTTGACTTTGAAGTCATTGAGTCAGCTCTACCTTTCAAAGAAAAAAATCATAAAGAATATCATTCATTCACCTTATATTGTTTGAAGTTTCATGTGAGGTCATCCATTCTCTACTTTAGGTGATTATTTATTAGAGAATTAGCTAGATTCTTGAAGGATTTCATCTAATTAGATTGTATATGAGAATATATCTATTATTTACAATGTCTATGGTAATTGGCACAAGAGTATCATAAAGTACATTGTAGGGATCACCCTCCTAGGTTTTACAGAGGTTGAAGTGCAAAGGGAAAGGCTACCATGATTTCACCTATTTGTTGGCCAATCCTTACAATTATTAACCATTGAACTTGAAAATTTTATAGATAATTTTTTAGATCAAGTTTGATTCAATAAAAAGCACCAACACATAGTGTTACCTTAATTTTGGTCATCTCTCTCAAAATTGACACCCCTATTCAATTTTTGGTTAATTTTATAAGCTAAGCAGTGTTTCATGAGATTTTTTTAACTTGAGTAGTGATTTCCCCTGTTCATCTAACTCCCCCTTTTACCGAACTTTGTTTAATTTTCTCTTTAGTTTCTCATGGGTAGTGTATTATGGGATTGTCATAACTTACTGAACACTCTAAGTATTTTAATTTGATGGATGGCACCCAAAGTTTGTGAACTGACCAAAAATACCACACAATATATTTTCAAAATTTTCAAGTTTGGGTGGGAGTTTGATTGGTTTCTAAAACCATCAGTGGTCTTTTACTTAGTTTTGTGAACCTCCTATTTTACTGCCTCAAGAACATTATTCAAAAGAAACTAAGGGAATGGAAATGCAATTTTTTTTATGTTAAGGTGCATTTTAGTTTCAAATAATGAAATCATTTATGCAAAGAAATTAATAAAAACACATACCATCAAAGATACAAAAAATGAAATTAAAAAGTAGAATTATTCAGAATGAATGCAAACACCAAAATATAAAAACATGATTTTATTATATATATTGATGGAATTACAAAATTTGTTGTTTGATTACAAAATTAGGAGCATCAAAATGATATTTTTTACACATAGAACACACATAAGCACACAAATTCCCTCCACCACCACCTGGAGGCACTCTATTTGGGTTGGTGATAGTAGATTTTTGTGGGATTACAGGAATTGGGAAAACAACCCCATGTCATTCCTCACCAGCCCTACATAGAGAAGGGTTACAACTTCTTCAATGGTTTCATTCTGAGTTGTAGTCACAATGCATATATCACCACCAACCAGTCCACTTCGTGGGTAGTTGCTGAGCTCAACAATGACTACATTGACTCTATGATGGAACTCAGGTCTAACCAAGTCCTTCGCTGCCCTCATTCCCTAGTCTTGACATCCAAAGGTACAAATGGCAGTATAAACGAAAATCTCAAAAAGTGTGGAATTGTGTACATGAACCTAATTAAGGAATGTTTCTCTTATTATGCTATGCAACACCTCCTCTTCTATTTTACTATAGACAATGAAGACCTCTCTCAGATGGTCGGATAGCCACCTAAAGAGGAGACTGCACTCAATTTCCTTAATGAAAATGAAGTCATTCATATACACTCCATCACTCTGAGCACTCACCATTTTAGATACTTCAGGATGGTGAAGTGTTGTTGTGTCGACTGAATTTATAGAAATTTGGCGAGACATTCAAATTGGTATTCTTTAAGATTGATTGGATGATAGGATGACTATGCAACCAAAATTAGCTATTGATGTGACCAAGATCTAATTAATGTTCCTAATTGATCTTCTAGATAGATAGTTTGCACGTGCAACTGCATTGCACCTCTAAGATAGTTATTTAATATCTGGTACATAAAGCATTCTAACTAAGCAAGAATAGATAGCCACGAGGTAGAAATTAAAACAAGAAATGTTTGGTGATCGCCTAAGGTCATATCATTGGAAATGTAATCATTTCAGTCATTAATTAACACCTGTCTATCAATTTTCATGGTGGAAAGTTAAATGACAAGAAAATGTTGCTATGTTTAGAAACTGCTTAGTAACTGTTGAAGAAAGAAAATAGAGCCCTATATCTCGGTGGATAACAATTTAGAGAGGGTCCAAATTCTCTAAAGTGCATTATGTTGTAACAGAGAGAGGAACAATTAATTCTAGTTTTAATTTAATTCATATTGTAATAACTCACAATCTAAGAATTGTGAGTCTTGAATGTGATGTTGATCGTACTAATCTATGTGTCATGTGCATATTTAGAGCACATTTTCTATGAAAAATCTACTCTATTGCATTCAATTCAATTATTGCAAATGTGAATCCTTTGTTATTTTCATTTCAATGATCATTCATTATTCTAGTCTATGTGCTAGCTGGTTAATGATTTTCTTGAAGTTTATTTTGAATTGGTTTCATTTTTATGGGATAATGTTAGTTGTCTTTACTGCTTTCTTGTCAAAATAATATTAATTATGAATTAAATCATACAAGGGAGTTGTACCTCTAAAATTTAGAGGAAAGTCATGTTATTCCTTGCATAACCACCCCATTTTGTTTTGGAAGAAAATGGGTCCCCCTTGTTTTTTTTCTTTGGTGTTTTTTTTGGGTCTTAGGAGTTGTTTTTTTCCTCCTAAGTCCTTGTTTCTTTTGGTCTAGTGGAAGCGGAGTCAAAATGGAAATTGAACTTAGAAATTTTGAAGGTTCCAAGTCTAGATTAGGTTCCAGTTTTGGTCCCACCCTTTCCTTGTTCTTTTTGTCGCCTTTTGGTTTTTCTTGCGCTCTTGGGTCTGTTTCTCCCTTGAGTTGTTTCTCATTTCTCTATGTTTTGTTTTTTCTCTAGTGGAAGTGGAATCATAATTGGATTGAACTTGGAACTTTGTAAAAGTTTTGAATCTAGTTTTCATTTTGATCCCACTCCCGCTTGCTTGCTTTGTGTTTTGTCATCATTGGTGTCTCAGTTAGGCCCAATTTTTGTTTTGGTCCCACTTCCCATTATTTCTTTTGTCCTTCTCTTGATGTTTTGTTCCTTTGTTAGGAGTGGAACCGGAATCAGAACTAAACCTAGGAATTTGTAAAATTTTGGATCCAATTTTGGTCCCGATTCTGTCCCCATTTCCCTTTGTTGTTTGTCCTTGCTTCGAGACCGAAACTGGGTTTGGAGTTGGATAAGAGACTTGGATAAAGTTTCTTGGTTTGTTCTAGATCCATTTCCATGTCTTACCTTTGATTTCCACATTGGTTGATTACTTGTTTCTGTTTTTGGTTCCGCTCACAATCAACTACATTTATTGCATTAATTATAGCCTTCTTACACACGTGAAATGATTTTAAACTTAATTAAGGTTAACTGGCTCATTATCTTTATTGTCAAAATTGTTTTAGAAAACTAGAGCTAGGATAACTTTGAGAGGAGCATGATTTGATTGTGGAGGCGCATTGGTGAGTGGATTCTTATCTAGTTTCAACATTTCTTGTGGGCATTTCGAGGTAGGGTATTTTCCTATTCTTTTCCTATTTTTGTTTTCTGTTCTATTTTTGTGTTCATGTTCATGGTTTTCTTGCCTAGTCATGAGACCTTTCCTATGAATCTTCACTCGTTCCCTTGTGTTTTTTTGGTTTCATTTTGTCCTTTTCTATTTTTTCATCTTTTTCTATTTTATTTTATCATTTTGCTATCATTTTCGTGGCAGGTCTGTTATGTCGTGCCCTAGTTTCTAACTAGGGTTTCATTTGATGGGGTACTCTATGCTTGAAATGCTTTAAAATATGTTTAGTGACCCCTTTGATCTTATTCCCATGTTAGTTCAGTGATTTTCATGTCAGGGTGTTGATGCCCTAATTACCTAAGTCGATGCATTGCACAAACTAGGGTTTGCATGATGACCTTTACAATTTCGAGCCCCTAGAGTTAAATTTGGTCTTTATTCTATTAAAGGGTGAGTTTAAGCCCCTTTATTTGAAGTTACCTTATGATCCTAGGTGACCCAGGTCCTAAAGCTCATGTGATCACACCTTTAAGAAATTGCTTCATTGGAATGGTAAACTAGCGGAAGCAGATCCAAGAATGAACTTGTCCCATAATTATTTGCATGGGAGTTCATTCCCAAAATGATCCCACTTTAATGACCATTGACTCTGATCTTCATCCTTTCCTTTTGGTGGAAGCAAAACTAGATTGGGGAATGAACTTGGAACTATCAATTGGTTTTGGGTTCAATTTATATTCTGATCCCGGTTCCAGTCATATTCCAGTTCCAGTCCCGATCTCACCTATGTTAAATGTTTAGTTGTTCCTGATTCTTCTTTGAATTTTCTTTTGGTGAATATGAAATTTGACTAAGTATGGAGAGTTTTCAAAGACTTTTGGATTTGATTGTGTGGAATTTTTTACATCAATGTTTCGGATCACACTCCGTGATCCATCATCAGAATGAGAATAGAGAGAAAAAGGAGAAAATTGGATATTTGCAGACCTAGAGAACCTTTAAAGGATCAGAGAAAAGGAAGAGACTGTTGCACACAAACCGAGGAGATAAGACAGTTTAAAAATGAGAGAAAAATTAAAGAGAAAATAGTGGGAAAGGAAAACAAGAATAAAAAAGAGAGAACCTAAGAAAGGAAAATGAAAGAGCACAAGGAGAAAATAGTAGATTAAAAAAGACAAGAAAGAGATGAGAAAGAAAAAGAGGAAGAAAAATACAAAAAAAAGTTAAAGAGAAGAATAAAAATAAGGGAAGATTAAAGATTCAACAAAAAAAAATTTATAAAAATTAAAAACATAAAATGAAACCAAATAAGAGAGACAGAATTAAATTAAGAATTAAGGGAATAAAATAGAGGTGAAATAAATAAGAGAAATAAATAAATAAAAGAAATAAATAGAAATTGTAGGAGTTTAGGTGAACTCCTCAAACCCCCCAAAATCACCTACAAGACAAAAACTTCCACAAGAGAGAAATGACAGAAAAATCATGCTATGATTAAGATGCAAGGGTGTCAAATTGATTATGACATGACTACAAATGTACAAAATGTTTGAATAAATAGGAATGAAGGAAAACCTAATATGCATGAGATGTTGCCATGTGTCTTGATCTAACAACATGTGAAAACATGTGAACCCTATCTAGATGATTATTAAATATTGAGATAAGTTCTAGAAGGACAACTCATCTTCTAGAAGGAATCTTACCCCACTAAACAAGGAAAATAATATTATCCCATTTATTAAATGATTGCAACCTAGGACTAAAAGATTAAATGCAAGACCTAAGTTAACTTATGCTAGTGTAATAATTAATTAATTAATTAATTACACCAACACCCCCCATAAGTGCAACTTAGGGAGGAAAATGCAATGATTATGCAAGATGATGATGGGTCCCGGCTACGAGGCCATGTTAGGTACCCATGTACATGAAGATGCAAAAAATCTCCCACAACCAAAGAAAAGGGGAAAACCCAATGGGAAGAAAACCCCTCTCCAAAAAGAAGATGAAAATGCAGAAATGTGAGATAGGATGGGAAGGATGGAGGACTCCCAAATACCCCCCAAGTACACCATCCGTCACATGGAGATAGAAATGCTTCCCATTCCGGATAAGAATTGAAGGAAGGATGTATGCTGATGATGATGTCTTTGAACTCTACTCAAATGTCTCATTGCCTGAAGATGAAGATGTCACAATCAGTGAAGAGGGTGACAAACCAGGACGATGTAGAAACTAATGCTGAACAATATCCAAAGACAAAAATATAAATGCTTGATTTTTTTGAAATGAAAAATGGCCTGCTTATAAAAAAAGATTTTCCTTAGAGGACAACTAACTGGGATGATTTTTTGCTACAAATCGGATAGATAGTATGCTTGATTTTGCAAACCCTAAAAATACTTCTGAACCTTCTGGGTTGATGTATCTGATTTTGACAAATGAACAGGTGATCTGTGGGTTTTGAGGCCTTCTGGACATAATGGAGAGGTCGGAGAGGGCCTGATCTGCACCAGAAAACAACTTGGCTCCCGGGTAGAACCAACTAGCCTGCAACATAAAACCCTAAGCTTGCTTGAATCTTGCACTCCAAACTTCTTGGATCTAGGGTTGATGTTTCAATGGACTAGCTTTGACACCATGTTGAGATGATGGATTGCATAGCCCCTGAAGCTTCAATAAAGGACTTTAGCCATGAAAGATAATCAACCACAAAAGAAGTGTTACAACAATGGAATGTTGATTGAAGATTCTATTGATAATGATTGATATTGGATATTGGATATGATAGGTATGATGTAGACTTGATAGCCCCCTCTGAATGAAGTGTCATCAAAACCACTGAAAGAAATATGAAGCAAATCTAATGGTAGATGCTAAAGAAACCTCAAGTCCTGAATGGAATGACAGGGAAAAAGTCTCAAATATGAAATCTCTGAATAGAGGAGTGATGCCCCCTCAAGAATGGCCTCCAAACCTATAGAAGTAGTTATGTCAGTGATACCTGAAATGAAGCCATCCTATGATTGCAAGTCTAGAAAAAATAAATGTGTCCTAATGGATGATGATAGTGGAAGCCTCAATCAATGAATCTGGACAATGAATCATTGAAGGTAAAGGGATACCAATAGTCTCTAATGGAGAAGAAGCACCTGAGGGAACCTTGTCAACCTCTTTAGAAAGATCAAGGTAATCAACCTCCTGCACAAAAATATCATCATAGGGAACTTGATTTGAAGCATGAATATCTTCACTCGGATGAGGAACTATACCAAACAAATAAGACAATAAATGGTGGCAGCCCTTATCTCACCATTGTTGATAGTTACCCTTGTGCAACATAACCAAAGAAGGAGTATATCCAAACCCCATAATAAATTTCTCCAAAAAACAAAGAGACATTGACCTTCAACAAAAAATAGAAGCTTCCAAAGAGATATACAACTGAAGTGACGCTACCCAGATCAAAAAATATTTTCCCAAACTTCAGGATGTCCAGGTTATTGAACAAATGCACCAAACTAAAAAAATCAATTCAAAAGTACCTAGAGCTAAAACTGACCAAAGGATCTAGACTGATGAAAAAAGCTCTGAAATATCTCTCGAATGCCGCTAGAATTCCTGGGTTTCGACAATCTGATGCAAAGATATTGGTCGTTGAGTCCAATGTGGAGGATTGACTTCAGCTGATTGTAGAATTTTTTGTGAGCAAAATTTCATAGAATAGATGCCACCACTGAAAAGTAGACAAAATTATCTTTCCAATGGTATCTCGATTGTCAATTTTCAATACCATGGCCAAAAGTTATGATTTTTTCAAAAAAACTGAATTTAGCTTGCAGGAAATAGGTTTTCTAGCCAAAACAAATTATTTTGATTTGATTTCTACAAAATGTGTTCACAATGAGTGGACAAAAACAAAAACCCAAAAATATTTTGAAGCTAAGAACAAACCCATCATTTTTTTTTCATCTAACAAGTAGAAAATGAAAAAATATTTTTTTGAAAACCTTTAGCCAGAGAAAAATGACGCGCGCCAATTTTTGTTCAGTGATTTTCTCCAGATCTGTACAAGATATCAAAAATCTAAAAGATACCTAGTTCAGATTTCGATCTCAGCTACAACCCAGAAATCATTTTTCCTGGAATTGAGTGGAAGTTGGATTTCTGAAGCAAAAATGAAAAACGGCTTGAAAAAACCTCCTTGCATCCAGCAAGATTTTCATGCCAAAAATAATCTCTCATATCTGAGAAGAAGTCTGTAGCACTGAAGCTCTGATACCATGTAGGAGTTTAGGTGAACTCCTCAAACCCCCCAGAATCACCTGCAAGACAAAAACTTCCACAAGAGAGAAATGACAAAAAAATCATGCTATGATTAAGATGCAAGGATGTCAAATTGATTATGACATGACTACAAATGTACAAAATGTCTGAATAAATAGGCATGAAGGAAAACCTAATATGCATGAGATGTTGCCATGTGTCTTGATCTAACAATATGTGACAACATGTGAACCCTATCTAGATGATTATTAAATATTGAGATAAGTTCTAGAAGGACAACTCATCTTCTAGAAGGAATCTTACCCCACTAAACAAGGAAGGGAATATTATCCCATTTATTAAATGATTGCAACCTAGGACTAAAAGATTAAATGCAAGACCTAAGTTAACTTATGCTAGTGTAATAATTAATTAATTAATTAATTACACCAACAGATATGAACCAAGAAAGAGAGCAAGAATTGAATAGATGAAATAATAGAAATAAATGAATAGAAATGAAACAAGTAAGAAGGGAAAGTAAAATAATGAAACAAATGAGAGAACTAAAAGAATTAAATAGAAATGAGAACAAAAAAGAATTAAGTAAAAGAAAGAATAAAGAAAGAGAATAAAATGAATAAAAGAGAAGAAATAAAGGAAGTAAGGAAAAAGAATAAACGATTAAGAGAGAAGAAATAATTGAAGAAATAACAAAGAGGCTAAAAATAAATAAAGAAGAGACAAATAATTCAAAGGAAACTAAGTAAAAATAAAATAATTAAGATAAGAAAACAAAAGAATGAAAAAGAGAGGAAGCAACATGAGCAAATAAAGGAGAAAGAAATGGAACGAAATGAGACAAATAAAAGAGGAGATAAAAGAAAGAAAAAATAAATAAATGGAAGAAAAGAAAAGAAAGAAAAAGAAATGAAACAATGAGAAAGAAATAAAACAAACAAAGAGAACAAACTAAAAAGAGAAAATAAGTAAAGCAAAGAGAATATGTATATATATATATAAAGAGAATATATATATATTGTAAAAAAAAATAAAAAAATAAAGAAAATAAGAAAAATTAATTCATAAGTTTCATTATACATAAACTAAGTATATATGTAGGAGGGAAAACAATGAATAGAAGAACCAAAAAGAGAGAAAATAAGAAAGATAATAAATAAAAATTAATTAAATAAAAATAAATAAAGTAAATAAATGATATATAAATATAAAGAAATTGAGAAAAAATAAAACCTGAATTTGAATAAATATAAAAGTATATATATATATATATATATATATATATATAAAGGAAAGAAAACAAAGAATAGAAACCAAAGACGCGAAAGAAATCAAATGAAGAAAAAAAGAGAATGAAGGAGAGTGAAAACGAAAAAAGAGAGAACAAGAAAAAGGGGGGAGTAAGACCCAAAACAAACCAAGACACAAAGAAGACTAAGACAAGTCCAACCCCGAGCCACGAATACCAGAGCAACGAAAAAGCGGTCAAACGGGAGCGAGGGAAAGGAGCGGAAGAGGGGGGGGGGAACTACCTAGAGGAGGGAAGATGGCGAGACCTTAGGTTAGATAACAAGGGATGCCAAGATTGGCTCAACTTCCACCCCTCATCACGATTAAGGTTTGAGGGGTGATTGTTGATTTCAATGGCTTCTTTGAGCTTTCTGTTAAAGAAGTTGTCCTCTTTGAATAAGATTTGAGTATTTTCAAGACAAATGTGGTGTTTATAAGAAGAGGAGTGATCTGCTAGGGAAAATTTGAGAACACGCTCGTGTCTGATGTCCGCACAATGCTCTTTGATTCTTGTGCTAAAGGAACAACTTGTTTCCCCTATATACAGAACACCGCAAGAACAAACAACCTTATAGACTCCTGAATCAAGAAAGAGGTCCTTAGAGTCTTTAAGGGAAGGGAAGCGAGTTCTCAAAGTGGAGATGGGTTTGAAAGCACAACAAAGGCCTTTTTTATGGAGGATTTTTGAGATTTTTTGGGATAACCCATCAATATAAGGAAGGGAGGCCAGAGGGATCTTCGAAGAAGGGTGAGGCTTGGCTGTGGGGTGGATGCTTGCCTTGGCATGGTTGAAGGCTCTAGAAATTTTCTTACTAGAGTACCCATTCAATTTGAAAACTTGATGAAGGTGGGTTAACTCAAGGGGTAAGTGATCCCCATCACAAATTTGATAGGCTTGTAAGGCTAAGGTTTTGAGGACCCCACTTTTCTGACTGGGATGGTGATGAGAGGAAGATTGGAGGTAAAGATCCATGTGGGTAGCCTTCCGGAAGACACTAAATGAGGTAGAATCCCTAGAACTATATAGCAACAAAAAGGAGGTCACCGGGACTCATATGAACAAACATTGGATGAGAGTGGAGAAGAAATCCTAGCCAAGCTCCCTGATTAGCCCAAGAGATCAGATTTCACCAAGGAGATTGGTGATATAATTATGATGCTCTCTAGAGTGTTTGGGAAAAGGGATGCCTCACAGTTTAAGGAATGGATGTTCCCATTCATTCAAACCATTCAAGATGGCATGCAATAGTTTGATTAGCTGATGATCTTGTTAGAGTGCCTACACATTTAGATGATTAAGGTGAGGGAGACAAAATGCTTCTTCATGACTTCCTATGTCATATATGAAGCTGCAAGAAGAGGTATCTATTGTGCCCTTAGCACACACGCCCTGTTTCAAAATGGGGACCCTCTTTTCTTTCACCTTGTCGGGTTGTTTTTTATCACTGCCTAGTTTTGCGTGCCCCCTTTTTTTTGGTGTCTCGGATGGTCAATGTTGCTTCAAAGTCCCACCATAAGTTGACCATGCCTTCCCCTTTTAATTTTTTCATGTTCTGGTACCTCGCGGAGTCTCTCTGGCAGTTTGCCCCTACCAACGACCCCAGGCCCGGCCATTCGGGTTTCCCTTGCTGGGTTTCCCTATTGCACCTGGCATTCCCAGTGGCACTTGGCTCGCGTCCTCCTGGACCCCAGATTCTGGACCCCCATTCTCCATCTGCTATGTCCGTGGAAATCTTGACAGCTGCCAAACCCTCTGGGCCCGGGACCACGGAGTTCCGCTCCCGGGGTTCCAAGAGTGTTTCACTGTTCCTCATGGTGAACCTTTGGCGGCGTCTCGCCTTCTGGGCCCCGACCTCCTCTTTGCCGCCAGTGAATTTACTGAGTCAAACTTTCCAAGTGGCTGTCATCCTGTGCCCTCTCGGCCGCCGGACCCCGGGTCTCCCGCCGCCGTTGCTGATTTTCAAATTCACCAACTTCATTGTCTCACTGTACCTTCATTTAGTAGGGCCATTAATGGTGATTAGGGGTATAAAAGACCCGCTCAAGCCTATCATTTTCACTTGACAGTGTTACAGAGAATAATTAGAGCTTTCCACAGGAGTCTGCCGTCTTTGAAGCCTCTGATTGATCATCATCCTTTGCCTTCACTTATCGATCATGAATGGATCCCACACCTCCCTGCATCGAGTGTTCGAGGTAGGCCTTCTGTTCACCCTCTCGAGCATTTTTTTCATGATTTTATAAGGTTTAAAATGAACAATGACCACCAAAGGACATGCGGATGATGAAATTCAACATTACGAGCAAAACCCATGTCCTTGAAAACTGAGTAAACCAACATAGCATCCCCATGACCAATTCAAAGCTTTACCTCCATGCGACCATTCTTCGTAGGGGCATTCGTGGCCCTCGGGCCCGAATCCTCCCTTTGTAGTCGGGGAGTTGGCGGGAAATCAGAAATGTCGAAGCAACCTTTGGGTCTCTCAGGCCCGGGACTCCAGACCTCCGTTCCTGGGATTCTACCCCTCGCCCTTTGTCAGCGAGACCTTCTATTTTTGGCAGGACCTTTCACCGAGCGAGCCCTTCTTTTGTCGCGAGACCTATCTGGGAGACATCCATTTATCACCATGACTTCCTAGCAAAAACTTGCCTCTTGGCGAGCTTGGCTCCCCTGTCGGGGTGACTCTGCAAAGTCGACAAGAGGTTACGCCAGTGGGGCTCTTTGTCGGGGAGACATCGCTGGTTCGCAAAGACCCTTCCCCAACCCAAAAACTTACACTGAAGACTTCTCTTTTTAGCGGGACCTTACATGTTCGCTAAGACCTCACGGTGACACCACCTTCTTCTTGGCGAGTACCCAGTGTCCTTCCGACCTCCGGGCTCCAAACCCCTGTTTGCTGCTAGGATGTAACTTGAACAAATGTAAACCCTCATTCTTGCCGGCTCTCGCCATCTAGGAGTCCTTTCCTCATCTATCATCCTAAGGGGAAAATATCACCCACCCTTCCAAGCTTCGGGCTCCGCCCTTCCTTCCACTGCACCACTAAAAATGAAATCGAACGGCGGGCCCTGGTGTCGGGTCTGGTCTTCCTTTTAGCTGTTGGTGAGACATTCATCTTCGCCAAGACCTTTCCTGACCTGAGAACTTATGCCGAAGGCCCCCTCTGTCGGCATAACATCACCCAGTCGGCAAGATGTCTCCTCGCCTAAGGGTTTTCCTGCCAACATGCAGATGTCGGTGAGACCTCTCACCGAGGACATAAACCTCCTGCCGATGGACTTCCTTCTTAACGGTTGCCGAAGCCTTTTCCTTTTGGCATGACTTCTTGACAAGAGCACTTTGATCTCCCAAGTTCTTCCGTCGCCATGACTTCGCCCAATCGGCGAAACCTCTCACCGAAGATGCAAACCCCACTCAGATGTGCTTTGTTGGCAAGACACATGGCTGTCACCAAGACCTTTCTCTGAGGAAGACTTTCACACCGATTGAAAACTTAAACAAAATGATGGCTTCCTCTCGGTTTAGGCCCAAAGATTTGGACTTTCGTCTGACGTTTGTTGTCCCAAACGCTGAGTGCACCACGCCCCCAACCTTCTGGGCCTGGTAATGTAAAACTGTTGGCCGCCCTTTGACCCACCGGACCCCTGACCCCAGAGTTTCATCTCCATAATTCTATGTTCAGCCTGCTGTTCCAAACTGCCATCTCCAGACGACTCTCCAGCCCGAGACTTTCAGATTCTCCTAAACCGTTCCAAATGAGCCCAAATCTGAAATCTAATTTCAACCCACGAGCTCAATTTCAGTCCTCTTCATTACGAACCTCTTAAAGTACTAAAATCTGACCAAAGAGAATCTTTGGGAGCCCTCCACCCTATTTTCCTTTCCCAAAAAGCATTCCTGCCCAGGAAGTCCAGCCATCTGGGCCCGAACTGTCCAAATGCCCTTAATCAAAGGACCAATGACATCAAGAGATAAAGTATCATGTTATGCTTGATAGATCATTTAAAATGGATTTCATCTTTGGGATTTCAACTAATTTGAATGCTTTCATGATCAATTACGCTGACTACGCCTTTGGTTGCAAAATATATGGAATCGGGTGTAGGACCTTTAGGGGCACCCGTCGAGAAGGACAAAGGGAAGAAGTTAGGTAAGACCTCTCGAGGGAAAGAGGACAAGGACCAAATGAAATACTAGTTCCAGGGTGAACCTCTACACTCAAAAATTACAATGGATTAGAAGGAAATCACTGACACCAACATAGGCCATGTTGATATTGACGAATTCACACAAAGAGTCAGGGTCAATCCAACAACAAAGAATGCAAGATTGATAAGACAAAGTGGAATAGTAAAGGTTGCTGGATTCCCTCCATCCCTCATGGCCCCCGAGTTGGTCATGGCTTGTTGGGAGGTGTATCAACCCGACACAAGGACAATCATTGATAGAGAGGGCAATGTTCTTGCCGACATGTCGGCTGAAGGAATCACAAAAACTTTCCACATCCCTACTTTTAACGAGATGGAAGTCTCCACCATAGAAGAATGCTAGGCAGCATGGGATGATAATCCAGCAGGCTGTAGAAAGTCAATAAATCAACAGTGGCTTAAAGAAAGGTGGGGCAGCACTGTGAAGGTTCCTCACGAACTCTTCTGCAGCGATTTCCATGAAGATTATCACAACTTGGTCACAATGTTAAGCAGGGTTATGGGTCTTCCTACAGCCGCCTTCTTTTAGGAGTGGATGGTATACTTCGTCGAGCAAATCCTTCGAGGGAATGATGATGTTACAACAAAGACCTCATTCGATTGGGGAGGTATAATTAGCAAATGCTTTGATGAGCAGTTCCTTAATGTGAAAAAGAGCTCCAAGTTCTATATGACTTCGTACCTCGTGTACTCCTTAGCGGACCGGAGATAATACAATGGGTTATTTGTGGCACCCGATCGGGAGCAGGGCCAAAAACTCAAGGTCTATGACATATACCCTTAGCTCTAGTACAAAAACTTCAAGAGGGAGTATTGCAGAGTAACGACGCCTTCATCGGCCATATTATCAGAATGATTGCCGGAGACTTCGAGAGGAGGGTCTCCCACAGTGCTAGGGCATTTTTGAACAGTATGCCTTCCTCTTCATTCAATACCCGAAGTTCACATACATCTGTGCCCAGGGCTTCACTGAAAGGCCAAACAAGTTGCCTCAATACCCCAATGACCAAATCATCCTTCTAGAGCTTTCTCGGCAACTCCAACACATACAGGCAATCTTCAACAGCAAACACATAGCAGGGATTTATTATCCCATGACTCTGGGCCAGGGCATGTATGAACTGCAAACTTCCCAATGTGCTAGTAACTCTGAGAAAGAACTAAAAGATTACCATTTCTACCTACACACTACTCGCCTGTGGATAGACCCGTATGGCCACTTCAGAAAGGTGCTAGGGCCGGGATTCGCTCATCTCCACCACATTGAAGACTTTTGGGGAGATTGTCAGGATGATAAAGAGGTATGTGCAAGGCACTATATGTGAATGACTGCATAGTTTGTAAGGAAGGTCTAGCCATTCCCCATACCGGACTAGGTCAAAGAAGATGAGGCCACCATATTGCACCCCAGGTACCCTGTAGTCACCAATCTGCCAATACCAACAATGGACTAGGATGAGCAAGAGGTCAATGACTTTGATACCATAACCCAACCAATATTGGCTCATACTAAGGAGTGGTTTGATGGATGGATAGCCTAATTGAAACAACAGGAGGTGATTTTGACTTATGAAGGGCTCAAAAGTGAGCCAAGTGCCACAAAGGATGTCACTGCCACCACTTCAACTGGTGGGACATCCAAGTCTCCTCCGATCACTAGATCCAAGAAGAGAAAAGAGATAGAAACAGGGCAATCTCTTGACCCCAAGGTCTATGCAAGGAAGGATTTAGGGGGCTCACCCTCCAAGAAACTAAAGCAAACAGAAGGCACCACAGAGCAGCCATTGGTCCGGGAAGAGGAGGCCAAAGATACTGATCAAATCAAGCCTGTCCTAGCTCTCCCTGCTTTGGTTCCCCCACCTACCTCTCTAGCCATGATTGCCACATCCTCGCTAGTGGTGGACATCTTCATCCATCTTGCCCCTTCACCCCTGACCGAGCCTGTGATTGTAATTGACTCCTTTGCCATGACTACTCCCCCTTCCTCCGCTACCATGTCACCAACCACATCGCTCCCTCTGGCAACAGTAACAACACCCATTCCCACTTCTACCATGCCTCAAGCTCTCTCGAGGCATATGAAAAATCTTCCCTCTGAGCTCTCCTATATCCTAATGGATCCCACTCTTCAAGCAACCCTTGCACAAGTCCTCGCTACTAGTCAGCCTTCGCAACTGCCGACAGGGCCACCGGCTATGGAAGCCACCATGATAATCTCTAAGGAGTGGGAAGAATGAGAGCGAGAAGCCTCAGGGCCCTTTGAGGAGGAAGCTGATGAATACCACAAACACCCAGAGTACGAACATCAAACTATTGACAGGGTGGCTTATGAGGAAGAGGAAACTGGTTCCTCAGAGAGCAGGGACAAGAAAGATAACACTGATGGCACCAGTGGTAGGGTAATCGTCCAATCCTTTGACGATGATCTTGAGGAATAGCTAGCCCGGTAGCCGAAGGGAACTGAAACAAAGGCAGAAAGGTCACCCCTTGAGAAGGAAAAATGGAAGCAAGAAGATTTACTTGAGGGTGGAACCCAAGTTGTCAAGAGCCCCGAAGTCGAGCACTCTAAGGAACCTGTGCATGAAGTTGAGCATGCTAAGGAAAAGAAAAAGGAAGAGACAACAAGAAAAGAGATTCCCATGCAACAACCATCTATGAGGCCTCCTATTAAGTGCATTATGTTCATCCAAGACTCCGATGAAGAAGAAGGAGATGTTGCTAAGGAGAAAGAAAAGTCCCCAGAAGATACGAGAGCGGAAACCTTAGCCTTGACTAGGAGAGGTGAGGGTGGTCATGGATCACCTAAGGGTAAATCTATCATACCAAAATGGTTGGAAAAATAGCTTGAGAGAACTCCCGTACTAAAGGACCCAAGGGAAAAATTAGAAGCCATCTTAGCCTGAGCTCAAATTCCAACAAAGAAGGAAAAGAAGCTTAAGATCCGATCTAAGGTAATGATGGATGCTTCTGGGTCTCGAGCTGTGTAGGTGGCCACACCTGTGGTAGGTCAGGAAGGAATAACTTACAATATCTCCACCATGGATCTAGGGACCACCACCAGAGAACAGAAGGTAGGGCATCTTGAAGAGTTAGTGGCCACGGTGGTACAGTTGATAAGATAGGACAAGATTTCAAAGGATGAGCTCAAAGCACAGGTGGCTGCTTTAATAGATTACATCTAGCAGTGGTCATCAATGGATGACCTGCCTACCACATCCATGACTATGCCCCAGCTGCTGTCCAAAGAACAAATCGACAAGATGGAGAGAAGGAAGAACTTGGAAAAGAATACAAAGGACTGGTTCCGACAAGTCTTATACGTCAGAAACATAGGAATTAGTCAGGTTGTTTAGACAACCAACAAGTTCTTGGACCTGAAACAATCTTTGGAGGGCACAAGGAAGCTATGCATTGACTTCCCTGTAGTATACGACTCCACCTTCCCAAGGATTGGGGCTATCCTTCAATTGCCAGAAGCCGTGTGGGAAAAGGAGCTTGCATTTAAGAAAGACGATCACTGGCTGATGGATGTATGGCGGCAAGACTTTGACAATAGGAAACAAAGGTTGGAACAAATAATGAATAAAGTGGATCTGGATATCGAATGGGTCAAAGAAATTAGAGTGGAATGCACTCATTATCTCAAGATGATGATAGAATATGATATGCCCATAGTATAAATGGATCTAGAAAAGGTGAAGCCTTATTTCCAAAAGAAGATGGAGGATGGGATGTCTGACGAAGCAATGGTGGAATTCATGATTTTTGCTACCCGTGCTTTTGATCAATCAGAGCTATTCAGGGACCAAGGTACAAAGTATGATGAGGATTGGAAAAGGCTGGAAGATAACACAAAAGAATGGAGCTACCAGGTACTGCGATATGAAATCGTTGAAATAGACAAGCTCCAGGGGGTCATCCTCAAGTTCATAGAATACACAGCATCAAGAAAGCAAGAAGATAGCCTTGTCAAGAATGAAGAGCTCCCTAAAGAGTAGCTACAGTAAAACAACAATTAGCTAAAGGACAAAGTGCTACAGTGCCATCACTAGAAGACAAAGTAGGGAAAAGGACAAAATGTAATTTTAAATTGTGATATATTGGGGGTTGGTGAAACCCTATTTTATAATGAATCTTGGCCACACAATAAGAATTAACCTTGGCCATTCATTTGACTTTTAGGGCACTATAAATAAGGTTCTCCTCTCATTTGCAAAGAGAGTTGAGTTGTTGTAAAGACATGCTGCAGAAATTTATAAGGAAAAGACATTGACTTGGTGCATTTTCTAAGTTTCTCACATGTTGCTTGATTCAATCTCCATTGTTAGATGTTTAACTTAGGTTTTATTGCTGTTCTAGTTAGCTATTTTCTTGCTTTGGTAGATTTTAGGAATGTTGTCCTGTGATCATGAAAATTCCTGCTATGTTGATGACTTCTCAGTCCATACTTTTTTCTATTTGCTGATGGTAGATAGTTGTGTAAAGTTAGTCTGGGCTTGAATTCAAAGCTGCTCCAAAACTTTTATCTTTGTTCATGCATGCACATGGTGAATGAAAGACAAAACATTTGCAGACCTTAGAAGATAGCACAAGTTCCATGATACTATGAGATTTCTGGTTAAGTGAAATATTGTTTCAAGAAGCTGTGCATTGCAGGAACCCCATCATCACTGTTCACAAATTAGTTGCAAGTCTAGGAACTTTCTCTCTTCCCTGCCCCCTTTTCTTCTTTTAATGACTGACCTATGCTAAGGTTCATTTCTCATTGTAAAGCTAAATTCAATGACAAAATGGAGTTCAATACTGTTGTTTGAACCTACAACAAAAGCGCAACAAACTCTCCCATCCTAAGAACTCCATTTCAAGATCCAACTTCCCATGCTTTGTAATCCCTACGTAAGACCGCCTTGTGATTCCAGCAAATCACATCAAACAACTGAGATATTCCAAGCACTTTCAAGACCTGACATTAGAGACCTTGGGATAGTGTTCAACAATCTGATTGTGGAAGATTGTCTTTCAAGAGAGGTAGTGCACCTACGCACTTCCTGTGTTGAGAAGTGGATAAAAAAAACATCAACATTATCTTTTCTAGTTTGAATGTAGTTGGGATATTGTGAGAAGCCCCTGGATAGAACAAGGTGTGGGATCACTATGATCAGTTGACCTTGCAGACTTCTGAGTCACACTATAGAAGAGTTAATGATGCATTCCTATATGTTATCATTAACCAACTAATAGGAGATGCAAGATATAGATTGAGCAGAGATGTCATGGCATTTATTGCAGAATGGGGACATTGGTACATCCAATACCCTAAGTTCACTTATTTTAGGCTGGTTGGTTTTGATGATCATCCATATTTACTGTCCAAATGCTGCAATAACATGATTATTTTGATGGAGTTCATTTATCAAGCTATAGTAGTTAATCTAAATTTTTCTAGCAAGCATAAGATTGGTTGTCACAAATTCACTATGAAGTTGGGTGAGTATAGTTGTGCACACAATGTCACAAACAAGGTAATTTGTGATGAGTTAATCCATTTGAAGTTGGGCTTGTATACCTCTAGGAAGTATTTTGATCCCAAGCATAAGATGCAGGGTTTACTTCCTACTACTTTTGACAAACATTTCAATTTATTGGAGGATGTTTGGATGGATCTATAGGATGAGTGTGATTTAAGAAGAAGAAATTATGAAAGATTTCCCATTCCACTCATGGTTGAGTATGGGTTGAAGGAAGATATTCCTGACACATTGTCAGATGACGGGGTAACCTTGGATCCCCAATATGATGCTAAGAACATAGGTACTAAAGACTTGGATACAATAGATTGGGATGCAGATGAATTCATTAATATCATACAGATTCAAAGGTCGGTCTTGGATAGAAGTATCCAATGGGTAGTTATGAGAATCAAGGAGCCAGAGGCTAAAACCTCTAAAAAGAGAAAGGCTACAAGTACCACTCAAGGATACAAAAGAAGAAAAAGAAAGACATCTCCTAAGGAGCCATTGGAGTTCTTCCCTCCCAATTCTGGAGAGGAGCCTAACCCTACAATTCTTGCTCAGGATGTTCTTGAAGAACATGGAGAAGATGCCACAAGGTTACCTGGTGTTTCAACAATTGTTGAAGGTGAAACATCAAATCAACCTCCTCTTATAGAGCTTCCAATTGAGGAAATGCCTACTGGAACCCTTCATAAGGAAGTTGAATCCTTGAAAGGGAAGGAGCCTAAAATTGAAATCCATGACATTGATACAAATTCTAAGGCTACCTAATCTGATAAGGAGACTAATGTGGTTTCATCCCATGAGTAAATTGAAGATATAGGAACTGAACATGTCCGCACCCCAGAGGATTAGTGGAAATTATTTGAGGAGGCTAAACAAGAAGCAAAGGCCAAAGAACAAGCTGAGGCACTTGCTAAGAAACAAGAATCTAATGCCAAAGATACGAAGCAAGAACTAGCAAGGAAGCAAAAAAAAGAGTACTTGATACAACAAAAAAAGGAGTAGGAACTAAAGACCAAAGAAGAGAGATAAATTGGCTATGTTACAGAAGATCCATGAGCTTGAAGAGGAGAAATATAGACAAAGGAGGGAAAGAGAAGCCCTTGAGGCTAAATTTAAAGCTATTGAGGAAGCTCATAAGAGGAAAGAGGAGGAAGAATGCCTACAAAGAGAAAAGGAGGCTGAAGAACTTGCTTAATATGAACAAAGGTCTAAAGAAGCATGGGATAAGGTTAAGGAGTTTGAGAGGAAAAGAGATCAAATGTATGAGGAGAAGAGGCTGGAAGAAGAACATTTGAAAAAGGATTTAGAAGCTAAAAGGGTGTAGGAGCATAAGTATAAAGAAAAAGCTGAAAGACTTGCGAAAGAAGTTGCAGAAAGAGAACATGTACAAGAGGTTGATTCTCAACCTAGGACCACCATATTGCAACCTATTTCTTCTGACACTACTACCTCTTCTTCTACATAAGTGGTCACCACTCCTGCTACTCCAACATGGCTGAAACTTGATCTTGAGAGAAAGCAAATAGTTCAACCCTAGCCTTAGAATTGGGATGAAATGATGGAGATAGAGAAAGAGAGACCCAAGAAAAAGGCTAGGGTCCTCCATTCCACTAAGTTCACAGATGCAGGTGAGATTTTTGTTGAATGTGCAATCCCAATGGTGGGAAAAGACAAACAAGATATGCAAATAACTAATTACCAATTGGGCACTATCAATATGGGGAGACCTACAAGGAATCAACAGATGAACCTCATTGATATTTTAGCATCCTCCGCCAAATCTAGAATGATCAAAGATAAATAGAGGAAGGATGAACTTAAAGCCTAATTGGATCAGTTGCACAAATTGTTGAAGGACGTATCCACTTCGATTTCTCAACAAGCTGCTTCCCTAGAGACCCCAATCTTATTGAGCAAGAAATAAGTTGATTACTTAGTGCATTTGATAAATAAGGTGGGAATGCTTGATAGATGGGTTGATTGGATCAATCAAGAGGTTGGTGAGGTGCTTGTTGATGGTTTTAAAGTTCATGAAGGTGCATTAGAGTTGTGGGAAGAAATTTATTAACATGTTGCAGTATTGGAAAAGCAAGATGAGGAGTATAGAGAGAATGTTAAGAAATTAAAAGACATTAGCAAGGTGCCCAAGTCAACTCTTTTGGAGCAATTAATCCTTGACGAGGATAATGCATATTTTATTGAGAATACATTGAGCATAATTAAGTTTAGATCCAAATTCATCTATGAGCATAAAAATGAAGTTCAAGAAGCCAATAAAGACTTGAATGAACATATTGATGAATTGGAGGAAGGGATTGCTATTTTGCTCAATGTGGATATCCCTGTCAAAGAAGGTCTTCCTCTAAAAAAATTAAAAGAGAAATGGAATAGCAAATTTGAGGAGGTGATGCAAAAGGAGGATGATGGTGAAGAATTGTTGTTGGATAGACTTATGGACATCAAAGATGAGGTGAAAGATGCTAGGAGGGAGTTGATCAAATTGAAAGATATGAAAGAATTTGCCTCAGTAGAGTTGAAAAGAATTAAATTTGAGAATAATTGGGTAGATGGACCTGACGAGGACATTCTTCAACAAGTATTCTCTAGTTATGATGAATACCTTCTTGATCAAGCAACACAGGAATGAGCTAGTAGTAGAACACTTTGTTATTGGTGGAAAACTTCCTCTTCTCTCGTATTTTGTAGGGTTATGGCATGAGTTGAACTCAAGCTCTCATCCAACAGTTATACCTTCCTCATTGGGCGTTAGATTTTGGACAATAGGACATCAACCCTTGAACTGAAGATCAGCCAGTATAGTTTCTTCATGCAGTTCCAGTTCCTTGATTGGTGGATCTCAACTTTTGATTGAGAGAAATTTGTGCTTGGCGTGCCTATATGTAATTTTAGGCTCCATTTTGTAAAGGTCAACTAATTGAAGAAGGATTAGCCACCTAATGAGATAGTAGATAGTTGTTATAGTCTTAGAATTTTTACAAGTTTTAACAAGATACTTTAAAAACTCTATTGTACTTGGATACTTTTACACTTTTTATACAATTTCATGTTGTTGTCAAAGTTTAGACCTCAATGATAATGTTAATGAATTATAATCATCCGTATGGTGGATGTTGTGCTTAAGTTTTTTATATTTGATGCAAATCAATAGGGGAAACCAAATCTAAGATTATTTCATTGAATTTTCTATGAATGGAATTCATTTATGTCTTTTTGATCTAATTTTAGCAATGAGTGGATGATATGTTTTGATCTTGAAGTAAAGTTTTGATGAATGGTTGTGATTTTTGAATTAGCACTATGAATGTATGCAATGGTGTAGGTTATGCTATGGATTGCATCATGTTATGGTTTTGGTTAGTTGGAGAAACCCTCGTTGTTAAAATATATGTCTGGATGTGAAGAAGTTTATAATCATGTTTTACTATTCTAAGGCTCTATTCTATCTTTTTCTATTTATTTATACCCCCCAAATGTAGGTTAATTGATATGATGTAGTTTGCATTCCTTTATACCAGCGAGCCTCTTGAACATTATAGTTGCATTGGCCATTGAGTAACATCAACATAGTTGAGAACCAACTACTAGGACCTTGGAAGATAGATTGCTTTATGTTATCTTTCTTTTTCAGGAGAAATAGGATAGAGATATTATGTTTAATGTTGTGCTGTTTTGACCATCAACAAGTCATAAATGTAAATGTGACATTTTCAGAGCTGTTAGTGGCTTGGTCCTAGTGTATTACGGGCAATAGAGTTGACAATATAAGATATATTTCTAAAAGACCAATCCATTAACTAATTTTTTTTTTGGTGACTCCATCGTGGAAACAAATTATAATTTCTGATAAGTTTCCATTGTGTCATGCAACAAGATTATACTCCCCCGTAATAATGTATTTCCTATACTTCAACTTGATTTGTACTAGATGTAGGAAGAATAGGAGGATATTATCTCACAATTAAATACACTTTCCTGGAGGTACAAAAGAAGTGTAGCATATTATATGTGAGCCAATTTCATCTTGGAAGAGGAAGAAGAGTGGACCCGACGTCCACCTAGACCTGTGATTGAATTCCGTCCTAGGTTGGTTTTTGAATATTACGACAATCCACCTTGTCATCCCAATCAACACCTAAATCAATGTCCTAATAAATGCCCGAACCAACATCCTAATCAGTAACAAAATACCCCTCTATCTCAACCACCACCTAGGGATTAACCTAGGGATGTTTTCCTTTACTCTGTTAGGATTTGGTGACTCTAAATACTTATAGCCTTAATCCCCTATGGTAATTGTATTGGACCTTTTTCCCTATCACTATGTAATGATTTGCCACATGGCTCTAGAAAAAGATTCTTTAAATTCTTTGGTAGATGCACACAAGATCCAAAGGAGCACATATGGCCATGACTATAGTAAGTGGGATTCTAAGAGTTCAAGAAGAAGACGTCTTTGTAAGGATGTTTGTTGATAGTTTGGTTGAAAAAGTAGTTGAATGGTTTAGAGGATTGGAGAAGCATTGTGTAATTGGTTGGAATATCCTCCATAAGAAATTTCTCCAATGCTTCAAAGGACCTGTTGATGTTACTTCCTTGCTATGAAAGCTCTTTTAGATTGTGAAAGAAATAAAAGAGCCTATGAAAGATTTTGTATATCATTTTAATCAATATCTTCAACAGATTTGCACACCAAAATAACTGAGCAAGATAATTTAGTTTCATGTATTTACTTTTTCCCTTGATTCAAATTTTTGGCTCATTTTAAAAAGAGATAAAATTTATGGGATTGAATAGACTCAGCTTGAGGCAGTAAGTATTGAAAAAATGATCTGATTGTTGTGAGAAAATGGAAATTGGATGATGCTAATAAGCCTATTATTGTTTTCTCACCACTCATCTACAGATTCTCTATATCCCTAAATTTTACAAATCAACCCCGTCCTACTACTAAAAATATGAATTTGACTATATTGAATGGCATACACCCTCAGTAAGAGGGAAAATAAGATGAAAAGAGGGAAATTCAATTTTGGTATGCCCAAGCATATAGTTTAAATACTTCAATTGAATTAGAAGATGATCTTAGTTCATCAAGTGATGATGAGTAGTTTTCATCACAAGGAAGGTATGCTCCCACATTTCAATTTACTTATCCTTCTTCCCCTATGGATAATTCACTTCCTTGTAACTCTATTGGAGAAGGTCAATTGTTAGACTCTCTCTTCATCCCAGAATATGAGGCCTTCACCTTTGATTTTTTTTATGAAACTGCATGTGCAATTGAAAAGGATAATGAAGATCCTTTAGGTGAAAATGAAAAAGGTGGAGTGAAATGGTTGACCAATTCTAATCCTCTATTTGTTTTTGATAATTCCTTTGAAATTCATGATATTTTTTTGTTTGAGGACTTTGATTTTTGTTTGCAAGATTTTCTAGAAAAATAGGTTTATATTTCAGTCGATAGTGAAGGGGAAGATCCTGCAATGATGGAAGATCAAATTGCTATGAAGCCACAAGGTAGTTGTGGTAATGACATGACAACTTACAAGGTAAAATTTTGTGATGCTACAACAATCCTGAAAGACTTAAATTTGTTACAAGGGCGGGAGATTATTCAGATGATTAAGTCTCAAGAAGAATCTAGAATTAGTCTAGACATTTCAATGTGGGATTATCTACATCAAGAAGAGATTTGTGATAAAAAGTGGCTATTTGGGGATATTAAAAGTGATGATTTTTTATTCCATGGGGCTAATTTTTGGATAGTTCTAATCTCTTCCATACTTCAAAAGTTGTGTGCATTGACATGCCTTTTTAGTTCTGGATCATTCTTCTCTCAACCTATTAAAGGTTTCATGTGAGAAATCTTTTTCTCTTCCCTTGGTAGGTTTCATCATACCCTATAAATATTTTCTTTTGGTGTGACGTTTTTGTTGTGATTGTTTGGGTTTTGGGTTTTGGTTTTGTTCCTCCTCTTTTCTCAACTCTATGCCCAATGGATATAAGACCAGTCATAACATCTCTGGGCTCCTTTGCTACATACTTTTCAATCCTCATCCCCAGTCAGAACCATTGTTACCTTAATTTTGGTTATCACTCTCAAAATGGACACCCTATTCAATTTTTGGTTAAGTTTATAAGCTAGGTTGTGTTTCATGAGGTTTTTCTTACTTGAGCAGTGATTTTCCCTATTCGTCTAACTCCCCCTTTTACTGCCCTTTGTTTAATTTTTTCTTTACTTTCTCATGGGTGGTGTATTATGAGATTGTCATAACTTCTCAAACACTCCAAGTCTTTTAATTTGATGGCTAGTGATCCATACCTGAAGTTTGTGAACTAACTGAAAAGACCATTAGTGATAGATTTTCAAAATTTTCAAGTTTGGGTGGGAGTTTGGTTCATTTCTAAAACCATCTACAATCTTTTACTTAGTTTCGTGAACCTCTCATTTTACCACCTTAAGAACATTGCTCAAAAGAAACTATGTGAATCACGACAGTGCGGTTTTTTTATGTTAAGGTGTATTTCAGTTTCAAACAATGAACTTATTTATGTAGAGAAATAAATACAAATGGATACCATCAAAGATACAAAAAATGAAATTAAAATAGAATTATTCAGAATGAATGTAAATTCCAAAATATCAAAACACTATAATTTTATTATATATATTGATGGCATTACAAAAATTGTTTGATTACAAAATTGGGAGCATCAAAATGATATTTTTCAAAAACACATAACATAAGCATGTAGATTCCCTCCACCACCACTTGAAGATGCTTTATTTGGGTTGATGATAGTAGATTTTCAAGGGATTGCAAGAATTGGGAAAACAACCACATGTCATTCCTCACTAGCCTTGCATGGAGAAGGGTTACAACTTCTTTAGTGGCTTCATTCTGAGTTGCATTCGCGATGCAGATGGTGTCACCAATGTTAGTGTAATTAATATTTAATTACACTTGCGTAACTTTACTTAAGTAATATTTAATTCCTAGGTTAATTAATTCTCATATTTATCTTGTCAAGCTATCTTGTTGCTCAAGATAAGATTAGGGTTATGCATCTTTTCTTTTATAAAGCAAATCATATCTTGTAATTATGAATTCTTGAATAATATTATTTTGCACATCTTTTGCAAAGGTCTTGCTTTTTCTGATTTTCTCTTCTATGGAAGGATTTTCTGGTTTGCATTTCAGATCTTGGTTTCTAACATGGTATTAGAGCCTTGATTTCCAACCTGTTGTGCCCTTAGCACACATGCCCTGTTCAGAATGGGGACCCTCTTTTCTTTCACCTTGTTGGGTCATTTTCTATCGCTGCCTCATTTTCTGTGCCTCCCTTTTTGGTGTCTCAGATGGTCAATGTTGCTTTAAGGACCCACCATAAATTGACCATGCCCTCCCCTTTTAATTTTGTTGTGTTCTGGCGCCTCGTGGAGTCCCTCTAGTAGTTGGACCCTGCCAGGTTTCCCTGCTGAACCTACCATTCCCGGCAGCGTCCGCTCCACGTCCTCTCGGACCTCGGGGTCTGAACCTCCATTTGCCTTATGTTTGAAACTTGTGGAAATTTCTCGAACGGTGTCCCACCCTTCAGACCTTGAACCCCGGAGTTCCGCTTCTGGGGTTCCGACTGTGCTTCGCTGTCGCTCAATGGAAAACTTCCTGCAGCGTCCCGCCCCTAGGTCTCGCCAACATTTTTTCTGACCTAAATCTGCGGGAGTCCCTGACTGCCTTCAGGTGTTCCGGGCCTGACCATCCAGAATTCTGAGGTGGTTCCGCCGTCCATGACGACAGATCTTTGGAGGAACTTCGCCCTCCGGGCCCCAGCTTGATCCTTGTCGCTGCCGTCCTGACCTACCCAAAATACTCACTGCGGCCACCATCTTGCATCTCCCCGGCCGTCGGGCCCCAGGTTTCCCACCGCTGTCGCCAACTTTCAAACTCACAAAATTTTTCACAGTCATACCTACATTAAATACTAGCATTAATGGTGGTTAGGGCTATAAAATACCCACTCTAACCCATCATTATCATTTCACAGGATTGCAGAGAGATTGGAGAACTTGTTATTTGGAGCCCACCATCTTCGACACCATCACGATCATCACCCTCAACATCATTTCATCGACCGTAGGTGAATTCCACATCTCCCCACATCGCGTGTTTGAGGTAGGTCATTCATTCACCCTCCTAAGAATTGTTTTCATGATTTCAAAAGTTTTGAATGATTAGCAATCATTAAGAAGGTGCAAAAATAATAAAATATGGGATTGCGCACAAAACCCACATGTTAAAAAATTGAGAAACCTTCTAGACAGCCCTCATTGCCAATTCAGAGTTTGTCCTTGCCGTGGCTGTTCTTCGTGTAGGGAAAACGTCCTTCTAGGCCCTGAGACCGTGCTTTGCCATCCGTTAATAAAATTTTGAACAAACCTGCGCATGACAATCTCATCTTTCGGGCCCGGCTTATTGGACTTCCCTGTTCGGAAGTCACCCTAGATGCCGCCGTTTGAAATCTGCAAACTCTTCACGACCTCCCGACCGGCAGAGCCTGTCCATCTCCTTGCCGCAGGGTGTTTTAAAAGATTGACCTGGCGCCCTTCGGATTCTCAAGCCTTGGACCCCGGAGGTCTGCTTCCGGGGTTCCACCCATGCTTCACCGTCGCTTGACGGTGAACCTCTGACAACATCTTGCCTTCCAGACCCTGGCCTCCCGTTACTTGCTGGAATGTACCTTGAGCTGCGCATAGTATCCTTATCAACTCCGGGCTCTGGGTGTCGGGTCTCTGTGCCTCTTTATCTGCCGTCCTCAAGGAGAACTCTCTCCACCCCTTCGGGTTCCAGGTTCCCACCATCCGTCGCTGTCAGGTTAACTTTGCACTCTGACTTAACCTTTTACCGATCCCCTTTTCGGCATCCGTATGACCGCCATACCCTGGACCGTCATTCGTCGTGGGGTCTCGCTGAAGCTCTGAATGCCATCCTCCTTGCTGGGCTCCGGCGATCGAGACTCCTTCCCTCGCCTATCGTTCCAAACAGAATTCTCACCCTGACCCTCTGAACTCCGGGCTCTGTTGTCCCGATCACCGCCAAATTCAGAAGATGAAATCAGCATGGCAAACCCTTGTCGGGGGTCCAATCCAACTCCTAGTTGTCAGCGAAACTTAAGGATCTTGGCGAAACACCTACTGCTGGGCCCTTGCTGCCGAGCTGCTCCCCCTGGACTTTCGTCCAATGTTTGCTATCCCAAACAGTGAAGTTTAGACGCCTTCCCGGTGTCGCCGGCCCGAACCCTCAGAAGCAAAATGACATACTGCCAGTCGCCCTTTGGCCCTCTGGGCCCTGGACCCCAGAGTTCCATCTCCGGATTTCCGTTTGCTATCTGCATTCCAAACTACTATCTCCCGATAGCTTTCTGGCCTTGGACATCCGAGTTCTCTTAAATCGATCCAAACGAGCCCAAATCTAGAATCTAACTTCGACCCACATGCTAAATTTTGCCCCCCTTCATTGCCAACCTCTTGGAATACTAGATTTTGACCGAGAAGTGTTTTCGGGAGCCTTCTGCCATGTTTTCCCTTCTAAATAGCATTCCTGCCAAGGAAGTCTGGCCCTCCAGGCCTGAATTGTCCAAATGCCCTTAATCAGTAGGTCAAGAACATGTAGAGATGAAAGGTCATTATATGACTAATTGATTATTTGAAATAAATTTTTTTTTCAAGATGTTGACTAACATGAATGATTTGATGAGCCATTGTGTTGACTAACAGGAACTTCAGGGGCATCTGCCGAAAAGGACAAGGGGAAGAAGTCAAGAAGGACCCCTCAAGGGAAGGAAGACAAGGACCAGATGAAGTACCAATTCCAGGGTGAGCCGCTCCACTCAAAAGTCACCATAGATTGAAAGGAGATCACAGACACCAACATTGGCCAGGTGGATATTAATGAATTCACGCAAAGGGTCAAGGTGAATCCAACAAAAAAAATGCAATATTAATAAGACAGAGTGAAATAGCAAAGGCTGCTGGATTCCCTCCATCCCTCGTGGCACCCGAGTTGGTCATGGCTTATCGGGAGGCATATCAGACTGACACAAGAACAATCATTGACAAAGAGGGAAACATTCTCGCTGACATGTCACCTGAGGGGATCACAAAGACCTTCCATATTCCCACATTCTAGTAGATGGAGGTCCCCACCTTAGAAGAATGCCAGGTAGCATGAGACGATAATCCAGGTGGTTGCAAGAAGTCAATAAATCTACATTGGCTTAAGGAAAGATGAGGCAGCGCTGTGAAAGTTCCTCAGGAACTCTTTCGTAGTGATTTTCACAAAGATTACCATGACCTAGTAACCATGTTGAGCAGGGTAATGGGCCTTATTGTGGCCACCTACTTTTAGGAATGGATGGCCTACTTCATTGAGTAGATCCTGTGTGGAAACAAGGATGTCACAACAAAGGCTTCGTTCTATTAGGGAGGAATCATAAGCGACTGCTTCCATGCGTAGTTTATTAACATTAAGAAGAGCTCCAAATTTTATATGACTTCTTACCTTATATATTCCTTGGTGGATCAGAGACAGTATAGCGGGTTGTTTGTGGCACCTGATCAGGAGCAGAAGCGAGGACTCAAAGCTTATGATAGATATCCGTAGCTCTAGTACCGAAACTTCAAAATGGATTACTACAGAGTAAACGATGCCTTCATTAGCCACATTATCAGGTTGATTGTTAGAGACTTTGAGAGGAGGGTCTCCCACAGTGCTAGGGCGCTTTTGAAACAATATGCCTTTCTCTACATCCAATACCCGAAGTTTATGTACATCCGTGCCCAGGGCTTCACTGAAAGGCCGAATAGCTACCCCGATACCCCAACGACCGAATCATCCTTTTGGAGCTTTCTCGGCTACTCCAACACCTACAAGCAATCTTCAGTAGCAAACATATAGCGGAGATCTCCTATCCCATGACCCTTGGCCAAGGCATGTACCAACTCCAAACTTCCCAGTGTGTTGGTAACTCTGAGAAAGAACTGAAGGATTACCATTTCTACCTACACACTACTCGCCCACATATGGACCCGCATGGCCACGTTAGGAAAGCGCTGGGGCTAGCATATGCCCATCTTCACCACATTGAGGATTTTTGGGCCGACTGCCAGGATGACAAAGAAGTGCGCACAAGGCACTACATGTGAATGACTGTACAGTTCATAAGAAGGGTGCAGCCATTCCCCATACTAGACCAAGTTGAGCAGGACGAGTCCACTATCATGCATCCCAGGTACCCTGCGGTCGCCAATTTGCCAATACCATCAATTGATTAGGATGAATAGGAGGTTGATGACCTAGATACCATAACTCAGCCAATCTTAACCCAAACCAAGGAGTGGATCGATGGGCAGGTGGCTCATTTAAAGCGACAGAGAGTAGTCTTGACTTATGAAGGGCTCAAAAGCAAGCAGAGTGCCACAGAGGATGTTGTTGCCACCACTTCAATTGGCGGGAACTCCAACTCTCCTCCGGTCACCAGATCTAAGAAAAGAAAAGGAATAGAAACTAAGCAGTCGCCAGACCCCAAGGCCTATACAAGGAAAGAAATGGGAAGCTCATCTCCCAAAAGGCTCAAGCAGGTAGGGAGTACTGCAGAACAACCTTCAACCCAAGAGGAAGGGGCGAAGGGTGCAGATCAATTGCAGCCTCCCTTGGCTCTCTCTGCCCCTCCTATTGCACCACCCACCTCCCTAGCTATGGTCACTACATGCCTGCCAGCAGTGGACATTTATGTCCATCTTGCTATTTCGCCTCCAGCCGAGTCTATGATAGTTATTGACTCCTCTTCTACCATGACTTCTCCCCCTTCCTCTGCTGCTATGTCACCAATCACATCACTCCCTCTGGCAACAATAACAATGCCTATTCCCACTACCACTATGCCCAAGGCTCTTTCAAGGCACATGCAGAACCTTCCCCCGAAGCTCTCCCAAATCTTAATGGATCCGAATCTCCAAGTTGCCCTTGCAAAAGTCCTTGCTACTGCTCAACCTTCACAACCACTGACAGGGCCACCGAGTATGGAGGCCACCATGCTAATCTCAAATGAGTGGGAGGAACAAGAGCAAGAGGCCTTGAAGCCTGATGAGGAGGCCGATGAGTACCATGAACACCTGGAGCACGAACACTAAACCATCGACAGGGTGGCTTATGAGGAGGAAGAAACAGGCTCTTTTGACAGTGGGGACGAAGAAGATGGCTCGGGTGCTAAAGAAATCATTCAAACCTTTGATGATGACCTTGAGGAGGAAATGGCACAACAGCTGAAGGGCATTGGGGTAGAGGCAGAGGGGTCACCCCATGATGAAGAAGGGCAGCCACCAAAAGAACAACAGCAAAAGGATTTAGCTGAGGGTGAAACACGTGTTGTCAGAAGCCCCGAGGCTGAATGTACCAAGGAAAAAAAGGAAGGAGAAACAACAAAGAAAGAAGGTCCCATTCAGCAACCATCCATCGGACTACCTATCAAATGCCTCATATTTGTCCATGACTCCAATGAAGAGGAGGAAGATGCTGCCAAAGAGAAAGAAAAATCCCAAGAGGGAAAATGAGCGAAAATCTTGGCCTTGACTGAGAAGAGCGAGGGTGACCATGATTCACCCAAAGGGAAATCTATTGTGCCCAAATGGTTGGAGAGGCAACTTGAAAGAACAACCCCTGTGCTGAAGGACCCAAGGGAAAGGTTGGAGGCCATCTTTTCTTGAGCCCAAATCATGACAAAGAAAAAGAAGAAGCCCAAGGTCCGATCCAAGGTAACAATGGATGCTTCCGGCTCTCAAGAGACACAAATTACAATGCCCATGATTGGCCAAGCTGAGGTTAGTTATAACATCTCCACCATTGACTTGGGGACCACAACCAGAGAGCAGAAGGTTGAGCACCTTTCGGAGTCAGTGGCTACGGTGGTGCATTTGATAATATAGGATAAGATCTCAAAGGATGAGCTCAAAGCACATGTCGCAGCCTTAACAAATTACATACAATAATGGTCTTTAGTAGACGACCTACCTACCACATCCATGGCCACACCTCAGCTGCTTTCCAAAGAGTAGATCAATAAGATGGAAAAAAGAAAGAACTTGGAGAAGACCATAGAGGATTGGTTCCGACAAGTCTCATACGTTGAGAACATGGGAATTAGCTAAGCTGTGCGAATAGCCAACAAGTTCTTGGGCCTGATACAGTCTTTGGAAAGCACAAGGAAGCTCTGCATCGATTTCCCTACAACCTACGACTCCACCTTTCCAAGGATCGAGGCAATCCTTCAATTGCCAGAAGCCACGTGGGAGGCATTTAAGAAAGAAGATCACTGACTGATGGATGTGTGGCACCGAGACTTTGATAACCAGAAGGAGAGGTTGGAACAAATAATGAGCAAGGTGGATCCGAACATTGAATGGATCAAAGAAATCTAGGCAGAATGTGCTCGATACCTTAAGCTGATGACGGACTATGATATGCCCATTATGCAAATGGATCCAAAAAAGATAAAACCCTACTTTTAGGAGAAGATGAAGGACAGGATGGCTGGAGATATCACAATGGAATTCCTCAGTTTTGCTGCCCACGCCTTCAATCAATCAGAGTTGTTCAGAGACCAAGACTCAAAGTATGATGAGGATTAGAAAATGCTGGAGGATAATGCAAAGGAATGGAGCTACCAAGCGTTGCGATGTGAAATCATCAAAATAAACAAGCTCCAGACGGTCGTCCTCAAGTTCATAGAATACACAGCTTACAAGGGGTAGGAGAACAGCCCTGTCAAAGATGAAGAACTTCCTAAAGAGTAGCTACAGTGTAAAACAACAATTGGCTAAAGGACAAAAGAGATACAGTGCCATCAACAAAAGGACGAAATAGGGAAGAGACAAAATGTAATTCTAAATTGTGATATATTGGGGGGTAGGTGAAACCCTATTTTGTAATGAATCTTAGCCACACAATAAGAATTAATCTTGGCCATTCATTGAATCTTTTGGACACTATAAATAAGGGTCTCCTCTCATTTGCAAAAGAGGGGTTGAGTTGTAAAAACATGCTGTAGAAATTTATAAGGAAAATGCATTGACTTGGTGTATTTTCTTAGTTTCTCTCATGTTACTTGATTTAGTTTTCAATGTTAGATGTTTGACTTAGGTTTTACTGTTATTTTAGTTAGCTATCTTCTTTCCTTGGATAGATTTTAGGAATGCTATTAGGTGATTATAAAAATTTCTGCCATGTTGATGATTTCTTTGTCCATACTTTTTGCTGTTTGTTGATGGTAGATAGCTATGTAAAGTTAGTCTGGACTTGAATTCAAAGCTACTCCAAAACATTTGTCTTTGATTCATGCATTTACATGGTGAATAAATGACAAAGTATCTGCAGACCTTAGAAGATAGCACAATTTCCATGATACTGTGAAATATCTGGTTAAGTGAGATATTGTTTTGAGAAATTATCTATTGCAGGAACTCCATTGTCACTATTCATAGTTAGTTGCAGACTTAGGAACTCTCCCTCTTCCTTGCCCTCTTTTCCTTTTTTTTATATGACTGATCTATGCTAAGGTTCATTGCACATTGTAAAGCCAAAACCAACAACAAAAATGGGGTCCAAGACTGCTGTTTGAACTTACAGCCAGTGCATAACAACTTTCCTTCTTAAAAACTCTATTTCAAGATCCAACTTCCATGCTTTGTAACCCATTTGTAAGACCGCATTGTAATTCTAGCAAATCACATCAAACAAGCAAATTTGATTGTGGAAGATTGTCTTTCAAGAGAGGTAGTGCACTTACACATTGCCTGTGCTGAGAAGTGCATAAAAAAACCATCAATAGAACTGGCGCTAGAAGGAGGGCTGACAGTGGAAATACCAAGTTAAGGGTTAAAAGTGAAGCTGGATCGAATAAGATCATTCTCCCCAGAAAGATTTCAAAGAGTTCTACGGTCAATACCAAATAAGGGAGAATTTGAAGAATTGCAACCTCCCGTGAGGGTGAAGCGAACTAAAGGAAGTAGCATTGCCTCTTCCTCCTCCTCCATTCCATTCACCTCCATTCTACCCTCACCTTCATTTGGCTGGCCTTCATCTTCCACCCAACCATCTCAAACTACATTTGCACCTCCTGTCTCTGGCAGCTAGGGGATTGCTCATCTCCCGGCCCTTCCAGCCCAGTGTACAGTCCAATTAGCTGTAGCTCAAGTGCAATCCTAGATTGCTGTTGTATTGCAAATACAGCCCCAAATTATCATTTTCCAACAGCAGATATCACCTTTGCCACCCTCCGCCGATATATTTCGCTGCCTACAATGATATGCCCCAAAATTTGGAAGGCTTTTGTTCGAAGTTCCATCCGCACAACCTACAAAGAACAGCTAAAGAGCATATCAAAATATTCGAGACAATGATTACCAAAATGCAAGTTGACCACAAGGATGTTTCGTGCCACCTCTTTCTGCATTCATTGGGAGAAGAAGCTTTCTATTGGTATATCAGTATGTCAAGGGGTCCATTACCTTGTGGACTCTAATGAAGAATGCCTTCCTGCAGAAATATAAGATTCTCATCAGCCCTTCAAAACTTTACCAGCAGTTCATGTCTGTCAAAAGGGAAGTCAACGAACCTATTGGCTCCTTCAATGACCACTTTAATCAGGCCTACACAAGGCTTCAGGACCTATACCTTCATAATGATGTCGCGGCTCTTCTAGTCTACTATGCAGCATTGGACAACCTCACCTCAGCTTTGGTGAAAAGGATGCAACCGCCGCCTGCCTCATTGGTGGTGGCCTATAAAGAGGCTGTTGTCGCCAGTGCAGACTTGGGACAAAATATCTCTGCCCCGTTGCCTTCTTTGGGGCCAGTAGCTCACCTAATGTAGATTCAGGGGCTTAATCAAGTGTTTGTTCACCAAACCCCTCTTATGAACCAAGTGCCTAACTTGCCTATGGTACCACATCCAGGGCAGTCATTGAATTATGTGCCTCCCACGCCTTCCTATTTGTAGCCCCAGTAGTAGTATAACTATTCTCAGGCTACTCCACAATAGCAAGCCTATCCCCAGTAGCCCTAGGTGCCATTATACTTATCAGGATCATAATTTCCTCTAGCTTATCAGAATCAGCCGGTAGCCCCGCCCGCTTTTCTCCAAAATCCGGTGCCGTTACCTAGGAACATGACTAAGAAAGACAAGTTAGAGGAACTGACTAAGATGATAAAGAAAATATCTACATACATGACCCACCTAAAAAATTAGAATAACCAGTTGCAGGCCTCAGCATAATTTCTAGGCCAATCTTAACCGAGACAACTGAGACAATAGAGACAACAAGGATAATCAAGAAGTAGGCACTTCCTCCATGCAGAACTATGATAGGGAGAAAAATGCCAATCAAAATGCAGAAATGAGACGTTCTCAGAGGTAGAATCTCGTGTGGAATACTAGGCCCAATAATGGTGGTGTCCCTACACCTTTCGATCAATCGGCAAGCAACGAAAAAATGACTAGTGGTGTATACCTTGCCAAGGAAGCATTGTCCGGATGGTGTCGAATTCACAAAACCAGCAGACATTCTGAGTTGGATTATCCCAAGTTCTAGACAGCTGCTGAAATATTCCAAGTGGAAGTGCAAAACGTAGTCGACAATGCTAGCTGTAGGGACATCGTCCCATCCAAGCCATATGATTCCTCCTGTCTCATGGTTAATCAAGTGTCGTTTCTGCAATGTGACCGTATCGAACCCGAGGTCGAACCTACTCTTGTTGAGGGTGAGGAAGCACAAGAGGTAAGTAATGAACAAACATTGGCTCAACTCTTTGATTCAGTAGATAATGGTCCAGTAGATGAAGAAGAACCATTTATAAATGAGGTCCACATGTTCCATCAAAGGTTGACTCCCTACTTCCTTAGGAATAGATAGGTGGGTGGACCCTTTACGACTTCCACCCCATCAAATAATTTCACCACTCCACCTGATCCTAATGCCAACAATAACCCTGGACTTCCCCATATACCTACCCAATACCTCAACAAGAACATATCTTAAAACCAGTCACAAAATCAGCCTTAAGGCCGATCCCAAAATCTGCCTAGTCAAACGAAGGTCTAACCTCCTAGTTCTACCATAGGCCAAGTTTTTAGTTCAGAAATTGAGCAAATGGATGAATATGTAGCAGAAGAGTTCAAGAAGGTAAAAATTAGCTTGTCAGCCTTCGAATTACTTAAAGTCCCTACTGTGAGGCATGCCTTCTTTAGGGTTCTTAATGGAACTCCATTTTCTAGTACAACACAAGAAACATCAACTAAGAGGGTTACCTTTGAAGAGCCTAAGAAAGAACCAGAGATATAGGATAATACCAGGAAAGGGAAGGATGTTCTCGTGAATCAGTCTGCAAGTAAACAAATTGAAAATGAGCTGGAAAGGGCTAATAGGTAGCTTTCTAAGGACCAGCTATTTAGGCAGGCCAGGGATATGGGCAATGAAGAACAAAGGTCAGATAGCTCACATGGACACACCTACAAACATCTTCCAGGGGAGACCGGAAACTCCCCCTTTCCTGACCACCATTAGGATCTTTGGGAAGAACCTGCACAACTGCCTGCTCGATTCAGGAGTGTCTGCCAATGTCATGCCCTTAGCGGTATGCAAGACTCTTGGCATCACTCCCATGCCTTCAAGGAGGAAGATGACCCAGCTGGACAAAACGAAGATCAACATTGTGGGTGAAATAAACTGTATCCCGATGTAGATTGCTATAGACCCGTGGATACAACAGGTCATTGATATTCAAGTGGCTAACATTCCCGATGCATATGGAATCATCTTGGGAAGGAAATTCACTAAGGCACTGAATGGATATACCACCATGGACCTTTTTCACATGTGGCTACCATGGAAGGGGCTGCCAAATCAAATCCGTGTCGATCGTGAACCCCGTATGAAGTACATGATCACGGAGTACAATAATATTAATGAGGTGTTGTTTGCTGAGACTGACTTGGGAAATTACTGCCCTTTCACCTACCAAAATGAGGTTGAGCTTTAGGAAGAATGTGGAGATGAAGTGTTACTAGTGTTGTGTAGTCTCTCGACTGATTCTACACGAATCCCCCCAGACACAGAAACACTAATAGAAGCTGATGATGAGCCTGATAAGGATGATAACTGGGGACTACTCAATGGCTTCCAGGAATTCATGGAAAAATGTGCAAGGGATCAACTCAGCCTAAGGGCCTGAATGAGTTTATAGGATCTCTTGTTACCGAATTGGTGCAGGGTTCACAATGCTACACACTCTGAGTTTGATTGTTGCTTGTGTCAAGCAACAGTTGCACATATTAAAAAATTAGCTGCTCCTCAAATAGAAATGTCAAAGGAGACACTAGAAGAACCACCTGTTGATCAATGCATCGAACCAGAAAATTCCCCTAAGGTCATAAGGCCAGCCACCGAGCTGAAAGGGAACAAAATTTTAATCGAACTTGAAGACAAAGAACCTTCTACATGTTGGACGCTTCAATTTGATAGATCCAAGTCCAAGCAAGGAGTCAGAGCTGGGTTCGAACTCATCAGTCCAATGGGTAAGACATTTCTAGCTGCCCATAGATTGTAGTTCTATTGCACCAACAATGTAGCAGAATATGAGGCCCTGGTCCTAGGCCTTCTCATGGCCTTGAAGAAAAATATAAAAATGCTACAAATTTTTGGGGATTCCGAGCTCGTAGTTAAACAGGTTAAAAAGTTATATTCCTGTCATGATCAGAGACTTACAAACTATAGGCATATGGTTTGGGATCTCTTGGAGGGCTTAGATGTGTTCAATATACAATTGATCCATCGTGCTCAGAATCGTACAGCTGATGCCTTGGCTCAAACAGCCAGCACTTTACAACCCCTCTGTCTGTCTAGGCTCAAGAAATTCACTGTCGAACTGACATCCATGCCATCGGTCCTAGATAATGTTACCCACTTACAAGTCTTCAATGATGACAAACATATTCTTCAATTCATCACAAGTTCTAATATCTTCGCAACTCAAATAATCGATGAAGTTGATCCATAGGAAGCGAAACTAGACATAGAGGGGGTTATTAACCTCAAAACCAACATGATCCCTAGGGGCATGGTTCATTTGGAACATATATTTGATTTGGACTAGATCAGGGACCAGAATCAGCAAATAAAAAAGGAGGCCATAAGCAACCAAAATGATGCTCACAACCTTGGGACAGCCGAGGAGATCAGGAATGTTTTTGTCGGCAAGGTGCGCACACTAGAGGAAAAGAAGGGAATCACGAAGGCATTGCAGAGGTACCATGATGTGGTGGCATGGAGCTATGAAGATTTAAAAACATATGATACTTCTATCATTACACACACCATCCCTCTTAAGATAGAAGTGAGGCCATTCTGCCAGTGGCAGCGCCCTATCAATGCCTTGCTAGAACCTGCCATTTACAAAGAAGTGCAAAAGTTGCTCTCAGCAAGAATTATTTTTTCGGTTAGGCATTCCACATGGATGGCCAATTTGGTCCTAGTCAGAAAAAAGAATAGGGAGATTAGATTGTGTGTATATTTTCGCAATCTAAACCGCACCTCGGAGAAAGACAACTATCTAGTACCTTCATTGAATGAGGTGCTGCAGATCATCAACGACTCCTAGATGTCTTTCCTTGACGGATACTCTGGGTACAACCAAGTAATGGTATAGTATGAGGATCGTCACAAAACGACGTTCACCACTAAGTGGGGGACGTTCGCATACAGGAGGATGCCTTTTGGGCTCATCAACGCTGGCACCACCTTCCAATGCGCCATGGATATCGCCTTCAAGGACCTAATTGGCAAGTGCATAATCATCTACATGGATGATTTGACCGTGTTTTCTAAAAGGCGAGATGATCACGTCTCTTATTTATGCAAGGTATTTCAGAGATACAAGGAGTTCAGTGTTTCTCTCAACCCTAAAAAGTGCATTTTCGGAGTGACTGAAGGCAGATTGCTCGAGCATATCATTTCGAAATGGGGAATCTCCATAGACCCCAAACGTATCAAGTTATTACTCAAAATCCCACTCCCAGGAAGCAAGAAAGAAATAAAATATTTCTTTGCAAAGATCAACTTCATCCAGAAATTCATCACAGGTTTTGCGGAGATTGTTAAACCTCTCAATGCTATGCTGAAATAAGACACCAAGGTTGAATGGACACCCGATGCCAAACAATCTTTCAAAAAAATCAAACGGGCCATTATTGAAGTGCCTGTGTTAGTTAGTCCAGATTATCTGAAGCCTTTCTACATCTACTCATTTACTTCAGAGCATTCCTGTGCTAGCATGTTGACCCAGAAGGATGATGAAGGAAATGAGCATCTGATCACCTTTATGAATGCTCCCCTCAAGGATCCTGAATTGCGATATCACAACATTGAAAAGCAGGTGTATGCCCTTGTCAGGGGGTGAAGAAATTTAGACACTACATCCTACGCAATAAGGTGTTTGCCATTGTCTCCGACCCAACAGTAAAGACGCTACTCATGCAGAATGAATTGGGTGAACGAAGAGCTAAATGGGTCACCCTGCTCAAAGAATATGACATGGAGATCCAACCGATGAAGCTAGTGAGAGGACAGGCACTCACCCGCATAATTGCTAAAACAGCAGCAGAAGCTGGACCCGAACTCATTGTGCAGCAATACCAACTTGAGGATGTCTCCCCTGGAGAGTGGTACCAGAATGTCGTCTACTATTTGTTGAACCATAAATGTCCACCGCACCTACAAGGAGTCAAAAAGTGGGCCCTGAGATTGAAAAGTAATGGCTACATGCTACAAGGCTCCATTCTCTACAAGAAGAATCATGAAGTCATTTATTTAAGATGCCTTGGCAAGGAAGAAACAGATCGAGTCTTGAAAGAGTTCCACAATAAATTTGGCATGGACCATGGTTCTGGTTCTTCCACAGCACATCAGATATTAAGAGCAGGGTATTACTAGTCAACCATCTTCAAGGATGCCCATTGCCATGTTCATTCATGCCACACATGCCAGACCAGTGCCACTAGGGAAAAAAATGCTACTGTCCCACTATAGCCTATGCTGGAGGTAAGACCGTTTGAGCAATGGGGTCTTGACTTCATCAGTCTGGTAAGCATTCCATCGTCTGCGGGACACAGGTACATTTTTTCCGCTACTAATTACTGTACTAGGTAGACGGAAGCAATAGTATATAAGCAATGCACAACTGAAGTAGTTACTAATTTCTTAGAAAGTTTCATTTTAAATCGCTTTGGTTGTCCTTATGCTTTGGTATGTGATAATGGACCTGCGTTTGCTTCATTGAAATTTGCGAGTTGGGCATTTGACTATGGAATTGCCCTCAAATTTTCATCTAATTACTACCATCAGGGCAATGGCCTGGCCGAGTCTACAAATAAAAACCTGATTACCATGATAAAAAAGCTGCTAGATAAGAATCCCAAGGACTGGCATACCCAGCTCCGTTTCACCCTTTGGGCTGATCGCACTCGCCACAAGGTTGCCCTTGGCGATTCCCCATTCCACCTTGTTTATGGTCTAGAACCTATATTCCCCATCCATTTGAAGATTCCTACTCTTCAGTTCATCAATGATTTTTATGAGGGAGGAGATCATAGGGAAGCTCGGTTAGCTGAGCTCTTGCATTTAGAGGAAGTCCGAGACCGTGCAATAGAAAATTTTGCCAAACATCAAGGCGTAGTTAAAAGATGGTTCGACCGCCGAGCCAAGATCAAGGCCTTTAGGATTGCAGATTTGGTCCTGTATTAGGACAAGGCCCATGAAAAGAAAGGGGGACACAACAAATTCGACAAGCTTTGGCTTGGCCCCTTTCAAATAGCTGAGATTTTGGGAGACGATGTCTTCTGCCTAAAGACCTTAACTGGTGAGAACGTCTCGTTGCCGGTCAATGGGCAGCACCTGAAGCATTACTTCCAAGCTTGAGCTCATTCGAGCTCATCGTTGTAAATACTTGTATATAGGTTAGGGTAGTTTGCTTTTTGACTTGCTTGCATTTTGTTTGTGTCACTCTTTTATTTTCTCCCTCCCAGTAGTTTTTTTTTAAAGTTGTTTTCCACTCTCTTTGCGGTGGCCATGCTTGCTTGACAAGCAGTTCACTTTGCTATCTATTCTTTGTGTTCTTTGGCTAAACATTCACTCTTGATTATCAGTCTTTGAGGGCGGCCAGTGAATGATTTCCTTGTTTGAACTCTACTCAGAACTTGAACCTTGGCTGAATCTTCTTACACACATCTTGGATCTCGTACAAAACACATAATAATTATTTCTAAAGGACTGTGCCACGGTTGTTATGACACCCTAGTGAGTAAAAAATCTCAAGTCTACTCCAGTGATCACTGCAGTCTCAAACCCATCATAGGCTTCAGTGCTTACCCAGTCGAACTAAATGATAAAAGAGAGATGAACATTGAAGGAAATATGAAATAAAAAAAATAAATGAATCCTAAAAATAAATGACCATATGGGTGTTCGGGTAACTCTACCAGGGCTATGGACGCCCGGCCGGTAGTAGAGCAATATCTGTGAGATTGCAGCGACAACTCTGTCGGGGCTATGGACACCTGACTAGAAGTAGAGCAATGTCCAGGTTACTTTTGGTGTTAGACGATTTATGTAGCTTGCTCGGTTGACTTGGTAACCTTGGTCACTATCCCAAGGAAAGCAATGAATTCACTACACACACTTCTGAGATGTCATGTAGACTGACTCAATTAAGGATCTCGTTCTCCCAGATTCATCTTTGGAAGCCACTCTTGGTCTGCGAAACTAAAGATTCTGGATCCTGAATGAATGTTTATCCTTGGAACGCTCGAGAATGTTCTCCAGCAGAGTTGCCATTTGTTGTACCCTTAGCACACATGCCCCATTCAGAATGGGGACCCTCTTTTCTTTCACCTTGTCAGGTCATTTTTTATCGCTGCCTCATTTTGCGTGCCTCCATTTTTTGGTGTCTCGAATGGTCAATGTTGCTTTAAGGACCCACCATAAATTTACCATGCCCTCCCCTTTTAATTTTGCTGTGTTCTGGTGCCTCGCGGAGTCCCTCTAGCAGTTGGACCATGCCAATGGCCCCGGGCCCTGTTGAGCCCGGCCGTTCAGGATTCCCTTGCCAGGTTTCCCTGCTGAACCTATCATTCCCAGTAGCGTCCGCTCTGCGTCCTCCTAGACCTCAGGGTCTGAACCTCTGTTTTCCTTTTGTTCGAAACTTGTGGAAATTTCCTGAACGGCATCCCACCCTCCAAACCCCGAACCCGGAGTTCTGCTTCTGGGGTTTCGACCGTGCTTCGCCATCGCTCGACGGTGAACTTCCTGCAACATCCCACCCCTGGGTCCCGCCAACATTTGCATTGACCAAAATCTGCGGGAGTCCTTGACTGTCGTTGGGTGTTCTGGGCCCGACCATCCAGAATTCCAAGGTGGTTCCGTCATCCATGATGAAAGATCTTTGCAGGAACTCCGCCCTCCGAGCCCCGGCTCGATCCTCGCTGCTGCCGTCTCGACCAACCCAAAATACTCACTGCAACCAATGTCTTACATCTCCCCAGCCATCGGGCCCCGGGTTTCCCGTTGCCATTGCCAACTTTCGAACTCACCAACTTTTTCACCACCGTAACTGCATTAAATATGAGCATTAATGGTAGTTAGGGGTATAAAATACCTACTCTGACCCATCATTATCATTTCACAGGATTGCAGAGTCATTGGAGAACTTGCTATTTGGAGCCCACCGTCTTCGACACCATCATGATCATCACCCTTAGCATCATTTCATCGACCGTAGGTGAATTCCACATCTCCCCGCATCGCGTGTTTGAGGTAGGTAGTCCGTTCACCCTCCTGAGCATTATTTTCATGATTTCAAAAGTTTTGAATGATTAGCAATCATTAAGAAGGTGTAAAAATAATAAAATATGGGATTGCGCACAAAACCCACGTGTTAAAAAATTGAGAAACCTTCTAGAAAGCCCTCATCGCCAATCTAGAGTTTGTCCTTGCCGTGACTGTTCTTCGCGCAGGGAAAATGTCCTCCTCAGCCCCGAGACCGTGCTTCACCGTTCGTTAATAAAATTTTGAACAAACCTGTCAACGACAATGCCACCTTTTGGGCCCAGCTCGTCGGACTTCCCCATTCGGAAGTCATCCTAGATGCTGCCGTTTGAAATCTGCAAACTCTTCCCGACCTCCCGACTGGTGGAGCCCGCCCATCTCCTCGCCGTAGGGTCTTTTAAAAGATTGACCCAGTGCCCTTCGGATTCTTGGGCCCCAGACCTCGGAGGTCCGCTTTCGGGGTTCCACCTGTGCTTCGCCGTCACTTGACAGCGAACCTCTAACGGTGTCCTGCCTTCTGGACCCCGGCCTCCTATTACTCGCTGGAATGTACCTTGAGCTGCACATAGTATCCTTATTGACTCCGAGCTCTGGGCACCGGGTCTCTGTGCCTCTTTATTCGCCGTCCTCATGACGAACTCTCTCTGCCCCTCTGGGTTCCGGGTTCCCGCCGTCTATCGGCTGTCGGGTTAACTTCGCACTCCGACATAACCTTTTGCCGATCCCATTTCCGGGCGTCCATTTAACCGCCGGACCCCAGACCACTATTCGCCATGGGGTCTCGCTGAAGCTCTGAATTCCATCCTCCTTGCCGGGCTCTCGTGATCGGGACTCCTTCCCTCACCTGCCGTTCCAAATGAAATTCTCACCCCGACCCTCTAAACTTCAGGCTCCGCCCTCCCGATCGCCACCAAACTTAGAAGATGAAATCACCATGGTGAACCCTTGCCTGAGGTCTGGTCCAACTCCTAGCCATTGGCAAAACACCTACCACTGGGCCTTTGCTATTGGGTTGCTCCCCCCAGACTTCTGTCTAATGTTTTCCATCCCAAACAGCGAAGTTCGGACACCTTCCTAGTGTCACCAGCCCGAACCCTCAAAAGTAAAATGACATACTGCCGGCCGCCCTTTGGCCCTCTGGGCCCTGGACCCTGAAGTTTTGTCTCCAGATTTCTATTTGCTATCTGCTGTTCTAAACTATTATCTCCTGACAGCTTTCTGGCCTCGGACTTTCAAGTTCTCTTAAATCGATCCAAACGAGCCCAAATCTGGAATCTAACTTCGACCCACATGCTAAATTTCACCCCTCTTCATTGCCAACCTCTTGGAATACTAGATTTTGACCGAGGAGTGTTTCTGGGAGCCTTCCACCGTGTTTTCCCTTCTAAACAGCATTCCTACCGAGGAAGTCCAGCCCTGCAGGTGCGAATTGTCTAAATTCCTTTAATCAGCAGGTCAAGAACATGTAGAGATGAAAGGTCATGATATGACTATTGATTGCTTGAAATAAATATTGTTTTCAAGATGTTGACTAACATGAATTCTTTTATGATCCATTGTGCTGACTTAGCCCTTGCTTGCAGAATATATGGAAGCAGGTACAGGACTTTCAGGGGCATCTGCCAAAAAGGATAGGGGGAAGAAGTTAGGAAGGACCCCTCAAGGGAAGGAAGACAAGGACCAGATGAAGTACCAATTCCAGGGTGAGCCACTCCACTCAAAAGTCACCACAGATTGGAAGGAGATCATAGACACCAACATTGGCCAGGTAGATATTGATGAATTCACGCAAAGGGTCAAGGTGAATCCAATGACAAAAAATGCAAGATTAATAAGATAAAGTGGAATAGTAAAGGTTGTTGGATTCCCTCCATCCCTCATAGCGACCAAGTTGGTCATGGCTTGTTAGGAGGCATATCAGGCTAACACAACAACAATCGTTGACAAAGAGGGAAACATTCTCACTGACATGTCACCTGAGGGGATCACAAAGACCTTCCATATTCCCACATTCCAACAGATGGAGGTCCCCACCTTAGAAGAATGCTAGGTGGCATGGGACGATAATCTAGGTGGTTGTAAGAAGTCAATGAATCTACATTGGCTCAAGGAAAGACAAGGCAGCGCTGCGAAAGTTCCTCAGGAACTCTTCCGCAGTGATTTTCACGAAGATTACCACAACCTGGTAACCATGTTGAGCAGGGTTATGGGCCTTCCTGTAGCCGCCTACTTTCAGGAATGGCTGGCTTACTTCATTAAGCAGATCCTACGTGGAAACGAGGACGTCACAACAAAGGCTTCGTTCTACTAGTGAGGAATAATAAGCGACTACTTCCATGGGCAGTTTATTAACATTAAGAAGAGCTCCAAATTTTATATGACTTCTTGCCTTGTATATTCCTTGGCGGATCAGAGACAATATAGTGGGTTTTTTGTGGCACCCGATCAGGAGCAGAAGTAAGGACTTAAAGCTTATGATAGATATCCACAGCTCCAGTACCAGAACTTCAAAAGGGATTACTGCAGAGTAAAGGATGCCTTCATTGGCCACATTATGAAGTTGATTGCCGAAGACTTCGAGAGGAGGGTCTCCCATAGTGCCAGGGTGCTTTTGAAACAATTTTCCTTTCTCTACATCCAATACCCAAAGTTTACGTACACCCATGCCCGAGGCTTCACTAAAAAACTAAATAGGCTTCCTCGATACCCCAATGACCGAATCATCCTCCTTGATCTTTCTTGGAAACTCCAACACCTACAGGCAATCTTCAGTAGCAAACATATAGTGGGGATCTCCTATCCCATGACCCTTGGCCAGGGCATGTACCGACTCCAAACTTCCTAGTGTGTTGGTAACTCCGAGAAAGAACTGAAGGATTACCATTTCTACCTACACACTGCTCGCCCACGGATGGCCACGTTAGGAAAGCGTTGGGGCTAGCATATGCCCATCTTCACCACATTGAGGATTTCTGGGCCGACTTCCAGGATGACAAGGAAGTGTGCGCAAGGCACTACATGCGAATGACAGTACATTTCATAAGAAGGGTGTAGCCATTCCCTGTACCAGACCAAGTCGAGGAGGACGAGTCCACTATCATGCATCCCAGGTACCCTGCAGTCGCCAATTTTCCAATACCATCAATTGACTGAGATGAATAGGAGGTTGATGACCTAGATACCATAACCCAGCCAATCTTAACCCGAACCAAGGGGTGGATCGATGGGCAGGTGGCTCATTTAAAGCAACAGGGAGTAGTCTTGACTTATGAAGGGCTCAAAACTGAGCCAAGTGCCACTGAGGATGTTGCTACCACCACTTCAACTGGCGGGACCTCTAAGTCTACTCTGGTCATGAGATCCAAGAAAAGAAAAGGAACAGAAATCGAGCAGTCCCTAGACCCCAAGGCCTATACAAGGAAAGAAATGGGAAGCACATCTCCCAAAAGGCTCAAGCAGGCAGGGAGTACTGCAGAACAACCTTCAATCCAAGAGGAGGGGGTGAAGGGTGCAGATCAATTGTAGCCTCCCTTGGCTCTCTCTACCCCTCTTGTTGCACCATCCACCTCCTTGGCTATGGTCATTGCATCCCCGCTGGCAGTGGACATTTCTATCCATCTTGCCCCTTCACCTCCGACCGAGTCTATAATAGTTATTGACTCCTCTTCTGTGATGACTTCTCCCCATTCCTCTACTGCTATGTCACCAATCACATCACTCCCTCTAGCAACAATAACAACACCTATTCCCACTACCACTATGTCTGAGGCTCTTTCGAGGCACATGCAGAACCTTCCCCCAGAGCTCTCCCAAATTTTAATGGATCCGACTCTCCAAGCTGCCCTTGCATAAGTCCTTGCTACTGCTCAACCTTCACAACCATTGACAGGGCCATCGACTATGGAGGACACCATGCTAATCTCTAAGGAGTGGGAGGAATGAGAGTGGGAGGCCTCGAATCCTATTGAGGAGGAGGTCGATGAGTACCATGAACACTCAGAGTACGAACACCGAACCATCAACAAGGTGGCTTATGAGGAGAAAGAAACGGGATCTTTCGAGAGTGGGGACGAATAAGATGGCTCGGGTGCTAAGGAAATCATTCAAACCTTTGATAATGACCTTGAGGAGGAAATGCAACAACAGCTAAAGGGCATTGGGGTAGAAGCAGAGGGGTCACCCCATGATGAAGAAGGGCAGCTACCAAAAGAACAGGAGCAAAAGGATTTCGCTAAGGGTGAAACACGTGTTGTTAGAAGCCCCGAGGCTGAATGTACCAAGGAAAAGAAGGAAGAAGAAATAGCAAAGAAAAAAGGTCCCATTCAGCAACCATCCACCGGGCTATCAAACACCTCATATTTTTCCATGACTCCAATGAAGAGGAGGAAGATGTTTCCAAAGAGAAAGAAAAATCCCCAGAGGGAAAAGGAGCAGAAATCTTGGCCTTAACTGAGAAGGGTGAGGGTGACCATGATTCACCCAAAGGGAAATCTGTTGTGCCCGAATGGTTGGAGAGGCAACTTGAAAGAACAACCCCTGTACTGAAGGACCCAAGGGCAAGGTTGGAGGCCATCTTGGCTCGAGCCCAAATCATGACGAAGAAAGAGGAGAAGCCCAAGGTCCGATCCAAGGTAACAATGGATGCTTCTGGCTCTCGAGCGGCACAAATTGCAATTCCCACGATTGGCCAAGCTGGGGTTAGTTATAATATCTCCACCATTGACTTGGGGACCACAGCTAGAGAGCAGAAGGTCGAGCACCTTGCGGAGTCAGTGGCTACGGTGGTGCATCTGATAAAATAGGATAAGATCTCAAAGGATGAGCTCAAAGCATAGGTCACAGCCTTAACAGATTATATACAACAGTGGTCTTCAGTAGATGACCTACCTACCACATCCACGGCCACACCCTAGCTACTTTCCAAAGAGTAGATCAATAAGATGGAAAGAAGAAAGAACTTGGAGAAGACCATATTGGTTCTGACAAGTCTCATACGTTGGGAACATGGGAATTAGCCGAGCTGTGCGAACAACCAACAAGTTCTTGGGCCTGATACAGTCTCTGGAAAGCATAAAGAAGCTCTACACCAATTTCTCTGCAACCTATGACTCCACCTTTCCAAGGATCGAGGCAATCCTTCAGTTGCCAGAAGCCACATGGGAGAAGAAGCTTGCATTTAAGAAAGAAGATCACTGGCTGATGGATGTGTGGCACCGAGACTTTGACAACCAGAAGGAGATGTTGTAATAAATCATGAGCAAGGTGGATCCGAACATTGAATGGATCAAAAAAAAATTCTGGTAGAATGTGCTCGATATCTTAAGCTGATGACGGACTATGATATGCCCACTGTGCAAATGGATCCGGAAAAGATAAAACCCTACTTCTAGGAGAAGATGAAGGACGGGATGGTTGGAGATATCACAACAGAATTCTTGAGTTTTGCTGCCCATGCCCAATCAGAGCTATTCAGAGACCAAGGCTCAAAGTATGATGAGGATTGGAAAAGGCTAGAGGATAATGCAAAGGAATGGAGCTACCAAGCACTATGATGTGAAATCATCGAAATAGACAAGCTCCAGACTGTCTTCCTGAAGTGCATAGAATACACAGCTTCCAAGGGGCAGGAGGACAACCCTGTCAAAGATGAAGAACTTCCTGAAGAGTAGCTACAGTGTAAAACAACAATTGGCTAAAGGATAAAAGAGCTATAGTGCCATCAACAAAAGGACGAAATAGGGAAGAGACAAAATGTAATTCTAAATTGTGATATATTGGGGGGTAGGTGAAACCCTATTTTGTAATGAATCTTGGCCACACAATAAGAATTAATCTTGGCCATTCATTGAATCTTTTGGACACTATAAATAGGGCTCTCCTCTCATTTGCAAAAGAGGGGTTGATTTGTTGTAAAAACATGCTACAAAAATTTATAAGGAAAAGGCATTGACTTAGTGTATTTTCTTAGTTTCTCTCATGTTACTTAATTCAGTCTCCAATGTTAGATGTTTGACTTAGGTTTTACTACTGTTTTAGTTAGCTGTCTTCTTTCCTTAGATAGATTTTAGGAATGTTGTTTGGTGATTATGAAAATTCCTGCCATGTTGATGATTTTTTTGTCCATACTTTTTGCTGTTTGCTGATGGTAGATAGTTGTGTAAAGTTAGTCTGGACTTGAATTCAAAGCTACTCCAAAACATTTGTCTTTGATTCATGCATGTACATGGTGAATAAATGACAAAGTATCTGCAGACCTTAGAAGATAGCACAATTTTCATGATACTGTGAAATACCTGGTTAAGTGGGATATTGTTTTGAGAAATTGTCCATTGCAGGAACTCCATTGTCACTATTCATAGTTAGTTGCAAATTTAGGAACTCTCCCTCTTCCTTGCCTTCTTTTCCTTTTTTTTATATGACTGATCTATGCTAAGGTTCATTGCACATTGTAAAGCCAAATCCAACAACAAAAATGGGGTCCAAGACTGCTGTTTGAACCTACAGCCAATGCATAACATCTTCCATCTTAAGAACTCCATTTCAAGATCCAACTTCCACGCTTTGTAACCCATCCGTAAGACCGCCTTGTGATTCCAGCAAATCACATCAAACAACTAAGATATTCCATGCACTGTCAACACCTGACATTAGAGACCTTGGGATAGTGTTCTGCAATTTGATTATGGAAGATTATCTTTCAAAAGAGGTAGTGCACCTACGCACTGCCTGTGTTGAGAAGTGCATAAAAACACCATCAACACAACCCCTTCTCAGATTTTTGAGAAAATCATTGCAAAGTTCATTCGGGATTCCTCAAGGGTATCATACCTTGAGTTCATTTATGAGGTGTTTTGGATTAGATTGGGCTTCACCATTGGATTCAGAGCATTGGAAAAAGTTAGGATTGTCTTTTATTTTGCAGATTTTGGTCATCATTTGCCAGATTTGTGAGGGTTTCAAGCTCAATTTTTTTTTGCAAGCTCTGGGGGTAGCTAATTTTTTGGGGCACTTTGGGCACAAACAAAGGTCACCATCACGTTTGCAATGGCCAAAAACCCTAAGAACACTTGTCGTTTGGTCAGTTTTGGTGAAGTTGGTCCGAAAGGAAAAAAAAAATTGTCTGGGGGGCCGTACGGCCTCTCCAGCATGCTTTTTGAGGTAAAACAAAAAATTCGTAAATTTTTATTTTTTTTTCCCTGCATAAAAAAGATTGCAGTTTTTTTATTGTAAAAAAAAATATTTTAAAAGCTTTTGAAAAGCTTTGTAAATTTGTTTTTTAAACAAAAAAGGCATTTAAAAGGGTTGTACCCCTACGCAGGTACGGACTTGCGCAACCTGTACAGGTGTATTGTGCCCTCATGGAGAGGTGGGGGTGGCCCACGTGCCCCCCACCAATTATCTTTTCTAAATTTTTTTTTTAAAAGAAAAAATTTCCATTTAATTTTTTTTATTATTTTTTTCAAAAAAAAAACAATCTTTTTTAAGGCAAATTGGGAAAATGCGCCGACGACCATTTGGCCATCAATTTTAGGCTAGCAGTTTTGCTACAACGGTTGTTTGGCCGTAAAATTGATTCCAACACTAGTTTTTTCCCCTTTTGGAGTTGTTTTCTTCCAGAGGTCGTAACTTTTTCCCACGATGTCAAAATCGTGCAAACGAGATATTGTCAGAAATCTGGTTCCGAGCACTATCCTGTGGTGTAGTTTATTCTTTAGTATTGTTCTGTTTAGCTACATTTATTGCTTTTTGAAGTCAGATGTTCATTTATGGCTTCCGAGCTCATAACTTTTTGCCACGATCTCCGATATTCATCTTCTTTGTGGCATTGGAAAGGTATTGAGGAGCTCTATTTTGTTGTCCATGCACTTTTTTTTGTATCTATCCTAGGTTGATCATTATTCTAGATTTGTCCTGATGGGTGTTTTGGAGATTACTTGGATGTTTTGGCAGTTGGAAAGGTGAAACTTGAATATTTTCACTTCATTTCAGTACCACATCATATTTTTTTTGTTTATGCATGTTTGCATTCTCTCCTTTTACAATCATTGGGTTATTGTAATAAATGAACTGAGATAAAGTTCCATTAGGGGGGTTTCTTGCATAATAATCTGATTAGAGTGTGCATGCACTTTGATCTCCATCTCCATCTTGATTTTTTGGCAACTCGCATGGGTTATCTGGTTTCTTAGTTTCTTTTGGCCACATCTTCTCTTGCTTGACACATATCAGATTCACATCAGTTCACACTTTAGATTGAGGGTTTATGGTTATTGATCTGCATTGGTTCAAATCCTTCTCAGTTTGAGGGCCATGTTTTTATGGTTAATGTTCCAGAGTCTTTATGGTACTTGTTCCTATGGAAGAGTTTTAGTCTTAGTTTGGCATCGACATTGAGATACACGGTTTCTAGATTATGTCATCATTTCATCTACTGTTGTTTCATAGATTCCAAGGTTGTTCCAATTTGTGATTTTTCCAGTGTTTCGTGGCATCAAGTCTACTGTCACATTGTTATGATTCCATTTTTGGTTTCAATTGTATACATAAGTATCTTTCCTTGCTTGTCAGATTGCAGTTGAAGTGCTCTTCCAGTGCTTCTTTGCAGCAATCATCTCATTGTAGGGGGGTTTTGTCCCACTGGGTTTTCCTTCTCTACCTCATTATTGCATTTGTACTTGGGTACCTGATTAGGCCTTGTCATCGGGACCCATTCATGCTTTCTTGCATTCACCTTAGTTTTATGTGCATGCTTTGTTAGTCTCCCTAAGTTGCACTTATGGGGGGGTGTTAGTGTAATTAATATTTAATTACAATTTCATAACTTTACTTAGGTAATATTTAATTCCTAGGTTAATTAATTCTCATCTTTATCTTATCGAGCTATCTTGTTGCTCAAGATAAGATTAGGGTTATGCATCTTTGCTTTTATAAAGAAAATCATATCTTGTAATTATGAATTCCTGAGTAATATTATTTTGCACATCTTTTACAAAGCTCTTTCTTTTTCTAATTTTCTCTTTTGTGGAAGGCTTTTCTGGTTTGCATTTCAGATCTTGGTTTCTAACAACCAACCAATTTGCTCCATGGGTATTTGTTGAGCCCAACAATCACTACATTTACTCTATGATGGAACTCAGGTCTAACCAAGTGCTCTGCTTCCCTCATTCCTTATTACTAACATCTAGAGGTATGAATGACAGTATACATGAAACCTCAAGAATCGTGGCATTATGTACATGCACTTTATTTAGGAATGCTTCTCTTAGTATGCTATGCAACACCTCATCTTCTATTTCACTCTAGAAAATGAAGACCTCTCTCAGCTAGTCAGATAGCCTCCTAAAGAGGGGACTGCACTCAATTTCCTCAATGAAAATGAAATCATTCATGAACACTCCATCACTCTGAGCCCTTTTCATTTTAGATACTTCAGGGTGGTGAAGTGTGGCTATGTCCACTAAATTTATAGAAAGTTGGTGAGAAATTTGAACTGGTATTCTTTAAGATTGATCATATGATAGGATGGCTATGTGGTTAAAATTAACTACTGATGTGACCAAGATCCAATTATTATTCTCAATCGATCTTTCGGTAAGATAGTTTGCACATGTGACTCCATTGCACCTCTAAGATAGCTATTTAATGTGTGGTTTGTAAAGCATGATAACTATAAAAGAATTGATAGCCATAGGGAAAAAATTAAAAAAAAGAAACATTCAATGATTTCCTAAGGTCATATCATTAGCAATGTAATCAATCTGGTCATTGATTATTTCCCCTCTATTAGTTTTTTAGGGTGGGTCCAGTTAAAAGGTAAGAAAACATTGCTATATTTAACTTCTTAGTAACTATCAATGAAAGAAAAGAGACCTCTATATCTAGGTTGGAGAGCAATTCAAAGAGGTCTAAATTCTCTAGAGTGCACTTTATTGTAACAGAGAGAGGAACAGTTAATTTTGGTTTTAATTTATTTCATGTTGCAATAACTCACAATCTATGAATTGTGAGTCTTGAATGTGATTTTTATAGTATTGATCTATGTGTCATGTGCGTATTTAGAGCACATTTTCTGTAAGAATTCTACTCTACTGCAATTAATTCACTTATTGCAACTGTGAATCCTTTGTTATTTTCATTTCAATGATCATTCGTCATTCTAGTCTATGTGTCGATTGGTTAATGATTTTCTTGAAGTCTATTCCACATTGGTTTCATTTTTATGGTCTAATGTTAGATGCCTTTATTTCTTTTTGGTCAAGAGCATATTAATTATCAATTAAATCATATGAGGGAGTTGTACCTCTAAAATTCAACAGAAAGTCACAAATGCAATTGTGACATTTTTGGAGTTGCTAGCAGCTTGGTCCTAGTGCATTATGGGCAATAGAGTTGAAATTTTAAGATATATTTATAAAAGACCTAACACATATTCAAATATTTCTTCACCTATTCTATCTCTAAAACCCTATAATTCAACACTTTTGAACTAGGATACCTAGCACCCCTATCTTTCTCATTCAACTCTATATTTTTATGCCATGTTCTTCTCTATCTACACTATCTATATCAATATTTTTTTCAATTTCTATTTTGTATTTTCCATATTTTTATAGTTTATCACTTTAATCCTAATTCACCTAGTTTTATACATCTCATCAATCTATCACCACATCCCCAACACAACAAAAGGGACTAAAACCCTGACCAAACTATGTGGTTCTACCTTAAGGATAATAACTAAGAAAATTCTCTTGGATACTTTGGTTCCACTCAATTTTTTAATGGTGGAATAATTGATTTAGGTTAGGGTGTTTTCCTAGATCCCATTTCACCATATTATAATAATATTGTTCTAGACTATTTCTTGGTTGGTGGTGAGGAAGACCAAAAGAATACTCATAATAATAATAGTAAATCAAATGTTATTAATGAGATGAGTGATAAGGAAAATAATAAGTATTCTGAAGATGGCCGCATGTAGACCTATTATGCAAATTGAAGATTTATAGGTTTGAGTGGAAAATATAGAGAAAATTTAGGAAAACTCTAATGATTGTCAAAGTTACAAGAAAAATGGGATAAGATGTACAAAATTTTGAAGCTCTACCAACATAGATTGATAAGAATGAAAATAGCTATGAATTAACTTGTTAAATTCACTTATGGGATCATGAGAAAGGTTGTCACAGGGATGGTTACTCTCCCATCTAAGTTGACCAAGAGGAACAAGAAACAAAAGGATGAATATGAGGTGGAGGGAACTACCAAGAAGGAGAAAATAAGAGGCTCCTTATGGAAGCTACCAATTGGGATGAGACTCTTGGTGCCTTAACCAAGGATTCAAGTTTTATTTATTGGTTCTTAGACTTTTTGTATTTATTTATTTATTTATTGCTCTTTATTATTTTTTGGTTTTGTTTGGTCTAGTGGCTAGCTTCTATTTGATTATCGTTAATTAAAATTTTAATGATATTTCCTCTATTTTGTAAGGGTTGGGGGCTCTTTCCCCTACTTGTAATATCAAAAAAAATAAAAAATTAATTAATAAATTTCCAACTAAATCAATGCACATATAACTAAATAATTGTATAAATAAGTAATTATTTATCCTCTCATGCATTCAAAAAATAAATTTCATACACATAAAATTGATTAATTATGATATAATTAATTAACTATACTCAAATTCCATTCTCAAAAGTCAAATTCTTTAATTAATAAAAAAATTTAAATTCCCTACCTCAAGGATACATATTTTTAAATGAATTAAATCAAACAAATTAAAGCTCATGTAAATATGATAAATTTTACATTATTAAATAAAAATTGATGAATTACTTAAGTTATAGTGAATGAGGAAATATTGACACTACCATTTTAGGGAATACAAGTTTTAGAGTAAGAATTATAATTATTATAATATAGATATCTTATATCATTCATACAAAAAATTATTGGTGAAAATTCAATAATAATTTTATATAAAAATATAGGTCCTTTTTAAGAAATATGTAATGGCGTAAAATCTCACCCCTCATAATTTCACATACATTATTGTATATGCTTTAGTGTCCACTCCATTAGCATCTTATAGGATCATTTTAGCCCCTGCATCAGCATTTTTTTGCTTCTCAGGATGCTCAACACCCATTTTCAGCCGCTACCTTCATGTGTCTTCTTTTCATAGAACTTTGTGATTTTCTTGTTCACGTCATTTTGTACCATGACATGTCCAGACACTAGTGCGTGTGGACGTTCGTGGGCCATGCTAGTGTCCTGTGACATTTCAACATTCAAATGACCATTTCTGTGCATGCTTTCCACTTGTCACCTCCTTTGGTCAATAGTAACGGCTCGAGATGCCTTGTAACCGCCTAAGAAGCTTCTTTTGGCCTCTCTTCCTTCCTTAAATTCTATCTTTTCACTTCATTTGCAACTCTTCTTCTACTCCTAGTTTCAATTTATCTTCATTCCACATTCTACCTTCCTTTTCCACTCCTTGGCACCACCCTTTGCAACACTCTCAAGCTTTCACAAGCTCATTACAACAACACCCTTGGCTCTTGCAGCTCTATCACTCTCTTCATTTTGCTTCCTTAAGCCTTACAGTTCTATCTCCCTTGCCTTGTCCTTGCAAGCAACCTAGGATTCCATATCCCTTATCTGTTACATCTCTACTTTGTGATACAAGCTCTCCTCCTTGAGCATAGATTGCTTTTATCACTCATACTTGATGGTACAAGTTCTACTCTTGAAGCAGGTTTTTCTTTCACCACACACTTTATCCATTTAGGTTACACTCTTTCTTTCTATATTGGTTTTCCCTAGAGGTGAAACACCAAAACGGGGGTTTGACTGAGGAGAACCCCTATGCAACCCCAACACTTTCTCTAGATATTATGCATGTAGGTTTTGAAGAAATTCACGTACTAGAGGTTTCATCACTTACATGGTTGTGAGCATTTTTCTATATCTTATTCTCTTACTTTATCATTTATTCTTTACTTTTCCTCAATTCTATCCCATTATGTTATTTTCCTATGCTCTATAAGTTCTCGGTAATTGGAGTAGAAGTAGCCATTTAGCTATTTTTTGTGATAAATTCAATTTTGGTCCATATGAGATGACATCGTGCCTATGGGATGCCAACATGCCGCATTGTCATATGTATCCTGTGCTACCATCATTTGGCCAAGAGCTTGTCAGGTTGTTTAGAAAATCTCTGTGATATGATTTTTCAGATTCTAAAACTTTCACATTGTTCCTTGTGGTAGTTTAGGGAACTTCACCCCATGAGGCTCTCTGAATGAAGAGAACTTGTGAGTAGTGAATCCCCCTTCTCTACAAAATATTATACATTATTTTTGATTAATAAGAAAATAGGTTTTTTAAGGGACTTGAAACCCATCATTATAAAATATTGCTTTACCATATAAAGAAAACCATCCAGTTGTTAGATGCTCGGGACAACTAAGAGGGAGGTGAGTTAGTTGTACATTAAAATAATTCAATCCCTCATTAACATTCAAACCCTTATCATGCATTAGCAGAATGTAAACACATGAAACAACAATGCAAACACATCCAAACACATAAGATCACTAGATTTATGTGGAAAACCCTAGGTAGGGAAAAAGCATGGTGAGGATTAGCTCACATATATATGAATTGCAACACTGAATACAAGTAGGATCACTACCTAGAAAAATAAGAAAGGCTCACTACCAAGAAGAAAGAAGATTAGGAGAAGATTGTTACAAAGAGATTCACTATCTCAAGGAAATAGGAGAATTCCACCATTGAACCTCTATGCCATCCACAACCTTTGGCTCACTACCTCTAGCAACTTCAAGCACACTGAAAATGTAGACCCTTCTGCTCACTACATCTCGAGTCAAATAATAATATATGAAATAAAAATATAGGTCCTTTTTTAAGAAATATTCTACATTATTTTTTATTAATTAAAAAATAGGTTTTTAAGGTACCCAAAACCCATCATTACAATAAGATGTTTTACTAGATAAAGAAACAACCATCCAATTTCTAGATGCATAGGAAAATTGAGAGGGGGGTGAATAAGTTGTACATTAAAATCATTCAATCCCTCACTAACATTCAAACCCTTTTCCAAATTTAAACCCTTATCATGCATTAGCAGAATGCAAACACATGAAACAATAATACAAACACATCCAAACAGATAAGAACACCATAATTACATAGAAAATACTAAGTAGGAAGAAACCACGGTGAGGATTAGTTGACATATATATGAATTCCAACACTGAATACAAGTAGGCTCACTTATAAGGGCTCACTAACCAAAAAATAAGAATGGATCATTATCGGCTGGCTGATTGCCAAGAATAAATAAGAATAGAAGAAGAATGTTATACAAAGATTCACTATCTCAAGGCAACAAGAGAAATCCACCACTGAACCTCTTTTCCATCCGCAAAATTTGGCTCACTAACTCTAGCAACTTCAAGCTCACACTAAAAATGTAGGTCCTTCTACTCACTAAATCTAGCTTCATAGGCATTAAGCTCACACTCAGATCACCATACTTGATCAAATTTGTATCTTTCATGCACTTGCCACATAGATCCACACTCATCTCCAACAATTCAACTTTCTTTTATAGCATTTGTGACCTAAAAAATATGATGCAAGAGCATCTAGTAGTGTAGGGAAATCTTGCATCACCCAAAAAAAATGTTTTCTTTATTTTATTTAGTTGTTTTGAGTCCCATGATGGCACTTAAGGGGTAAGACAATCATGCATCAAAAATAGTGAAAAATGGGCACTTACTATTTTTTAGTAAGTCGACCTAAATGGGCTCGTATGGACCTAAAAATTTACCCCAAGGAACATAACTGAAAAAATTTCCAGTCACGAAAGAATCACCTCAATACCCTACATGGTATGGGAGAAATCAAAATTTTCATCCTTAGAAATTTCTCCAATCCAACTACAAATTCAGATATAAAACTTTAGTGGCCCCGAAACAACTCAAAAATTGGTCGATCTGACCTACAATCAATTCACATTGTAGAGCTCGTCATGAGATTTCCAATGTTATGCAATAATAGCAAATCAGACACTCAGATCAAAATTTATGGCCCCACAAATTTGGTCCTCTAAAAAGTGAATTTCATAAAAATTTCTTCCTATACTAGAAATCAAATGGCGGGACTTTTGGCGCCAAAACAAAAGGGGAAAATTTGATCTTTCTAGAAAATTTTAGGGTGGTTATTGGGGAAAATAGAAAGGGTTAAGTGGGGGTTGTTGAAGGTGGCCCTAATAGTGCAGATTGTGGCTCTGAATAGTCGATTTTCTTTTCAGAGTTGATTTTGTTGTAATGAATCAAGTCCATGAGGATATAGCATGTAAGCTTTGAATTTGTAATTTCATTTTTTGAAAATAATTGAAAGTGAGTCATTTTTATGTCTTGCATCTTCTGTGTTGGTATCTATTGTTGTGATTTCTATGGGTTTTGGGCGGTGTGGCCCTCATCAAATGGTATGAAAGTAGGAGTTCCTGAGCTTGAAATAGAGTGTCAAACGTGAGGCAGTTGCAACAGGACTTGTGAGTGTGGGTTGAGTTCAAGATGCCTCCAAGAATTTCCCTTTATGGCAGAGGTAAAGGCCGAGGTGGTGGAGGAAGAGATCCACCTAGAGATGAAATCAAAGTCCTTAGAAGGAAATTAGAAACCTTGCAACAAGAGGTTCAAAGAAGATATGTGCAATGAGACAGATATGAGTGAAGATGAAAAGAGGAAATGGAAGAGGAAGAGCAGGATCCAATGGATCCTAGAGAAAGAAGATTATTGCGAGTGATCTCAAGCATTGGGGAAAGACCTAAAATGGAGGTTTCAACTTTTAGTGGAAATATGAATCTTGAAGAATTGATTGATTGGATCAATGACATGGAGGAATTTTTTGAGTTTGAAGAGATTGAAGATCCTCATAGAGTGAGGTTTGCAAAGAAAAAATTGAAAGGTCACACTAGCATATGGTGGAAAGAGGTCAAATTAGAAAGAGGAAGACAAGGGGAAGATAAAATTTCTAGATGGGACAAAATGGTGTCAAAAATTGAAGAAATAATTTATTCCAGTCGATTACGAATTGGAGTTGCTCAAGAAGATGCAAAGCTTGAGGAAAGGGACAAGGTCAGTGAAAGAATACATAGAGGAATTTGACAAGGTCCTAATTTGGATAGGACATTCTGAGGAAAATAAAGGGAAAGTTGCTTGTTATATTAACGGGTTGCAACCAAGCATACAAGAAAAATTGGCACTGGTAAGAATGACCACCATTGAGGACACTTAACAGTTTTCTATAAAGGTTGAAGAATGATTGAACAATAGGTTTGAGAACAAAAAACAAGGTGGAAGTCGTGGAGGAAAGAATGGTGGATAGTCATATGGAGGTCAAAATGAAGATCAAAAGAAGGGTGAAGGCTCCAGTAGCAACCAAAAACAGAAAGGAGATAACACGTACAGTCCTCATGATCAGAATAATAGAGACCAAAGAGGAAGGGGAAGATTTGGATGAGGACCAAGAAGAGGAGGCTTCTATGGAACCTATTTCTAGTGTAGAGAAGAAGGACATAGAGCCTATGAGTGTCCAAAACATCAAGGAAGTACAAATAGAAGACCTGAGGGTAATGCACAAGTTGCACATGTTGATGAAGATTCCGATTCTTCACATTCTAAGGATGCAAAAAGAGGAGAGGTTCTTGTTACTAGAAGAGCCTTGTTGAATGAGGAGAACCAACTCAAAGGAAGAATTTGTTTCACACTAGATGTAAGTGTGAAGGTAAAGTTTGCAATGTTATTATTGATGGAGGTAGTACTAATAATCTTATTTAAGAAGAAATGGTTAGTAAGTTGCAGTTGGAGAGAAGAAGGCATCTGAACCCATAATGGATTGCTTGGTTTTAGAAGGACCATAAAGCCTCGGTAAATGAATAATGTCTGGTAAATTTCAAGATTGGAAATTACCATGATGAGGTATTGTGTGATATTATGCCTATGGATGTTTGTCGTATTTTTTTAGGTAGACTGTGGCAGTTTGATCAATGAGCAATACATGATGGACATGCCAACACCTATTCTTTGACAAAGAATTGAGTTTTCCATAAGTTGAATCCCTTGAAAGAGGTAGAGGAAAAGGTATATAGTAATCAAGAATTTGTTTGGTTGATGGAAGAAAGTTCCTAGAAGGTATGAAGCATGAGCATATGTGCTTTGCATTGATCCCTAGAGTTGATAAAGAAGATACTACTGAGGTACCTATGGAGGTTTTAGATTTTTTTAATGATTTTGAAACTATTATTTCTAATAACGTACCTAAAGGTTTTCCTCCTGTAAGAAATATTAGTCATTAGATGGACCTGATTCTTGGAGCTAGTTTTCCGAATAAGGCAACTCATCATATGACTCCAACATAGAGCAAAGAGTTAAACAGACAAGTGCAAGAGTTGTTGCGGAAGGGATTGATTTGAAGGAGTTTGAGTCTATGTGCAATACCTATAGTACTAGCACCAAATAAGGATGGGGAATGGAGGATGTGTCCAGATTTTAGAGCCATCAACAAGATCACCATCAAGTACAAATTCTCCTTGCCAAGGATTGATGACATTATGGACTGTTTGAGTGGAGCTGAGTACCTCACAAAGATAGATTTGAAGAGTGGATATCACAAGATCCATATTAGAGAAGGAGATGAATGGAAGACAACCTTTAAAACTAGGGAGGGCTTGTATGAGTGGTTATTCATGACTTTTGGGCTAACCAATGCACCGAGCACATTTATGCAACTTATGAATGAGGTATTAAAAGAATTTTTAGGAAAATTTATTATTGTTTATTTGGATGATATTCTAATTTTGAGTAAGACATTGGAGGAGCACTTGATGCATATCTAGAAAGGTTTTTAGAAGCTAAGGGAGGAGAATTTGTTAATTAATTTGAAGAAATGTAGTTTTGTTAAAATGGAGCTGGTGTATCTGGGATTTTTTGTCTCAGCAAAGGGTCTTAAAATCAATCTAGAGAAGGTGAGAGCTATCATTGAATGGCCAACCTCAAGGAGTGTTACAGAGGTAAGATCATTTCATGGTCTATCAAGTTTTTACAAAAAAATTATTAAGAGTTTTAGTAGTATTTGTGCACCTCTAATTGAAGCAATGAGAGGGGATAGAAAAGAGTTTAAGTGGACAACATGAGCAGCCAAAAGTTTTGATATGTTGAAGAAGAAATTTATAGAGCAACCTGTTTTGGCAGTTCCAAATTTCAATAAGGTCTTTTAGGTATATTGTGATGCTAGTGGCACAGCCATAGGAGTTGTTTTGAGTCAAGAAGGTAACCCTGTTTCCTATTTTAGTGAGAAGTTAAATGATGCGAAGAATAAATATTCTTTCTATGATCAAGAGTTTTATGCTATAGTCTAAGATTTGAATAAATGGAGACACTATTTGTTGCCAAAAGAATTTATTTTATATATTGATCACCAAGCTTTGCAATATCTCAATAGTCAAGGAAAGTTGAATCAAAGGAACTTAAAATGGGTTGAGTTTTTGTAGAGTTATACTTTTGTTTTGAAGCACAGGAGTGGAAGGTCACACAGAGTTGTAGATGCCTTAAGTAGAAGGATTTTTTTTTTGATAGAGATGAATATAGAGGTTGTGTGGGTTCAATGAACTCAAGAGTTTATATCCTAAAGATCCAAACTTTGCAGAAGCTTGGAAGGATTGTTTAGAACCTACTACATTGGATAGGACAAGATGGTTATATTTCTTAATCCAAGATGGGATGTTGTTTAGAGGAATCCAATTGTGCATTTCAAGGAGTTTTATGACAGAGAATCTAATCAAGGAGAAGCACAGTGGAGGATTGGCTGGAAATTTTGGTCAAGATAAGACCATTGCTCTTGTTAGTGAGAATTATTAATGTCCATAGTTACAACAAGATGTAAAGAAGTTTGTACAAAGTTGCAAAGTATGTCAGATGGTGAAAGGAACAAGTCAGAATACTGGATTGTATCAACCATTACCTATACCTGAGAGGCCATGGGAGGATATTAGCATGGAATTTTGTTCTTGGATTTCCAAGGACACATAGAGGGCATGATTTCATATTTTTCACGGTGGATATATTTTCAATGATGGTACATTTCATTCTGTTTCATAAGACTAGTGATGCTATTCATGTTGCAGAGTTGTTTTTTAGAGAGCTGGTGAGGCTATATGGTCTACAAAAGAGTATAATCTCAGACAAAGATACCAAATTTGTTTGTTATTTTTGGAGGACATTATGGAAGAAGTTGAAGATATATTTGAAGTTTAGTTTTGCACACCATTTGTAGAATGATGGACAAATAGATTTGGTGAATAGGAGTTTGGGAAACTTACTAAGATGCTTAGTTGGAGATAATCCCAAGGGATGGGATTTGATTATACCATAGGAGGAGTTTGCTTACAAAAATTCTATCAATAGGAACACTAGTAAATCACCATTCTAGATTGTATATGGGAGTAGTCTAAGAACTGCTTTTGAACTGAGAAAGATGGATAAGGGGGAGAAGAGTAGTGTTGAGGCTAAATATTTTTTTGAGCACCTAAAGAATTTGCATGAAGAGGTGAAGAAACATATCTATAAGATGAACTCACAATATAAGGCTTAGGAAAATCAGAAAAGGAGGTATAAGGAGTTCCAGGTAGGAGATGAAGTCATGGTTCATTTGTGAAAGGAAATTTTTCTAGTCGGTACATACAAGTTAAAGATGACAAAGTTTGGACCATGCAAGATCCTGAAGAATCATGATTTAGGAAATGCTTATGAGGTAGAGTTTCCTAGTGGAATGAACATTTCTCCTATATTCAACATTTCTGATTTGACAGAGTATCATGAAGGTGATATAGAGGAGAGGCCAATAAATGAACAGTCAAAAATTCCAACACCTACTTCAGAGAAGGAAGAGATAGAAGAAATCTTGGATAGTCGTATGGGTAGAAGCACAAGAAATAGACAATATGCAAAGTACATAGTGAAATGAAGAGGAAGGATTTTTGAAAATTCATTATGGTTGTCTGATGCTAAGGTTAACCATCTTGGTTTCCCTCTAACTCCTGAGAAGTGATAGAACTACTTTTCAAAATTACCCTGGGTGTTTGATGGAGGAGAATCCAACGGTGTAGGGAAATCTTGTATCACCCAAAAAAAATGTTTTCTTTATTTTATCTAGGCTTTTTGAGTCCCATGATGGCACTTAAGGGGTGTAAGACAGTCAGGTGTCAAAAATAGCAAAAAATGAGCACTTACTATTTTTAGTAAGTCAGCCTAAATGGGATTATATGGACCTAAAAATTTACCCCAAGGAGCATAACTAAAAAAAAATTCCAATCGCAAAAGAATCGCCTCAATACCCTACATGGTTTGGGAGAAATTAAAGTTTTCATCTTAAGAAATTTCTTCAATGTAGCTTCAAATTCAGATATAAAACTTTAGAGGCCCCGAAATAGCCCAAAAGGTGGTTGAATTGACCTACAATGGGTTCATGTGTTGTAGATCTCATCAAGAGATTTCCAATGATATGTAGTAATAGAAAATCAGACACCTTGATCAAAATTTATGGCTCTACAAAGTTGGTCCTCTAAAAAGTGAATTTCATAAAAATTTCTTCCGAGGCCAGAAATCAAACAGCGGGACTTTTGGCACCAAAATAAAAGGGGGAAATTTGAAATTTCTAAAACATTCTAGGGTGGTTATTGGGGAAAATAAAAAGGGTGAAGTGGGGGTTGTAGAAGGTGGCCCTAATAGTGAAAATTGTGGCTCCAAATAGTAGATTTTCTTGTAATGAATCCATCCCATGAGGTTGTAGCATGTAAGCTTTGAATCTATAATTTCATTTTCTAAAAAAATAATTGAAAGTGAGTCATTTTTCTATCTCGCATCTTCTATGTTGGTATCTGTTGTTGTGATTTATGTGGGTTTTGGGAAGTGTGTCCCTCATCACAATCTCAATTAGGTCAGCCTTAATGAAACATATGGAAATCTATAATGGTATGGATTTGCACCCTAGGAAAATTCCTCATTTATTTTACCTTTACTCTAGAAAATATAAGTTGGATGATGTAAACCCATCATCGCCAGCTTATTCCTTCCACATGGCCTTGTATTTTTGCATCAATGGAGTAACTTATGTCAAGTAAACACCCATGCCACATGGATGTCCATGTGCCACACTAACATCCTAACAAGATTCCTTCCCCTATAATCTATAGAAGCATTACATTTCTAGTTGGTTGCAAAATTAATGTCTTATGTCCTTGCTTGAATGACAAAAATTGACCTACTACCTCCTTTTTTCAAGCATTCAAACTCACATTCTCTAACTTCATCAGTCTTACAAACAATTCTCTCATTCATTCTTGCAACTTCTTTCATTCTCTCACTCTCTTAAGCTCACTCTTGCTCTCTTCTTGGTGAATCTTCCTTAGCATCTACAATATTTTTGTTGCAATTTCACTATCTTTGTAGGTTGATGAAGCATAATTATCTTGGTGTTGTGTTATCTTTTCCTCTCGGCCTTGAGTGCTAACAGGAGGAAAGGTGATATTTCTCTTGTTATTTTCTTTGCATCATTTTTCCTTATAGAGTAGCATCTAGGCTATCTTTGCACTCTATTTGATAGCATACTTTCTTTTATCTCTTTATCATTTTTAATATCTCATTGCATATTTGGCTGTCCATTTAGGTGGGAACACCAAAATGGGGGTCTAACTAAGGTAGACCTTGAAATGCAACCCAACAATTTTATCTTTTTCATGTTTCTAGGTGTAGGTTCATCCTCTTAGAGTTGAAGTTGATGAATCAAAGTGTGGTGAAAAGCTATATTTTCCTACTCTGTCTTTGTCATTTCCAAATTAGAATAATTTCTATTATTCTTCTTGTTGTACTTTCTATTTCTTGCATTTTATTTGTCAAACTATAAAACTATGTCAATCAGTCATTATTAGATCCTTTGCATTGTCTATCTATTTTCCATACCTCTATCTATATAGGACATCAAGACTTCCTCAAGATGCCAATGTGCCACACTAGAGTTTGATTCCCATACCATTGTCCTTAGAGAGTTTTCCAGTCAATAGTCTAAAACCTTTGAGTCTGGCTCACTCAGTTTTGTATACACCTATTTTCAGTAGAAGGGAAATAATGTGCTATTTTCCCTTCTTTTTTAGCCTCTCTCTCAACCCATCAAACAACCTGGGGTATTTTAGGGAAGTTCATTCCCTTAGGATCTTCTTTTACCTAGAGCCTCTAGGGTGATGAATCCAACTTATCTACATTTTTTTTGAACCCTATGTGAAAGTATTGTTTTCATTTCTTGGTGTCAAATACCTTTCTATCATGCCCTAGTGTGTTACAGACTCATTTTTTGTGAAGATTTATGAGCTTTATGACTCAGTATACAACCTTGGGACACATTGTTAGAAGAAGCTTATGGCATATAGAGATGGATCCTAAGAAGGTCACTACTAGTCCTACTTTTGATGAAATGATTTCAATAACAAATACAAGTTTCTCTAATCCTTTTGAGGAAGCTCCTTTTATTCCTACACCTCCTACTTATATTTTCACTTCATCTATGGAGGAAGATGATGCTCTCAAAATTCTCATAGAGAAAATTCATTCACTAGATAGAAGAATTTTAGAAATTGAGAAGCACCTAGAAAAAGAAAGTTACAACTAAGGATGCTAAGGCTATTAACAACTTAAGAACTATGCTAGACAAGGACTATGTAGGTCTAGAGTTTCTTTGAGGCATTGCAGACAATGGAAACTCATGTCTTGTTGTATAATCCTAGGTTTTGTATTGCTCAAAACCTTGGGTTTGAGACCATTGAAATATAGATATAAGTCTTGATTCCTAGGGTATTAGTATCATGGCTAAGACTGGCCCTTTTGTTAACACTATTTCTTGTCCTCAGCTACCCCCCATCATTAAAGTAAATAAGGTATCCTTGGGCTTCAATTATGTCAATTTTAATGTTCATAGTGGCAATCGAAGAGCCCATGCTAGTCTTGGTGGTATAGAATTTATTGGTAGGGGGGTTGGTGGATCTAATGGTTCTAGTGTAGGCTCCACTTGTCTTGATTCATCTTCTGACCCTATCTTAAATGCCTTGTTGTAGAACATGGGTTAGATGCAAAACTAGCGAGCAAACTTATCTAATGCTACTTCTCAACCTATCTTTCAACCTTTTTCTATTTTAACACTCCTATCCCTTAGGGGATGGAGATTCAAAATTTTGAAAAGTATAGTGGTCATGGAGACCCTCAAACCCATGTTTCAAAATTTAATTCTATGTGCACTGATTTCTTCCACCATGATGCTCTAATGGCTAAGATCTTTCCTAGATCCCTTAAGGAAACTTCCCTTGAGTGGTATTGTTCCTTACCAAATAACTCTATCTTCTCGTTTGATCAGTTGCTAAATCAATTCCTCTAGTCATTTTAAGCTAACATCAAACTAAAGATGACCTTTTTAGATCTCATCTGATGTAGGCAAGGGGACTAGGAGAAAGTGAATAATTTTATCACTTGATATTGAGCACTCTTCTCACAAATTTCTTATCCACTGCTAGACTCAGATGTGTAGAAGTTTTTCATTGGTAACTTACAAAATTCAAGGAAAAAAAAGTTTTCCTTAATAAAGTATCCTTTTGCACACCTATGTGCCACGTTGCATGAATACAAATAGATGGTGGCATAATTTGGGGGCATGTCTTTAAGCTCCCATTTTGAAAACTAATCTGTAGTGTTGGTTTCTATAAAAAGAAAAGCTATTATGAACATGGTCTCTACATCTAAGGATAAGGTCCTAGGGTGCAATAGACATTTCACAAAATTATCTAAGTCTTATACTACTATTTTAAAGAAATTATTAAAAGATAAAGTTTTGACATTTCTAGGATCTTGACTTCTAATTGAGCCTTATCCTAATTGGTATGAAAAAGAGCATGAGATTCAGGACAACATCAATGATGAGACTATCCATCTTGATGAGAAGAAATATAATTCTAATAAATATTTGACCAAGGCTAACAATAAATTGTATGTTTATAGTGATATATTTCCCTCTCATTTTACAAATTTGGTAACATAATCTTCTACATCATCAAAATTAGTTCCATTTAATTATGTGAACATGGTTTTGTTCAAGCATATCCCTTCCCCTGAAAATGTGAGTGGTACACGTATCATAGCATTTTCCTCACATGATGAGCCTCTTAATAAAGAGCTCTCCCCTTTGTACATCCTCACCCAGATCAATGGGAATGTAGTAACTAGAATCTTAGTTGATCTAACAAATCAGGTCAATGTGATAATAGAGGAGACTTTTTTCATAAATGACTAACATAGGGAGCAATACAAAGAGTTAGAGACCACCCCCGTACACATGATGGACTCTCTATTGTCCCTTTAGGCTCTATTTCTCTTTTAGTCTTGGTTAGACCCAAGGATATCAATGCTTCTTTCATTATCATTCTAGAGTTTGATATGTTATGAGTTAGGCTAGGTATCCCTTGGTTGACCTATGTAATTGATGTCACCTATGTGGTTCATAAATGTTTGAAATTCCCCCAGGAAAGTTCTATGCACATAGTACATGACACCAATTATAAACCGCCGATGTTGCATGGGGGTTTCACACTTAATCACTTTTGTCCTACCATGACCAAACCTCTTGTTGGATGTTGTGGTTGTGTTGTTGATATGTGGTTGTCATTGATGTCAACAATATTAGCATTACTGTATTGAAGGTTGTATATGTCAAGGATATTGAGGAAATTGTTAAAGAAAGAAGGTCATGAAGGTCATGAAGGTGTCTTGTTTTGTACATTGAAGATCAACTATTGTGAACTAAAGGGTCTATTGTTGAGTGTATCTAGTCCATCCACTGAAAGTTTTAGAGGTCTGCATGAAGATTTGTGTTCTGACAATGTTTCTATGGTATTTTTCAATGTTCTTGATTAAAGTTGGTATAATTATGGTAATTCTAGTTTTTGTATATGTTTCTTTGTTATTTCTTGGTGCTCGTGGATGTTTCTAGATTGTGCTCTATCCTTTTTGTACGTCTGTTTTGATTGGTGTGCTCATGGTCAAATATTTTTCTTGTTATGTTCGAGTTTTATTTTCTTGGCTAACATGATGGTTGTGGTGTGTTGTATATCCTTGAAGATTTAATTTTGAATGTTTGGCACACTTGAGGATATTGTTTTGGGTTGCATCATGATATTAGTTGATGGTGTTTGATCCACATTGAAAATTTGTTTGTAAAAATTGGGCCGACATTGAAAATATGTCTTATATTTTGGGCGACAAGGTTGTTGATGTAATTCCACATTGTAAATATATAAGAGTGATTGTTTGAGTGAATCTAGTGTTTGCATAAGAGTGAATGTATTCTAGAGAAAGTGTAGATGTGTGAATAGTGTACAAATCATTCGATTGCAAAGCAGAGTGAGAAGAAGTTTGAGAAAAGTGTGAAGAAAGTTTTATGTGCTTAACTGGAACACTAATCAGGCTTGTGAAGAAGCTATTTCCTCAATTCATACCCTATGGATCTAATATGCATTATTGTGTATTGTTGGGCAATGAGCCCTCTTATATTTGAGCAGTGAGCTCTAGGTAGTGTGCCTGAATTCATGTGCATTCCCATTATTTTTATTATACTTTTAATAGGGTATAATATTGTGGACTAACATCCACTGTGGTTTTTCCCCTAACAGGGTTTCCACAAAAAATATTGGTGTTCTTTGTACTTCTAATGTGTTGTTTGTTCATGGTTTACTATTCATTCATCAGATCTGAGATTAAGTTAAGTTTGAAAAAGTTTAAATATTCTATGACAATTGATTCATCCCCCCTCTTAGTTTCCTATCCTTGTTTTTCCAAAAATTGGTATCAGAGTAGGTTCCTCTAAAGAAGTTTAAAATTTTGAGGTGATCTGAGATTGCATCATACAAGTAGGACAATCCTAGATTTGATGGAACAAACTACACATTGTGGAAAACTAGGATGGAGTGTCATTTGAGGTGTATTGGCGAACCCTTCTAGAAAATTACAAAGAACAGATATGATATTCCTCAAAATGGTCCTTCCACTGCTGATAAGATTACAGAGGCTGAGAATAATGTCAGGGCAATGGAAGCTTTGTTGGTTGCTCTAACACATTCAGAAATGAAAAATGTGATAGGTTCGAAGATAGCTCATGAGATGTGGACAAAGTTGGAAAATTTTTAAGGATATGTACATGTGAAGATGGCTAAGCTACAGAGTTTGAAAGGCAAGTATGAAAATTTGAAGATGGGTGAAGATAAAAATATTTCTTCTTTTATGTAAAGAGTAAATGAAATAGTTATGGGTATTAGATGTGTTGGTGGTACCCTGGAAGAGGAAGAAATTGTGGCTAAAGTGCTCAAATCATTGCCTCCCTCCTACAAAATGAAAGCTCATGCTATTGAATAAAATAGATCATTGATGAATGTGACAAGAGATACACTAATTGGTAAACTTGTTGCCTTTGAGTTGAGAAAATTTGGTGAATCTACTCCTAAGACTAAAACTGCATTCAAGGCTACTATATCCTAAAGAAACAAGCAAAGATATGATATGGGAGAGAGTTCTAGAAAGACATTCAAGTATGAGGAAGAAATTAAATAGCTTGAAGATGAAAAAAGAGAGGTAGAAGAGTTGGGAGAACTAATTGCGGATAAAGAAGGTAGAGGACAATGTAAGTATAAAGGAAAGTTACAAATCAAATGTTTTTCTTGCAGTAAAATAGGTCATTTTGCATCAAGGTGTCTTGAAAGAGTTCCTAGATCTAAGCCTTACAAATCTAGTTTCCAAAAGAAATGTTATTTTGCTAAAGAAGGTGTGATTGATGAAGAGTCTGATAAAGAAAATGGAAATGAATATGATTGGGCTTTCATTGCTATCAAGGAAAATAGTCTTGTGGCTATTGAATCTACTAAAGTTGAGAAAGATCTTGCAACCCGAATTGAAGAAAAGGATGAGTGGGTCATTGAAAATGGACTCTCATGTCATATGACTGGTGACAAAATCAAATTTGTAAGTATAGAGAAGTATGATAGTGGGATTGTAAGATTTGGAGATAACAATCCTTGTGTGATTCGTGGTAGAGGATCTATTTGTCTTGGGGCTAAGCATAACATTGATGATGTTCTTTATGTTGAAGGCTTGAAGCACAACCTATTGAGTGTTGGATAGATGGTGGATAAGGGTTATGATCTTCATTTCAAAGATGGAAGATGCAAGATATATGGAAGTTCTAGAAATATAATTTCTTTAGGTAAATAGGCAAAAGGTAATGTTTTTCACCTGAATGCTGCCAATGAAAGTTGGTTATGGCATTGTGCAAACCCCAACCTTGGTACCTACAAAACAACATGAATAAATGAGTTAGACAAGAGATTGCAAGCCAAAACAAGGATTCCCCATGAAATCCATTTACAACACTCAAATTAGGAAGAAAATAATGAACTCAATAAAAATGCCAAAACAAAGATTGAATCCTAGTTAGAATATGCAAACTCATGATCCCATGGGGGAATTGGTGCCAATTTGATGTGAAAATTGGCCCTTTCCCAATTCCTAAGATGCAAGTTTGATGTATTGAAGATAGTTGATCCACTTTGTTGATGAAGGATGAGAGCTCCAAGCCAAAATCTGCAAAACCTAACTATGATTCAAGAATGATTGATGAAATTTGATGGATATTTGAGCATGGTAACTTTGCATAATTTGTGGATGATCAAATGAGGAATTTATCCTCTTATTTATAGAATTCCAAGAAGGATGAATGTCCAAATTTGATCAATGTGTGACTAACATTCATCCAATGGCATGATGCCACTTGTCAAGCTATGAATGGGTGAAGGATGTACAAGATTTGGGGTTTGTGCCAATAAATGCATAATTTTGAATTTCAATTTGTTGAAATGACATGCAAGAGGGAAGGAAAATGCAATAAATGCCACTTGGCTCAAGAAAAGGACATGTAAGATGAATTTATTGCCTTGTTGGATGCACATGTTGACTTGGAATTTTTGAATTCAAATTGAGAGAATATTCCAAAAGATGCCTTGTGAGGAAAATAGAGATTTAATAAATGAATTAAATCTATTTTCATGTGCAACTTGCATTATCTAGAGGATGGGACATGAGATGAGATTAAATTAATTAAGGGTTAATTAATTTAATGAGAGAGGTTAGATGATGTAACCTATTTGATTCAAATTTATGGATTTATTTAAAACAAATAAGAGAGGAATGTGATAAGAGGTTAATTAAATAAGGATTTTGATTTATTTAATTAAAAGAGATGGTGTTTGACTAAATCAAATAAGGTTTTAATTTATTTAATTTAATGGATAGACTTTAGAGATTTAATCAAATAACTGATTATTTAATTAAATAGGGATAATTAGATCAAATGGATTGATTTAATTAACAAAAGAGATTGACTTAATTAGATAAAATGATTTATTCAATTAAGGGAGGAATACTGATGAATTTAATCATATAAGGATATTTGATTAAATGGTTAGACCGAGAGATGATTAAGGAAGAAACGATGTTAGTAAGTCAGGATCAGATGCACAATGTCAATTGGTATATTTTGTGTCTACATTTTGCCCCTCTTTGAAGCAATGCACTCGTTGTGTTGGTTCAAAGAATAAACGATCTCGATCAAAGCCAAAAAATTTCATTATTTAAAAACTTGCCCCACTGCTATATGGCGAGAGGAATCATGCCATTATAATGCCCCCTCGAGAGATTGGATGAAAATTCCAATTTTTGGGTGATCTCACAAAAAAAGATGACAAAGTACCCGATAGGTTCAATAGGGCTATGAGAAGCTAAAAACATGTCTAAATGCAATAAAACAATGAAAAACAAGCCTCAACCGGATAGAAAGTGGTTCGGGGGTCCAAAACCCTAGCAGGACAGCCAAACAGGGTGAAAAAACCCTAATTTTTAGGCTAAAAAAGGGGCCCGAGGGGTTACTTTCAAGTCATTTTCAAACACCCCCAATAGTGATCTCGAGATTTGAGCTCTGACATCCTAACAATATGGCGTAACGATAGCTTCCACTGCATATTTCGGATCGAGTTCTGACGTACTAGTGGCCACCTAGCATCGGGGCACCGGTAAGTGGTCCTTACGTGAGCTTCATTTTTCATTTAATGCTTCATTTAATGCTTCATTTAATGCTTCATTTAATGCTTTAAAGGGTCGGTCCACCTATAACAGCAATATATGGCACTGCTCAGAAGACAAACTGTGCCACTCCATGTTGAATAGTGCTACCGTGGTGTAGTTTGGAGTTTAGAAACTCTGACAATGAGCTCAGGGTCGGTGGGTGGATTTACGAAGTGCGATGCGACAGCGCTAATTTTGTCAAAAGTGCGCCACTGGGAGGGAAATTGCACTGTAGTGATGCGATTTGGCTCTTTTCATCCCTAGTGTCAGAGTTTGATTAAAATCAAACTGCGACGCCATCATGGGTTGCACCACTAGGGAAGTTTCTTGAGCGCTTGACGAAGAATTTTTTTCAAAATTTTTAACACGTTGACCTTCCTTGATGTAGGACGTGGCAAGGGAGCTCTACTCTCAGGAGCATAGGTCGTGAGACTTGGCTAGCCACCTACGAGACTTGAGTGATAGGGACTAGGATCCACTCCGGATTGCAGGGTTCTAGTACATTGCATACGCTACACCAATTTGCACTCACTTGGGGATGTTTTCAGCGTTGGCCGAGAGATGGCATAGCGAGACATCTTCATTCCATCTTCCCACTAGTGAGGCCACTATCACCCTAGAGGATTTTTGGAAGATTTTACAATTGCCCATTCATGGTCACCGGGTGATCTTTGACATGGACAAGGGATGCGATTCCTGTTTCTGAGTCCTTGCCACATACGAGATTGTCTTCTGTGAGGGGCAGATAGAGCTTGAGCGTCACTGGATCCTGGCACCGCCCTACCATTGGGTCATTGTATCTATCATTTCGGGCCTTGTTTCCCTTGACAGGTGAGGGTGATACTTTAGTCCTGACTGGGGATATTGTTGGGAGCAGATGGTCTGAGACAGACTGGTTTGCTTTGCATGGGGGCCTGTTGTTCTCGCCTCTTTATACAGAGACCTTCATGAGTACCTTTACATGGACGGTAGAGCACTGGGAGCAGGGGTGACCTTACTTCATGTTTGGGCATGAGAGCATATTTTTGTGCTTCGGTCGCATGTCATTTCAGTTCCGATGGGGCCAGACGATCCCCTCGTGGCATGATACAGAGGCGGTGTGTCTTTTACTCACACCGACGAGCACAATATCCCTTATTGGAGGAGGGTTCTAGATGAGATGTAGGTGTTTACCTTGCGCCCATACCTTGGTCAGCCTAGATGGACCAATGATGCTGACCAGATGTTTTACTGCCGTCGGGATCATTATATGGAGGGGCGGGAGCATACTATGCTCGAGAGGTACCTACCTGGGTGTGTGAAGCGTCAGTTCGGGGAGCCGCAGGATTGTCCAAATGACGATTACGTAGTTGTCTTCACCCGCACCATGACATAGGTCTCATGGGGGTGATATATTCATACTTTAGAGGCAGTCGACAGTTTTTAGCAGCTAGTGGCCTGACCATGGGCCTATGATCAGGGGCTAGTAGATCCAGGCACCACCTAGGCATACAGAGATTGGTTCTAGCCTCCACTTCGACTGATAATTCCAGGTGCAGTTCTAGATGTGCGGAGAGTCAGAGGCAGGGGGAGGACGAGGACGAGGACAGAGAGCCAAGATGCGACCAAATTCACCATTAGTGTCTCCGATCCAGCCAGGTCAGGGAGATGTGCACATGTAGGATTAGCAGCAAGAGCCACCACGAGATGAGGATCAACCTCAGGTTTAGCCACAGGTGCAGCCACAGGTACGACCAGAAGGATAGGAAAATACTTGAGATGCACTAATTGTGCAATTACAGGCTCAGATCCAGGCCATGACAGCTGAGTGAGATTAAGCAAGGGCTGAGAGAGAGCAGCTCAGGGCCGAGAGGGATTAGGTCATGCAACAGAGATAGGCTACAGAGCTATAGGCAGCCACTGAGCTAGGCTAGAGGCAGCAGATAGAGAGTATGACAACCTCCTCCTCCCAGGGTACAATATCAGTTTGGTCCTACAGGGACACCATCTGAGAGGCAACTTATTACTAAAAGTCCTATCACGAGGCCATACCCAAAGCAGAGTGGGCACCAAAGTACTCAGAGCGGGCTAGCCACAGACCAGTAGAGGGTCATGGTGACAGAGGCGAGGGTAACACTCATAGAGATCGAGCCTGATCGAGATGTTATGATACTTTTTTTGTGCCTTAGGGGCTTATTTTTGATAGCCCGATTGGATTTTTGTACTGATTGACACATATGTACAGTGATCCGATTTATTCTTGTACTATGACAGTTATGTGATGATATATATATAATTCGATGATGATGTGATGCAATGTATTCTCTTTTATGCATGGATGATTTTACTTCTATATGTTATGGATGCATTTATTTCTAATGATTTTGTGCAAATGATTATGACTAACAGATCTATATTATGTTAACCTATGATGTGTAAATGAGGTGATCTAATATGTGATATGGATTGTAATATGTAAAATGATATGATTTATGGTGTATGTGCGATATGATGTGTGAATTATGCTTAGAACATGTTTATGAATGGATATATGCTTTATACGTGATGGATAATTCCATTTATGCTTATGTGGAATGATTTATGAATGGATGTATGCTTTATATGTGATGGATAATTCCATTTATGCTTATGTGGAATGATTTATGCAATGAATGATTTATGATGTAATATGACTGTGATGGTCGTGATATGATGCAAGTGAAATGGTGTAAATGCAAATGAGATTGTTTTTTATGATGATGCGTAATGTAATATGAATGAGATGGGATGATGCCATGATGTTATTCAAGTATGTATGACAATGAATTAAATTCTTATATACCTATTATGTTTGATTATGCAAAAATTATTATGAAATTCTTGTGTAAAGTGTTTATATGATGATTTATGTGATAGATGTGATGGATGAAATGCGATGAAATGAATGCATCTATTTTTGAAAAAATTCTTATGATGATACACTTATATGATGATGAAAATGCAATGCATATATGATATGTTTGTGCAATATGTTGATTTGTGGATGCAGGATCAATGATGATGGTGGTGATGATGGTCAACCATCATAGTACCTTGTTAGTGGGGTTAGCCAGGAAGGAAGAAGTCATTTCAACAAGACACAATATGATGCAAATGCAAATGTAGATGATGATGATGATGATGATTACTTGCCGAGGAATTGGGATTTTCAAAGGGCCATGTTTTATTATGTTTGATAATGCATGTGGTACGATGCATCAAGGTATAGGAAACTAGGATGGCATTGTACCTAGTGTGATGGACTTTGACTTGACAATCAGATAGGATTATTCTTGCTCACACCTAACATACACAAACCTTGCTAGGATGCATTTTAGAAGTTTCAAATATCTCAAACCAAAACATGGAAAGGTAAACATATCCATGCAATAGTCAACAAGTTTCCCTAGACCTCCTCCATACATACCTAATAAAGCAAGTATTCATCGAGGTTATATTACAAGAACATCCAACAAGCATAATAGACAAAAGATAATGATCATTGCCCCATTCCTATTTCTCTAAATCCTCTATTTGGATATCATCAAGAGGTCCTTGGAATGAGCACAAAATAAGACAAGTCAAAAGATAAAGACAGTACACAAACAAGTTGATGTTCTTCAATACCGCTACCAAAAGGGAATGTTTTTTCAAGGATAAGAACCAAAACTATTGCAAAAATATAATGCCCATTATAGGAAGGATACATCCTAGGAAATGTTAGTGGATGGTGGCACGTCATTTCGTTTACCCAAAGTGTTTGAAAAGATGATAAATAATGCCCATTGTAGGAAGGATTCATCCTAGGACATGATGTTATTAGATAATTGATATGGGACTATTTGGATGATGGACTATTGACACAAAGATTTGACCAACTTGTTTACGTACTGACTTAGACTTGAGACTTGACATTTTTGAGTTTTACTTTTAAGCTGCTAAACTTGTTTCTAACTATTTCACCAAAGGTTGAGGATGACAATCAGTTTATTATGGATGGTGTTATTGCGGGTGCAAGAGAGATGAGGTGGATGGATTTTTTTTAGGTATTTGAATTTTTTTGATGTTTTGCAATGTTTGGAGGCTTTTTTTTTGGTATTTTTGAGATTTTACAAATGTTTTGATTTTTGATTTTCTAGTGTTTTTGGGATTTTATGAGATTTTGACCAAGAGACTAGCCTAAAGACCTATCCTAGGGGCCTCGAGGGTTGATCAATAGATTAAACTTTCCTACGTTATACACCTAGAGACCACATAGTTCGACTGATGACATGACCAATTTATAGATGAAGATATACATGATGAAATGTCAGTGTATTTTAACAGACTCCTAAAGGACTGACCTAAGTGTCTTGGGGGATGATCAAAGATCAACCTTACCTATGTTCAAGCTCAGAGATGACGTAGTTCGACAAGATGACTCTTTTTTTGGATTTTTGATTGACTTTTTGATTTGTTTTTAGATTTTCTGGTGTTTTGATGTTTTTGGATTTTCTGATTTGAGGACTTTAAGATCATACACGAATCTGATCCAATAAGAACATTCCCCCAGCGTGATGCAATAGACTACTTCGATAAAGGTAGGACAAACTGACCTTGAGGATGGGTCGAGTAGTACTAGGCGAGATCATGATACGAAAACAAGGCCAAGCTATGGTGCAAATGCGAGTGGATGAGTGTTGGATGGAGATCTGAATGCGATGGATGATGGAAGCGAAATGGATGGATGATGAAAAACAAGCCATAAAGGTCCTGGTGGATGGGAAGTGCTTATTTACACAAGGCACCTGTTTGCCAGGTTTTCACCAAGGTACTTGTCCAAAGTGCCACCGAAGTGGTTTTCACTAGAGGATGATTTTTCTCTTTACTATTTTTTATCATTTTCCTAATTTTTTTTGGATTTTTTGCTTTTTTGCTTTTTTTGTTGTCACCAAGAAGCTTGTTTACCAGGTTTTCACCAAAATAACCTTTTTTTGGGGATATTTTCTAATTTTTTGGATTTTTTGGTCCTATACCTTGAAAGATTTAGGCATAAAACTTTTTGAGATGGGAGTTATTTATGGGCTCCTGCAGAGGTTCCCCTTCGGGTGTTGATAACTGATATCCCCCTGATTTGTAACTTGCTGTGATGACAAATGGTCCCAACCAATTGGGTTCAAATTTGTCTTTGGTGCTTAGGTTTGGGACATTCTTCTGATTTTCTTTTAAGACCAGTTCTCCAACTTGGAATGTCCTGCTTCTGAATTTCTTATTGTAGCTCCTTTTGAGTCTATTCTGATAGACTTGCAAATGATTCAAAGCATCTATACGTCTCTCATCTAGTAGCTCTAGCTCATTTAGTCTTGATACCTGATACTCTTCATTCGTGATGAGGTTTTGCAGTGATATCCTGAGGGATGGGAGCTCAATCTCAATGGGGAGTACCACTTTTGATTTGTAGACCAAGGAGAAGGGGGTGGCACTAGTGGGTGTGTGGATGCTGGTTCGATAGGCCCAGAGGGCAGGATTAAGTTGCAAATGCCAGTCACAGCCTACATCATTGACTATTTTCTTAAGGATTTTTAGAATGGTTTTGTTTGTAACTTCTGCTTGGCCATTGCCTTGGGGATAGTACGGGGTGGAGAAGCGATGTTGGATTTTGAATTTCTCACATAAGTCATAGACTTCCTAATTTTTGAATGGTGTCCCATTATCTGAGATAATGGCTTGTGGGACACCATAGTGGCATATGAGATAGTTCAGAATGAACTTTGAGATTTGCTTCCTAGTTATGTACATCATGGGTATGGCTTCCACCCACTTAGTAAAGTACTCAGTTGTGGTTATGATAAATTTGTGGCCATTAGGTGAGGTGGGTGTGATTTTCCCAATGAGGTCGAGTCCCCACTGCGAAAAGGGCCATGGTGTGATGATAGGATGAAGCTCTTGAGCTGGAGAATGGATGAGGTCCCCATGCTGCTGACATTGTAGACACTTTCTAGCATGATCATGTGCTTCTCTTTCCACTGTGGGCCAATAATACCCCATCCTCAGCAATTTCTTGGCTATGGTCATTCCACTCGAGTGTAAACCACAGATACTGTTATGTACTTGAATTAGAGCATTTAATGCCTCCTCAACATTTAGGCAACATAGTAAGGTACCTTCTATGCTTCTACGGTATAGGGTATCACCTAGGATGACAAATCTAGATTCCTTTTTAACAAAGGTTTGTTTTAGGTTTGATGGTAGGTTAGTGGGTATGAATCCTCTTCGAAGGTATGTGTAAATTTCATGATACCAAGGATCACTAGGACCAATGATTTCACACATGAATTCTGATTTTGGTATCTTGAATGTAGGAACGAGAAGCTATTCTATCAGACTTTCATATTTTGAAATGTTGTGAGGGATGTCTAATAGGGACCCAATTGTTGCCATGGCATCTGCTGCTCTGTTGTTGGTTCTAGGAATCTGCTCAAATGTTATTTCAATGAAGGATTCTTTTAGAGTCTCCACCAATTTCTTGTATGGAGTGAGCTTGTCATCCTTGGTCTGATATTCATTATTGACTTGATTTATGATCAACTGAGAGTCTTTGTACACTTTGCGAGTTATGATGTTCCATTGCACTACTATCTTGAGACCTATTGTTAAGGCTTCGTATTTTGAAATATTATTAGTGCAAGGAAATGCCAGTTTGTATGACCTTGGTATGAAATCCCCTTGTGGGGTGATGAAGAAGACACCAACTCCTGATCCATGTTGTGTGTATGAGCCATCAAAATATAGTTTCCATTGGTCAGCTATGTTGAGGTTAAAAATGGATTCATCTGGAAACTCTGAGATAAGAGGATTCTCAGAATAAATAGGTGCTTTTGCTAGTTGATCTGCAATAACTTGGCCCTTAATTGCTTTTTGCTCTACATACTCGATGTCATACTATGACAATATCATCACCTATTTTTCCATTCTTCATGTGAGCATTGCCTTTGATAGTAGATACTTGAGAGGGTCAATTTTGGCAATGAGCTTTATCTTGTGTGCCAACATGTAATGTCTAAATTTTTGTGATGCAAACACTACTGTGAGGCATGCTTTCTCGATGAATGAGTAGTTTAGCTCATGACCGACCATTGTCCTACTGATGTAGTAGATAGCCCTTTTTGTCCTATTTTTGTCTTGTTGAGCTAGGAGAGCTCCAAGAGCTGCTATTGTTGCTTACACGTATAAGATCAATGGCTTTCTTGGGATGGGTGGCATTAAGACTGGTGGTGTCAATAGGTATTCCTTGATTTTGTTAAATTCCTCTTCACACTTGGCATCCCATTTGTATGCTAATCCCTTGTGGAGTAGGTGAGAGTATGGGTTCTGCTTGTCTGCCAGTTGTGCTATGAATCTTCTGATGGATTGGAGTCTGCCTTGGAGACCTCTCAATTGCTTTAGTGTTTTCAATGCTTCCATTTCAAGGATTGCTTTTACTTTTGTTGGATCCACCTCAATACCCTTCATCAACACTATATATCCTCAAAGCTTTCCCAATTGTACACCAAAGATGCACTTCTTTGGGTTCAGTCTGACTTTGTACTCCTCCAGTCTGTCAAAGATAGCACTTAGGTTTGCTATGTGATCTTTTCTCTTTCTGGATTTAGCTAGAATTTTGTCAACATAGTCTTCAACTGTCTTATGGATCATGTCATGGAATATCAATGTCATGGCCCTTTGATATGTTGCTCCTGCATTCTTTAGGCCGAATGGCATCATATTCCAACAGTAAGTCCCCCATGGACAAGTGAAAGTTGTCTTATGTTGATCCTACTTAACTATCATGATCTGATTGTATCCTGAAAATCCATCCATTAATGATAGCATCTCATGTCCTGTTGTCATATCTACTATCATGTCGATGTTCAAAAGTGGGAAGTCATCTTTTGGACATGCCTTGTTCAAATCTCTGAAGTTCATGTAGATTTTGATGGCTCCGTCAGGCTTTGAGATAGGTGCTAAATTTGACACCCAGTCTGGATAATCTATTGGTCAGATGAATCCTGCATCTAGTAGCTTTTTTAGCTCCATTTTGACTAACAGAGCGATTTGAGGATGCATTTTTCGAAGCTTTTGTTTGACCGGCTTTGCTTCTGGATACAATGCTAAGTGATGAGCCATAGTCTTTGGATCAAGTCCTAGCATCTCAGCATAACTCCATGTGAAGTTTATTTGTCTTTCCTTTAGGAATGCTACTAGGAGTTCTTGCTCTTCTAAAAGTAGTGATTCTACATAAAATGTGATATGCGGGATCTCCTTTGTTCCTAGGTTGACTGGATTACATTTTTTGGCCAAGACTGCTGAATTTTTCTGATGAATAGCTCTTAAAGGAATATTGAATCCCTCATCCTCGTGTGCCTCATAGAGGTTTTCACCATTGGATACATCCTTTCTTTTTAATTTTTTCTTGTTAGAGAGTGCCACAATGTGATTTTCACTCAAGGACTTGGATATGATTCTTAGTTTCTCACTTTTGTGACTGAAGGATTCAATCATTTCCCCATAATAGGCCTATGTGTCCAACTCTATTATGAACCCTGCTTTATGATCTCCATCTGGAATGTTATCCCTCAATCCCATGAATTCTGAGAGTGCCTCGTCATTTTCAAATGTATCAAGAACTGGTGGTCCTCATTGGTCGTAGTCGATGAGTTGGAGATATACTAAGCAGATCTCATGATTTTATTGGTCTGGTTCAAAGGATAAGGTACTAATCATGCACAGGGAGGTATCCTCAAATAGCCTAGGTAGATCGGTCATGGTATCCTCATCATCGTTACTATTATAGATCTCAGTTATAAAGTTATGTATATCTCCACCTATGGATATTGGTGAGCGTACTTCTACTACTGTTGGCTGAGGAGAAATATTAACCATTATAACTAGAGGACTTTGGCCACGTATGGTTATACTCAGAGGGGTACATCCAGGTCCAATGTTTGTTATCAGTCGCATCTCTAGCATGATAGGTATTATGAGCCCATTGTCATTTTGTCCTAGTCTTTGAATTCTGTCATAGCCCATTGCGAGCATCATTTATAGAACCTTACTTCTTTCATCCATTGGTAAATTAGTTGTTGGTCTTTCATCTTGATATAGCATGTGTAATGGATCTGTCTCAATAACCTCCTAGCCAAGGTCTCCCCATCTTGTAAATTCAGGATAGTCTTCAGGAGATGTTTGTGATGTGGAAGCTTGGTTTTCTTGTGGATGTCCCTATGATCTAGGAGATTGTGGTAACTCTCCTACCACAAAAGAATTGTTAGGGAGCTTGTAGCTTCCACAACCATCATCCTGGATGATAAGCTTAATGTCAGAGATGGTGGGAATGGCAGGAGTGGTGGGTGTCTCTATTGCAGAAGTGGACGTGAGAGTGGCGGGGTTGATGTATGGTGTCGATGGGACCTCATCATTTTTTGGTACTTGGGGGATTTTTTAATACTTTGCTTCAAGTTTTTTGCAATATGAGAAAGGTTCAGGATCTCCATGGATGGTAACCTCTTGTCCATTATGTGTAAATTTCACACATTGGTGGAAATTTGACGCTACTACCTTCATTGCATGAATCCATGGGCATCCTAGGAGGATGTTATATAGCAAGTCAAGGTCCAAGACCTGACAAGTGGTTTCCATGAGAGTCGGCCCTACTTGAATAGGGAGTTTGATCGTTCCCTGAGACACTCTTTCTTGATCATCATATGCTCTTATCGTGATACCCTTCCCTTTGTCAATAGAATCTTCTGATATTTTCAACTGCTTGATGAGGCTAAGAAAATAGATATTTAAACCCACACCTCCATCCACCAAGACCCTTTTGATTTTGCTCTTATGTACTATGGCTTCCAAGTGAAGTGCACGGTTGTGAGATGGTTGGGCAGGGAAATATTGGTCAGATAATGTAAGAAGATTAGGTGTAATGATATTTCTGAACATAGCTTGGAATTGCTCCGCATCAAGGTCTGCGGGGACAGTGGATGAGGACAATGCTTGTTCAAGGATTTTCCTATGGGCCAATGAGATTTTTAGCAGCTCCATGATGGAGATTTGCACTGAAATTCTCTTGAGTTTATCTAGGACATTATAGCCATTAGGAACGAATCTAGATGCAGGGACTTTGTTTGGCTGAGATGATCTTGTGATGGTTACTTTGCTGCCTCTTGTGGTGACTCCACAATTAGCATGGGCGCCTTTGATGGTGATGACCATGCAGTTTTCATTTAGGGAGGTGACAACTGTTTCATACACATGACTTACATTTGAGTGAGTGCCCTTCCCTTTATCATTTTTTTTTCACTTTGTTGCCATGATTTGGCATCGGATTCATATATATCTTAAGATCCTGATTTCCTGTAGGTTGTTCCACGTTTATGATTCTTTTATTGATGAGATCTTGAACAATGTTTTTTAGTCTCATGCAGTTGTTTGTGGTATGGCCTTTGATTTTATGGAACTCACAAAGTTGATTCTCATTGTACCAAGGAGGTTTGACATCCGATTCTTGGTAATTCTCAAATGTAGGTGCTTTGATGAGTTTTTTGTCTATTAGCTTTTTCATGATGTCCTCAAGTGGTTCCCCCAAAGTGGTGTACTTTCACTTGGGATAACTCTTGCATTGGGTTGGTCCTCTTTGGTCATTAAGATTATTGATTGTTGGATTGGTGTTTGGTTGGTGTGTCGTGTGATGATTGTTGTGGTGTTGGATTTGGATTTGTGGTGCGGGTGTATGTTGGCGAGGAGCACTAATGACCACCTTGGCGTCGACAACACCATCATTAGTAATGTTTTTGTTCCTTTCCCACGTGCAAGGTTTATCATTGTAATTGGATGGTGGGTAGTTGTCTTGTTCATGGTATGATGTTGATTCCATGGGTTGAGTTATGAGGGCTCTTTCGATGCCGAGCACTTTGGGAATCAATTGATCATATGTGGTGATGCCCTGAACCTTGAGATGAAATTCCAAGTGGCCTTCAAGGTTGGCCATGATGGTACAAACTTGTTCTTCTAGCATGGTCCACTTGCTTTGATTGGCCTTGGATTGCCATCATTGTAGGAATGAGGCGAATGACTCACCCTTTCCTTGTTTTAAAGTAGAGAGTTCTTCTAGACTAACATCCATTGCAATGTGGCATGCCTAGATTTTTATGAATGTGTCCATAATTTCTTGGAATGTTCGAATGCCTAAAGGTAGGTGAGAAAACCATTCCATAGCGTGGCCTACCAAACTCCTAGGGAACAACCGCATCAGATAAGTATCGTCATATGCGACTTCCATGCAATGAACCGGGAATTCCCTGATATGATCTTCAGGATTTCCTGTCCCATGATATTTGTCAAATTTAGGGATCTCAAATCCTTTAGGAAATGGTTTCATTACTAGGCTCCTATCAAATGGATACAGACACAAGTTGCTTGGTGTCTTCGTTGTTCGCCCTGATTGAAGATCGAGCACTTGTTGCGAGAGCAACCTGATTTGTGTCATCACATCATTTTGCGGATTAGGGGGTGGGATGAAGGTGTTTTGGGGTGTTTCAATCATGGGTTGGATGGGTGGGTTGGTCGGTGTGTTGTTTGATGGTATCTATATGTTCTACCGAGCTAGGTAGGCTTCCACCTTCTTTTGTATGAACAACGCTTGTTGATCTTGCTGTTGTTGTGCTAAGATTTGTGCTTGTTGTTGCGGTTGTTGTTGTTCCAACAATGCTTGTTTTTGTGCTTGCTATTGTTCCAACAATGCTTGTTGTTGGGCTGATAATTTTGTTGCTTCTTGCTGCTCTTGATATTGCTTTATTGCTTGCTGATATTCTTGCAATTATGCTGCTTGTCTTTGTGCAAGAATTTGTGCTTGATATTGGGCTTGTTGTGCCTGATATTGAGCTTGTGCTTGAGCTTGCTTGTGCTTGTGCTTGTGCTGATTGTTGTTGCAATATAATTTGTGCTTGAGCGACCTTTTGTGCATGCAATGCTTGTGCGGCTTGTGCAGCTTGAGTGGCTTGTTGTTGTTGTTATAATAAAGCTTGGGCTTGTTGAGCTTGCAAAGCAGCTTGGGCTACTTGGCTGGCTTGCGTGGCTTGGGCAGCTTGCTGAGTAGCTAGTTGGTTGGCTTTTTTGTTTTTGCACTTGTTGGTATCCTCTTTGGAAAGCATCTTGCAATGTTGCGTTGTATTGGCTTGATGTGGTGGAAGTTGGTGGTGGTGGGGGTGGTGGTGGATTTGGAATGGTGTTTGTGAAGGTGGTGTTGGTGTTTTGAGTGATGCATGGTGCTATTGATGTGTTTGGTCCTTGAGAGACCATTCTTTGTGATGTTAAGGGGGTGTTTGATGATGTTGCAATTGCTTGTGCATTTGTCGTCTATTGTTGTGATGTCAACGACAAATTTTGAGAATTTCGCATAATGCTTTGATTAATATTTGGGATAGTGGTTTGATTGATACTCGGTAGAGGGGGAAGCCCTAAACCAAGGAGTGATGTGGATGATGATGTCATTGGTGGAAGTGGTGGAAATGTAAGGGGTGTGAATTGTTGTGAAAATGTTGTGGTGTCAAAGATGCCCCCTGGTCCAAACATGTCTCCTTCCTCTTGTGAATTTGTGAGGAGGAGGAGTTTGAGGCGTTGCGCGAAAGTATGATGATGATGGATCATGATGGAAGGTGAGAGGAACATTCTTATGTAATGGGTTTTTAGATATGTTTTGTTCCAAGGTGGTGTTCGCATCCAAGTTTTGATTATTAACAAGGGGGTGTGCTTGAAGAGCATTGAGAAATGCATTTCCCTTGTTAACATTGGGTTGGGTTGGAGCAAAAGATGTGGTGATTTGCAGAATGTTTTGTGTGATGTTTTGGGATGGGGGTGTAGATGAGATGGGAATGGCGGATGAGATGGGAGGAAATGATGTCTCCACTATGGTACTCACATCAAAATCCGAAGGTAATTTGGCCCCTTGTTTTGCTAGTTCAAGCATGTATAATGAAGGGTTGAGCCTCATCATGATGTTGATGATTCTATGGTTTTTCGGATTTTGGAGCATTTCAATTATTTCTTTGTGAGACATTCCAAGGGTAAGATCCTCTCCCTTGTTTTCCTCTTGCGGATTTTGGGATGATGAGATTTTCAAAGGATTGCTTGACTCAGCGGGATTTATCTCAACGTTTGTTTGGCTAAGATCACTTGAAGTGGGTGTTTCTGTGTTGGCTTCCATGCTCTTCTTGTATTGAGATCTACTTTGAACCATAAAACAAGGATCAATTTCTTAAGAATGGGAGATGAATCTCTTGATTCTTGGGATTGATCTTTATTTTATGTCTCAAAGAAGAAAATTTTAGAATATCTTTAAGGATCAAGAGATGATATGATGATGATGCAAGGGATGGATGATGTGGATGTTATGGTCTTTTGATTAATCTTGATGGGAGATGCTAGGCTTTTCAGACTTTCAGATATGTTTCGGATTTTGATTTTCCTTTTGATTTTGTCCTTGATCTTGATTGGTTTTGATTGTTTTTATTTTGAACAAAAAGAACCTAAGATGTTGGATGATGATCTAAGGGATAACTTTGTTCGAGGGATGATGATTTGAATATGTGTTGGGAGAAGGATGCATCTACCCACACCTATTCAAATGAGATGATAATTTAGCTAAGCATACGAAGAAGGATGCGCTATGTATACCAAGCTAAACAAGATGATTTTGATGACTTTGACTAAGCATATGAAAAAGGATGCATCTACACATACCTAGCCAAAGGTGATTTTGATAATGTTTTCAAGGATTTAATTTCAAGGATTTGATAATGTTTGATTTTTCCAAAAAGGCCTAGCATTTAAGGGATGATTTCAAGATTTTCCAAAAGGTGATGGTGAGATGATGTTTGTTTTGATGTTTTGAAGGATGGATGAAAGGATTTTTATTTACTTTTGATCCTAAGATGAACCTAAAAAGACACTTTGTTTTCCTAGACCTAGGTATTGAAGAACATGCAAATGTTTCCTATAGACCTTTGTGACCAAAGAATGATTTAATTTCTGGATTTTGATCCAATGATCTTTGCTTTGGATTTTAAAATCGTGAGTTTTCAACACACATGAAAGTTCATTTTTCTTAGCTTTGCTTAATGGATTTATTTTACCAAAAAAACTTTCTTATGATTAAGTTTTCAAACTAAGATGTCCAATGTCTTAATTTCCTCAAACCCCACAAGATATGCTATGTAGAAATTCGATGAACTCAAGGCAAGGGTTTCCCTATAGTTTACTTAAGGAGACAAATCAAGATATAATCCAATGTTTAGAAACCTATAAGGACGTGAATCCCAAGGGCAAGCAATAACATATAGATTGAGTCAATGGTATTTGTCCCCAAAAGGGTTTGAAATTTAGATGACATTAAGTGTTTGTTTTTGAGATGTTTTCGATCAAGCAATGTATTTTTTAACCCAAGAATAAGTACAATCCTATGGATGTGTCAGACAATATTTGTTGGATTCCCACTTGGGCAAGTCCAACTATGCTTATCTTTAGCGAATGGTTAGATGCTTGACCCCACTGGCTCCCCTCCACGACAATCACTTATATGGGGCAGCCAAGCATCAACACCTATGAAAATCCCATGGCATGTTTTCCATTTCTACTAAAAGACTATAAAAGTGTGGGATGGCTTTAGAATGACCGTTCTTGCACCAACAAATGGATTAAAGGATTTTGGCAAATTTTAGCACATGGGTTTTAATAAGGACTTTTTGTTCATGGAGATTGACCCATACGGCAAGAGTCCCCTTTCGAATCCATCTTGTTGGAATCAATTGCGTGATATTGGCATTTCTTCCAATATCCTCATTTATATCCTGGTTGGAAATACTCTTGGCTTTAGAGTGTTACCGGTTGAGTCGTTCCCTTGGGTGAGTACTTTTTTCCCAAGGCAGGCCCTCTAGGATAAACAAAAGCGAATGAAGAAAAATATTCGTAACTCAATCAATCCTTGTTGGAAACAAAGAGAGAGAATATACACAATAATTCCCCCACTCACACTTGCACAAGATGTTCAATTTTAAACTCAAATTGAAGTGTGGAGGTGATTGCTTTGTCTCAACCCAAAGTCATGAAAAAGGCCTTTTGATTCTCAAGATCACTATAAAGTGCGAGAGAAGCGCATACATCCTTTTTCAATGCCTTTAGTTCAAGTAAGCTTCACAAAAAACAAAGTTACACTTGTTCTTTTTAAATCCACAAAGAAAAATGTGAGTTCCTTTTAAGCACCAAATGACAAGTGAGAGACATTTTTTTCAATTTGTTAACCAAAAACAAACTTTAGTATGTTGTTGATCCTATTGTTCGTTTTAGCCCTTTGCAAGAAATAAACAAAAATATTCTTTTTAAACCCAAAGGAAGTTAGTATCCTAAGAAAGAAGTGCTAATAATTCCTTGAAGAAGTGTTAAACAAACACTAAAGTGTTTAAAAACACTTTGATTGGATGGCATATCATCATCATGCTCCTCCTTCCTTTGTTTTTGATTTCCAACCTACAAGTGAGAAAAAACCAGCCAGATTCTGGAAAATACAGAAGTTAAAAACTAGAAAATAGAATACAAATTGATCATCAATCAAAAGGCATGTGCTAAAATTAAATTTCCCTTTTTACTCCCTTCTAGCGTTGCAACTCATAACTGCGTCACAGTTTGATTTCTAAGTGGTGCCTTCACAGCGCCGCTTACCAGTTAGCATCGCTCTGTGTTGGGATAGAAAGCTCAACTGCTTCGCACTTTTTGCCCAGCGTCGCAGTTTTCTTCCAACGTCGAAGTTTGATATTTTTTTGAAAATTCCTGCAAGTCAACAAGTCCAGCGGCAGAGTTAAAAATTCAAATATTTTGGCAGGACGAGTCCAGCGTCGTAGTTTCAATTTTTAGCGGTGCTATATAGCGACACTGAAGAGACAGCGGCGTGAAAACAGTGACGCTAAGCTCCCAACATTAGAATTTTTTGTGTGTGAGGAAAAAATGTACAAATTTTGAAAAAAACTGATTGAAAGTGAGATGTTGCCCTCCTTCTAGTGCGAAATGTGTGAACCCCAACCTTGGTACCTGCAAAACAACATGAATAAACAAGTTAGATAAGAGATTGCAAGCCAAGACAAGAGATTGCAAGCCAAAACAAGGATTCCCCATGAAATCCATTTACAACACTCAAATTAGGAAGAAAATAATGAAGAACTCAATAAAAATGCCAAAACAAAGATTGAATCCTAATTAGAATATGCAAACTCATGATCCCATGGGGGAATTGGTGCCAATTTGATGTGAAAATTGGCCCTTTCCCAATTCCTCAGATGCAAGCTTGATGTATTGAAGATAGTTGATCCACTTTGTTGATGAAGGATAAGAGCTCCAAGCCAAAATCTGCAAAACCTAACTATGATTCAAGAATGATTGATGAAATTTGATGGATATTTGAGCATGGTAACTTTGCATAATTTGTGGATGATCAAATGAGGAATTTAGCCTCTTATTTATAGAATGCCAAGAAGGATGAATGTCCAAATTTGATCAATGTGGGACTAACATTCATCCAATGGCATGATGCCACTTGTCAAGCTATGAATGGGTGAAGGATGTGCAAGATTTGGGGTTTGTGCCAATAAATGCATAATTTTGAATTTCAAATTTGTTGAAATGACATGCAAGAGGGAAAGGAAAATGCAATAAATGCCACTTGGCTCAAGGAAAAATACATGTAAGATGAATTTATTGCCTTGTTGGATGTACATGTTGACTTGGAATTTTTGAATTCAAATTGAGAGAATATTCCAAAAGATGCCTTGTGAGGAAAATAGAGATTTAATAAATGAATTAAATCTATTTTCATGTGCAACTTGCATTATCTCGAGGATGGGACATGATATGAGATTAAATTAATTAAGGGTTAATTAATTTAATGAGAGAGGTTAGATGATGTGACCTATTTGACTCAAATTTATGGATTTATTTAAATCAAATAAGAGAGGAATATGATAAGAGGTTAATTAAATAAGGATTTTGATTTATTTAATTAAAAGAGATGATGTTAGACTAAATCAAATAAGGTTTTAAATTATTTAATTTAATGGATAGACTTTAGATATTTAATCAAATAACTAATTATTTAATTAAATAGGGATAATTAGATCAGATGGATTGATTTAATTAACAAAAGATATTGACTTAATTAGATAAAATGATTTATTCAATTAAGGGAGGAATACTAATGAATTTAATCATATAAGAAGATTTGATTAAATGGTTAGACTGAGAGATGATTCAGGAAGAAACGATGTTAGTAAGTCAAGATCAGATGCACAATGTAAATCGATATATTTTGTGTGTCTAAAGGCATAGAAGGCTATGTCATGTGAATTTTGATAACATAGTCAAAGTAAGCTCCACTCAAGCAGCATGAGATCTACCTAAGCTAGTGAAGCCTACTAACACAATTTGCAAGGAGTGTCAGATGGTAAAACAAACTAGAGTCTCTTTTCAGAGAAAAAAAATCATTTAAATGGATTACTGGAGCTGGTGCATACTGATCTATGTGGTCCTTCCAGATTCAAAATTCTCCATGGTGAAAGGTAATTTATGTTGCTTATTGATGATTATTCTAGAATGATATGGGTTGCTTTCTTAAGAGAAAAATGTCAAGCATTAGAAAAGTTAAAAAGTTTCAAAGCTATGGCAAAAAAAGAGAAAGGTCTGAAAATCAAATGCATAAGGCCAGAAAGAGGTGGTAAATTCACCTCCAAGGAATTTAATTCTTTCTATGAAGAGCATGGAATCATAAGACAATTATCTACTCCTTGAACCCCTCAATAGAATGGTGTTGTAGAGAGGAAGAAAAAAACAATTTTGGATGCTACTAGAACAATGATGATTGAAGGAAATGTGCCTCACATCTACTGGAGTGAAGCTATAAGCACTATTGTGTACACTTTGAACTAGGTAAATGTAAATGGTAATTATGGTAAGACTCCTTTTGAAATATGGTTTGGTTCTAAGCCTACTGTTAAATACTTCAATCTCTTTGGAAGAAAGTGTTACATCAAGAGAGATGATGATATAGGAAATTTTGATGCAAGAAGTGATGAAGGAATATTTCTAGGTTACTCTACTAGAAGCAAGGCATACCGGTGCTATAACAAAAGATTGAGAAAAATGGTTGAGAGTGCAAATGTCAGAGTTGATGAGGATTTTGCTAGATCATCTAGATACTATGCATATGATTCAGATGAAGACAATACAAACAAAGGGAAGAATGTTCAGACACAGATTCAACTTCAAATTGTGCCATATGTTCTGGTAAGACAACTTAAATTTGTTCTGGTAAATCAAGATAGTCAGGAAGCAGAGACAAGTGCAAGTGCAGAAGAAAGAACAAAAGAATTAGAAGTTTGAGAGAATCCTAAAAATTTGAGGCATGTAAAGCTAAATCATTCTAAAAATAAAATTATAGGAGACAAGAATAAAGGTGTACAAACTAGAAGAAATATTGTAGAAGAATATTGCCTGATTTCCAAGCTTGATCCTAAAGATGTCAATGAAGCTTGCAATGATGAACACTGGATGGAAGCTATGAAGGAAGAATTGATGCATATTGAAAAGAATGATACATGGATACTTGTTCCCAGACCTAAAGATAAGAATGTGAATGGTACTAAATGGGTCTTTCAAAATAAGTTGAATGAACAAGGTGAAGTGGTCCATAATAAAGCAAGATTGGTATGTAAAGGGTATTCACAAATGGAAGGTATTGATTTTGAAGAAACCTTTTCCCCTGTTGCCTGAATTGAAGCTGTAAGGTTATTTCTTGCTTATGCTACATAAAAAAAATATAAATTCTATCAAATGGATGTGAAGTCAGCTTTTCTGAATGGTGAGCTAGAAGAAGAAGTATACATTAAACAACTAGATGGATTTCAATTTATTGATAAGGAAATCATGGTTTGTTGATTGAAGAAAGCTCTATATGGAATCAAGAAAGCCCCCAAAGCTTGGTATGCTATATTGGATAAATACTTACTAAATCTTGGATTCAATAAAGGTACTACTAACAACTTGTATTTCAAATTGGATCATGACAAAGTGTTAATTATTGAGGTCTTTATTGATAACATTATTTTTGGAGATGAAAATCTATGTATGAGGTTTGCTAATGAAATGAAGAGTGAATTTGAGATGAGTATGATTGGAGAGATGAATTTATTTTTGGGATTGCAAGTTACTCAGTTAGACAAGGGGATCTTCAAATCTCAATCCAAATATGTGAGAGAACTGCTGAAGAAGTTTGGCATGGATGACTCAAAACCTGTTGGTCATCCCATGGTAACTAGATGTAAGTTAACATAGAATGATGATTCTCCTAAGGCGAATCAAACAAGATACATGTCAATGATTGGTGGATTGCTCTATTTAACTCAAAACAAACCATATATTATGAATGTTATATGTATGGTTGCTATATTTCAGGTTGATCCAAAAGAGTCTCATGTGATTGTTGTTAAGAGAATCTTTAGGTATCTGAAAGGAACAATTGATTTTGAGCTTTGGTATCCTAAGGATGATGATCTTACTTTGAATGCATATACTAATTCGGATTGGGTAGGAGATGTAGATGATAGGAAGAGTACTAGTGGTGGTGCCTTCTTCCTAGGGAAGAAGCTGGTATCTTGTCTGAGCAAAAAGAAAAATTCCATTTCTCTATCTATTGTTGAGGTAGAGTATATTTTTGCTGCAAATAACTGTACTCAAGTGATGTGGATGAAAAAGATGTTGAAAGATATCAGAGTAGTATATGATGAACCTATTTCCACATACTGTGACAACTCAAGTGCAATTAACATATCAAAGAATCTGGTGCTACACTCTAAGACCAATCATATATCAATCAAGTTTCACTTCTTAAGAGAAAAAGTCAGTGAGAAAGAAGTCAGACTAGAGTATGTGCCTGCCAAAGAACAAATTGCAAAAATTTTCACTAAGCTATTGCAAAAGGATACTTTTGAGTATCTCAGAGGGATGCTAGGGGTGATTACCCCTCCTAATTTGAACTAAAGATGCATTTACTTGCATCAATCTATGTGCTTCATGGATATTTCCTGATCTGGATTGATTTTTTCATGGCTGCTACTCAGGGGGAGTAGTCAGATGTGTAGATATGTGGTTCAAAGCTTGTATGTGGGAAGATAATTCTTATCTTTTCCATTGATGTCAAAAGGGGAGAAGATTCATGTAAAAACTATTGCTTATCTAAAGTGAAGAGTCTTGTGGGGAGAAGATCATGCAGAAGAGGTCAAGGAAGAAGAGTCAGAATCTAAGGAGGAGTAAGTGTTGATTGAGAGTTGGGTTGATGTTGTTTTTCACATCATGTGTTGCCATCAATGCCAAAGGGGGAGATTGTTGGATGTTGTGGTTGTGTTGCTAATATGTGGTTGTCATTGATGTCAACACTATTAGCATTATTGTAGTGAAGGTTGTATATGTCGAGGATATTGAGAAAATTGTTAAAGAAAGAGTTCCAAGTTCCGAGTGGAACTATGAAGGTCATGAAGGTGTCTTGTTCTATATGTTGAAGATCAAATATTGTGGACTAAAGGGTCTATTTTTGAGTGTATCTACTCCATCCACTAGAAGTTTTAGAGGTTCACGTGAAGATTTGTTTGAGTTATGAAGATCTATGTTCTGATAATTTTTTGTGGTCTTTGTTAGTGTTCTTGATTAAAGTTGGTATAGTTCTGGTCATTCTGGTTGTTGTGGATGTTTCTCTATTATTTCTTGGTGCTCATGGATGTTTCTAGATTGTGCTCTATCTTTTTTGTATGTCCACATTGATCGGTGTGCTCATGGTCAAATATTTTTCTGGTATGTTTTGGTTTTCATGTTCTTGGCCGACATGATGGTTGTGGTGTGTTGTGGATCCTTGAAGATTTAATTTCGAATGTTTGGCATGCTTGAGGATATTTTTTGGGTCACATCATGATATTAGCCGATGGCATTTAATCCTCATTGAAAATTTGTTTATAAAAATTGGGCCGACATTGAAAATATGTCTTATATTTTGGCTGTCAAGGTTGTTGATGTAATTCCATGCTACAGATATATAAGAGCAATTGTTTGAGCGAAGCTAGTGTGTGCATAAGAGTGAATGTATGCTAGAGAAAGTGCAGATGTGTGAATAGTGTCCAAATCATTCGATTGTACAGTAGAGTGAGAAGAAGTTTGAGTGAAGTGTGAAGAAGGAACTTTTATGTGCTTAACTGGAATTGTAATCAGGCTTGTGAAGAAGCTATTTCCCCAATTCATACCCTATGGATCTAATCTTTATTGTTGTGTATTTTTGGGTAGTGATCCCTCTTGTATTTGAGCAGTGAGCTCTAGGCAGTGTGTTTGAATGCATGTGCATTCCCATTATTTTTCTTATAATTTTAACAGGCTATAATATTGTGGACTAACATCCACCATGGTTTTTCCCATAACAAGGTTTCCACATAAAAAATCTTGGTATTCTCTATGCTTTTGATGTGTTGTTTGTTCATGGTTTACTATTCATTCATCAGATCTAAGATTAAGTTAAATAAAGTTTGAAAAAGTTTAAATATTCTGTGACAACTGATTCACCCCCCTCTTAGTTGTCTTTCCTTGTTTTTCCAACACCTCTCCCTCTTAGGGGAGATTTGTTGTATAATGATTATATTAAATATAAGATCGTAGGTTCAACACCAAAGGATAGTTATCTAGTGTCCCCCTATGTAGTCTCTATGAAGGCTTTCATGATAGCACAGTAGCAAGTTGGTTCTTCCACCTAGAAAAAGGGAAAGGAGAAGCTTGCTCATGCTCAAGGGCCTTCTTCTTCCACATAATCTACCCCTGCTTCTACTTCCCACCGTGTTGTGGCACCTTCTACTCCTACTCCAATGCCTTGCATAGGAAGTGCGATGATTCCCACATGGAGAAAAGAAAAATGGTAGGTATTCAAGCTTCCTATTTTTCTCACAATTCCTAGGCATATTATATATGGAAAGGGGAAAGGTCCTTGTGGGGCTGCTCCTATGTCTCAGCCTCCATGACCTCCTACTACTTCTCTACCTTTCCCTAAGTTAGAGAAGGGAAGAGGCTTACTGCCAAGAAAATGATTTTTTTCTCCTCTTGTAGTTTCTTTTGCCTCTACACTTCTCCTCCTTCTCTTACCCAAGATCCTACCCTTCCACCAACCATGGTTGTGAAGGATACTCCTATGGTTGAGTAGCAACCTCTAGGATCTTCTCAAGCCACATCTTTAGCACCCATAACTGACATAACCATCTTGCACATGAGCGCAAGTGCAGGCCAAAGGCTCTTGTCGCTAACAAGAAACCATGTAAAAGATGGAGTGGGAACCAATGGACCCCATTTCTATATCTTCTTTTATTGTTTTGTCTTCTCTTGTTGTTCCTACTTTAGTTCCAATTGCCTATGTTCTACTTCTAGTTCCCTCAAAAGGCTCTAATGATGCTTGCCCCAAAAAGGTGTAGGTTTTTATTGCCCGCTCTATGGAGCCCCCTCTTTTGATGTCCCTCCCTTTTTTAAACCCATAGACATGTTAAAAACCACAGTGGTTTCTACTGTAGCTCTATCCTTTTCCTCATCACCTTTCACTTCTTCTATAGGGATTAAAATCCCCGATTGAAGTGCAAGTTGGAGGATGAACTCGCTTCAAGTAAAGGCTAGAAGAAGGGGTCACCTTCTTTGGAAGTGGTTTCTTTCTTGGCTTGTGTCATCCTCATGATGGTGGTGGCTCCTGCATCACTTGAGTTTGTCACTACGCCTCTCGATGAGGTTAGTAGTGGATCTTGGGTGCATCCTTCTTCTCCCACTTGATTGAAACATGACACTCTAGTGAAGTGCATGTTTAATTTGGTAAATGATATCTTGACATTATCCTCACTCTTTGGAAGATCGGTGAAATTTTCCTCTCATGATCTTGATGAAGAAGACCTTGATGTGCCTTCTTCCTTGGCCCTTGTTGCAAGAAATTCATAGGGTACTACCCTTGCTATCCTACCCTTGTAGAACCATCCATCCTCTCCCTATAATGATCTAGATTGGGAGTAGGAAGATCTACTGGTCCATGAGGATTACATTGGTACCTCTTATTTATATGTATATTATATTGTTTGTGTGTTTATGTTCTCTTGTGATTTTATTTTATGTTTGTGATCCTTCTTAGAGGACCCTTTCTACCCTTGTAGGTGTTTGAATATAGGTGCAAAACATTTGTCATGCACTTATTCTATGTTTATCATCATTCTTCTATATGTTGTGAATTTTCCTTTTGATGTTGGGGATGATACAAAGTGTTGGGGGAATTTAGTACATCTTCATGTTGAGCCAATTTTTATTTTTATTTTGTCTTCATGTGCTCTTCTTCACTGTCTGAGTACTTTGGGGATTTCTGACCATTCATCATACAATGTATTATATCTATTTGTATCTATGAATAGATCTGACTCTAAACTCTAAAATCCCCCAGTCTCTCTTAATTTTTTCATCTTTGTCTACTTCTTGATGTTGTGGTTTTTATGTGTAGTCCCTCGTGTGTGTGTGTGTGTGACAACATACCATTAAATACATCTCATCATGTGTTGCATGCCACAACATCTCTACCTCTCCTTTCTCTCCTTGGGATGACATGTACTCCTTTGCATAACACACACGATCCTAAGGTGGGCTACCATGATGTTCTAATTTTCAATTTGGTGAATTCCTTTGAAAATTATTCTTTGGTATCAAATTTTCTTTACAATGAATTCCTTGATGAAACAATCCATTATTAAAACCTATCATTTTCCAAATATGTCATTCTCTCAAGACTTCTAGATGAAATTTTCTTTTGAAAAGAATCTCATATGTGAAAGGATCTAAAAAATTTCCATTTAAAGAGGAAGACTTATTCTAAAATGATTTTTTTTGAAAACTTTCCTTTGAGAAGGAGCATTCTTTCCAACAAATTCCTTAATGAAATACCTTTCAAAAGGACTCCTTGATGAAAAAATAACTTGAAAAAATTTTGGTGTCTTTCAATTGGATAGTTCCTTTGAATGGACCCCTCGGTGTCTTGAAGGGTTTCCTACCAAAGGAACCCCCTTTCAAAACTTCTCCTTCAATTGAATTCTCTAGTGTTTTACAAAAATTAAGTATCTTTTATCTAATATTTGATGTCATTGTTTCTTGGTGTCAAACATTGTATCCTCATGGCTAGCTTGGGGAAAGCTTGACTAGACCCATCTTTATATGATTATCCTACAATGGAGTTTGCAACTTCTATAGGCTTACTTGACCAGTGTATTTGATCAAGCTATGTCTTATCATGTTGGCTTGTGTGTCTTATGAATGTGTTTCTTACTTATTTTCACCTAACATGTTTCTTTTGCAATCTAACATGTTTGTGGTGAGATCATAGCCTACTTTGCAGGATTGAGAACCTATGAAGCCTTCTCTCTTTCATAGCTTAATAGGACTGAGAACCTGTGGAGACTTTTCTCTCTCTTCACATCTAATTGTGTGAAATTGAAGATGTACTTCCTTGATGCTATTGGTATATTCTCTTTAATATCTTTATACTTTATCTTGTATTCACATTGACATGTATGCTCGTTAAAGTAGGGGGAAAATTTAACTGTGCAAATTTGCACCCTAGGAAAATTCCCCATTTATTTTACCTTTACTTTATAAAATATAAGTCAGATGATGCAAACCCACCACCATCATCTTATTCCTTCTGTGTGTCCTTGTATTTTTGCATTGGTGGAGGAATTTTTTTTGCTGATGTGCATGTGCCATGCAGACAACTATGTGCTACACTAACATGCTATCATGATTCTTGCCACTGTAATCTACAAAAGCATTATGTTTTCGGTTGGCTATGAAACTAATGTCTTCTATCCTTCCTTGATTGAAAAAAATAGACTTATTACCTCCATTTTTCAAGCATTTAATCTAACATTCTCTAACTTCTTTACTCTTGCAAGAAATTATCATTCATTCTTGCAACTTCTTTCACTCTCTCACTCTCTCAAGTTTTCTCTTGCTATCTTCTTGATGAATCTTTCTTAGCTTCTATACTATTTTTGTTACAATTCTACCATATTTGTAGGTTGATGAAGTGCCATTCTCTTGGTCTTTTGTCATCTTTTTCTCTCATCCATGAGTGCTAGTAGGGGGAAAGGCGATATTTATCTTGTTATTTTGTTTGCATCATTGTTCCTTATAGAGTAGCATCCAGGTTGTCTTTGCACTCTATTTGATAGCATACTTTATGTGTAAGGGTGAAATTTATAAGTATAAACAAGATAAAAATGGCGAATAGAAACTGATCTAATCCAAAATAATGATCTAGATATATGCCCATTACTCATGAAATGAACAATTAACAACACCAAATTCAATAAATGTAAATGAAATAAAGAAAGAGAAAATGAATTCACTAAACTAAATTGTTACTGGATCCTATGTCAAAGTGTGTTCACAAAGATGTTGTTGCTCGTACCAATGCAAAGCCTCCATTGTTGTGTGTGAGAGATTTTGAAGAGTGCACGTGCATTTGATCAAAGATTTTGGTTGAAACTTTGTCAGTGTCGATTTAAAATTACTTCGTTGTGTGAACTTTATTGATTCTCCGATCCTTTTTTGTGAGGAAAGAGGTTTGTTATATAGAATTTGTGATTTGAAATGGATGATCAAGATTGTGTAGTAGAATATCTTGATCGATGGTTGAAAGATGTTGAGAGGATTTAGATGGGCATAATCTTTGAAAATTGATTGCATGATTAGTGTGATTGAAGAAATAGATTGAATAATCTATGGGATTGAGAAATAGATTGATCAATCAAGAAACAGATTGAGCAATCAGTGATTCATAATTTTCTCAATCAGGAAAGTGGTTGAGAATGATTAATTAATTAATTATTTTTGTAGTTGAATGTGAAAATCAAGTTTGATTTAAATACAAAAAATGTTGTATTAGTTTGATTTTATTTTTGATGATGTTTTTAAATAGTTTATTCAAATTATTCAAATTTGGAGGGAAAGTGAGTTGATTAAATTATTATGATTTAATAATTTAATTGAATTAGGGGAATAAAGTGAATTAGCTACATAATTAAATAATTGACATTATTTAATTAATCAGGAGGAATAATGTTAGATTAGGACTTTATTAAATAAATGAAATTTATTTAATTGGTTGAAATTGATGAAAAAGTGAATTAATTAAATAATGTTGTATTATTCAATTAATAGAAGAAATTAAGGTTTTTGATGCCATTAATGTGAAATGCAGTGATATTTGATGATAATAATTCCAATGATGTGAAAATTTCATTTAGTATATGTGATAGGTGTTAGGTCAATTTTACATGTCTACACTTTTTATTCTCTCTTTATCATTTTTTCTATCTCGTTGCATATCTGGCTATCCATGGAGGTGGAAACACCAAAACAGGGGTCTATCTAAGGAAAACTTTGAAATGTAGCCAAAAAATTTTCTTGTTTTCATGTGTGCAAGTGTTGGTTCATCCTCTTGGAGTTGAAGTTGAAGACTCAAAGTGTGGGTTAAAAGGTATAGTTTCCTACTCTTTCTTTGTCATCTCCACATTAGAGTAATTTCCAGTATTCTTCTTGTTGTACTTTCTATTTCCTACATTTTCTTTATGAAACTGTAAAAATATGTTAGTCAGGTCATTATTAGGCCCTTTGTATTTTCTTTTTGTTTGCTAGTGTCATGTGGGTCATTAGTAGGCCCTTCACATTTTATGTTTGTTTGCTAGACCTTTTTTTGTATAGGATGTCAATGCATCCCTAAGATGCTAGTGCACCATGTTGGAGTTTTCTTCCCACGTTCTTTGAAAGTGAGCTATCGGGTCTATAGTCTAAAACCTTTAAGATTGGCTCACCTGGTTCTATATACACCTATTTTTGGTAGAAGGGAAAAATGGCATTATTTTCCCTTCGTTTTTATCCTCTCTCTCAACTCATCAAAAAACTTGAGATAGTTTAGGGAAATTCGTTTCCTTAGGCTCTTTCGTGACCTAGAGCCTTGAGGGTGACAAACCCACCTTATCTACAACCTCAAATGTGAATCACCAAATAGGTCAACACCAAACACTTTCACGGTGTAAATAAGTGAAGGAAAATGGCATCAAGGGTTAACTAGGACCTAAATCTACACTGACATGCATCACCCTACTTCTGAAAACAACTAACAACCTCCATAATCAGTACTAGCACCTAGGTTGACCAAACCTACACTAACACTAATAAGAGACCACATACATACTTTTCTAGGTCACGCACACAAAAACACTTCACATTATCCACATATCTTATAATACTCCAGCATCATCAAAATATTCTAAAACTTTATGGCAACCACTTGAAGCTAAGATCACCATATTTCTGTGCAACTAGACACACTACCATAGAACACAACATACTAACCAACCTTGCAGAAAACCTCAACACCTGAAACCTTAAGGAAATGAAGTTACAAACAATATAAGAACATTCCCAAATCTGCATGACAACAAACCTCATAGTGGAGAAATGCAGAGCAATCTCATTTCTCCTAGATAACCTTCTACATAGAAAAATAAACTCTCAAACTCAACTTCCACTGTTGTATGATCCAAATCTTTAAACTTTGAGTATAGAACCTCAAAACACCTATGATCATCATATTCAAAATACACAAGCATATCTTCAACCATGAAGAAATATGGAGCATAATACTAAACACACTTTTGTCACACTACACTCTTATTCAAATTTTATCAAAATCACTTGGATACCAAGTGAAATTATTGCAACTGCAACTCTTATCCATTAAGACATCAATGAAAACACTAATGACAACACCACAACACATACATACTAGCACAAGCACTTGAAAACACCGACCATTTCCATATTCTTGACATCAATGACTAACTATTAGCATCAATGACAACACCAATAACATAATTTCAACAATCTATCCCTTTGTCATTGATGGAAAAACCAGAGCTCTTTGGAAAACCATCAACAAAAAATGTAACCAACAAAAACTCTGCAACAAGGAACACTCCCCCTTTCTATCATCACTCTTTCTCTCTTCACTCTCTCCCTTTACCTTTGTTCTTCAGATACCATTTTCTCATCACTTTCTCTCCCCCTATCTAAGGTGTTCTTCATCCATTACTCTCCTATTTGATATCAATTGTTTCCTTGTGTGTTTTTTAGATTCACTCTATCCCCCTTTAACATCAATGGAAAAGGGAAACAAACTCACCATTGACACATCACCTGCATAGAGTTTTTCTATTCTACTCCCCCCCTTTGACATCTACATACATTACTTTGACACCACTTGCAACACCAACAAGAAAATTCTCTCTCTCCACACAACTCTTAGAGGCACAATATATGCTCCATCTAACTACACCAACCAATAATATGACTACCTACTCCCCCTAATATGTTGATGCAACACACTCAACTCCAAATCAATCAACAAAAAACAACCTTCAAGTCACAATTCTCACAAATTCTTCACTTTTCATAAAATCAACCTAACTCCTTGTAGCATTGCAAAACCACTCAATCGGGTATATCTCCTAGGTTCTCTCCTTTCACATCAGGACCAATAGGGTTTTAGACATCCATTTTTGTGTACATAAACATACCAATAGTTCACTATATGTTAATTTGCAACACTTTCACCAAAATAACCTTCTATGCTTTCTACAATTCAAATTAGGCCAAATTTCCAAAGGACCTTTCCTTTAAACATTTCACCAATCTTCCAAATCACTAGGGAAACAGTCCATAGGTTCTCAAACCATAGAATCCACAACGCATTTGCAAAAAAAATCACTCTAAAGAACCAAAATAGAAAACCCTCATTATTCTCCTAAAACTTAGGGTTTTACAGAAAAACACATTACCAGACCTTATCAAAGCTTGAAACCATATCCAACAAGACCAAATACCTCTACATAAACTCAATACACCATCACACAACACTGACCCACCATTTTACACACTTTGACATCACAAAACCTCTTAATTTCAGGAAAACTCAAGTTTCCTCACTAGGGCTTCATGCCCAACTCAATTCTTGACCTCCCTTGCACTCACTCACCATTATCACACCCTATTATGTATGATGCTGATCCATTCCTCAAGTTACAATGGCCATAGTGAGAAGAATGGGTCAATACTCCATTTTAAATGAATTTCAAACCTCAAATCTATGTGTTCAAACTAGTGAAAAAACAACAATAAAATGTACCAAAACTAATGAAAATCCTTCAAAATATATTCAAAAGAAAGGTAAGACAATTTATTAAGAAATTGCAAGGTAAATTGAATCAAGGAGGTACTATACGAGCCACACAGTTGCTGCTAACTTTAGGAAATACAAAAAAATGGTGAAAAACAAAGTATTATTAGTATTTCAATCTTCCAAAATGCTTCAACCAACTCTTTGATTTCTTCATGCTATTTAAGCTATTTCCCACCAAAACAAAACTTCTACAACTTCCTCAAATGACCTTTTGAACTTTTGAGACCATTAAACTTCCTAAACCTACCCTTTACAACTTTTGAAATTTTACAGTTTTGCACAATTTGCAATTTTTCCATATTTTGCACATTTTTGAAGTCACCACCTAATCACCTAGATATCATCAAATATGAATTATTTAGCATAAAAATGGTCATATTGACCTTATTTAGATAAAAACAACACCAAACCTAAAGCCTAGACATAATCAACCTAACTTGACAATTTTTCACCAATGGTGCTCCTGCACCATACACCCCAACTTAAAAAATTTCCAAGTCTCTTGGAAAAGATGTTATATATTGTCCTCCTTTGTGTTCTTTAGATCTCTGACCTTCTTGATCACTGTCCTCAAGTTCACCTTGCCTTTCCTTTTCATTTTTTTCCTTGATCTTCCCTTCATTTGTTTCTTGCTCCACCTGTTCTTTTTGTACTATGGGGTGTTTTTCCATTCTTTCATCATCATATTCTGACATTGCACTTTCCTTTACATTTGTACTCACACTTTCATCAGCTTTCATCAATTGCTACTCAGCTTCTTGCTTATTCCACTATCCACTAGCCTCTTTATCTACATCTTCACCATTGTCAACTATACCATCAATCTTAACTATCTTTGTCTTTGTACCAAAAACCTTCCAATCCACTGTTGCATCATCATTACAAACTTTTGTCCTCTCACTCACTGTATTTTCAATTCCATCATCCCTTGAATGTCTTTTTACCTTTTTCCCTATTATAGGGCATATAACCATTCCAATCATGATACCATCACTCTTTTCTTTCTTTTCCAAAGGCTCTTCAATCTTACTCTATAGTTTACCAGTCTGAAACTCATTACCTTCAACTTTCCTTTTCCACACAAAAGTGTTCTTCTTTCCAACAACTGACTGATATCCATTTCATTTTTCCTTAAACTTTCCTTTATATTAGGTGGTATCAAAGTGGGTTTTTCTTGAGCGTGTGGATAGATTGCCGATCGTGAGGCAGTTTGCACCAGGACTGTGGTTTTGGGTTTGAGATATTCAAGATGCCTCCAAGAGTGATTCTTGGTAGGCATGGTGGTGCCAGAGGTGGCAAAGGTGGCATAAATGCTGGTGGAAGAGATCCATTGGTGGCTGATGGTTTTAGAGCCCTCCAGAGACAAATTGATGCATTGCAGGAACACATGAGAAGAGGGTTAAACTCGAGAAGGAGAGGAGAAAGTGAGGATGAAGAAGAGGTGGAAGATTCAGACATATAAGAGGAAGAAGTAATTGATCAAGATCAGATGCGGCTAATAAGGTCCATTTTGAAGATGAGAAAAAGACCCAGAATAGAAGTCCCTAGTTATTTTTGAAGTTTGAACCCAAAAGAGTTGATCGACTGGATCAATGAGATAGAAGAGTATTTTGAGTATGAAGAAGTAGAGGACCCAGATCGGGTTAAGTTTTCAAACTCATAGTTGAAGGGCCATGCCAATATTTGGTGGAAAGAGGTCCAGTTGGAGAGAAATTGAAGAGGAAAAGGAAAGATCAGCATATGGGATCACATGGTGGAGAAACTAAAGAAGCAGTTCATACCAGTGGACTACGAGTTAGATATGCTGAAGAAATTGCAAGGGTTGAAGTAAGGAAGTAGATCAGTGAAAGAATACACAGAATATTTTCACAAGATGATCATCAGAATGGGCCATGCAGAGGCCAACAAGGAGAAGGTAGCTTGTTATCTTAATGGGTTATGATTGAGCATTCAAGAGGAGCTAAGCCTGGTCAGAATGAACATCATTGAGGATTCATACTAGTTTTCTCTGAAAGTTCAGGAGAAGCTGAACAAAAGATTTGACAGCAAGCAAAAAGGATGAGGAGGTCAAAGTGGAAGGGATAGTGGAAGATCTTTTGGAAGCCGAAATGAGGATGAAAGGAAAAATGAAGATGTGGGTACCAGTTGAAGCTAGAAGAATGATAACTTCTACCGCCCTCATGATCAAAACAGTGGTGATCAAAGAGGTAGAGGATGAGGAAGATCTGGGGCCAGGACTCGGAAGAGGTGGTTTCAAAGGAACTTGTTTCCATTGTGGTGAAGAAGGGCATCGAGCCTATGAATGTCCACAACACCAAGGAAGGATAGACAAAAGGACAGAAGGTCATGGAAGGTTTGCACATGCAAATGAGGAGGCTCAATCCTAGCATTCAGATGATGCGGAAAGGGGAGAAGCCCTAGTGGTTAGAAAAGCCTTGGTGACTAAAGAGAAGGAACCATAACAGAGGAAGAATCTATTTCACACAAGGTGCAAGTGTGAAGACAAATGTTGTGATGTCATTATTGATAGTGGGAGCACTGATAATTTGGTGTCATAAGACATGGTTATGAAGTTGAAGCTAAAAAGGGAAAGGAATCCACATCCATATCAGATTTCCTAGTTGTAGAAAGACCGCAAAGTTCTAGTCAATGAGTAGTGCCTAGTGAAGTTCAAGATTGGAAGCTATCATGATGAGTTACTCTATGATATCATCCCCATGGTTACATTTCACATGTTGTTGGGGAGGCCGTGGCAGTTCGATAGGCATGCTATACATGATGGCCATGCAAACACTTATTCCTTGATGAAGGATGAAGTTCTCCATAAGTTGAAACCCCTGAAGAAGGATGAAAAAAAGGTATGCAGTAGTGCTAGAATTTTTTTTGTCAATGGAAGGAAATTTTTAGAAGGCATGAAGCATGAGCGTATGTGTTATGCATTGATTCCTAGAATGGAAAAGGAAGATAGTGAGAAGGTGCTAGTAGAAGTTTATGGACTATTGGATGAGTTTCAGGAGATTATTTTTGATAACATACCTAAGGATTTACCACCAATGAGGAAGATCAATCATTAGATTGACTTGATCCCTAGAGCTAGTTTTCCAAACAAGGAAGCTCACAGAATGACTCCTATCGAAAATGAGGAGTTGAACAAACAAGTTTAGGAGTTGTTGAGAAAGGGTTTGATTCGAGAGAGTCTGAGCCCATGTGCAGTACCTATAGTACTAGCACTAAAGAAGGATGGGGAGTTTATGTTGTGTCTTGGGTTTGCTCCCTTGTCATCTAATCTTCTAGATCAAATTCTTCTTCAACATCTTCAAACTCTTCCCCATCTTCATCATCCTCTAAATCACTGCATTCAACTACTTCTCTTCTCTTATTGGTTTCTAAGGCTTCCAACCTTTCTCTCAATTCTCTAATCTATCTTATGCACTGACTCTTCAAGTCATTCATCTCCATTGACACATTATTTCCTTTTGGAGGCATCTTCACAATCTTGCCTCTTCACATTCCAATCTTTCTTTCACAATGTACAACTTTCTTCTACAAATATTTGGTACCTTTGCTCTGAAACCACCTGATGTAATCAATAGAGGTCCTACAACACACTCAAATCAAAATAAATCAACAACAACCACCTTCAAGTCACAATTCTCACAAATTCTTTACTTTTCATTAAATCAACCTAACTCCTTGTAGCATTGCAAAACCACTCAATCAGGTATATCTCCTTGGTGTTGTCCTTTCACATTAGGACCAAAAATATTTCAAACACCCATTTTGGTGTACATAAACATACCAATAGATCACAATATGTTACTTTCCAAAACTTTCACCAAAACAACCTTTTATGCTTTCTAGCCTTCAAATTAGGCCAAATTTCCAAAGGAACTTGCCTTTAAAATTTTCACCAATCTTTCAAATTACCAAGGTAGTAGTCAATAGTTTCTCAAACCACAAAATCCATAACTCGTTTTTAAAAAAAATCACTCTAAAGAGCCAAAACACAAAACCCTCATTATTCTCCTACAACTTAGGGTTTTACAGAAAAAAACATTACCAGATGTTATAAAAGTTTTCAACCATCTCCAATAGGACCAAATACCTCTACATAAACTCAATAAACCATCACACAACATTTCCCCACCATTTTACACACTTTGACATCATAAAGCCTCTTAATTTCATTAGGAAAACTTAAGCTTCCTCACTAGGGCTTCATGCCCAACTCAATTTGTGACCTCCCCTGCACTCACTCACCATTATCACACCCTATTATTGATGATGCAAACCCATTCCTCAAGTTACAATGGCCATAGTGAGAGGAATGGGTCAATACTCCATTTTAAATGACTTTCAAACCTCAAATCTATGTGTTAAGACCGGTTGTGAAAAAACAACAATAAAATGTACCAAAACTAATGAAAATCCTTCAAAATGGATTCAAAATAAATGTAAGACAATTTATTAATAAATTCCAAGGTAAATTGAATCAAGGAGGTATTGTATGGGTCATACAGTTACTACTAACTTCAAGAAATATAGAAAAATGGCTAAAAACAGAGTGATTAGTATTTAATCTTCCAAAATGCTTCCACCACATCTTCAAGTTCTTCATGTTATTTAAGATATTTCCCACCAAAAAAAAAACTACTACAACTTCCTCAAATGGCCTTTTGAACTTTTGTGACTATTAGACTTCCTAAACCTACCCTTTACAACATTTTTAAATTTTACAATTTTGCACAATTTCCAATTTTTCCACATTTTGCACATTTTTGAAGTCTTCACCACCTAATCACCTAGATATCATCAAATATGACGTATTTAGCATCAAAATGGTCATAGTGACCTTATTTAGATAGGAAAAACAACAAACCTAAAGCCTAGACATAATTAATCTAACTTGACAATTTTTGACCAATGGTGCCCCTGCACCATACACCTTAAATTAAAAATTTTCCAAGTCACTTGGAAAAGATGCTATATCTTGTCCTCCTTTGTGCTCTTTAGATCTCTAACCTTCTTGATCACTATCCTTAGGTTCACCTTTCCTTGTATTTTCACTATCTTTTTCTTCCTTGATCTTTCCTTCATTTGTTTCTTGTTCCAATTGTCCTTTCTGTACTATGGGGTGTTTTTTCATTCTTGCATCATCATATTCTAATATTTCACTTTCATTTACATCTATACTCACACTTTCATCAGCTGTCATCACTTGTTGCCCAGGTTGTTGCTTATTCCAATGTCCACTAGCCTCTTTATTTGCATCTTCACCACTGTCAATTGTACCATCAATCTTAACTATCTTTGTCAGACCTGCAACTGTGTTTGTCTCTATACCAGCAACCTTACAATCCACTGTCCCATCATCATTACAAACTTCTGAACTCTCATTCACTATTTTTTCAATTCCATTATCCCTTGACTGCCTCTTTACCTTTTTCCCTATTATAGGGTACATAACCATTCTAATCATGATGCCATCAGTCTTTTCTTTCTTTTCCAAAGGATCTTTAATCTTACTTTTCACTTTACCATTTTGAAACTCATTACCTTCAACTTTCATTTTCCACACAAAAGTATTCTTCTTTCCAAACACTGGCTGCAAGTCATTTTCATTTCTTCAATCTACTGTTTGCACTTTGTCAATCCTTGCATTGGCTGCCAAACTCATGTTTATACCTTCATCAAGATTTACATATGCCTTTCTCCCTAGCACGATAATCTCACCTTTTTCACTTACTCCATTCAATGGAGTTAGTATGTACATCTTCCCATCTTTTCTATTGTATATTTATTTTCTCTTCCATTATACATGGATGACCTATCAAATTGTCAGGACCTTCCTAGCAACATGTGGAAGTAATTCATGGGTAATATATCACAAACAATTTGATCTCTACACTGACCAATCTGAAACTACACTATAGCTTCTTCACTCGCCAACATAGACTGATGATCACCAACCTATGATACCTTATAAGGCTTTTTTCTAGGCATTTTCTCCAAATACAATTTATCCACCATTTCACTACATACAATGTTATCAGTACAAGCTAAATCAACTATTACTTTGCATACCTTTTTTTTACATCTACAAGATGTCCTAAACAATGCTCTTCTTTGAAGAAGCTCTCTTTCCTTTATTTTCTTGAAGACTTGATTCTTCATCACCAACGTCTCACCTACTTCAGGAGCAACACAAAGTGTATTGGAGTTTGGACTTTTAGCTTCATCTTCATGAACTATTTGGGATCTCCTATCATTATTCTTTTCTCCTCCACTTGAAGTTGAACCAACTTCTCAGGGCACTTCCAAGAAGGATTACCATATTCTTGACAATGGTAACACCTACCTATAAAAGTGTTAGAATTACTTCCACCTCCAAATCTACCCCTTGTGCCTCTATATCCTCCTCTAAAATATGCAAATTTCTCATCTCTTTTGCTTGGATCTTCTTGATTTTCATTTTCCTATCTTGTAGTAGAGAAAGATCCTCTTCCTCTCATTGTGCTGCCTCTTCCTCTAACTATTTTCTCGTCTTCTTTTTACTTTTTCTTCAGCCTTTAATGCCATTTGATAACATTCCTCCATGCTCCTAGGATTTTTCAAAGCCAACTCATCCTATATGTTCATTCTCAAACCACCCAAGTACCTAGAAATCTTCTCATCTTCATTTTCATTATGGTTAAATCTCATACTTAATTTGTAAAATTCTTCTGTGTATTCCTTTACTACCATTTCCTTTTTCCTTAAACTTTTCAATCTCTTAAACATTTAAATTGAATAATCTGAAGGAGAAACTTACCTTTTAACCTAGCTACCATCTTGTACCATGCCACAATTTTGCACTTTACTTTCTTCCTTCTTTCTAATTGTTGTTAATCCCACTATACAAGTGCATGACCTTTTAACTTTGTTTTTGCAATCTTGACTCTATGTTCCTCTGGAATGTCCTCACACTCAAAATACTTGTCCAAAGATGATATCCAATCTAACAACTCTTCTTCATTCATATTTCCATCAAAATTTTGAACATTTATTTTCACCTTGTACTTGTCACTTTTACCTCCCTTCAATAACTTGGCCATTCTCTGATCTTCTGGATCAAGTTTTCCTTAAACATCTTGAAGCTCATCCTCAACATCACTGCTTTTAATTTCTTATCTTCTCTTATTGGTTTCTAAGGTTTCCAACCTTTCTCTCAATTCTCTAATCTCTCTTATGTACTGACTCTTCAAGTAATTCATCTCCTTTGACACATTCTTTCCTTTTGGAGGAATTTTCACAGTCTTGCCTCTTCACCTTCCAATCTTTCTTTCACAATCTACAACTTTCTTCTACAAATTTCTAGTACCTTTTCTCTGATACCACTTGATGCAATTAGGGGAGGTGCTACAACACACTCAACTCAAAATCAATCAACAACAACAACCTTCAAGTCACAATTCTTACAAATTCTTCACTTTTCATCAAATCAACCTAACTCCTTGGAGCATTGCAAAACCACTCATTTGGGTATATCTCCTAGGTGTTTTCCTTTCACATCAAGACCATCAAGGTTTCAAACACCTATTTTAGTGTACATAAACATACCAATAGGTCGCAATATGTTACTTTGCAACACTTTCACCAAAAACACCTTCTACGCTTTCTAGCCTTCAAATTAGGCCAAATTTATAAAGGAAATTTCCTTTAAACTTTTCACCAATCTTCCAAATCACTAGGGAAACAATCAGTAGGTTCTAAAACCATATAATCCACAACTCATTTGCAAAAAAACTCACTCTAAAGAGCCAAAACAGAAAACCCTCATTATTCTCCTAAAACTTAGGGTTTTACAGAAAAACACATTACCTAACCTTATCAAAGCTTGCAATCATCTCCAATAGCAGCAAATAATTCTGAATAAACTCAATACATAATTAAACAATGCTGCCCCACCATTTTACACACCTAGACATCACAAAACCTCTTAATTTCAATAGGAAAAGTCAAGTTTCTTGACTAGGAATTCATGCCCAACTCAATTCTTGACCTCCCCTACACTCACTCACCATTCTCACACCCTATTATTGATGATGTATACCCATTACTCAAGTTACAGTGGCCACAGTGAGAGAAATGGGTTAATACTCCATTTTAAATGACTTTCAAACCTCAAATATGTGTGTTTAGATCGGTTGTGAAAAAACAACAATAAAATGTACCAAAGCTAATGAAAATCCTTCAAACTAGATTCAAAAGAAAGGTAAGAAAATTTAGTAAGAAATTCCAAGGTAAATTGAATCAAGGAGGTACTGTACGGGCCGTATAGTTGCTGCTAACTTTAGGAAATACAGAAAAATGGTGAAAAAATAGAGTATTATTAGTATTTCAATCTTCCAAAATGCTTCAACCATCTTTTCTTCAAGTTATTCATTTTATTTAAGCTATTTCCAACCTAAAAAAAACTGCTACAACTTCCTCAAATTTCCTTTTGAATTTTTTTGACTGTTAGACCACCTAAACCCGCCCTTTACAACTTTTCAAATTTTACAATTTTGCACAATATCCAATTTTTCCACATTTTGCACATTTTTGAAGTCTTCACCATCTAATCACCTAGATATCATAAAATATGACTTATTTAGCATCAAAATGGTCATAGTGACCTTATTTAGATAAAAACAACACCAAACCTAAAGCCTAGACATAATCAACATAACTTGACAATTTTTTACCAATGGTGCCCTTGCACCATACACTCCAACTTAAAAAATTTCCAAGTATCTTGGAAAAGATGCCATATATTGTCCTCCTTTGTGCTTTTTATATCCCTAACCTTCTTGATTACTTTCCTCAAGTTCACCTTGCCTTGTCTTTTCATTTTCTTTGTCTTCCTTGATCTTTCCTTCATTTGTTTCTTGCTCCAACTGTCCTTTCCGTACTGTGGGGTGTTTTTCCATTCTTTCATCATCATATTCTAACATTGCACTTTCCTTTACATTTGTACTCACACTTTAATTAGTTTTCATCACTTTCTTCTCAACTTCTTGCTTATTCCACTATCCAATAGCCTCTTTATCTGCATCTTCACCACTATCAATTGTACCATCAATCTTAGCTATCTTTGTGAGACCTACAACTGTCTTTGTCTCTGTACTAGCAATCATTACAAATTTTTGTCCTCTCAATCACCATTTTCTCAATTCCATCATCCTTTGACTATATTTTTATATTTTTCCCTATTATAGGGCACACATTCATTCCAATCATGATACCATCACTCTTTTCTTTATTTTCCAAAGACTCTTCAATCTCACTCTACACTTTACCAATCTAATACTCATTACCTTCAACTTTATTTTTCCACAAAAAAGTGTTTTTCTTTCCAACAACTAAATGCAAGTCATTTTCATTTCTTCTATCTAATGTTTGCACTCTATCAAGCCTTGCAATGGCTACGAAACTCATTTTTACCTTCATCAAGATTTACATATTCCTTTCTCCCTATCATGATAATCTCACCTTGTTCACTTACCCCTTCATTCAATGGAGTTAGTATGTACATCTTCCCATCCTTTTCTATTGTATATGTATTTTCTCTTTCATTATACATGGCTAACCTATCAAACTACTAGGGGCTTCCTAGCAACATGTGGCAACAATTCATGGGTAATATATCACAAACAACCTTATCTCTATATTAGCCAATCTAAAAATCCACTATAGCTTGTTCACTCACCAACATAGACCAATGATCACTAATGCATGATACCTTTTATGGCTTTTCTGTAGGCACTTTCTCCAAATACAATTTATCGACCATTTCAATAGATACAATGTTATTAGTACAACCTAAATCAACTATTACTTTGCATACCTTGTTTCTACATATGCAAGCTATCCTAAACAATTCTCTTCTTTGAAGTAGCTCTCTTTCCTTTGTTGTCTTCAAGACTTAATTATTCATCACCAACATCTCACCTACTTCAGAAGCAACAAAAAGTGTATTCGAGTTTGAACTTTCAACGTCATCTTCATGAACTATTTGGGCTCTCCTAGAATTCTTCTTTTCTCATCCACTTGAAATTGAACCAAGTTTCTCAGGGTACTTCCAAGAAGGATGACCATATTCTTGATAGTGGTAACACCTACCTGCAAAAGTGTTAGAAATCCTTCCTCCAAATCTACCCTTTGTGCCTCTATATCCTCTAAAATCTGCAACTTTCTCATCTCTTTTTCTTGGCTCTTCTTGATTTTCATTTGCTTGCCTTGGAGTAGAGAAAGATCCTCTTCCTCTCATTGTTTGACTCTTCCTATAAATTTTTTCTCTTATCTTCTTTTTAATTTTTCTTTAGCCTTCAATTCCATTTGGTAACATTCCTCCATGCTCCTAGGATTTTTCAAAGCTAACTCATCCTATATGTTGATTATCAAAACTCCCAAGTACCTAGCAATCTTCTCATCTTCATTTTCATTAGGGTTATGTCTCATACTTAATTTGTAAAATTCTTCAGTGTATGCCTTTACATCCATTTCCTTTTCCCTTAAACTTTGCAATCTATTAAACATTTGAATTGAATAATCTAAAGGGAGAAAATTACCTTTTAACTTAGCTACCATCTTGTCACATGCCACAATTTGGACTTTCCTTGCTTCCTTCTTTCTAATTGTAGATAATCTTACCATATAAGTGCATGGCCTTTTAACTTTGTTTTTGCAATCTTGACTCTCTATTCCTCTAGAATGTCCTCACACTCAAAATAATTGTCCAAAGATGATATCAAATCTAACAACTCTTCTTCATTCAAATTTCCACCAAACTTTTGAACATCTATTTTCACCTTGTACTTGTCACTTTTAATTACCTTAAATAACTTGGCCATTCTCTGATCTTCTAGATCAATTTCTTCTTCAACATCTTCAAACTCATCATCATCTTCATGATCTTCATCATCCTCTAAAGCACTACTTTCAATTGCTTCTCTTCTCTTATTGGTTTCTAAGGCTACCGACCTTTCTCTCAATTCTTTGATCTCTCTTATGTACTGAATCTTCAAGTCATTCATCTCCTTTGACACCATTTTTCCTTTTGGAGGCATCTTCACAGTCTTGCCTCTTCACCTTCCAATCTTTCCTTCACAATCTACAACTTTCTCCTACAAAGATCAGGTACATTTTCTCTTACACCACTTGATGCAATTAGGGGAGGTCCTACAACACACTCAGCTCAAAATCAATCATTAACAACAACCTTCAAGTCACAATTCTCACAAATTCTTCACTTTTCATCAAATCAACCTAATTCCTTGTAGCATTGTTAAACCACTCAATCGAGTATATCTCCTAGGTGTTTTCCTTTCACATCAAGACCATCAGGGTTTTAGACACCCATTTTGGGTCACATGAACATACCAATAGGTCACAATATGTTACTTTGCAACACTTTCCCAAAACAACCTTCTACACTTTCTACCCTTCAAATTAGGCCAAATTTCCAAAGGACCTTGCCTTTAAAATTTTCACCAATCTTCCAAATAACTAGGAAAACATTCAGTAGGTCCTCAAACCATAGAATCCACAACTCATTTGTAGAAAAACTCACTTTAAAGAGCCAAAATAGAAACCCTCATTATTCTCCTAAAACTTAGGGTTTTATAGAAAAACACATTATCAAACCTTATCAAAGCTTGAAACCATCTCCAATAGGACCAAATACCTCTTCATAAACTTAACACCATCACACAATGCTGCCCCACCATTTTAAAAGAATTGACATCACAAAACCTCTTAATTTCAATAGGAAAACTCAAGTTTCCTCACTAGGGCTTGATGCCCAACTCAATTCTTGACCTCCCCTACACTCCCTCACTTACCATTCTCACACCCTATTATAGTGGCCACAGTGAGAGAAATGGGTCAATACTCCATTTTAAATGACTTTCAAACCTCAAATTTGTGTGTTCATTTTTGTGAAAAAACAACAATAAAATGTACCAAAAACTAATGAAAATCCTTCAAAATGGATTGAAAAGAAAGGTAAGACAATTTATTAAGCAATTCTTAGGTAAACTGAATCAATGAGGTATTGTACAGGTGTATAGTTGTTCCTAACTACAAGAAATATAGAAAAATGGTGAAAAATAGAGTATTATTAGTATTTCAATCTTCCAAAATGCTTCAACCACCTTCTCTTCAATTTATTCATGTTAGTTAAGCTATTTACCACAAAAAAAAAAACTGCTACAACTTCCTCAAATTTCCTTTTGAGCTTTTGCGACCGTTAGACTTCCTAAATCTGTCCTTTACAACTTTTCAAATTTTACAATTTTGCACAATTTACAATTTTTCCACATTTTCCACATTTTTGAAGTCTTCACCACCTAATCACCTAGATATCATCAAATATGACTTATTTGGCATCAAAATGGTCATAGTTACCATATTTAGATAAAAATAACACCAAACCTAAAGCCTAGACATAATTAACCTAACTTGATAATTTTTGACCAATGGTGCCCCTACCCAGAGGTAGGCTTCAACATTAGTCTAGGACCAAGAATGTATCTTGAATGCTCAATTGGATAGATTCACCAACTTATGCATATAATTGAAATGAGGGGAAATGACCCCTGACTTTTTACGAAGATACTTGAAATTATATTTAGGAAGAGACTAAAAATTATATATGCAATTTGATCTTTTGTAGGCACATACTCTAGGTTCACCTTATTCTTTGTAACTTTCTCTCTTAGAAAGTGATATCAGATCAAGATATATTTTTTTCTTGAATACATTAATAAGTTCTTTGAAATATTGATAACACTTGTATTATCACATAAGGTAGAAATAGGTTTATCATATGATACTATGATATCCTTCAATTTTTTTCATCCATAACACCTGTGTGCAACATGATGCTATTGTAATGTACTTTTCCTATATAATAGATAATGATACTAAATCCTAATTTTTACTCAACCATGAAACTAATCTGCTTCCAAGAAGGAAAGAATCACCACTTGTAGATCTTTTTTCATTTTACAACTTGCCCAATCTGCATCGTCATATACACTCAAGGAAAAATTAGTATCCCTAGGATACCATAAACTAAAATATGGAGTGCTCTTCAAGTATTTGAATATCTTGTTTACTACTATAACATGTGACTCTCTAGGATCTTCATTAAATCTTACCACAAGACAAATTGAATGCATAATATCTAGTCTAGTAGTAGTTAGGTATAACAATCCACTAATCATTGATTTGTACTTACTTTGATCTATCTTAGGAGATTCATCATTCTTTCTCAACTTTCAAATCATAGGAATGCATACCGGTTTAGAATCCTCCATTCCAAACTTCTTCAAAATTTCCTTGACATATTTTGACTATGAAATGAAAATACCTTTTTCTGATTGACTGATTTGTAACCCAAGGGAGAAATCCATCTTCCCACACATTGACATCTCAAACTCTTTTTTCATCTCCTTTGAAAAATTCTTGCATATACCTATAATGGTGCAAATTTGTACCCTTAGGAAAATTCTCCATTTAATTTCCCTTACCTTAGAAAATGTAAACCTGATGATGCAATTTCACTACTGCCACCTTGCTTTGTCTACCTGGCCACATTATTTTGCATCAATGGGGGAATTTTTGTTGAGGACACATGTGTGGTGTGTGGATTTATGTGCATTGCACTATCATCCTAACAAGATTCCTACCCCTAGAATTAGCAAAGACATTATATCTTCCATTGGCTCCAAAAAGTAACATTCCCTACCTCCCTTGACTAAAAAATTTGAATTGTTACCTCTATTTTTTCCTATTCAAATATATCAAATTTCATTCCTCCACTCTCTCTACACACTCTTTGTATCTTCATGCAATTTCACACATTCTAGCTCACACTCTTCACTCCATTCTTGCTTCTACACCATTGTTTTTAGGTACAAGCTCTTCATTTGGCTCCAACATCACATTCTTTTTGCAACACCATTGCTATCAAAGAATTGTTAAGCTTCATCTCCTCTATGTAGTGGCATCACTCTCTTCTTCTTGCTATTGGCCTTGAGAGCTCATAGTCAAGAAGGTAACATTATGTTTGTTTACTTTGTTACATAATTTTGTTTATTGGATAACATTATAGTTGTCTTTGCTTTCTATCTACTGTTATCACTTCCTTTCTAATTTATCAATTTCTATACTTTGTGGCTATTTGGACTTTTGTGGAGGTGGAAACACCAAAACAAGGGTCTAACTGAGGAAGACCTCAAATAAAACCCAAAAAAATTATCATCTCCATGTGTGTAGGTACGTTCGAGTGTAGCTAATTGGAGAATCAAACCGTGGGAAGCTTGGTATCACTTTCTATCTTCTCCTTGTCATTTCTAACATAATACTTTGTAGTGTCCTTTTCATTGTACTCATTGTTTTAGTAATTTTTATTCTTTATCAAAACATAAAACATCACATATTCAAGCAGTTAGTAGGTTCCTTGCATTTTTGTCTATTTTCTAGAACTCTATCTTTACGGATGCCAACACATCCTTGAGACACCAAAATGTTGTGTTGGAGTCTGAGACCATGTTTTCATCCTCAGACAATGAGTCATTTGGGTAGAAAATTGAACCTTAGAAATCGGCTCTCCTAACTTCATGATCATTTAGCTTTAGTAGAAGGAAAGTGACAAGTTGTTTTCCCTTCCTTTACAACCTTAGTACCTTTTCCTTTCTAATCTATCTAGCAAACATGAGGTATTTTAGGTCAGCTTGTTTATTGTGGCTCTCCATGACCTAGAGTCCTAGGGGTGATAGGTCCCCCTTCTCTACATTTTGGTGAACCCGACGTGAACCCTTTGTCACTATTTCTTTGTGTCAAAAAATCTTCTCCCAAATCTTGAGTGTGTTGTATACTTGCATGTTGTAAAGATTTATAAGCTTTACAACTCAATATACAACCTCTAGGTACATTTTCAAAAGAAGCATGTGACATTTAGAGATGGATTTTGCGAAGGTCACTATGGGTATTACCTATGAAGAATTGACCTTTGAGAAAAATACAAGTTTTACTAGTCCCTTCAATGAAGAACCTCACATTCCTACTCCCATCACTTCTTCTTTTGCTTCATCTATAGAGGAGGATGAGGCTATCAAGGTCACCACCAAACAACTTCTATCCCTAAATAGAAGGCTTTTGGATTTTTGGGAGTATTTGGGAAAAGAAAGAGTCACAACCAAGGTTGTTAAGGTTGTTAATGACTTGAGAGTTATGTTGGATAAGGATTAGGTAGGTCTTGAATTCCTTCAAGGAATTACCAACATAGTGTACACTCATGTCCCATCATACAACCCTAGGTCTGGCATTTCCTAGACCATAGAAAGACAAATAAAAGTATTGATGCTGAAGGTGTTGATGTGCATGGCTAATACTAGCATGTTTGTAAAAACTACTGCTACTCCTTAGGAACCCCCATGGTTAAGGTAAAAAGGGTACCCATAGGTTTCAACTCTTCTAGCTCCAATGTTCTTGGTGGTAGTTTTGGAACCCATGTTGGTCTTGGTGGTGGGGTTGGAAAGGGGGTTGGTGACCTCGATGGCTCTGGTGGCTCTGGGGGCAGTTCCATTAGTTGCATTTCCTCTTTTAACCCTATTTTGAATTCCTTCTTAGAGAACATGGGTCAGATGTAGAATCATCTAGCGAACTTTTCCAATGCTAATTCATAGCCTATCTTTCAACCCTTTTTCATCACAATCCTTTGTCAATAGAAATTCAAAATACTTCTATCGCTCAAGGGATGGAGATTCTGAAATTCAAGAAATATGGTGGTAAGGAAGATCCTCAAACACACGTCTTGGCATTCAACTCCATGTGCACAAATTTCTTTAATCATGATGCTTTAATGGATAAATTGTTTCTAAGGTCTCTAAGGATACTACCCTTGAGTGGTATTGTTCCTTACCAGAAAATTATATCTTTTCATTTGGTTAGTTGGTAAATTTGTTTCTCTAATATTTCTCGGTTAATATTATACCAAAAATGACCTTTTCAAATCTTGTCTAATGTAAGGAGGGAGACAATGAGAAGATAAATAATTTTATCACTTGTTATCAAGAACTTTCTCACAAATTTCTTATCCTTTTCTTGACTTAGATGTTCAAAAGTTCTTTGTTAGAAACTTATGGAGGCCTTAGCAGGAAAAATTTTCTTTAATGAAATATCCTTCTTTTGTGTATCTATGTGTTACATACAAGAATACCAATAGATGCTTGCATAGCTTGAGGGATCTTCCTCATGCTCCTATTATGAAGGTTGGTTTGTAGTGTTGGTGTTTGGTAAGAACAAGATTGTTGCAAACGTGGTCTCTATGTCTAATGAAAAGAGCCTGAAGTGCAACAAGTGTTTTACAAAGTTATCAAATTCTTACACTTTTGTGTTGAAAATAGTATTAAAATATAAAGTCCTAACATTTCCAAACCCACAACCTCTTATCGAACCCTATCTTCATTGGTATGATAGCATCAATTCTTCTAGTACCACCAAATATATGGACATGCTATTGAAAGATGCATGTGCTTGCTTCATGACATCTAGGATCACATTGATGATGGTACTATCCATCTCGATGAGAATAAGAATAATTCTAATAATACTATTGCAAAGGCTAATAGAAAATTACAAATCTATATGGATCCATTTGTATCTCATTTTGTAAACTTAATTACTGAGCCTTCTACTTCTACTAATTTTATTCCATTGGACTATGTTAACATGGTCTCATTCACATGTATTCCTCCCTCTCAGCCTACAAGCAAATCACTAGACATAACCTTTACCTCACAAGATTTACCCATGAATAAAGAGCCTTCTCCCTTATACATGTTTGCTCGTTTCAATGGGAACATTGTAACTATTGTCCTAGTTGACCCCATGAGTCAAGTGAATGTTATAATGGAAGAAACATTGTTCATAAAATTTTTACATAGGGAGAAGTATGAAGAATAAAAGGCCACTATACACACACATGATGGAATCTCAGTCCCTCTTATTGGTTTTGTTACTCTTATAGTGTTGGTAGGACCTAGGGCTATGGATACTCCTTTTTTCATAATCCCAAAGTTGGAACTATTTAGGGTGAAACTAGGCATTCCATGGTAGGTTTCCATGAATGGCATCACTTTAGTGATTCATAAATGTCTCAAGTTCTCTCATGAATGATTTGTGCATGTTATGCATGACACTAGTTATAAACCACTAGTGTCATGTGGGGGATTCTTGTTAGACCACTTTTGGTCCACTTTAGTTAGACCTCTCCCTCTAAGGATAGACATGCTATATCATGCCTATATTAAGTATAAGACTAGGGGTATTATTCTAAAGGTGACCTATCCAATTTATGCCATCTCAATAAAAGGTTCCATGATTATGCAACAACAAGCTACCTCCTCCTTACACCAAAAGGGGAAGGGGAATCTTGCTCGTGACCATGGGGATTCCTCTTCTATGTCTTTTGCTCCATCCACTTCAACTTCTATCCTTGTTACAACATTCTTGTATCTTTCTCCCATGCCTTGCATGGGGAGCCCGATGGTGCTCGCTTGGTGAAATGCTAAGCATCAAGTATTTGAACTTCCCATCTTGCACACGGTTCCTAGACCAATTGTTTACGGTAAGGGGAAGGGTCCTTGTGGAGCTTCCCCCATGTATTGGAATCCACAACCTACTAGCATTATTTCCCATTCCCCTATGGTAGTGAATGGGAAGAGGCTCATGGCTGAGGCACTCATGTCTGCTTCTCCACTTGTTTTTGCTACTGCACTCCTTGCTCTTATCCTTATTTAGGACAATGTCCTTCCACCAGCCATAGTTATGGAGGACACTCCTATGGTAGAATAGGAGCTTCCCACCTCTTATCAAGCTATGAATTCTAGTGACTAGAGTTGACATAACCAACTTACATGCGAGTGCAAGCATAGGACAAAAGCTCCAACCGTTGAACAAGCTACATTGTAGAAGATAGAGGGGGGGCTAGTAGCTCCTATTTTTATATCTTCTATTATTTTTACTCCTTCTAGTTCAGTTCCAATTTCTTTAGTCCTACTTTTGACTCCTCTGGTGGATGTTGATGATCCTTACCCCAAAAGGGTGTAGGTGTTCATTGCTCCTTTCGTATAGCCTCCTCTTTTTATGTCCCTTATAGACATCTATCCATTTTTTAACCTATAAATGTTGAACACAATGGTGGTGTCTATCATGGCTCTATCCTCTCCCTCCTCTACCTTTTCTTCTTCTATGGGGATCCAACATCCTTTGCTGAAATGTAAGCCACATGATTACCTCACCCTGAGTGGTTGTTGAAAGAAGGGCTCAACTTCTTTGAGAGCTAGTCTTGTTTTGGCCTATGTCATCCTTGTGATAGAGGCAAAGCTTGCATCACCTAATTTTGTCTATACCTCTATTGAAGAGGTCAATAGTGGATCTCAGGAACCTCCTTCCTCTCTCACCTTGTTAACACATGTTAATCTTGTGAAGTGCATGTTTAACTCAATGTATGATGTCCTAGCTCTTTCCTTGATCTTTGCAAGATCAATGACCCTTACCTCACAAGATCTCAACAATGAAGACCTCAAGGGGCCATCTTCCTTGGCCCCTATTGTAAGAGAGTCAGAGGGTACTCCCCTCACTATCCTAACCTTCCAGGCTCATCCTCCCTCCCTATATAATGATCTAGATCAGGATCAAGATAACTTTCCAGTTAATGAGGAGTAGGGGTTGTACCTCTTCTTTATATTTAGATTATATTTATGTTTTTTTTGTTCCCCTGTGTTTGTATTTATGTGTTTGAGATCCTTCCTAAAGGACCCTTTCTACCCTTGTAGGTGCTTCGATACAGGCCTAGAATTTTTTTGTGAACTTCCTCTATATGTTGTTACTTTTATTTTTGATGATAACACATCTTCCATTGCTAGTGTAGCCTCCCCAAGCACATGACACACGCAAAGGAACAAGACCTATCAGCCAGATATACACAAAAGTCTAAGAAATCCAAATCAAGATGAAATGCAGCACCAAAGTTTCCAATTAGTAATGTGCAGATCACAGGGATGTTCCTTGAACATCCAAAAACACTTCCAAACACTTATTTCATACTGCCATGTCATCAATAGCCACTGTAGATCAAATAGTTATAAAATACTTTATTTAGGAAGCATAAAATACATAGCTAGATGATGTAGCATTAGTAAAAAACTTTTAGATCACTTCAAAACATGAGATTGGAACTGTGACACTGCATAGACATTGATAGAACATTCACCAAACCATAGGAGTAGAGACATTATTGTAGATAAATGTAGAGCATTACCTAGTCTAGTCTAGACAACCAACAACAATGCCAACCTTTATCAATTCACAAATATGTCCTCTGTAACATAGGTGACCTAAAAATATAGGAGTGCAATGTCCATATAACACTAACATTGAATACTAAACTACAAGACCAAAGCATCAACAATAGAGGAATGCAGAGCATTCTCTTAGACAAACTTCTCTACACCTTCCTAAACTAGAAACATTTAAGAAACTTACAAAGACTATAATTTTATTTCAACAAATCATACTTCATCAAGAACATCAAGAGAGGGCATACAAAATATTGTAGACCTTCAAAAACATCTCTGCACTATTAGTCATTCTTATAATCCTAATCTTAATATATCACTATGAAATCAACTCTATTGATAGTAATAATGCATTATATGAACATCAACAATTCTTCTTTGATAAGGCATGATGTCCAACCATGAACTTCATCAACTCTTCTTTAGATAAGGCATGACATCCAACCATGAACTTCATCACTTCTTATTTGATAAGGCATGACATACAACCATGAACTTCATCTCCAATGTTAGTCCAAGCTGAATGGTTCCAAGGACTAGCCATCTTCCCATAATCAATGTTGACGCAAATGACAATCACAATGAGAAACAATAAAAAGAAAGTGTTGATAATAAAGATAGTAACTAAATAACTAAATACAAGGAACTTCACATACTAATTTAGGAGCATGAACAAAGTATGGAAAAGTTAAGGGTAGCCTAGTGTAATGAAATCATAACCATTGTAAAGATATTGGCTTCAAACTCAACCCCTAAAGTTTATAGAAAAACTTGCATGAGGACATGTAAACTCCTTAAGTTGGGGAGAAAATGATGAGAGAAAAATCTGATTTGTTTTAATTTAGTCTACCCTTTCTTTTCCATATTCCCACTTTACCTTTCATTATCCATTTGTGTCATTAATTACCACAAAGAATGAAAATTATTTAATATAATTAAAATAATATAAAGATACTTTATGTTGCTAATTCATAGAGATAATAATCTTTATTTGATGTCTTAATACAAGAAGGAATTAAAAGAAAATATCTATGATGCAAGGGCAATCTCAAGCCAAGGATGTGGATTGGAGATAGTTTTGTATGATAAATTCAAACCATGAACACTTTCTAATTTTTTTTTATTTACTAAAATATCATCGGTTGTAAATTGAAAATACCTCTTTTAGGGTTATGGGTTATAGGAGAACATAAAAAAATTAGCTATCTTTGACATTATGGTTACATTTTCTTATATATGCATTTTTGTCTAATAAAGGTACTCTCTCTAATCCAAAAAATTATTTAGTGTCATAACCCACACTTTTAAGTAAGATGTGTTATAGTAGCATTTCCTAATCACCTTTCCGACCAGTAGGAAGGGCCCACTCCTTGATAAAATTGGTGATATTATTTTGATTTTATTTAATAATTTTTATTATTGTGGTTATTATTTCATTTCCATGTTCATGCATGATTCATGAATAAGAGTAATTTGATAATTATATGAGATTTACATGCTATTTAAGAATTCAAAGGCACATTTGTATTTCCTTTTTTTGAGTGAGAGTGTTGTTTGATAAATATTTTAAGTGATTTGAAAGTTATTCTTGAAAATGGAATAATTACTATTTTTTTCTCTCACTCTAGGGCATGTGTAGGATCATGATGGGCCAAAAAGTGGCAATATGGTTGGTATGTGGTTGATGACTATTGTTTTACCCAAAGTTGATGAAATGAAAAGGGTTTTTAAAGGAGATTCTCAGCTTTCCACTGATATAAATTATGCTTTACTTTGAATTTAATAAGTAATTATTATTCATTTTCTATTCAAATTATGACTAAATTCTTGATTGATAGGCTGATTAAAAAACATCTATAGTTTTAAAACGATATCACATTTTTTGAATCCAAAACATGTGTCACATTATATGCTTTGCATACTATAGTATTAAAAAAATAAAAAATGAATTTCATGAAGTTTTGACCAAGTTAAGGTGGTCAAACATAAGAGTTTTTATAATTTTTAAAAAGTTGTAATAAAAAAATTCATAATTAATTATTTACTTGGAAAAGTTACAAAAAAATATGCATCACATTGAGGCATGAGTCCTCTACTTATATCTAAAATATTATAAAAAAATATTATCATTTTATTGTGGTTAGGATGGTCAGATAGACACCTACTTATTTTTTCCATGAAATTTAAGTACCACTACATTGAAATTTCAAATTTTCACCAAATAGACTTTTTTATTTTTAAACAAACCTACTAGTTTAGAAACTACATTCAATTTTATACATATTCTATTCTTACATATTTTTGAAATAATATAAGTAACTTATTAAAATTTTTACGTCAAGTTGCTTAACTCTTATTTTTTTGAATTTTTTGCCACTTAAGGGCCTATTTTTTCCATGATGATCATGCACATGCCCTCTATTCCTATCACTTTGTTCTTATGGTAGAATCGACAAAACCTATAGCAAGACTATTTTATTATTTTTTGTGAGTTGGGAATTGTAGATTTATGTTATTCCTAATCTTTTGTACTAGAATTTCTTGAATTTCATCACACTTATCTTACTACCTACAACCCTTGAGATAATTTCCGCTGTCTTTCACAAGTTTACACCTTGGATTAACATAAGGGTGAACTGAATCATAAAAGAAAACAAGCCATAAGTCTAGGAAAAACATGAAGACATTTAGTTTTGTCCCAACACCTAAAACTTAGCAGTGAATTAATCTAAAAAATTAAATTTAAATGAGTTGGCCTACACTTTAACTTATTCATATAATCTACTATAAATATAAGAATTATTATTTTAAATTAATAATAATCAATTACAATTATAGCCAGGCTCCACCAAAATACATCCAATTTTATAGATTTATAAAGAATATTTTAGAATTAGTCAAGTTAGAAGAATGATTGGAGTTTGATGCCAATGGAAGGAAATGATGGAATCTAGGTTTTATAGATAGCTTTGGCTTCTTTCAAGTACCTAATGACATTTTTTCAAAGTGTTCTCATTTTCATAATTTGATTTAATTGTTTCCCCAAGCAAGGTATTTATGCATTTTGATTTTCTGTAAAGGTACACCAACCTTACTAGACATGGAAATCTCAAAGAATATTCACCTTTCCAACAAAAGATATTGATACAAAAATTTACTTCCATATAAGAATAATGAAACAATATATATATATATATATATATATATATAAGATTGCTACCAAGCAATTACAATGTCGAATGTAAAAGTTTACATCAAGTAATGTTACAACATCTATTTCAATGTTACATGTGTAGGTACATATCAATGATTTCATCAAGCTCACAAATTACAATTGTCTATGCAAGCCATACAAAGTAATACGAGATATGTATATAAATATCCATATGATGATAAATCCTCAGTGCTCGACCGCCATGATGTTGCATTGTCTTCCATAAAGCTGAGACCAAGAGTGGGTCCAGGGGCCTTTTCCACCCAACCATGAAGTATAAATACTTCCCAGATTTCTTCCTAACTCAAAGAAAACTCTGACCCTACGCAAGGAGCCTAGCAACCTAGAACAGATAAGTAGGAGGGAACTCTAGATGCAAGCCTAATGTATGTATGCAATCTAATCTAGAATGACATAACTCTTGCATGCAAGATGTGGCAGAGACTAATATCAATAATATCTAGGTTTTTAAAATTCCATCTATTTCAATGGTGCATATGCTTGGCCAAGAAACAAAATAATAAAAAATGATAGTTTCGAAAAGGAAAACTATCGTCTCTATATACCCACACTTGACATCCTATCCCAAAAGTGGTCTCATAGAAAAATAAATAAAGCTTTTCATAAATTGGCTTAAGATTCAAGCATTTACAAAATAGAAAGTTCTTTTTGAATATAAACACATTCAACTTCAACGTTTACTCAACATATAGCATGCCCTTCTATGTTACAATTGCAATGAATAAATCAATATTTATAAGTAAAATAAGTTGTCTATGTTTTCAATTCCATGAATAATGGAAATATCAAGTATTTACTACTCATGATTCCTACAGAATCACAATCTAAATCTAAAGTTTGTAATATATATATGCAATTATATTTACATTCCATCATTAATAAAAATAATCTAAGAAATACATATTGTTTATATTTAATTCAGCAACTTAATTCTAATCAATTCACTTATGTTCCAAACTAGAAAAAAGCAAGCAATTACATGTACTTATCTTCCCATTCTTTGTATAAAAGATTTCTTTTTATTTCCAATTTCTAATTGAAATAAAAGAAAACAAATTTATAACTTTTCCAACAAGTTTATACACTTTCTAGTAAACAGATTAAAGTATTCTTTTCAATAAAATTCAGTCTATATATAGATATGTGTATATATTTATATACTCATAAATATATATACATATATATATTTATATTTTCAGGAAAGTCTCCAATCTAAAACATAAACAAAAATTAAACCCCAAAATATATTCATATCATTTATATTCAAGAAAAGATTCATTAAAAACATAATGAAAATCTCAGATTATGTATAGATATCGTTTACAATCAAATTAAATTCAGCAAAAACAAAATTCTAAATATATAAATTTTAGAGATGCATTTGTATTTACGAACATATATATACATTTACACATAAATTTATGTATATATATACAGCCTCTCATAGTATGTTGATATCTCAACTTATATATATTTATACACCATAAAATTTATAAAACATGCACAACCATACGGATTTCATGAATTCCAAGCAATAGGCAAGTTTGCAAAGAAGTGAAGGATTCATTTTAAAATCAGAAGTATGAAGCAAATACAAATTTATTAAATGTAAATTACTCATGCATTTTTCTTTATATATATTCAACATTTCACAAAATACAAATGCAGGATAAATCAAAGATTTCCAGGTTAGTAGATATATATTTTTTCAGCCTTTTACATATTTCTTGTTTTTTTTTTTTTTTAGACTGTAGGAATCGGGTAGCACGACCCCATATAAACTGCAGTGCGCCTGGTAAACTTTTTAACCTGGCCGGCGGTGCTACCGTGACACGCCCTCCAGTACCACGGGGGTGGGGGAGACTAGACCTCGTGACCAACCTCCTACAACAGGAAAGATTTAGCCAACCAAGCTAGGGCCCCAACCCCCCTTTTACATATTTCTCATTTACAAATTACATGTTGTATTTATTATATATATATTTACATATATATTATCATATTTCATATGAAATTACACACTATAAAAATATGTATAAATTATAATTCTTAATTCTCAACCATCGATGGCAATGGTGAACTGGCTTAAAGCATAGTTTTAGGCATTGAAAAATAAATAAAGTTCAAATTTTATTAAGACTTGATAGGGAATGAGGGAGGAAGGGGTGGTTGCTCCCACATGGGCGCAACCCCTATGGCGAGGGCAATGCCCTCTCCACAACGCACTAATTATGTGCAACTACAGGCTACAAAAAGATTATTTAATTATTTTTTAAAATTCAAAACTATTTAACTTCTAAAACAATGATTTCACAATTAAATGCATAAAGACAACAATTTCACTTATCACACATGGTTTTCATAATACTGTGCTGAAAGTATGTATATATATACTCAAGAAGTTATGTTTATATATACAGAACATAATAACAATCTGATTGAATTTTCTACAGACAAAATAATACATATTTCAAGACAATATTTGTCTAAAGGAAAATTTAAATCTTTTCTCATGACAAGCAAAATGAATCATTTACACACATAACTGGAATGAAATTTCATGGAAATAATGATTTAAAAATATGGAATCCAATGCTAACTTGATAAAATTGTTGTGGTTCAGTTGCCTTTTCCTGTACTATTCCTCTTATTTTCCCAATTTCACCCAATTCTACTGTTCTTGCCTTGCTTCCAATTTGTTTTTAGAAAAAGAAAATGAAGAAAGATGAATGCAGATAATAATTTCATAATGCATGCTCTTGTTGAGAATTAAAGAGTCTTTATAAACTTTTATTTACTTTTTCCAGCTTTATTTTTATTTTTCTTTTTTTCTTTTTTGTTTTGTTTTTCTAATTTTTTAATCATCTTTGCTCATACTTTTCTATTTTTATTGTTTTCTATCTTATCACTTTGTTTTTTGAAAATATTCCTATATTTTAGTTTATTCTAAGTTTTCTAATAAATTTGATTTTAAAATAAAGCAAGATTTGTTTTCCATGCACACATTATCCATAATTCATTAAAATAAATAACATCTTAATCTTCAAATAAAACATTAACTAAAATATACTAAAATTATTATTTTATTTCTATACATTTATTTTACCATTTAATTAATTTTAAATAAACACTGCAAAGTAAAACAATATAAATTAAATAACATCCTAAATGCAATTTTATATGATTACTAAGTGGTGTGTGCGAGAGAATCTGTTCCAACTTAACCCTGCCAGGTGGCTAACCTCCTCTACCTCAACCACACTCTTGGTCTTCGACAAACTTGCATATCATATAAACTCAGACACCCATTAATAAATTAGTGTCCAAAAATATAATCAAAGAAATACATATCATTCTCTATGTTACATCATATTTCATTTTATTGAAATAAAATATCATCCATTGCATTTCATCTTTCAAATAAAGTAAACATCAACCAAGTCTGAGATGTGACATTTTCCCTAGGGTATTTAACTTTCTCTTGGGCTGATCTTGTTCAAGTCATTTATGAATCCTTCTGTAATGCATTTCAATATGGTTTTAATCATTTTATCTCATTACAACCTTAGACTTAACTAAGATTAAAGGCACACACATTTTATCAATAAATCAATTATCTATTCATGGATGTAGAAATACCAAAACAAGGGTTTGACCAAGACAAAATCCTATATAGCCACCTATTTTCCCCTCTTTGTTGTGATTTTGTAGGTTCAAATTTGAAGGCAAAAAATTATAGACTGGAAGAATAGAGTGCAAACCTATCTAGGTTTCAAGATAGAAAGTTGTAGACCAAAATCTATAATTCTTAGTGAAGGGCGCTAACACCCTTGACCTCCTAATTCAATCAAAAATTTGTACAATAGATGTACAAAACTCTACCCTTTTGAGATCTATATTTAGTCTATGACTTTTTAGTTTCATCCGTGTAAAAAATAGTACTTTCAAATTAGGTTGTATACTTAAATAGGTCAATTAATTCATGTTAGACCCAATCAATTTTCAACGAAATAAAACAGCCAATCTTATGGAATACTGGCTCTCCTTCTAGGTTGTTAGCTAGTCTCATCACCTTGTTGGATTAGCTTCTAGTTTTGATGTGAAGGAGTATTGATCTTAGTAAAATATTTGTTAGGTCTAGGATATCCCTTTAGTTATCATAATAGGTACATCATGCTCTTTCATATTTGATACACTAGGATGATTATATGATAGATAATGTAGGTTTTTTAATTGAGTCCTATATTATACATATAATAATCACAATTAAGGGAATCTTTCTCCTAGATTATCTTATTCTCGTCATCATTATTTTCACACCATATTCATCTTTGGATCTTTTTTTCATTCATGTGCACATGGTACTAGCCTTTCACTTTCTTCAATTGTTCATCTTGTACATAAATTGGTAATGACACACTTTCATACATACATGGTGATACCTAATTAGAGTTTAAAGAAAATATCAACATGTTATCCTCGAATCCAGCATGCTTGATTCATGGGATAACCCCTATGAAACTTGTCTGTTTCATAGCTAACTTACTCTAGGCACACAAAATGAGGTGAATTACATTGGTCCTCGTGCGTGGTCCCCCATCCTAAAAAAACATTTTTATGCATTAAACTTTGTTAGTTCATCAAAATTCGCATTTTAAACCAAGTTGTGAAAATTTAGTTTTGGGAGTTAGAAAATTTTCTGCAAATGTAAGAGCGTTGATTTTTAGCACTTTTGCATATTTCATGTAGGAGTGTTGTTTTTTAGTGCTTTTTCATATTTTCCATGCCTTAGTCATTTCCTAGCACATGTAATGTCGGGGTTTTTTAGCGCCTCTACATATTTTCCAACATGTAGTGTCGCTGATTTTTTTCACTCTTGCACATGCAATGTTGGGGTTTTTTAGCACCTCTACATCTCAAACCACAATTCACATGTAGAAAATATATTTTACCGCTTTTACATGAAACTACCCAAGTCCTTCAACATGTAAAAAAATTAAAAATCCCCTACTATGCACAAATACTTGAAAGGAGCATTTCCCAAAGGATGTAATGGCAAACATTTTCAACACCAATGCAAAAAATAACTTCCTTGATATGTATAAGCACTAGAAAATCCTGCTCATGCATGAAACTACCAATTCTTCCTCCAAGTGTAAAAGCACTAATTTTTATTACTTTTGCAAATTACATGTTGAAGCATTCATTTTTATCACTTTTGCATATTACATACTAAAGCACTAATTTTTATCGCTTTTGCATATTACATGTTGAAACATTATTTTTTAGCTCTTTTACACAAAATGCAGTTTACTCCAACTATAAGGCTGTTTATTTTTAGTACCCTTAAATAAATTTCTAAAAAAATTACTAACACCTAGGAACTTCCAAAAATGCATTTTGAGCTTTGTTTCGCCCATTTCGCTCAAATTTTCTCTCCATTGCTCACATCCACTTGCTAGTTTGCTCATTTCCATTTCATTCTCCATCGTCGTCACATCCAAGTTTCCCAAACCCATGAAATTGCTCAGATTTACACCTCAGTTTTTCCTACCTTTGCATCAGAATTGTTAAAGCCTACTCTTGCATACATTTTGATCTCTTGTGCTCAGATTCGAGAGTAGTTTTGATCAAGTTCTTGCTTATCACCAAGCAAGAAGGATTTGAAGTACAACTAGAAAGTTCTTTCCATGTTTTATTTTTTCAAGGAAATGTTCATCAATGGTTTAAGAAGAATTTGAAGAAAAAGGTTTCTCGTAGCTTCAATGAACAAAATGATGGATTTCCAACTTTCTCTAGATTTAATAATTGTTCCTAAAAGACACCGAAAAGCATTCACATCTCATCAGAGGAGTCAATATCAAGAATCTTCATCATCTCCAAAGTACACTCCAATTCCAGACAGTGATGAAGCGAATGTCATCATGAAGTTTTCATGAAGAAAGATGTTGAAGAAGGCTAATTTTTTCCTTAGATTAGATTTCCTAGTTTTAGCATTTTCATGCTTTATGTAGATAGGTTTTGACATTTTACATATAATTTTGAAAAATGTAATTACATGTAAAACAAATATGTTCTACATTTATGGAATTTTTTTTTGAATAACTCAACTAGTTGGTTAGGGTTTTTCCTAGATTAGCTCTCCTCTCCCATCTATAAATAAGAGAAGATTCTATTGTATTATGCACTTTTTATCTTATGCAACGAAGTGCTGCCCAATTGTGAAGAAAATTAAACTTTGAGTTCACTTTTGTGAATCTATTTTTGATCAAGAAAGAAGCTAAGTTGCACAAAAAACTTTGTGTTGGAACAATTATCTTGTGATTTGATTGAATTGACAATTTTTAGTAATTGGGATTGAAGGGATTTTGAGTAAATCTATGTAGAATTTGAGCTACACTCATTGCTTGAAATTATGATATTGTTGATATTATTGGTGAATTATCTATAAGACTTTGTACTTATATTTATTCATGTTTCTCATGGGATTAATTGTGAAGCGTATGGAAAACTTTGCACTTCTTTTACAATGCTAGTTACTATCTTGAAGGATTCATTATCGAAACCTACGTAGCAACTTTGTGCCTCCATGAGCTTTTCTTATTTGTTACTTATCTTTATTATGCTGGTATTCCTAGACTTTTCTTTGACAAGATAGGAATATTGGAATTACTATTTAGTTTTAATTTGAAGTTGTATTGCATCCAAAAGTTAAAATTGTGAAACATTGTAAAACATATTCTCTGAAAAAAGAGAATCATGAATGTGGCACACCCCATATCAATTTTTTAGTGTACATTATTGTAAATATTTGATTTTTTTTCCTTAGTTTCAATAAGCAGTAAGAAGGGAACCTCCCCTTTCCAAGAGGAGAGATTCTATCTCACATAACTATGGTTGAAATCAAGGTTTTGTAATATATTAAAAGGGATTACATAATTTCACCAAATGGTTTTTTGGCGACTCCGCTGGGGATCAAACCGTGCAATGTAAGCCTCACATTTTTTATTGAAGTGAATAAGTAATCCATATCTTATTGTGGTATTATGTATTTTTATTATTGATATCTCTCTTGTTTCAAGTCTACATTCTAGAAAACTAAAGCTATACACGATGTTTAAGGGTGCAAGGAGTGGTGGACCCGTTTTTTGAATTGTTGCAGTGACATAACATCCTTCCTTCTCCTCTACAAGCAAGGTCACTATTACAATAGACTACAAGTTATCCTCCACGAAGACTAAGATCTCTATTGGTGTAATTAATTATTTAATTACACTTTAGGATAAGTTTACTTAGGTAATTATTTATTTCCTAGGATAATTATTTTTTAATTCTTATCTTATCTTATTTAGCTATCTTTTTTCTCAAGATAAGATTAGGGTTTCTTTTTCCTGCTTTATTGCATCATTTCCTTTTCGAAGGATTTTGTATTATTTGTAAAATATTATTCTCAATAATCAATAATTATGAATTTTTCTTGCACAAACTTGCTCTGAGAGTTTACAAAACATCTTTCTTTTTTGTTCTGAATATCTATTGCATGTGATAGGTGATTGCTTGCAGGTGATTCTTAGGGATTGTGAAGTTGGTTTTTCAACTTCTACAATCTCCTCTTCAGAGTGAATCCTTTATTTTTCATAGAGTTCTAGTTCAAGTACATGTCATACAAAATATCATGGTTGCACCACCTCCAAGACCTTGGGGTAATGCTTTTGGACCTCTCAGGTTGGAAGGCCCTTTACATGAACTTCCTCATGTCTCATAGAAGCATATTTTGAAGTCCTAAGGCAATGGAAAATAGCACCCTGATGAGCATATTGCTACCTTTTACAATGTTTTTGGTGTTCTTAGCTTGGACCTGATTATTCAATTTTTGTTTCTACCTTTTATGCCACTAGGTATGCACTTGGTAAAAGATTCACTATGCCATCTCTTGATGACTTTGCTTCATCTCTCACTCAAGAGAAAACTAAGTTAGCTAGCATGGGTATGGTGAAACCTTCTTCCTCTTCACAAGCACTTATTGCATCACAGGAGCCCAGAGATCAGAAGGCTTCTACAAGCAAAGACAAGGAACATAAACAAAAGGATTTTGAACCTCATGAGCAACAAAAGGAGTCCTCATATTCATCCTCCTCTTCTAAGGAGAAATTATTTAGGAAGGAGAAGTCTACATGTGCATATTGCAAGAGGGAAGGACATGCAGAACATAATTGTTACAAGGACATTTATGAGTTGAAACATCTTCTTCAGAAACATCAGATTGATTTTCCTTCTAGGATGTCTGCATCATATTCTTCTCCTCATTCTTCTTCTTCAGAGCAGCATAACACAGGCACAGTTGGTTTACATACTTCATCAAATATGAAGGGACATGCTCTTTGTGCTTCTTCAAGTATTGGATTAGGGAGATGGTTTCTAGATTCAAGAGCATCTCATCATATGGCATCTTTGCAGTCTATGTTCATTTCCTTTGAGCCTTGCACTATGTCTCCCATTTTGATGGGAAACAACACTTACATGAGTGTTACAGGGAATGGGTCTATTTGTTTTGGGGACCACTCCTTTCAGGATGTCTTGTGTGTCCCTCACTTGACACATAACCTTCTTTCCAACTATCAGATAACACATGGGGGCAATAGGAGATCTGTGTAGTTCACACCTGATTTGGTTATCATCAGAGACTTGGAGAGTAGAGTAGTCATTGCTACTGGGATAGTGGATCACTCCTCTTAGTTGTATTCCTTCACTGATTTTGCTACTGGTGGTGCTTCTGTTCCTACAATTGTTCATCACACTTCGCATGTGCATCATCATTTAGAGGAGAGATTTGGCTTCTTGAACATTGTTGTTCTCACTTTGGATCTTGTTCTTGAGCCTTTTGCTCCATCTCCTCCTCCTCCTCATGTTGCTTCTTTTGTTTCAGTGCAACAGGATCCGGTTGATCATACATCTTTGGAGGTTTCTATTGAGTCTTCACCTACTTTGGCTTCTTCATTTGAAGAGGTCACACCTGCTTCTGTGGAGACATCTTGGGATGCACCTATTCCACCTTCAGAGATTTCTTTCATTCGACCTCTTCCCTCTCACTTCTTTCTGGAGATGCAGTTTCTTCACTTCTTTTGGAGTTACTTCATTCTAGGGGGGATCTGTGGTCTCTTTCTTCCTCTCTTATGGGGGTATTCTTTCATGTATCTTTGTGATGAATGGTGTCCTTGGGGGGTCTTATGGAGTCCTCCATTTTTCTTCACTTAGGTAGTTTTATTGCATTCTATTTTGGGGAGGATTTTTGTTCCCATGTGGTTTTCTCCTTTACCCCATTTGATTTAGTTTGCATTGCATTTGTACATGAGTACCTTATCAGGCCTTGCTGTCGGGACTCATATTTGCATAATAATTTTCTTCTCCCTAAGTTGCACTTATGGGGGGGTATTGGTGTAATTAATTATTTAATTACAATTTAGGATAAGTTTACTTAGGTAATTATTTATTTCCTAGGATAATTATTTTTTAATTCTTATCTTATCTTATTGAGCTGTCTTTTTTTCTCAAGATAAGATTAGGGTTTCTTTTTCCTGCTTTATTGCATCATTTCCTTTTCGAAGGCTTTTGTATTATTTGTAAAATATTATTCTCAATAATCAATAATTCTGATTTTTGCTTGCACAAACTTGCTCTGAGAGTTTATAGAACATCTTTCTTTTTTGTTTAGAATATCTATTGCATGTGATAGGTTATTGCTTGCAGGTGATTCTTGGGGACTGTGAAGTTGGTTTTTCAACTTCTACAATCTCCTCTTCAGAGTGAATCCTTTATTTTTCATAGAGTTCTAGTTCAAGTACATGTCATACAAAATATCATGGTTGCACCACCTCCAAGACCTTGGGGTAATGCTTTTGGACCTCTCAAGTTGGCAGGCCCTTTACATGAACTTCCTCATGTCTCATAGAAGCATATTTTGAAGTCCTAAGGCAATGGAAAATAGCACCCTGATGAGCATATTGCTACCTTTTACATTGTTTTTGGTGTTCTTCAAGTTGAGAATGAAGTGTGAGATTGTTCATTAAAACTTTACAAGGAGTAGTTGAAGAATGGTTTTATACTCTTCCAACTGCTACAATTACTAATTGGAATTCTCTTCGCACCAAGTTTGAAGAAAGGTTCAAACCTATTGAAGATGCACATTCCTTGTTGGTGCATCTTACAACCATGTGAAAGGAGGCCCATGAATTCATGCATGAGTTCATGGACAAGTTTAATAAGTTGGTGACAAGGATTCCTATAGTGGTGAGATCAACAAACCATAATCTAAAGTGTTTTTTCATCAATACACAACTTCCCAAAGTAAGTTTTCTTTTGTGTAGGGAAGATCTTGCTAATGTTTAAGAAGTTCAATAGTCAGCTACAAGTCTTGAAGATGACATGATTCTTGCCAAAGAAATAAGAATGAATACAAATAGAAAAGTGAAAATATAAGGTTCTTCAGCTTCCAATTCCAACTTGAATTTCACTGATCCCATGGTTCAAAGGTTAGAAAATGAGTTGTTTTCCTTGAAGAAGCAAGTTTCTAATAATTATACTTACAATTATTTTCCAAGGACATTCCCCAATTCTTCCAATTATTCTAGAAATACCAACCGAAACCAAAGTCATCTTCTAGTACCTCAAGAAATACTTGCTTTAGAGGCTCCACCCACTAATGTAGTTGGTTGATATTATGAAGCAAAGCAAGGTGATTACACATAGCTGGGATACCCTATGGAAGAAAATACTAATCTATTCTGTGAAGATGAAGCAGATCTAGCTAGTGAATCTAACATTGGTTATTTTTATATTGAGCATGAACCTGATGATGAGGACATAGTGATAGATGCATATGGTATCATCACTCAGTCATAACAAATTCAGCTTGACCAAAATCAAGTTGATAATACAAAAGTAAAGGAAAAATCGCCCATAACTATTGCAAAAAGAGGTACTCCTTTTCCACTACATCTAAAGGACGCAGTAGATAAACTAGTAAGTGCTCCTCGTCCTCCTATTGTTTCTTCAAGTTCAAATACCAATTATCAGGTTCCTAAGACCAATAACCATTTTTTTAAACCTATCCCAGAAGTTACACTTGTTGGCAACACAAGGGAAGAAAACTGAGAGGGGAGGTGAATCAGTTGTCACAAAAATTCAAAAATTATTAAACTTATTAACCTTATTTTCAGATTTGATCAATAACATTCATCAGGTCTATTTTGAGTCAAATAGAGCAATCCATCCATCATCGATCTGTATCCAGTCTAATTTTCTTTTAGAGAATCATTAACTTGTATCAACTTGCATATTGTCACTATAGGTGTACCAAATTTCTTTGAATCTTCCATACCAAACTTCTTTAACAATTCTTTCACATACTTGGAATGAGATATAAAGATCCCTTTATCTAGCTGAGTAATTTGCAATCCCAAAAATAATTTCATCTCACCAATCATAGACATATCAAACTCATTCTGCATCTCATCTAAAAACTTCATGCATAAACTATCATCTCCTCCAAAAATGATATCATCAACAAAGACTTCAACAACGAAATCTTTATCATCATCAATCTTGAAATATAGATTACTATTAGCAGTACCTTTATTAAATCCAAGCTTCAACAAATACTTTTCCATTCTGGCATACCATGCTCTTGGGGCTTGCTTAAGTCCATACAATGCTTTCTTCAATCGGCAAACCATATCTCCCTGACCAGTCAATTGAAATCTATTAGGTTGCTCAACATACACTTCTTCCAGTTCACCATTTTAAAATGTTGACTTGACATCCATCTGATAAACCTTGTAGTTTTTGTAAGCACCATAAGCAAGAAATAGTCTCACAAATTCAATACTAGCAACGAGGGCAAATGTTTCTTCAAATTCAGTTACTTCCATTTGAGAATATCCTTTGCACACAAGTCTTGCTTTGTTTCTAACAACTTCACCTTTCTCATTCAACTTGTTTCTAAAGAACCATTTAGTTCCAATTACATTTTTTTCCTTAGGTCTAGGAACACGAATCCATGTATTATTCTTCTCAATTTGTTGTAGTTCTTTCATTGCTTCCACCCAATGTTCATCTTTGCATGCTTCATTCACACTATTAGGCTCAATCTTTGAAATCAAACAGTATTCTTCTACAATTTTTCTTCTAGTCTGAACACCTTTGTTCTTATCACCTATAATCTAATCTTTTGAATGATTTAGTCTTACATACCTTGGAGTCTTAGGATGTTCTTGAAATTCTAGCTCTTGTGATCTTTCTTCTGCACTTTCACTAGTTCCTTCCTCTTGATTTTCTTGATTCACTGGAATGATCTGAACTTGATTTTGAGTTTGAACTTTCTTTCCTGTGACTCAACTACTATTCTGATTTGAATCATATCCACAAGTTCTAGATGGTCTAACTATGTCTTCATCAACCTTGACATTTGCACTTTCAACTACTTTCCTCAATCTCTTATTGTAGCACTAGTAGGCCTTGCTTTTAGTAGAATAACCAAGAAATACTCCATCACTCCTAACATCAAACTTTCCTATATCTTCATCTCTTCTGATAAAGCATTTAATCCCAAATATTTTGAAATATCTAACAGTAGGCTTATGACCAAACCATAGCTCAAAAGGGGTCTTACCAGTATCACCTTTGACTTGTACCCAATTGAGGGTGTAAACAACAATACTCACAGCTTCTCTCCAATAGATATGAGGAACGTTTCCTTCAAGCATCATTGTCCTAGCAGCATCTTGAATTGTCCAATTCTTCCTTTCCACAACTCCATTGTTGGATGTTGTGGTTGTGTGGTTGACATGTGGTTTTCATTGATGTCAACACTATTAGCATTTGATGTATTGAAGGTTGTATATGTCAAGGATATTGAAAAAATTGCAAAAGAAAGTGTTCTAGGTTCCCAGTGGAACTGTGAAGGTCATGAAGGTGTCTTGTTCTGTATGTTGAAGATAAATTATTGTGGACTAAAGGGTTTATGGTTGAGTGTATCTAGTCCATCCTCTAGAATTTTTAGAGGTATGTGCGAAGATTTGTTCAAATTAGGAAGATCTATGTTCTGATAGTATTTTTGTGGTCTCTGTCAGTGTTCTTGATTAAAGTTGGTATAATTCTGGTAATTCTAGTTGTTGTGGATGTTTCTCTATTGTTTCATGGTGTTCTTGGATTTTTCTAGATCATGCTCTATCTCTGTGGTATGCCCACATTGATCCGTGTGCTTGTGGTCAAAGATTTTTCTCTATATGTTCAATTTCTCATGTTCTTGGCCGACAAGATGGGTGTAACGTGTGGTGGATCTTTGAGGTGAAATTAATTGAATTCTTTTTGCATTGGAGTTGTTAATTTGGGTCTCCACTATGTTGTGGCTGACCTTGGTGGATTCACATTGAAAATTTATTTGTAAATTTGGGTCGACATTGAAAATATTTTTTATATCTCTGGTCGACTAAGTTGTTGATGAAATCTCATGTTGCGGATATATCTCTAGTCGACTGAGCGAAGAGTGAAGAAGGTTTTTTTGTGCTTAACTGGAACTATAATCAAGCTTGTGTAGAAGCTATTTTCTCAGTTCACAATTTGGATGGTTTTAATCCAAAATTTTCTTTGGATAGTGAGTCCTCTTTTTATTTGAGCAGTGAGCTCTAGGCAATGTGCCTGAATGCATGTGCATTGCCATTATTTTTTATTATACTTTTAACAGTGTATAATATTATGAACTAACCTCCACCGTGGTTTTCCCCTAATAGGGTTTCCACATAAAAAATCTTGGTGTTCTTTGTGTTTTTGATGTGTTGAATGTTTTTGGTGTATTTTTTATTCATCAAATTTGAGATTGAGTTAAATAAAGTTTGAAAAGATTTAAGTATTTTGTGACAACTGATTCACCCCCCCTCTCTATTGTTTGTCCTTGTTTTTCCAACAATAGGTATTAGAGCTAGTTCCTTTGAAGAAGTTTAAAAGCTTGAGGTGATCTGAGATGGCATCATACAAGAAGGACAGTCCTAGATTTGATTGAACAAATTACTCATTGTGGAAAGCTCGAATGGAGTGTCATTTGAAGTGTATTGGTGAACCTTTCTAGAAAATTACAAAGAATCAATATGTTATTCCTTAGAATTTTCCTTCCACTGTTGATGAGATTAAAGAGGCTGAGAATAATGTTTGGGCTATGGAAGCTTTGTTGAGTGCTTTAACAAATTCAGAAATGACAAACGTGTTAGATTTGAAGATAGCTCATGAGATGTGGAAAAAGTTGGAAACTTTGTATGAAGGAGATGTACATGTGAATATGGCTAAGCTATAGAGTTTGAAAGGAAAGTATGAAAATATGAAGATGGGTGAAGATGAAAATATTTCTTCTTTTATGCAAAGAGTAAATGAACTAGTGATGGGTATTAGATGTGCTGGTGGTACCCTATAAGAGGAAGAAATTGTGGTTAAAGTGCTAAGATCATTACCTCCCTCCTATAAATCAAAGGCTCATGCTATTGAAGAAACCAGATCATTGAGGAATGTGACAAGAGATATATTGATTGGTAAACTTGTTTCCTTTGAGTTAAGAAAATTTGGTGATTCTGTTCCTAAGACTAAAACTGCATTCAAGACTACTGTATCCAGAATTAACAAGCAAAGATATGATATGGGAGAAATTTCTAGAAATACATTCAAGTATGAGGAATAAATGAAATAGCTTGAATATGAAGAAAGAGAGGTAGAAGAGTTGGAAGCACTGATTGTGAAGAAAGAGGGTAGAGGACAAGGTGAGTATAAAGGAAAGTTTCCTATCAAATGTTTCTCTTGTAGTAAAATAGGTCATTTTGCATCAAGGTGTCCTAAAAGAGTTCCTAGATCTAAGCCTTACAAATTTAGATTCCAAAAGAAATGTTACTTTGCTGAAGAAGGTGTGACTAATGAAGAGTTTGATAAAGATAATGGAAATGAAGATGATTGGGTTTTCATTAATATTAAGGAAAATAATCCTGTGGCTATTGAATCTACTAAAGTTGAGAAAGCTCTTACAACTCTAATTGAAGAAAAGGATGAGTGGGTCATTGACAGTGGATGCTCACATCATATGACTGGTGACAAAAGAAAATTTGTAAGTCTAGAGAAGTATGATGGTGGGGTTGTAAGATTTGGAGATAACAATGCTTGTGTGATTCATGGCAGAGGATCTATTTTTCTTGGTGCTAAGCATAACACTGATGATGTTCTTTATGTTGAAGGCTTGAAGCACAACTTGGTGAGTGTTAGATAGATGGTAGACAAAGGTTATGATCTTCAATTCAATGATGGAAGATACACGATATATGGAAGCTCTAGAAATGTAATTGCCTTAGGTAAACAGGCAAAAAGTAATATTTTTCACCTAAATGTTTCTAGTGAAATTTGTTTAATTGCTCAAGTAGATGAAATCTGGGTATGGCATAGAAGGCTGTGTCATGTGAATTTTGATAGAATTGTCAAAATAAGTTCCACTCAAGCAGTAAGAGACCTACCTAAGCTAGTGAAGCCTACTAGCACAATTTGCAAAGAGTGTCAGATGGGAAAAGAGACTAGAGTTTCTTTTTGGAGCAAACAACATAACTCAAATGGATTATTGGAGCTGGTACATATTGATCTATGTGGTCCCTCTAGAGAAAAAAGTCTCCATATTGAAAGTTAATTTATGTTGTTATTGATGATTACTCTAGAATCATATGGGTTGCTTTCTTAATAGAAAAATGTGAAGCATTAGATAAGTTCAAAAGCTTCAAAGCTATGGCAGAAAATGAGAAATGTCTGAAAATCAAATGTCTAAGGTCAGACAGAGGTGGTGAGTTCATCTCCAAGGAGTTTAATTATTTCTGTGAAGAGCATGGAATTAGAAGACAGTTATCTGCTCCCTAAACCCCTTAAGAGAATGGTGTTGCTGAGAGAAAGAACAAAACAATTTTGGATGTTGCTAAAACAATGATGATTAAAGGAAATGTGCCTCACATCTACTAGAGTGAAGCGATAAGAACTGTTGTGCATAATTTCAACTAGGTAAATGTAATTGGTAATTCTAGTAAGAATCCTTTTGAATTATGGTTTGGTTATAAGCCTACTATTAAATATTTCAAGATCTTTGGAAGCAAATGCTACATCAAGAGAGATGCTGATATAGGAAAGTTTGATGCAATAAGCAATGAAGCAATCATTCTAGGTTACTCTATTAGAAGCAAGGCCTACTAGTGCTATAACAGAAGACTAAGGAAAATGGTTGAGAGTGAAAATGTTAGAGTTGATGAGGATTCTACTAAATCATCTACATATTGTCGATATGATTCAAATGAAGACAATACAAACAAAGGGAAAAATGTTCAGACACAAAATCAGCTTCAAATTGTGACATATGTTCTGGTATGACAACTTCAATTTGTTCTGGTAAATCAAGATAGTCAGGAAGTAGAGACAAGTACAAGTACAAAAGAAAGAAAAGAAGAATCAGAAGCTTGAGAAAATCCTAAGACTCCGAGGTACGTAAAGCTAAATTATTCTTAAAATAAAATTATAGGAGATAAGAATAAAGGAGTACAAACTAGAAGGAAGATTGTAGAAGAGTATTACCTGATTTCCAAGATTGAACCTAAAGATTTCAAAGAATCCTATAATGATGAACATTGGATGGAAGCTATGAAGGAAGAACTGATGAAAATTGAAAAGAATGATACATGGATACTCGTTCCCAGACCAAAAGATAAAAATGTAATTGTTACTAAATGGGTCTTTCAGAATAAGCTAAATGAACAAGGTGAAGTGGTCCAAAATAAAGCAAGACTAGTATGTAAAGGATATTCACAAATGGAAGGTATTTATTTTGAAGAAACCTTTTGTTAAGAAATAACTTGCACAATAGAAGAATATGATATGAAATATGCTGCAAATACTTGATAATAACTAAGAATAACAAGCCATTTCGAGGGGGAAAACCTCCAAATATCTCTAATGAGAACACACTTCACACTTGATGATGAAATAAGACTCTCAACCTCCTATATATACCTATTTATGCCAAGGATATCACCTAGGCCGACTTAGACACACCTATATAAGACTTAGGCCCACCTAAACTACTAAATAACAATATACTAATGATAATATGACTTAATAGAGAGTTAAGATAGCCACAAGCCGACTATTCATAACCCGATGTACAATAATATTAAGGGCGTAGCATGCCCCCCTTCTTCAAAGAAGCATTGTCCTCAATGCTAATCAAGTTTGGAAACTTTTGAATGAACTCCTCATCTTCCCATGTGGCATCTTCAACTGGTAAATTCTTCCATTGGATGAGATACTCAGTGATAGTTCTATTCCTTCTTTTTGTGTGTGTTTGACGAATGCACTCTGGTTCCAAAATGATTCTCCCTTCTTCATCCAACTCGTGAAGTGTTGTTTGAGTGGGAATATTATGCCCAATTACCTTCTTCAAATAGGAAACATGAAAAATGGATGTATCCTTGTTGTTGGTGGCAACTCAAGCTTGTAAGCAACACTACCGATCTTCTGCATGATTTGGTATGGACCATAATACTTTGGAGACAACTTATTATTCTTTCTTTGCTGCTTTAGTGAGATTTCTTATAAGGCTGCAATCGCAAGAAGACCCAATCCCCAACTTCAAAACTTCTTTCACTACGATGTTGGTCTGCCTGTTGTTTCATTCGATTTTGTGCCATGGCTAAATTCTCCTTGAGTCCTGAAAGTACTTGTTGTTGATGAAGCAAGTGGTCTTCTATTGCCTGAACTCTTGGGGACACCTTAATTGATGATGTGATGGAAGAGGATGATATCCATAAAGTGCCAAAAAGGAGACATTTTTGATGAGCTATGAAAAGAAGTGTTATACCACCATTCTCAAGTGGTAGCCAATCTACCCACTGAGACTGTTTCTCTGAAGTGAAACAATGTAGATATCCTTCCAAACACTTATTAACAACCTTTGTTTTCCCATCTGATTGAGGGTGGTATGAAGAGCTAAGAGCCAATTGAGTACCCAAACATGAGAATAAATCTTTCCAAAAGTGACTAGTGAAGATAGGATCATGATCACTAACAATAGCTTTAGGTGTACCATGTAGCTTTTGGATATTCTCCAAAAAAGCTTTATCCACTGCACTTGTTGTAAAAGGATGTGCTAATGCAATGAAATGTGCATATTTAGTGAGCTGATCAACTACCACCATGATGACATTATGACCTTTAGATTTGGGAAGCCCTGTGATGAAGTCCATGGATATCTCTTCCCAACGCTGGCTAGGAATAGATAAGGGTTGCAAGAGACCTGGTGTCTTAATTGTCTCCCCTTTATGCATTTGACACACCAAACATTTAGCCACAAATTTTTGAACATCACCCTTTAGCCCTTCCCAAAAGAAATCTTGCTTGACTCAATGATATGTCTTCAAAAATCCTGAATGACCACCCACTGGAGACTCATGCAACTCTGTGAGAATCTTGATTTTAAGGTTGGAATTCTTGCAGAGATACAAACACTCTTTATAACAAAGAGTATCTCCCTTCCAACAAAACTTATCTGAACTACTAGGATCACTTTTTAATTGCTTGATGAGATTACTTGTCGCAACATCATTTTTCCACTCTGCTTTGGCTTCCTCCACCCAATTTGCTTGTAATATTGAAAGGGCACACAATAAGACTTCATCTTTCTCATCCTTCCTTGACAGTGCATCTGCAACAATATTTTCTTTCCCTTTCTTATATACAATCTCAAAGTCATATCCTAACATCTTAGTGACCCATTTTTGTTTCTCTTCAAAAGATAGTCGTTGTTCCAAAAAATATTTTAGGCTATCATGATCTGTCTTAACCTTGAAATGTCTACCCAATAGATAAGGCCGCCATTGTTTCACTGCATGGAGTATTGCTAGCATTTCCTTCTCATAAATAGGTTTTAGTAGATTCTTACCTTTTAATTGATGACTCTCAAAAGCAATTGGTCGACCTTCTTGCATGAGCACTGCTCCTATCCCATTTCCAGAAGCATCACATTCCACAATGAATTCCTTGGTGAAGCCAAGAGGGTACTGGAGTTGTACACATAGCCTCCTTCAATCTCTCAAATGTTGTATTGGCAGACTCGTTCCAATGAAAAGAATCCTACTTCAATAGAGTGGTGAGAGGTGCTGCTATACTACCATAATTCTTCACAAATCTTCTATAGTACCCAGAATCCCAAGAATCCTCTCAGTTTCTTAATGGTTTTGGAATAGGCCATTCCATGATAGCCTTAATTTTGTTAGGGTCCACCTTTACTCCTTCATGTGAAACTATGTGTCCCAAATACTCCACCTCTGTAAGACCAAAAGCACACTTGGATGGATTAGCATAGAGTTTATGATCTTCAAGTATTTGTAATGCTTGGTCCACATGTTGCAAATGTTCTTCCCAAGTCTTGTTGTAAATCAATATATCATCAAAGAATACTAACACAAACTTTCTCAAGAACTTCTTAAAAATGGAATTCATCAAACTTTGGAATGTAGATGGTGCATTGGTAAGACCAAATGGCATCACAAAAAATTCATAATGACCCTCATGAGTCCGAAATGTTGTCTTACAAATATCTTCCTCCTTAATCTGAATTTGGTGATAACCAGATCTAAGATCTAACTTGGTAAAAAACATAGCTCCATTTAATTCATCTAGCAAATCATCAATGATTGGAATTGGAAACTTATCTTTAATAGTGTACATGTTGAGCACTCTATAATCTAGACACGTGTTCCAAGTATCATCCTTCTTACGTACCATCACCACCAGCAAGGAGTAAGAACTTTGGCTATGCCTGATGATTCCCTAGCATCTCTTCAACAATTTTTTCTCTCATTCTTTGTATGTGTGGATACCGTAAGGCTGATGTTCATGGTTGGCTCCTTAGGACTAACTTGATGGCATGATCATGATCCCTCTTAGGACTAAGTACTTTAGGCATATCTCCAAGAACAACTGAGTGACAATCAATTATAGCTTGCAAAATCTAGATGAGTAGGAGTAATTAGATTGAGAGACTTCTAATGAACATAGTTGGGCCACAAATCCATCCACTCCTTTCTTAAGAAACTTTTGCATTTGATGAGAGCTTACCATTTGTGGAGATTTTTCCTTCAACCCCCTTAGCTCTACTAGCCTTCCTTCTGATTGAAATCTCATGAATAGTTCTTGGAAGTTCATCTCAATTGTTCCTAATGTAGTAAGCCATTGTACTCCCAAAACAATATCTATTGCACCCATGGATATCACATACATTGGGGTATCAAGTTGATAATCTCCCATGGATAATTTAATGCTATGACACTTCCCTGAACAACTAACTGTACCAACATCTGCAATCAAAACTTGAAACTCTGGAGCTAGATATATGAAACAATTTAGACGAGTAGCGAACTTTTTGTTGATGAAATTATGAGTACTACCCGAGTCGATCAACACTGTTACCTTCTGCTTCTTTAGGAACCCCACCACCTTGAGAGTTTGTGGAGCACTAAAACCTAAGAGTGCATGACAAGAAATGATTGGTTGAGAATCATGTGATTCCTCATTTGACTCCTTTCATCTTCTAGTATGGGTTCCTCCTCTTCTTCCTCATTGGGACCTTCAATATAAAACAATTTCTTTTCACTACATTTATGTCCTCGACTATATTTGCTATCACAATTGAAACAAAATCCTTTTCTCTTTTCTCCTCAATTTGTTGTGGAGTCAACTTAGTAGGTTGTGTTGAATATCCTTTCTCTCTTGTCACATTAGCCCTTGCTTTAGGAATCAAATATTTCTCTACCCTCGGCTAAGATAAAAGACTCATTTATGGAACTAGCTAAAAATGCGCACTCATGTTGAATTTGATCCTTGAGACCACCCAAGAATAAGTCATTCAAGTTTTCCTCCGTAATTGTATCCACCCTTAAGGATAGATTTTGGAATTGCTGAATATAATCCTTAACTGATCCTATTTGTTGAAGTTTAGCTAGCTGGGTGAAGAAGTTGTCTCTACACTATTGCTATATTGTGCTTGGAGTTCCTCTGTAAAAATTGACCATGAGACGGTGAGCCCCTTTTTTCTTCGATGAGTGCAAAGCCAACGATACCAAATGAATTGATTTGGTTCTAGATATAAGGAAGCCATTGTGACCTTTTGTCCATTTGGGATTTGGTGTACTTCAAAAAATTTCTCCATTTGGTTTATCCATGTTAGAGGATCCGTACCATCAAACTTGAACATATCCACCTTTGGAAATAAATTCCTAGATCCCATAGGAGTACTAAAGCTTGTGTCAGTAGTAGCTGACCTAGAATTTTCACCTTGGCCGCTTGAGAACTCCTTTCTTGATTCAGCTATGTAGGTGCTTAACATGTTTCGCATGTCGAACATATCCATCTTAATTGAGGAAATTTATTCCTTGACCTTATTTATTTCTTCATTATGAGTAATATCCTCAATTGTTTCACCATCCTTATCAGGAGTCTTCTCCGGAGTGACAACATTCTTTTTACCCCTTATTGCAGGCCCTGTCATGATGGAAACCACTAATATTGAAATAAATCACACAAATGAAACTTAAATTCTTTCAAATTTTTACTATAATCTCCTTTAGTATGTCTTCAAAAATCCAATAAAAATTAGACTCAAATTCATCAATATGTGTGAGATATGTAGATTCCAAAAAAAAATAGTGTAGAAACCCTAATTCTACAATAATTCTCTTAATTCTACTCCAATTCTTATGAAATATGGACTGTAGCTTCTTCAATATGTTCTTCAAAAACCCTTTAAAAATCAGAAAAAAATTCAACAAAATATGAAAGATATGCTCTTCCCAAAATCACCTCTAAAATTGAGAAAAACCTTGCCTCTATGGTGCCAAGATCATGCTCTGATACCACTTGTTAAGAAATAACTTGCACAATAGAAGAATATGATATGAAATATACTACAAATACTTGATAATAACTAAGAATAACAAGCCACTTCGAGGGGGAAAACCTCCAAATATCTCTAATGAGAACACACTTCACACTTGATGATGAAATAAGACTCTCAACCTCCTATATATACCTATTTATGCCAAGGATATCACCTAGGCCGACTTAGACACACCTATATAAGACTTAGGCCGACCTAAACAACTAAATAACAATATACTAATGATAATATGACTTAATAGAGAGTTAAGATAGCCACAAGCTGACTATTCATAACCTGATGTACAATAATATTAAGGGCGTAGCACCTTTTCCCCTATTGCTAGAATTGACGTTGTAAGGTTATTTCTTTCTTATGCTACATACAAGAACTATAAAGTCTATCAAATGGAAGTGAAGCCATCTTTTCTAAATGGTGAGCTAGAAGAAGTATATATTGAACAACCTGATGGATTTCAATTGAATCATAAGGAAGACATGGTTTTCTGATAGAAGAAAGAATTGTATGGACTGAAGCAAGCCCCTAGAGCCTGGTATGCTATATTAGACAAATACTTATTGAAGCTTGGATTCAATAAAGGTACTGCTGACAACAACTTATACTTCAAATTGGAACATGATAAACAATTAATTATTGAAGTCTTTGTTGATGAAAATATTTTTGGAGGAGACGATAATCTATGTATGAGGTTTGTTGATGAAATGAAGAGTGAATTTGAGATGAGTATGATTGGAGAAATGAAGTTATTTTTGGGATTACAAGTTACTCAGTTAGACAAGGGGATCTTCATATCTCAGTCCAAATATGTGAGAGAACTGTTGAAGAAGTTTGGCATGGATGATTCAAAATCTATTGGTACTCCCATGGGGTTTGGATGTAAGTTGACACAAAATGATGATTCTCCTAAGGTGAATCAGACAAGATATAGATCAATGATTGGTGGATTGCTCTACTTAACTTAGAATAGACAAGACATTACGAATGTTGTATGTATGGTTACTAGATTTTAGGTTGATCCAAAAGAATATCATGTGACTGTTGTTAAGAGAATCTTCAGGTATCTTAAAGGGACAGTTGATTTTAGGCTTTGGTACCCTAAGGATGATGATCTTACTTTAAATGGATATACTGATGCAAGAGATGTAGATGATAGAAAGAGTACTAGTGGCGGTGCTTTCTTCCTAGGGAAGAAGCTGGTGTCTTGGTTGAGAAAAAAAGAAAAATTTCATTTCTCTATCTACTACTGAAGAAGAGTATATTGTTGCTGCAAATAACTGTACTCAAGTGATGTGGATGAAACAAATGCTGAAATATATTAGAGTAGTATATGATGAACCTATTTCCATATATTGTGATAACTCAAGTGAAATTAACATATCAAAGAATTCGTTGCTACACTCTAAGACAAAACATATATCAATCAAATTTCACTTTCTGAGGGAGAAAGTGAGTGAAAAAGAAGTCAGACTTGAGTATGTTCCTACCAAAGAATAGATTGTAGATATTTTCACTAAGACATTTCCAAAGGATACTTTTGAGTATCTTAGAGGGATACTAGGGGTGATTATTTCTCCTAATATGAACTAGGATGCATTAATTTGCATCAATCCGTGCATTTCATGATCATATTCTGATCTAAATTGATGTTTCTATGGCTACTACTTAGGGGGAGTAGTCAGATGTGCAGATATGTGGTTCAGAGCTTGTACGTGGAAAGCTAATGTTTATCTTTTCCATTGATGTCAAAGGGGGAGAAGAGTCATGTGAAAAACTACTCCTTATCTGGGGTAAAAATTCTTGTGGGGAAAAGATCTTGCAGAAGAAGTCAACGAAGAAGAGTCAAAATATGAGGAGTAAGTATTGATTGAGAGTTGGGTTGATAATTTTTTTCACATCATGTGTTACCATCAATTCCAAGGGGGGATATTGTTGGATGCTATGGTTGCGTGGCTAATATTTGGTTGTCATTTATGTCAAAACTATTAGCATTTGATGTATTGAAGGCTATATATGTCGAGGATATTGAGAAAATTGTAAAAGAAAGTGTTCCAGGTTCCTACTGGAATTGTGAAGGTCATGAAGGTGTCTTGTTCTATATGTTGAAGATAAATTGATGTGTAATAAAGGGTTTATGGTTGAGTGTATCTATTCTTCAGAAGTTTTAGAGGTTCGCATGAAGATTTGTTCCAATTAGGAAGATCTATGTTCTGACAGTATTTATGTGGTCTCTATCAGTGTTCTTGATTAAAGTTGGTATAATTCTGGTAATTCTAGTTGTTGTGGATGTTTATTTATTGTTTCTTGGTGTTCTTGGATGTTTCTAGATCATGCTCTATCTTTTTGGTACGCCCATATTGATCTGTGTGCTTGTGGTCAAATATTTTTCTCTATATGTTTAGTTTCTCATGTTCTTGGCAGACATAAAGGGTGTACCATGTGGTGGATCTTTGAGGTGAAATTAATTGAAGTCTTTTTGTGTTGGAGTTGTTAATTTGGGTCTCCACTGTGTTGTGGCTGACCTTGGTGGATTCACATTGAAAATTTATTTGTAAATTTGGGTTGAAATTGAAAATATGTTTTATATCTCTGGCTGACAAGTTGTTGATGAAATCTCATGTTGCAGATATATAAGAGAAATTATTTCATCAGTGTAAAGTGTGCTCAGTGTGCTCCCATGTGTATATGTGTGAATATCATTCAATTGTAGAGCAGATTCTGAAGAAGAATGAGTGAAGTGTGAAGAATTTTGAGCAGAGAGTGAAGAAGGTTTTTTTGTGCTTAACTGGAACTGTAATCAAGCTTGTGTAGAAGCTATTTTCTCAGTTCACAATTTGGATGGTTTTAATCCAAAATTTTCTTTGGAAAGTGAATCCTCTTTTTTATTTGAGCAGTGAGCTCTAGGTAGTGTACCTAAATGCATATGCATTCCCATTATTTCTCATTATAATTTTAATAGGGTATAATATTGTGGACTAATCTCCAGCGTGGTTTTCCCCCTAACAGGGTTTCCACATAAAAAATCTTGGTGTTCTCTATGTTTCTGATGTGTTGAATGTTTTTGGTTTATTTTTTATTCATCAAATCTAAGATTGAGTTATATAAATTTTTAAAATATTTAAGTAATTTGTGACAACTGATTCACCCCCCTCTCAGTTTTCTATCCTTGTTTTTCCAACATCCATTTTGATGAGTCCACGGTGCAGATAATTGTCTCTTTATCCCATGCACTTCATAGAAAGAATTAAAATCATGGGAAGTGAATTCACCACCTCTATATGATCTCAAACATTTAATCTTCAAACCTATCTTTGTCTCAACCATAGCTTTAAAAATATTGAATTTCTCTAATGCTTAAGATTTTTCCCTTAAGAAAGTAACCCACATCAATCTAGAGTAATCATCAATAAGTAACATGAAGTACCTATCTCCTTGTAAACTTCTAACTCTAGAAGGATCACACAAATCAGTATGAACAAGATCCAACACTTTATTTGAACAATGTTTTTTGCTCCGAAATGAAATTCTAGTTTACTTCCTTAACTGACATTCCTTGCATATAGTATTAGTAGGCTTTACTAACTTAGGAAGATCTCTCACTGCCTAAGTAGAACTTATCTAGATAATATTGTCAAAGTTTACATGACACATTCTTCTATGCCATAACCAACTTTCATCAACTTGAGCAATTAGACAACTTTTACTAGTAGCATTCAAGTGAAATATATTACCTTTTATTTTTGTACCTGAAGCAATCACATTTTTGGAACTTCCCAATATTCTACACTTTCCATTTTTGAATTGAAGATTGTATCCCTTATCAACCATTTTTCCAACACTCAAAATATTATGCTTCAAACCTTCCACATAAAGAACATCATCAATATTATTCTTACCATCAAGATAAATACATCCTCTACCACAAATTACACTAGCTTTGTCATCTCCAAATCTTACAGCACCACCATTATACTTTTCCAAGCTCACAAACCTACTTTTATCACCTATCATGTCATGAGAGAATCCACTATCAATTATCCATTCATCTTTCTCTTCAACTCGAGCAGCTAGGGCTTTCTCCACATTTGAGAAACTAACATATTCAGTAGGGGCTGGATTATTTTCCTTGATAGCAATAAATACCCATTCGTCCTCACATACATTCCATTTATTAGATTCATCATCTGTCACACCTTCATTAGTAGAATAATAGCACTTTCTTTGAAATCTAGGCTTTTTAGGTCTTGGATTAGGGACTGTTTCTAGACATCTTGATGCAAAATGACCTATCTTATTGCAAGAAAAACATTTAATAGGAAATTTCCCTTTATACTTACCTTCTCCTCTAGCTTCCCTTTTGACAATAAGTGCTTCAAGCTCCTCTAGTTTTCTCTCCTCTTCTTCAATCTCTCTCATTTCCTCCTCATACTTGAATACCTTTCTAGAAGAACTTTCTCCCAGATCATATCTTTGTTTATCTCTTTTAGAAGTAGTAGCCGTGAATGTAAATTCTATCTTAGGAAGAGCATCACCAAATTCACTCAATTCAAAAGCAGTAAACTTACCAATCAAAATATCTCTAGTTACATTTGTTACAATTTGGAGCTCCTCAATAGCAGTAGCTTTGACTTTGTATGCAATAGGAAATGATCTAAGCACTTTAGCAACAATCTCTTATTCTTTCAATCATCCACCAACACATCTGATACCACACACAAGTTCATTCACTCTTTGCATGAAAGAAGTAATGTTCTCATCATCACCCATTCTCAATGTTTCATATTTCCCTTTCAAAATTTGCAACTTAGCAATCTTCACATTAGCATCACCTTCATACAAAGTTTCCAATTTTTTCTATATCTCATAAGTAGTCATTGAATCCATAACATTCATCATCTCATAATCAGTCAGAGCATTCAACAATGCTTCCTTAGCCCTAATATTGTACTTGGATTCCTTAATCTCATATGTAGTAGAAAGACCATTCTGTGGAATGATATACCTATTGTTATAATTTTCCAGTAGGGTTCACCAATGCATCTCAAATGACACTCCATTTGAGCCTTCCATAGAGAATATTTTTTTCCATCAAATCTCAAACTATCCTTCTTGTATGTTGCCATCTCGGATCACCTCAAGCTATTAAACTTCTTCTCAGGAACTTGATTTGATACCAATTGTTAGCAACATAAGGGTAGACAACTGAGAGAGGGGTAGTGAATTAGTTGTCACATAAATTCAAAACTTATTAAACTTATTAACCTTATTTTCAGATTTGATCAATAATCATGAAAGTATGAATCAACAACACATCAAAAACACACATAACACCAAGATTTTTTAAGTGGAAACCCTGTTAGGGGAAAAACCATGGTGGAGGTTAGTCCACAATATTATACCTTGTTAAAAGTATAAAGAAATGTGAATGGGGAATGCACATGCATTCAAGCGCACTACCTAGAGCTCACTGCTCAATTACAAAAGGAAGACTCACTTTCTTACAAAAGATTTGGATTACATCCACAAGATTTTGAACTGAGAAAATAACATCTACTAATGCCTGATTACAATTTTGGTTAAGCACATGAACACTTCTTCACACTCTGCTTCTACCTTTGAATGATTAGGACATTATTCACACATCTCATACACAAGCATGCCATCAAATGGAATAAACAATTTCTTATACATATCTCCAACAAAAGATTACATTGCTACATGTTGGCCTCAACAAAATAATAACATATGCAAATTGTCAGCCCAAAACAATAAATAATTTTGAATGCAAATTGAACAATGTTGGCCACAACATAATGAAGACCCAAAATAAAATACTCAAACATGAAAACATGAAAAAACTTCAAGCAATTTTAGTTCAAGGGTCCACAACATGCTACAACACCTTGTCGGCCAAGAACATGAAAAACATGAACACGCAAGAGAAAATATCTAATCGTGAGAACAATGATCAATGCAGATATGCAACACAAATAGAGCATGATATAGAAACATCTGAAAACATCATGAATCACCAGAGAAGCATTTGCAACAACTGAACTTACTAGAATCGCATCATCTTCATTCAAGAACACCAACTGAAGCAACATAATGATTTTCAAAACACAACTGCTCATAACTTGATCAAATCTTCATGTGGATCTTTGAAACTTGATGTGGATAAACTAGATATACTTGAAAAAAAACCCTTTGGTCCACAACCACTGATCATCAATGTTCTAAGGTCTCCAACAAACTGAACTCCACTTCACCACTGACAACCTGCAACTTATTTCATTACAATTTTCTAAATATCCTCGACATATACAACCTCTAATGTCTTCAATGCCAATAGTGTTGAAATCAATGACAACCACATATTAGCAACACAACCAAAACATCCAATGAGAACTACTTCCTTAATCAATTCATTCCAAGAATTTGATATCATTGATCATGCAAATAAAACAAAAATCTAGATGTCTGAAGCTAAATACTTGAAAGTCATTCATGAGCAATTTGATAGGCTTGTTAAGTTTTTCAAGGATAAATGAACCTATCCATCTAAAGAAATTTATTTAGATATTCTTGCTGCCCCAAAGCCTAATCCTCTACAAAGTAACTTAGTCTTGGCTCTGTCATTAGTTCGAAAAAAGATTGATCTTTTCTACATCTCATTGCTAGTCAATGGCTTCAAGTTGAGCAATTGTGTTATTAACTCCGGTGCATTTGATAACATCATTCCTGCTAAGGTAGCTATTGCCTTGGGTCTAAATCTAATAAAAAAATTTGGCTAGTGCTTCTCCATGGAGAATAAACCTATTCCTCTAATTAAGTAGATCAAAGATGCACAATTTGTATTTGTTGCATTTTTAGAGAAGAAAATCATGATAACAGTTTTGGAGCAGATGTTTTGGCATCTTATGGTCTCTTACTTGGATGAAATTTATACAAAGATGTGCAAGGAGAGCTCAAAATAGATATGTCAGAGACAAGGATACTCGTCAAGGGTGTTATGAATAAGTTGTTTCTAGAAAGGGAAACAAAGTTTTCTGTAACAAGATTGCGTGACCCAAAAGATCAGATTCTCTTTGAGTCTCCTAGGATGATTTTTTACTATTTGTAAACTAATGAAATATCCAAGTCTTTGGATGAGGATGAAAGAAAAGAGGACAAAAACTGGTTCTTCTTCTTCAGATGGAGAATCTTCTTTGAATAAAGAAGCCATAGAATTTGAAGCTATCAATTTAATGGATGTAAACAATATTTGGAATATTGAATTTGATGGTAGTTGTTCTTTTTGTAGTGTCAAAAAAAGTATCTTTAATTAGGGAATCAATAATTAATAAAAATTTGGACTTAATGTCGACTTGGTCTAGTGTTGTGAGGTGTTTTTCACATCCACATTAGGACTTGGGCCCTTTTAAAGCTAAATTAACTTAACCTTTCCCTAATTTAGTGTTGTAAAATGTATTTATTTACATCTTCACATTAAATTTGGGAGGCTTGTAAATCAAGTGCACCTAATCTAGTGTTGTAATGTGTCTTACACATTCACATGGGATTTAGGGCCCTTCTAAGCTAAATAGACTCAATTTTTCCTTAATTTAGTGTTGTAAAGTGTGTTTATTTACACTTTCACATTGGATTTAGGGCCCTCTTTCATTTATGACCTTAATATCATCATTAATAGGCCCCTATGACCCTATATTGTGCATCCCAAGGCATATTTTGATCAAAGACCTCACAAAATCAACATATAAACCTGATTTCTTCACTCCCTAACATCCCAACTGACAAAAGAGCCCCTATGGGACCCATTTGCCACCTTGGGTGAATAAGTCCCATCCAAGTGGGAATCATTCACCCAAGATGGCGAATGAGTCCCATTTGATCTATTTCTGAAGTTTGAGTGGGAAAAATTGGGATTTAAGTTTAAATTTCTTCAACGTCAGCCTTGGGGATCAAATTAACGATCATGTGAGTGGATTGCCTATATGAGAGAGCCTTCAAATCCTCATTTTACATAAGAATAACAAGAAAAATCATACATTCATGTTCTCAAGTCAAGCATTAAGCATTCCAAGTCTTCACATGGTCATCAAGATAGCTTTCAAGATCAATTCTAAGGCATTCAAGGACATATTTTTCATCAATTGTTGTAGCAATTCAAGATCCATCATCATGGAAAGGTTCTAATTTCATTACTTCATGTTCATGCTTCATTATCTTATTCCATCATTTGGTTTAATTACCTAAAAGGGGTTTGACCAAGGAAAACCCCCATTCCCTAATAATCAACATTTTCTCTCTCTCTCTCTCTCTCTCTCTCTCTCTCTCTCTCTCTCTCTCTCTCTTTGTGTGATTGCAAATCTAGGTGCTTTGAAGGCTTGGAGATGATTGAAGAATAGGTTCAAAACTTGTTGGAGTCATCTTCCTACTTGCATGGTAAAAATATTTACAAAAATTCACTTATAACCTCAAAAATTAGGGTTTCAAATCTGAACACCTGCAGGAATAGAAAGAGAAGACGTACAGATGAGAACTTTGAATTTCTAGAAAATCCAAACTAGAATCATTCACTAGTGTGGGTGTTTTTCAAAGATTTTTGCAGATTTGGATACCCATTTGGTTGAAACTTGCTTAGATACAGTTTTTAGAATTGGTACTGATTCATCTAGAATGGCGAATGAGTCCCACCAAGTTTAAAAATCAACATTTTTGGGATTTTAGAGCTCCATTCCATCTCCAAAAATTTTCAAAGTGCACACTTATAGTTTTATAGTTTTCTATTTTATTCTTCTTGCATTTTTAGTTCAATTAGTTCAAGTTTGCATATCATACTATTGTTTCCAATTCATTGTCTTTTCCAAGTTTACACTTGGTGGTGAACCCCTCATTAGATATCATTCAATCCCTAGAACAATCCCTTTACAATATTTCAATCTCCTTTGCATTGAAATCTCAAGGGTTTGTTCTTGAGTGAAATGTAGGAAATGGTCTCTCTCCTTTTAGGTCCAAAACCCTAGAAGCGAAAGAAAGCACCCCAATTTTTCTTCATTTCATTTTGGTGAACCTGCATTTAGAATACCTTCTTTTCTAATTTATATTTTATCATCATCCTAGATTTAGCTTGCATTAGGGTTTGCATTACTTAATTGGTATTCTAGGGTTTCAAAATTTTGCATTAGTGAAAGTGCATATAGGTTGCATTTTTGCATCTCAAATCATTGCAAATCATCTAAAAAAAATGCATCTACACTTAGGATACATATCATAAAACATACAAAGCATCAAAATCCATACTAGGACTCATTCACCACCTTGGGCGAATCAATCCCAGAACAAATCTGAAACTGCCTTTTACAACACCAAAAACCTTGTTTTTAAGCTTTTGTTTGCTTCCATTGGTTAGTAGTTTCATTGGGTTGACTCTTTGTTACATACATTTCACTAAATCTACCTTAAATTAGTCCATTTCATGCATTGCTTCATTCCAAATTTTCATTTACAACATTTCTCAAATCATTGTATAATGCAACCAGTAAATTACCTTGTTTGAAAATTAAAAATTACATTTCATGTTAATTCTTTACATTACATTTTTAGTTTGCATAAATTACTGTTCAAAAATGTTAGCTTTGGTCTTTTCCAAGTTTGTAAAGAAAAATTTAGTCAATAAACATATTAGTCATTCATTCAATGAATTCCCTAGTTATGAGAGTCTTTTAAGGCACAAGAGTGGACATGTTCATGCTTTCCTTAAACCTACACCAACTTTTATCTATCCTATTTGTTAGGATGATGTGATAGAAGAAGATATAAGCATGGAAATTCATGATGATCATAATTTTTCTTCTCTTGATACCTCTCCTTTTAATGATGAAGGTATCTTGGTGAAAGAAGATGCAATTGTTGAGAATCATGGTCTTTTTTTCTCTTCTCCTCATTCCCCTTGGGAAGATAGTATAACAATAAAAGATGAAATAATTGTCACCACCTTACTTAGCTTACATTCCTCTCCCAACATTTCCCCTACTTGTGACAACACTACAATCATGAACAACCATGAAAATGATATTTGTGAGGAATACATGATGGTATGAGGAGATCTAATAATTGAGAGCTTTGAAAATCCTACTTCACCCACTTGGGAAGAAATTATAGGGAATAAGGGTGTAATTGTAGATAATCATGATAATCACATTGGATCTTCTCCTAATATCCTTCATCGTAATAAAAATGATAGTTTTGTGTTAGAAGATATACTTGAAATTCATGAAAATGTCATTTCTCCCTTTCTTAATGATCCTACCATTTGGCAAGATCTATTTGAACAAAAAAATCCAATCATTGGAAAGCATGATTCTCCTTCTCTTGATGCCTCTCCTAGTTGTGATGAATCTACTTTACAAAACCCAACCATGGAATGTGATGAAAATCTTGTTTATTACTTCCCTCAAAGCTCTCCTACTAGGGTAGATATTAGAGCACAAGAGAATAAGACCTTAGCAAACAAAAATGAAATCATGGAAAACAATGATAATCACATTTATCCTTCTCATAGTATCTCTCCTAGTCATGAAGAAAATAATTTCATCGATGGAAGCCATGAGGATATTATGTGTCTCTCCTCCCCTAGGGAAAAAATTATGGAAAAAGATAATAATAGCATTGATGAACAAGATAATTCAACCATTGACCATTCCCCTACTTGTGTTTAAGTCATTTTGAAAGAGCCAATCCTTGAATGTCAAGATCATTTGGTTTCTAGTTCTCCTAAAAACTCTCCTTCTTGGGAGACTATCATGGTGCAAGAAAATGACAACAATAGTAATGTGTCTCCCTTAGATGATGGTCAAATGACAATTCTATATTTCCCTTTATTAGAGATACACCAAACCAAGACTACTGAGGTTATGAATGTGCAAGTGTCCATTAGATCCCCATTGACTATTGGACCTCCTACATATCTCGTGGGACATCCTAAGAATCCTTTAATTCTTTATCCACCTTCACACAAAATTCAAACTCACAACAAACCCAAATTTATCCTTTACCCACCTAAGACTAATGTATTGCAGCAACCGAGTCATAATACCATTGCTCATACATATAACACTAGAAACAATCTGCAACCAAGAAAAGCACCTTCAACATCCCTTTCATTGCATAATCCTATCCTACCTAACCCTATCTTATTGGGTCCTCCTCATGGAAAGGAGTATGATCTTGTTGAACAACTTAAGAATACTCCTACGAAGATATCCCTATGGGTCCTAATTCAAAATTCACCTAATTATCACACCATGCTTCAAATAGCCTTACAACAAGTTTCTATCCCTTCTAATGCACTACCAAATGACATGGCAGCCATGATCCAAGGAATAATTGCTGACATTGTTTTCCACCAAAGTGAACTCTCCCCTTTGGAAGTGCAAAAAATAAATGATGCTTTCATAATCATAGCTCAATACAATAGGATAGGGATAAAGTGAACCCTTGTTTACAATGGATCATCCCTTAATGTGTGTAGCATACACCTCTTAGAAAGGCTTTGTGTGGATAAATAAAAAACTCAACTGGTCTCTTTATCTATTAGTGAATTTGACCATGTTGGAAGGAAACCACTCGATGTGATTACTTTTCCTATTACAACTAGAAAAGCTATGCTAGACACACCTATTCATATCATGCCCGATAATCTTTCATACAATCTTCTTTTAGGTAGAACATGGATTCGTGCAATGAATGGGGTCCCTTATACTCTTCATCACAAAATGAAGTATGTCTAAAACAACACATTGTACACACTTGATGTTGATCATAAGCCTTATAGTGTCTTACAACTTCATAAAAACAAATAAAATACCTTTAAAGAATTAACACGAACTACACAAGTGAAACCCATGCAACAAAAAGACAAAGAAAAGAACATTGAAGAGGTCACGAAGCTATTAGAAGATGATTGGGGTTCCTTAGAGTTCAAACCAACATTCATGGGAGAATACAAGATCATAAACAAAGATTCAAACAAGGGAAAAGAAATAACAGTACTATCAACAAAAAATTCAGATGACCCTTTGAAAGCATCCACCTCAACCACTTTAGAAGAAAAATAAAATTACACAACCTTTGATGAAGCTAATTACGAACAACCACCAGATCCAAAAGCAATGAAAAAACTTTATGAAAAAGGTTATGGGATTATGAAACAACTTTGATATAGTGGAAAAGGATGTGGTGCTAGAGAACAAGGCATTCGTGTCCCTATAGAGCCTAACACACAAGAAACAACTCATGGTCTTGGTTATTGTCCTTTGATAGAAATAAACAAGCCTTCACTTAACACAAACACTCTCACAAAAGATTCTTCTAAGCCGAATTTAATAGTAATGCATCCTGAACTGATAAACACTAGTGGTCTTGGTTGTTATCCTTTGTAAGAAATGAAACAAACAAAGACATCTTCGCTCAATTTTAATGCCATCATGCAAAACACCAATGATTTGGATTCGTTAAAGTTTACATCCTCCTTTCAAGGAGAGAACAAAATATCACAATTTAAAAAATCTTGCATAGGTATGACATCTTATACTAAGCAAGAGTTATCTTTGATGCAAAATAATGAAACATCTTCTACTATTGATGTAGAGGGCATCTTAGTGAGACTAATCCAATATCGCTTGATATCTCTCCCTCCAAGAACAAAAATGAAATTCTACTACAAGAGTTCATTTTGCACATATAATAGAGTTCATGGTCATGCCACTAATGAATGCAAGGATTTAAACAACAAAATCCAACATCTCAAGGAGTGTGGTGCTCTTCCTTGTGTTGAAGCACCTAGTTCCTCTAATTAAAACTTATCTTCCTCCTATTTAGATCATCCTTGTCTTGCACTAAGTGGGGGAAATGGGTTAGTTAGCCTTGTCCTTGTATGTCAGTTGTTGTTGTCTCTTTTGGCTAGTTGACTTCCTTTTATGTACATCTAAGAGAAATCTTGGGATGTGGACAACATGCCTTAATTTGGCTCACATGTGACATACTTATTCATGATGTAGCTCGATTCAGAAACATATGACTTGGCATAGGGATTTCCAAATAAGCTCTTATTTCTTCTTATACTTTAAAGTAATTGCTCACAACAATGGTGTTAGCAACCACTTTAAAGTGGGGGAATACACTGACACTCATCATGTTGTACTATGTGATTTTCCTTTTTGTTTGTGATGCATTCTTTTCTTGGTGGTGTCATTGGGCTTGGTTTCCTCCAAGAGTGCGATATTTCTTTGACTTTCCCTCTCTTGGAAACATTAGGCATGATGTTCCCTAAGAAGAGACCTCAGATGAATTAAGCAAAATCCCTGTGAACATTCCTTACATTTTTTTGCATTTACAATATTTTTTATATGGCTACCTTGCATAATACACTTTACATGCCTGTGGAGCCATCTCATTTGTTCATGAGTTTCAAGCATACAATTTTTTTCTTTCCTCATGGAGCTCGAAAACCATTTTTGTTTAGTGTCTTATTAAAGTTATTAGGAGGTATAACTTTGTTATGGTTGAGTGGGAAGCCCAATCTGAGGCATGAATTTCCCCATAGCCACTCATGTGTGTGTGTGAGTGCATACCAAGCATGAGTGTATGTTTCTTGCCTTTGTGGACTTCTCACCTAGTAGACAACCAATAGTTTCATTGCCTCAAAGTGAGTATGCTTTTTTTGGACAAACAACCTAGATCTAATCCACATTGTGCTGGAAAAAAATTGAAGCTTGATCCACCTTTTTATTTTACTTGTTTTTGCTTTTATTTCTTCTAGTTATTTCCATTGCATGATCGTGTATCTTGTTTTGTTGTAAATCATTCACCTTCTGCATGTCCTTTTGTGATTATGTCAGTTTGACTTAGGATCTTGGATCTTGGGGGCTTGACCACCTCCATCTTTGTTATCCTAGACCATCCACATTGGTACAATTGGACCCCTCTTGAATGTCTACTTTAGTGTGAGTTTGAAGCAAGTTCATCCTATCACTAAAGTGGGGGCTAAATGTAGTGTAAAAAAAAAAGTCCTTAATTAGGGAAGGAATAATTAATGATAAATTGAACTTAATGTCACCCTGGTCTAGTTTTTTGAGGTGTTTTGCACATCCACATTAGATCTTGGGCCCTTTTAAAGCTAAATTAACTTAACCTTTCCCTAATTTAGTGTTGTAAAATTTATTTATTTACATCTTCACATTAAATTTGGGAGGCTTGTAAATCAAGTGGACCTAATCTAGTGTTATAATGTTTCTTACACATTCCACCTGGGATTTAGGGCCCTTCTAAGCTAAATAGACTCAATTTTTCCTTAATTTAGTGTTGTAAAGTGTGTTTATTTGAACTTTCACATTGGATTTGGCGCCCTCTTGCATTTATGACCTTAATATTATCATTAATAGGCCCCTATGACCCCATTTTGTGCATCCCAAGGCATATTTTGATCAAAAACCTCACAAAATCAACATATAAACCTAATTTCTTCACTCCCCAAAATCCCAACTGGAAAAATAGCCCCTGTGGGACCCATTCACCACCTTCGGTGAATGAGTCCCATTTTATCTAGTTTTGAGGTTTGAGTAGGAAAAATTGGGTTTTATGTTAAAATTTCTTCAATGTCATCCTTGGGGATCAAATTAAGAGTCATGTGAGTGGATTTCCTATATAATAAAGCCTTCAAATCCTCATTTGACATAAGAATAGAAAGCAACATTATGCATTCATGTTCTCAAGTCAAGCATTAAGCATTCCAAGTCTTCACAAGTTCATCAAGATAGCTTTCAAGATCAATTCTAAGGCATTCAAGGGCATATTATTCATCAATTATTATAGAAATTCAAGATCCATCATCATGGAAAGGTTCTAATTGCATTACTTCATGTTCATGCTTCATTATATTATTTCATCATTTGGTCTAATTACCTAAAAGGGGTTTGACCAAGGCAAACCCCCATCCCTAACAATCAATATTTTCTCTCTCTCTTTGTGTGATTTTAGATCTAGGTGCTTTGAAGGCTTGGAGATGATTGAAGAATAGGTTTCAAACATGTTGGATTCATCTCCCTACTTGCAAGTTCAAAATCTATACAAAAAGTCACTTATAGCCCCAAAAATTAGGGTTTTAGATCCAGATACCTAGAGGAATAGAAATAGAAGACCGAGAAGTGCAGATTAGAACTTTGAATTTCTAGAAAATCCAAACTGGACTCATTTGCCACAAGTGGTGAATGATTCCCTTTATAGGTGTTTTTAGAGATTTTTGCAGATTTGGATACCCATTTGGTTGAAACTTGCTCCGGTGTAATTTTCCAGAATTGGGACCGATTCACCTAGAATGGCGAATGAGTCCCACCAAGTTTAAAAATAAGCATTTTCAGGTTTTTCAGAGCTCCATTCCATCTCCAAAAAGTTTCTAGGTGCACACTTATAGTTTTATAGTTTTATAGTTTTATTCTTCTTACATTTTCAAGTTATTTAGTTCAAGTTTATGTTTTCCATTTCATTGTCTTTTCCAAGTTTACACTTGGTAGTGAACCCCTCATTAGATATCATTCAATCCTGAGGACCTTCCCTTTATCAAATTTAAATATCCTTTTCATTGAAATATCAAGGGTTTGTTCTTGAGTGAAAGGTTGAAAAATTAGTCTTTCTCATTTTAGGTCGAAAACCCTAGAAGTAACAGAAAGAATACCACCACTTTTCATCATTTCACTTCCAGTGGATCAGGAGCAGGAATTGTTTTCATATCTCCTAAAGGAAAAATATTCCCTTTTTCTTTCAAGCTGTAGTTCGACAAAAAAAATGACAAAGCAGAGTATGAATCATTGTTGTTAAGAATAGAGGTTGCATGTAAGAAAGGAATTAAAAACTTTCATACCCAAGGTGATGCCAAGTTAATGATTTTTCAAGAGAGATGGTATCAAATAAAAAATGAAAGGTTGTGGAATTATCACAATTATGTTTGGGATCCTAGGATAAGCATTGTATGATGCATCATGGGACAAAAGGAGAGGACCTATCACTGATTCACCAACTTTCTGGTGAAAAAAGTTTCTTTTTTATTTTGAGTCTTGTGCTTTTTTTGTTTTGTCACCTGATTCTATTCCCAATGGATGGATAAAGCCACTTGGAGTTTGGAGTTCTTCTCCCTTCATTTGTTTCAAAGTGTAATGGAGAAAAATTGTACCCTTTCAATTTCACTTACATTCTTGCATCCACTTTAGTGTCCACTCCCTTAGCATCTTGAGTAGGTTCATTTTAGCCCTTGCATCGACCTTTCTTCCTCTTAGGATGCTCTAGCACCCCTTTTCAATAGCCACCCTCATATGTTAGCTCGCATCAAACTTTGTGCTTCTTCAATTTTTGTCATTTTGTAGTGTGACGTGTCTGAACATTAGCATGTCGTGCGGATGTTTGTGCACCTCGCTAACATTTTGCAACCTGTCACTGCTCAGACGATCATTTCTGAGCATGTTTTCCACTTGTCAACTAAGCTTGTCAGTGGAAACGGCTTGGGATTCCCTGTAACCACTCGAGAAGCTTCTTTTCTCTCTTTTTAAGTCATCTTTTCAACTCATTTGGCTCTCTAAGATCTTCTAATTTTCTTCCAAGTCTTGTTTCCCCTTCTAGCTTTTAGCCTCACTCCATCACTTGCTTACATATCTTCATACAACTTATTCTAGCAACTTCAAGCTCTCTCAAGATCTCTTTACAACACTCTTGCAGCTTCATCTCCCTCATTTCATGCTTTTGAGCATCTTGGGATTCCATATTCCCTACTATTTGCATACTTACTTGGTGATACAGGTTCTCCTCCTTAAGCGAGATTTTCTTTTATCACCTCTTTTGTGATACGGGTTCTCCATGAGCGAGGTTTTCTTTTCTCACACGTGCTTACTTTGTGGTGTGGGTTCTACTCCTGAGCGGGTTTTTCTTTCACAACACACTTTGTCCACTTCTCTTTCTCTATCTTCTTTGTTGTTCGTGGAGGTGGGAACACTGAAATGGGGGTTTGACTGAGGCAAACCCCTATACAGCCCCAACATTCTCCCTAGATATCATGCTTGCAAGTTTTGAAGACATTCATTTGGTGGAGGCTTCATCACTCATGTGGTTGTAAGTATTTCTTTCTTTTCTTCTTCTTATCTTCATTATTTTTACTTCACTCTATTTAAATTTTGTCACTTTCTTGCATTTTATGATTTCTTAGCAATTCAAGTAGAAATAGTCACTTTAGCCATTTTATGAGATAAACTCGCTTTCTAGTCTGTACGAGATGCTAGCATGCCTTTGGGGTTCCAACGCGTCGTGTTGTCATCATTATTATGCATTGACATCCTTTGGCAGAGAGCTTGATAGTTTGTCCCAAAAATCTCTATGACTTGCTCTTTTCAATTTTCAAACTCTTGTCATTGTTCCATTGAGGTAGATCACAGCAATTTGCCCCGTGAGGCTCTCTGAATGAAGATAAATCGTGAGTAGCAAATCCCCCTCTTCTACACAAAGAATGATTAAAGAAATCTACCCAATTAGAGCTAGTTGTTATCCTTGAATCCATCACACTCAATTTGTGGGATAACCCCTACAAAACTTGTTTGTTTCGTAGCTCACTTACTCTAGGCCTGTAAAATGAGGTGAATTGCATTTGTCCTCATGCATGGTTCCCCATCCTCAGAAAAGAATTTTGAGTATTAACCTTTGTTAGTTCGTCAAAATTCGCATTTTAAACCAAGTTGTGAAAATTCAATTTTGGGAGTTAGAAAATTTTTTGCACATGCAAGAGCGTTGATTTTTAGTGCTTTTGAATATTTCATGCAAAAGCATAATTTTTTAGTGCTTTTCAATATTTCATGCAAGAGCATTTTTTTAGCACTTTTGCATATTTTCCATGCCTTGGTCATTTCTTGGCACATGTAATGTTAGGGTTTTTTAGCGCCTCTGCATATTTTCCAACATGTATTGTCGCTGATTTTTTTCACTTTTGCACATGCACTGTCAGGGTTTTTTAGTGTCTCTGCATCTCAAACCACAACTCACATGTAGAAGCTCTATTTTTTACTGCTTTTAAATGTGACATGTAGGAGCTCTATTTTTTACCACTTTTACATGAAACTACCCAAGTCCTTCAATATGTAAAAATGTTAAAAATCCTTGCCCATGCACAAATGCTTGAAAAGGGCATTTCCCAAAGGATCTAATGGTGGACATTTTCAATGCCAGTGCAAAAAATATAACTTCCTTGATATGTATAAGCACTAAAAAATCTTGCTCATGTATGAAACTACCAAGTCTTTTTCCAAGTGTAAAAGCACTGATTTTTATGGCTTTTTCATATTACATGTTGAAGCATTGATTTTTATCGCTTTTTCATATTACATGTTGAAGCGTTGATTTTATCACTTTTTCATATTACATGTTGAACCGCTATTTTTTAGCACTTCTACACAAAATGCAGTTTTCTCCAAGTGTAAGGGCATTGATTTTAGCACCCTTGTAAAAATTTCTAAAATTTTTACTAACACCCAGGAACTTCCAAAAATGCATTTTGAGCTTTGTTTCACCTATTTCGCTCTATTTTCCTTACTCCATTGCTCACATCCACTTGATAGTTTTCTTGTTTCCACTCCATTCTCCATCAACGTCACATCCAAGTTTCCAAAACCCATGAAATTGCTCAGATTTACACCTTAGTTTTCCCTACCTTTGCATCAAAATTATTAAAGCCTACTCTTTCATACATTTGTTTCCAGATTATGGAGTAGTTTTGATCAATTTCTTTCTTATCACCAAGCTAGAAGGCTTTGAAGTACAACCAAAAATTTCTTCCCATGTTTTAGTTTTTCAAGGAAGTGTTCATCAATGGTTCAAGAAGAATTTGGAGATAAAGCTTTCTCGATAGCTTCAACAAACAAAATGATGGATTTGCAGCTTGCTCTAGATTTAAGAATTTTTCCTAAAAGACACCAAAAAGCATTCAAATCTCATCAGATGAGTCAATCTCAAGAATCCTCGTCATCTCCAAACTACAATCCAATGCTAGGCAGTGATGAAGCACACGTCATCATGAAGTTTTCATGAAGAAAGATGTTGAAGGCTAATTTTTTCCTTAGATTAGATTTCCCATTCTTAGCATTTTCATGCTTTATGTAGATAGGTTTTGACATTTTACATGTCATTTTGAAAAACATAATTACATGTAAAAAAAAATGTTCTCCTACATTTATGGACAACATTTTTTAATAAGTCATCTAGTTGGTTAGGTATTTTCTTAGATTAGCTCTCCTCTCCCATCTATAAATAAGAGAGGATTCTATTGTATTATGCACCTTTTATCTTATGTAATGAAGTGCTGCCCAATTGTAAAGAAAATATTGACACTTTGTGTTCATTTTTGTGAATCTATTTTTGATCAATAAAGAAGCTAAGTTGCACACCAAACTTTGTGTTGGGACAATTATCTTGTTATTTGATTGAATTGATGTTTTTAGTAATTGGGATTGAAGGGATTTGGAGAAAATCTATGTAGACTTTGAGCTACACTCATTGCTTGAAATTATGATATTTTTGATATTATTGGTGAATTATCTCTAATACTTTGTGCTTATATTTATTCATTTTGATCGTGGGATTAATTGTGAATTATATCAAAGACTTTGTACTTCTTTTACAATGCTATTTACTATCTTGAAGTATTCATTATCAGAAACTACGGAACAACTTTTTTCCTCCGTGAGCTTTTCTTATTTGTTACTTTTTTTTATCAGGTTGGTATTCCTAGAATTTTCTTTGACAAAATAGGAATATTGGAATTACTGCTTGGTTTTGATTTGAAGTTGTATTGCGTCCAAAAGTTAAAATTGTGAAACATTGTAAAACATATTCTCTAAAAAAAGAGAGAATCATGAATGTGACACACACCCATATAAATTTTGTAGTGTATGTTATTGTAAATATTTGATTAGTTTTCCTTAGTTTCAATAAGCAGTAAGAAGGGCGCCTCCCCTTTTTGAGAGGAGAGATTCTATCTCACATAACTATGGTTGAAATCAAGGTTTTGTAATCTATTAAAAAGGATTAAAAAAATTTCACCCAACACAACACAAATATTGGGAATCCTGCATATATACTTGATCATTTTTCCCCAAAGGGAGTAATTTTATTCAAAATTCATCGATATTTTTTTGGATACTTTGGTTGTGTTGCTGATATGTGGTTTTCATTGATGTCAACACTATTAGCATTATTGTATTGAAGGCTGTATATGCCGAGGATATTGAGAAAATTGTTAAAGGAAGAGTTCCAGGTTGCCAGTGAAACTGTGAAGATCATGAAGGTGTTTTGTTCTATACATTGAAGATCAATTGTTGTGGAATAAAGGGTTTATTACTGAGTGTATCTAGTCCATCCACCAAAATTTTTAGAGGTCCACTTGAAGATTTGTTCGAGTTATGAAGATCTATGTTCTGACACTTTTTTTGTGGTCTTTGTCAGTGTTCTTGATTAAAGTGGATATAATTCTAGTAATTCTAGTTGTTGCAGATGTTTCTCTATTGTTACTTGGTGCATGTGGATATTTCTAGATCATGCTCTATCTTTGTTGCATGTTTGCATTGATCGGTGTGCTCATGGTTGAAGATTTTTCTCAATATGTTTGGGTTTTCATGTTCATGGCTAACATGATGGTTGTGGTGCATTTCAGATCCTTGAAGATTTACTTTTAAATGTTTGGAATGCTCGAGGATATTTTTTTGGGCCACATCATGATATTAGTTGATGGTGTTTGATCCACATTGAAAATTTGTTTGTAAATTTGGGCCGACATTGAAAATGTGTCTTATATTTTGGCCGACAAGGTTGTTGATGTAATTCCATGTTGTGGATATATAAGAGTGAATGTTTGAGTGAAGTTAGTGTGTGCATAAGAGAAAGTGTAGATGTGTGAATAGTTTCCAAATCATTCGATTGCATAGAAGAGTGAGAAGAAGGTTTTCTTTGCTTAACTGGAACTATAATCAAGCTTGTGAAGAAGCTATTCCTCAGTTCATACCCTATAGATCTAATATGTATTGTTGTGTATTGTTGGGCAGTGATCCCTCTTGTATTTTAGCAGTTAACTCTAGGTAGTGTTCCTGAATGCATGTGCATTCCCATTATTTTTCTTATACTTTTAACAGGGTATAATATTGTGGACTAACATCCACCGTGTTTTTTCCCCTAACAGGGTTTCCACGTAAAAAATCTTGGTGTTCTCTATGCTTTTGATGTATTGTTTTTTCATGGTTTACTATTCATTCATTAGATTTGAGATTAAGTTAAGTTTAAAAAAATTTAAATATTCTGTGACAACTAATTCACCCCCCCTCTTAGTTGCCTATCCTTGTTTTGCCAACAATTGGTATCAGAGCAGGTTCCTCTAAAGAAGTTTAAAAGCTTGAGGTGATATGAGATGGCATCATACAAGAAGGACAGTCCTAGATTCAATGGAATAAAGTACTCATTGTGGAAAACTAGGATGGAGTGTCATTTGAGGTGTATTGGTGAACCCTTCTAGAAAATTACAAAGAGCAGATATTTTATTCCTCAGAATGGCCCTTCCACTACTGATGAGATTAAAGAGGCTGAGAATAATGTCGGGGCTATGGAAGCTTTGTTGAGTGCTCTTACAGATTTGGAAATGAAAAATGTGATAGGTTTGAAGATAGATCATGAGATGTAGATGAACCTGTAAACTTTGTATGAAGGAGATGTACATGTGAAGATGGCTAAGCTATAGAGTTTGAAAGGAAATTATGAAAATTTGAAGATGGGTGAAGATGAAAATATTTCTTCTTATATGCAAAGAGTAAATGAAATAGTGATGGGTATTAGATGTGTCAAAGGTACCCTAGAAGAGGAAGAAATTGTGGCTAAAGTGCTCAAATAATTGCCTCCCTCCTACAAAGTGAAGGCTCATGCTATTGAAGAAACTAGATCATTGACAAATGTGACAAGAGATACACTAATTGGTAAACTTGTTGCCTTTGAGTTGAGAAAATTTGGTGAATCTACACCTAAGAATGAAACTACATTCAAGGCTACTATATCTGGAAGAAACAAGCAAAGATATGATCTAGGAGAGAGTTCTAGAAAGGAATGAAACAATTTAAAGATGAAGAAAGAGAGGTAGAAGAGTTGGAAGCACTGATTCTAAAGAAAGAAGGTAGAGGAAAAGTTAAGTATAAAGGAGATCTTCCTATCAAATGTTTCTCTTGTAGTAAAATAGGTCATTTTGCATCAAGATATCCTAAAAGAGTTCCTAGATCTAAGCCTTACAAATCTAGATTCCAAAAGAAATGCTATTTTGCTGAAGAAGGTACGACTGATGAAGAGTCTAATAAAGAAAATTGAAATGAAGGTGATTGGGTTTTCATTGCTATCAAGGAAAATAGTCCTGTGGCTACTAAATCTGCAAAAGTTGAGAAAGCTCTTTCAGCCTGAATGAAGAAAAGGATGAGTGGGTCATTGATAGTGGATGCTCACATCATATGACTTGTGAAAAAATAAAATTTTTAAGTCTAGAGAAGTATGATGGTGGGATTGTAAGATTTGGAGATAACAATGCTTGTGTGATTCGTGGAAGAGGATCTATTTGTCTTGGTGGTAAGCATAACACTAATGTTGTTCTTTATGTTGAAGGCTTGAAGCACAACCTGTTCAGTGTTGGATAGATGGTGGACAAGGGTTATGATCTTCATTTCAAAGATGGAAGATGCAGGATATATGGAAGTTCTAGAAATATAATTGCTTCAAGTAAACAGACAAAAGGTAATGTTTTTCACCTAAATGCTGCCAGTGAAAGTTGTTTAATTGTTCAAGTAGATGAAATTTGGTTATGGTGTAGAAAGTTGTGTCATGTGAATTTTGATAACATAGTCAAAGTAAGTTCCACTCAAGCAATAAAAGATCTACCTAAGCTAGTGAAGCCTGCTAACACAATTTGCAAGGAGTGTTAGATGGGAAAACATACTATAGTCTCTTTTTCAGAGAAAGTACGATCATTCAAATGAATTACTAGAGCCGGTGCATACTAATCTATGTGGTCCTTCCAAAGTCAGAAGTCTCCATGGTGAAAGGTACTTTATGCTACTTATTGATGATTATTCTAGAATGATATGGGTTGCTTTCTTAAGAGAAAAATTTGAAGCATTAGAAAAGTTCAAAAGTTTCAAAGCTATGGAAGAAAATGAGAAAGGTCTTAAAATTGAATGCTTAAGGTCAGACAGATGTGGTGAATTCACCTCCAAGGAGTTTAATTCTTTTTGTGAAGAGCATGGAATCATAAGACAATTATCTGCTCCCTGAACCCCTCAACAGAATGGTGTTGGAGAGAGGAAGAACAAAACAATTTTGGATGTTGCTAGAATAATGATGATTGAAGGAAATGTGCCTCACATCTACTGGAGTGAACCTATAAGCACTGTTGTGTACACTTTGAACTGGGTAAATGTAAATGGTAATTTTGTTAAGACTCCTTTTGAACTATGGTTTAGTTATAAGCCTATTGTTAAATGCTTCAAGATCTTTGGAAGCAAGTGCTACATCAAGAGAGATGATGATATAGGCAAGTTTGATGCAAGAAGCGATGAAGGAATCTTTCTAGGTTACTCTACTAGAAGCAAGGCCTACTAGTGCTGTAATAGAAGATTGAGAAAAATGGTTGAGAGTGCAAATGTCAAAGTTGATGAGGATTCTGCTAGATCATCCAAATATTGTGGATATGATTCAAATGAAGACAATACAAACAAACAAAAGAATGTTCAGACACAAAATCAACTTCAAATTGTGCCATATGTTTTAGTAAGACAACTTTAATTTATTTTGGTAAATCAAGATAGTCAGGAAGTAGAGACAAGTGCAAGTGTAGAAGAAAGAACAGAAGAATCAAAAGTTTGAGAGAATCCTAAAACTCCAAGGTATGTAAAGCTAAATCATTCTGAAAATCAAATTATAGGAGAAGAATAAAGGTGTGCAAACTAGAAGAAAGATTGCAGAAGAATATTGCCTAATTTCCAAGATTGATCCTAAAGATGTCAATGAAGCTTGCAATGATGAACATTGGATGGAAGGTATGAAGGGAGAACTGATGCAGATTGAAAATAATGATACATGGATACTTGTTCCTAGACCTAAAGATAAGAATGTGATTGGTACTAAATGGTTTTTTTGGAATAAGCTGAATGAACAAGGTGAAGTGGTCTAGAATAAAGCAAGACTGGTATGTAAAGGGTATTCACAAATTGAAGGTATTTATTTTGAAGAGACCTTTGCCCCTATTGCAAGAATTGAAGTTGTAAGGTTATTTCTTGCTTATGTTGCATATTAAAATTATAAAGTCTATCAAATGGATGTGAAGTCAGCTTTTCTGAATGGCGAGCTAGAAGAAGAAGTATACATTGAACAACCAGATGGATTTCAACTAACTGATAAGGAAAACATGGTTTTCTGATTGAAGAAAGCTCTATATGGATTGAAGCAAGCCCCCAGAGCCTAGTATGCTAGACTAGACATGCATTTAATGAGATTGGATTCAATAAAGGTATTGATGACAACAACTTATATTTCAAATTAGATCATGACAAAGAGTTAATTTTTGAGGTCTTTATTGATGACATTATTTTTGGAGATGACAATCTATGTATGAGGTTTACTGATGAAATGAAGTGTGAATTTGAGATGAGTATGATTAGAGAGATGGAGTTATTTCTAGGATTGCAAGTTAGTTAGACAAGGGGATCTTCATATCTCAGTCCAAATATGTGAGAGAGCTGTTGAAGAAGTTTGGCATGGATGACTCAAAACCTTTTGGTACTCCCATGGTAACTGGATGTAAGTTGACATAGAATGATGATTCTCCTAAGGAAAATCAAACAAGATACAGGTTAATGATTGGTGGATTGCTCTATTTAACTCAGACCAATCCAGACATTGTGAATGTTGTATGTATGGTTGCTAGATTTTAGGCTAATCCAAAAGAGTCACATGTGACTATTGTTAAGAGAATATTCAGGTATCTGAAAGGAATAGTTCATTTTGGGCTTTGGTATCCTAAGGATGATGATCTTACTTTGAATGCATATACTGATGCGGATTGGGCAAGAGATGTAGATGATAGGAAAAGTACAAGTGGTGGTGCCTTCTTCCTAGGGAAGAAGATGGTGTCTTGGTTGAGCAAAAATAAGAATTCCATTTCTCTATCTACTACTGAGGCATAGTATATTGCTACTGCAAATAACTGTACTCAAGTGATGTGGATGAAACAAATGCTGAAAGATATTAGAGTATTATATGATGAACCTATTGCCATATACTGTGACAACTCAAGTGCAATTAACATATCAAAGAATCTAGTGCTACACTCTAAGACCAAGCATATATCAATCAATTTTCACTTCTTAAGAGAAAAAGTGAGTGAGAAAGAAGTCAGATTGGAGTATGTGCCTACCAAAGAATAGACTATAGAAATTTTCACTAAGTCATTTACAAAGGATACTTTTGAGTATCTCAAAGGGATGCTAGGGGTGATTACCCCTCCTGATTTGAACTAAAGACACATTTACTTGCATCAATATGTGTGCTTCTTGGATATTTCTTGATATGGATTGATGCTTATGTGGCTGCTACTCATGGGGAGTAGTCAGATGTGAAAATATGTATTTTAGAGCTTGTATGTGGGAAGATAATGCTTATCTTTTCCATTTATGTCAAATGGGGAGAAGAGTCATGTGAAAAACTACTACTTATTTGGAGTAAAGAGTCTTGTGGGGAGAATATCATGTAGAAGAGGTCAAGGAAGAAGAGTTAGAATCTAAGGAGGAGTAAGTGTTGATTGAGAGTTGGGTTGATGTTGTTTTTCACATCATGTGTTGCCATCAATGCCAAAGGGGGAAATTTTTGGATACTGTGGTTGTGTTGTTGATATGTGGTTGTCATTGATGTCAATACTATTTGCATTATTGTATTGAAGGTTGTATATGCCGAGGATATTGAGAAAATTGTTAAAGGAAAAGTTCTAGGTTGCCAATGAAACTATGAAGGTCATGAAGGTGTTTTGTTCTATATGTTGAAGATTAGTTGTTGTGGACTAAATTTTTTCTTGCTGAGTGTATCTAGTCCATCCACCGGAAGTTTCATAGGTTCGCATGAAGATTTGTTTGAGTTATGAATATTTGTGTTCTGACACTATTTTTGTGGTCTCTGTCAGTGTTCTTGATTAAAGTGAATATAATTCTAGTAATTCTAGTTGCTGAAAATGTTTCTCTACTATTTCTTGGTGCTCGTGGATGTTTCTAGATCATGCTCTATCTTTGTTGCATGTCTGTGTTGATCAGTGTTCTCATGGTCAAAGATTTTTCTCAGTATGTTTGGTTTTTCATGTTCTTGGTTGACATGATGGTTGTGGCATGTTGCAGATCCTTGAAGATTTAATTTTGAATGGTTGGCACACTCAAGGATATTGTTTTGTGTCGCATCATGATATTAGCTGATGGTGTTTGATCCACATTGAAAATTTGTTTGTAAATTTGGGCCGACATTGAAAATATGTCTTATATTTTGGCTGACAAGGGTGTTGATGTAATTCCATTTTGCAGATATATAAGAGCGATTGTTTGAGTGAAGTTAGTGTGTGCATAAGAGAAAATGTATGCTAGAGAAAGTGTAGATGTGTGAATAGTGTCCAAATCATTCGATTACAGAGCAAATGAGAAGAAGTTTGACCGAAGTGTGAAGAAGGTTTTCTTTGCTTAACTAGAACTGTAATCAAGCTTGTGAAGAAGCTATTTCCTCAGTTCATACCCTATGGATGTAATCCATATTGTTGTGTATTGTTGAGCAGTGAGCCCTCTTGTATTTGAGTAGTGAGCTCTAGGAAGTGTTCCTAAATGGATGTGCATTCCCATTATTTTTCTTATACTTTTAATAGGGTATAATATTGTGGACTAAAATCCACCATGGTTTTTCCCCTAACAAGGTTTCCACGTAAAAAATCTTGGTGTTCTTTGTGCTTCTGATGTGTTGTTTGTTCATTCATTAGATCTAAGATTAAGTTAAGTTTGAAAAAGTTTAAATATTTTGTGACAACTAATTCACTCCCCCCTCTCAATTTTCTATCCTTTTTTTACCAACATCTTTATCATCATCCTTTGTTTAATTTCCACCATTATTTTAGTAGATTATACATTATGGGAGGGTTGCATACTCACTCTCTTTTTGTACCATATTGGAAACAATTATTGTACTTTAGTGCCATAATTATTCATTGGGTGGTTGTTTCAAGTCCCAATTCTTTCCTTATTTGATGATTATATTATTTTTTCATCTTTTTTATCTTTTGTAGAGGGAATTTTTCTATGAGTTTTTTTCCTTTATTTTATTTGTGAAATATTTTTTTTTGTAGATGGGTCCCTAATAGATGGCCTTGTAACCAAGACCCATAATCCTTACATATTTATATTTTATCATACTCATTAAGTTTCATTTAAGGGGTTTCTTGGAGTGAACATGGCATACTACCTAATCAATTACATATTAGGTCCCACTGGCACTTAGATTCTTAAGGTTGTTTAGGTCATTTAATTTTTTATGTCTCATATCATATGATTATTACACTCAAGGTCATGATCTTAGTATGTCTTAGGGATTCTTAAATTTATAGTGTATTAGTTTTACTCTATATCTAATGAATTGTCTACTTTCATGAAATTCCCATTACTTATGTCTCCTACATAGAAAGTTATTTTGGTTTTAGATGATCCTTGGCTTGCTATAAGGTTGATAAAAAATCTTAGATTGTATTAGACATATTAACACCCCATTTTTATGTGTTTTATTTTTCTACCTTTTTTCTCTAGAGGTTGTGTATTTTACCTTATCCACCCATTACTTATAACCAATTTGAGATATCCTAAATGGCTCTACTAGGTTTCAAAAAAGAAAAAATCCATTAAAATTATAAATCTAGGTTGTTTTTGATATTTTCCTTAGTATTAAGTGTTGATTTCATCCTTTCAAATTTTCAAAGTTGTATGTAACTTCATACCTTCCTTTTCCATCCTAACAACCCACTCATGTCCTTGTAAAATTCATCTAAGTTTTCTTTTTTAGAATATCAAACTTTCCCATACCCCTATATCATTATTGACATTTGTGCCGTAGAAAAAAGGACCCTTTGCTTAACATGGGATTAATTCATAATAATTGGACTTAGTGAGGCCTTAATCTAGTGTTGTGAGGAATTTTATGCATCCACACTAGGTTTTGGACCCTTGCAAAATAAATAAAATGCATTTAATGATGTCTTGTGAAGGTGTTGTGAAGTGTTGTAAAACATTTCTACACTCTTCTAGGCTCTTTCTATTATAATTCATTTAAATATTCCTTTTTATTCATCAACAAGTCCTATTTTGAAGTGTTGTAAAGTCTTGTAACAAGATTTCACACTTTTCTAGGCATAATATCCTTATTTACACCTTTCTTATACTTTATTGACCCCTTTATGCCCTCATATGACTTAATTAAGTGCATTTTTTAATGTAAAATTGACAAACAACATTAAATAGAACATATTTCCCAACACATTTTTTTAGGTCCTAGGTGGGACCCATTCACCATGGGTGGTGAATGAGTCCCCCTTGGCCCCAAATTCAAAATATTTTAAATTTCCTTTCAAGATTTTATTCAAAATCATTTAATGTCAGCCTATAATGAGGTATGAATGAGATACTAAGGCACAAGTGTGTATAAATATGTGATTTTCACCTCATTTTCACATCTCCTAATCTCTTATTCATTTTTTTATCTCTCATGATTCATTCATCCACCAATCTTTCATCTAAAGTCAACAAACTTAGGGTTTTATCATTGCAAGACATCAAGAAAGCTTCTAAAGACATTCAAGGGTTGAATCTTCATGTTATGTTGTAGACTTTCAAGATCAATCATCATGGAAAGGTAAGCTATTCCATTGTTACATGTTTCATTCCTTTCTTTCATCATTTTGGTTTAATTACCTAAACGAGGTTTGACCAAGGCAAACCCCCATGCCCTAACAATCAACATTTCTTCTTCTATTATTGCGTGTTTATAGATTTAGGTCCTTTGGAAGCTTGGAAATAATTGAAGATCAAGTTTCAAGGTTTTTAAATTCATCTCTTCATCATTAAAGTCAAATTATCAACAAAAAGTCACTTTTAGACTCAAATCCAACAGTTTCAGAAGCAAACACCTATAGGAAGCAAAAGTGCAGATCTAGCTCCATAGAATCAACTCCTAAATTTTCATATTCATATAGGTGGACTAATTTTCCACCCATGGTGAATGAGTCCCATCTGTAGGCCTAAAAAGTGGTTCTTGTCAAAATTCAACTCCTGGCAGTTAGAAACTTATTTCTTGGACTTTTTCATCAAAAGCAAGATTGATTCTCCATGCATGGAGCATCAGTCCCAGTGGCCATTAACAATGACTTCTAGAACCTTCCAGAACCTTCCAACAATAGTAATCTACCTCTGGGTGCACTCTAATAAGTCTCATCAATTTTTTTTCATTTGTTTAGGTTTCTAGTTCATATTTGTAATCAACATTGTGTTTTCCAGCATCTTGCATTAGGTTAGTTTACATTCATTTATTTGAATTTGTAAGTATTCAAACAAACCTACACACACTTCACATCAATATCCCATCCATCCTTACATTAATCTTGAGTGAAACATTGTGCATTTTGGGCCCATCTTTCTCCTTCTAGGTGAAAAACCCTAGAAGTGTTAGAAAGACAACAGGTCCCAAAATCCTTCGTTTCAACATTTAATATGATTTATCCTTGATCCTCAAAGGCTAAAATGCTATAAAAATTTGTAAATCATTTGTATTAGGATCAAAATTTTATATTTCCTCATCAATCCATAACTTTTGGTGCCTATTCTATTACATCTTTGTTCCTCAAACCTTAATTGGTTACACCCCAAAAATTTCTAAGTCTTTCAAATCCTTACTTTCATCCATTCCTTAACATAATACCAAGTTAATTCCAACCTAAAAATTTGATCCCAATAGACTTTCCATCAACATAGATGCCTTTTTGGCCTTCCCCCTTTTCATCATCCATTTTAGCATTTTTTATGGAGAAAATAAAATTAAACAAGTTTCAAATGTTGGAAATTTTATGAACTTGCTAAAATAACAACAAAAGGAGGAAGAAATATGATAGAAAATTATCCAAGTTTGTAATGCATCAAAGTTTGTGAGTTTTCTAAAATTTCAAAAGTATGAAAAAGAGGGAAGAAATGAATTCAAGTGTCACAAAGATTTCTAGTTTGTGAAATTTTTAAAGGTATAAATGGCCCTTAAGTTCACAAAAAGTGTGAAAGTGTGATCTATCTTACCAAGTTTGTAAAAGTGAAAATTCTTGAAGAAGGAAAATACAGTTCTACAAGGTTCTATTTTTTCTATTGTATACTTATTGAAAGTGTGGTATTGGTTTTCTAGCTCTCTATATCACTAAAATTGTGAAGCATCAAACACAAACAAGAAGAAAGAATCTTGAAAGTAGCCAAATTTTGAATGTAAACAAGTTCATAAGTTTGTGAACTTTCCAAAAGTGTGACATAGTTTATGAAATGCTAGGATTATGATCCCAATAATGTGTCACCTTTCATTTTGACATTTTAGACCCCACCCTTCCCAAAATAAATGTTGAACCTTCCTCACATAACATGCTAAATCCTATAACTTTGTTGTTAAAATTAGGAAAACCCCACCCACATACATGACAACCAAAGAATGCCACTAATTTGTCATATATTCTCACCAACTACTAGATCAAATCTAATGACACCAATAATAATTATTTATGCATATTTATAAAAATTCAAAGGAGGAAAATGACACTCACCCATACCTAAATTATTAAGTTATAGAGCCTAGTGATTGAAATGTCATCCCCAAACCACTCTTTTAGTATATTTTTTAGATAATTTTTTTCCTTGCATAAAACTCCATGAACCATCAATTCTCATAGGCATGAAATGGAAAAAAAGGGATGTTATTTCCATATTTCTAGATTATCATATCATATTTTTAAGTTACATTATTGTATAAACATGACACTTAACCCATTCCACAATTTATCACAATAGTTAATATTGTGTCAATAGATTTTGTGGATCCTACATTGATTATATCTACTTAAGAGTTGTTTTACAACCTAGATTTAGACACTAGAGGAGAGTTCTATAACTATATATTATTTAGGGCATATTAGAGGGTTGGGATCTTGTATACAAATAAATATTATACAAGGAAAAAAATTTATGTAAGGGATGCAAAACCCTTCAAAAAATTCCTTAAACCCCTCTTAAATCCTCACAAACATTTAGTCTAACAATTGGCAACAATGCTCTAAAATTTAGAAATTCGGATCTGTACTTATGCACTCTTATTTGCAATAAAAGGAATGAAGGATTACATCAATAAATAATTCAATATGGAATTATAACAGTAGCTAAAATTAAAATACATTAATTAAACATGCCATGAAATTACCACAGCAAGGTTTGAAGCTCAAACAATGAGAGCTCATGCCAAATAATGCATTCTCCAGCACCTAGAATCCTCCTGTAACTTCTCAAACTTTCCTCTTTCAATGTAGAATTGATATCAAATGTGGTAGAATAGTCCCAAATCTGCAATAAAAACCTTCAAAGAACCTCCTCCATGAATTCCATTCCTTCTATGAATTTACTTGTTTTCTTCAAAAACCGAACTAAAACAATGACCTCCTTTTCCAAAATTTTCACCATTTCCATGAATGTTTCACATTCCTTTTTCCTTCTTCTCCAAAATATCATGACTATTACTAGGATGCACAATTAATTCCTTCCAAAAATTTAAAAATAAAAACATTAAACTCCAACCAATCAAAATCATAACTCCCCACAACCATTGGTTTGACCATTTTCACTCAAAAAGGCCAAAATCCAAGATTGGCTAACCTTGGCATCCACTTCCCCCAATCCCTAATTTTTAGGGATTTTTGAAATAATTTAAAAAAATATATATTTTATTCAATTTCTAACACTTTGTAAATTCATTTTCAAGAGTTTAAAAATTAGAAAATCAAAATTGCATCATTACCCTACCTTTTCACTTTGTCAATGCTTTTCATGCTTTTTGATCACTTCACAAAAGGATAAATTAAATTAATATTCCAACATTGTTTTCCACCAAATACTCCATCTCAAAATCAAAATTTTAAAATTAAAATAAAATTTTAACCTTCAAACCAATACAGGATTGGATGTAGCCATGGATGCTCCTACATTAGACACCCATGGTAGAAATAAATGTTTCATGAGTGTGACTCAAAAAAAATTAGATTCCATGCTCAAACTAAATCCAACTTCCCACCTTGTCCAATTTAACATTATTTCTCACATGTCCTTGCAACTTGATATCTTTTACATCCTTCATTCTTCCTCTCTTTCTCCCTCTTTTCACATAATTCATCTCCTACCAACCTACACTATGAAACTCTAGAAAATCATAAACATTAACTTCTCCATCATCAAGAAAGTAATTAAATCCATCCATTAGATCCTTCTTTTTTATTTCTTCAATTTCTTTTTCATCATCACCCTTGGTTACAACACTATGCTCTTCCTCCTTCACGCCTTCTAAAAGACAATTTTCAGCTGCAATCACTTCATCCTCTACATTCTTATCTATGTTAGTGACATAATCAAAAGATTTCTCCTCTCCAACCTGCAACAAACTATTATTCCTACCAATCTCTTTATCAACAAATGATGCAAAGGGAAGTTCACAAAACAAATCAACATTCTCCTTCTTGTAACCTTCCTTACTTTCAACCATTGTGTCTTCTTTTGCTTATGCATTATTTGCTGCAATCTCATCTTCTACAACACTTTTACCATGCTCAAATAAATCAGATTTAACATCATTCTTACAAAAATCATATTTTACCTCTTCTTCTTTCTCCACTAAAACCTTTGCTTTACCTCTCTTGTATGTCATCAATACTACTGCAACTTGCATTAGCAAATTAAAATCTTCATCTTCATCCTCTTTCACTAATTGTTTAACTCCATTAACCAAAAAATCTCCAATGCTCTGACATACCTTTCCATCCTCCGTATTCAATGGCTTCAACTTGTGTTTGATTCCATCCTTGGTCAAAGAGTATGTATTAGCATACCCATCATGCATTACACACCTATCAAATTTCCAAGGTCTTCCCAATATCATGTGACAAACATCCATAGGAATTATATCACATAAAACTTCATCATGATAATCACCTATCTTAAACTTTACCAAACATTGTTCATTTACCATAACTTTGTGGTCATCTTGCATCCAAGCAATCTGGTATGGATGCGGGTGTCTTCTCCTTTCCATCTATAACTTATTCACCATTTCTAAGTTAGAAACAATATTTTTAGTACTACCACCATCAATAATAACATTACAAAATTTACCTTCACATTTGCATCTCATTTTGAACAATCTTCTCCTTTCATTAGGTTCTTTTTCCTTATTCATCAAGACTCTTCTTGAAACAAATGTTTCTCCACTCTCTACCTCTTCTAAGCATGAAGACTTAACATCCTCCTTGTTCACATTCATAGTTCTTGGATGATTTGTAGTCCTCCTATTTGTCTTATCTTTTTTTGGACACTCATAAGATCTATGTCCTTCTCCACATCTGAAACAAGTCATTTTATAATTTCCTCTTCCAAATCCTCTACTCGATCTTCCTCTTCCTCTAAAACGTTGATCACGGGTCTAATTTGAACTCTCACCTCTTTCTTCCTTGCTTCCCTTAGTGTATCCAATCTGATTTTTATACTCATATTGCTGCACATTAATTTTACCCTTTCCTATTTGCATATTTTCAAATCCTATTTTCATTCTTTCTTCTATATTCAAGGAAAAACTTAATATGCATCCTCCATGGTTAAAACCCTCACTAATGTCATCTCCTCCTAAATTCTTGGCCTCAAGAAATTAATTTATCTTGTAGCCTTATCCTTAGTTGCTTTAGCATGTCATGTTCTAATGAGAAATTGATGAAACTCTTCAGTGCATTCTTTCATTGTCTTCATTCCTTATGTCAATTCTTGCATTTTCTTAAGCAAATCTAGCTCATAATCCACTGGGATAAATTTCCTTTTCATTTTCTCTACCATTTTTTCCCACTTTGTTATTTTCTCCTTCCTTTTCTTCCTCTTTCCAACTGAGTATCCTTCCACCAAATGGAAGCATAACCCTTTAATCTGGTTTTTGCAAACCTTACTCTATCAAGGTCATCAATTTCCTTGCATTCAAAATACTCCATATCATTAATCCAATCTATCAACTCCTTTGGATTCAAATTTCCACTGAATGTAGGAACACCAATCTTTGGCTTCTTTCCAATCTTTTAAAGGGCTCACAACAATGTTTCATTTGCAACTACTGCATTTGTATCTCTTTTCTCACTTGTCAAGCTGGCATTCTCTGAGGCTTCTTCTTCTTCATCACTCTCTGGTTCTCTTCTTATCTCTTCTTGGAGTGTCTCCACTTTCCTACTCAAGGCTCAAAATTCATATCCATGGAAAAATATATCCATTCTTCCTCTATCTTTGGCCCTACCATGTTGTGCTCCTCTTCCATACATTTTTTGAAACACCCACAAGCTCAATCCTGGTGCAAACTGTCTCCTTTCAGCGAATCTTCCTACATACTAAAAATATTATAGATATGATACCACTGATTTAAGGGATGAAACACCCTTCAAAAAATACCTTAAAAACCTTTTAAATCCTCACAAAAATTTAGTCAAACAATGAGAACAATGCTCTAAAATTCAGAAATTCAGATATACAATTACACACTCTTATTTTCAATAAAAGGAATTATAGATTAAATCAATAAATCATTAAAGAGGGACTAATAATAGCAGCTAAAAATCAAATACATTCATTAAAAATTCCATGAAATTACCACAACAAGGTTTCAAGCTCAAACAATGAGAGCTTATGCCAAACAATGCATTCTCCAGCACCTAGAATCCTCATGTAGCTTCTTAAACTTGCCTCTTTCAATCTGGAATTGATATGGAATGTGGTAGAACATTCCTAAATCTGCAATAAAAACCTTCAAACAACCTTTCCATGAATTCCATTTCTTCTTCTATGAATTTACTTGTTTCCTTCAAAAACTCAACTTAGAAAATGACCTCCTTTTCTAGATTTTTCACCATTTCCATGAATATTTCACATTCCTTTTTCCTTCTTCTCCAAAATCTCAAGACTACTTTTGGGCTGCACCATTAATTTCCTCCAAAAATATAAAGCTAAAAAAATTAAACTCCAACCAATCAAAATCATAACTCCCCACAACCATTGGTTTGACCATTTTCACCCAAATAGGCCAAAATCCAAGATTGGCTAACCTTGGCGTCCACTTCCCCTAGTCCCTACTTTTTAGGGATTTTTGAAATTATTTTTAAAATATTATTTTATTCAATTTCCAATGCCTTATAAATTCATTTTCAAGAGTTTAAAAATTGGAAAATCAAAATTGTATTATTACCCCACTTTTTCACCTTGTTAATGCTTTTCAAGCTTTTTGATCACTTCACACAAGGATACATGAAATTAATTATTCCAACATTATTTTCCACCAAATAATCCATCTCAAAATCAAAATTTCAAAATTGAAACAAAATTTTAACCTTCAAACCAATACAAAATTGCATGTAGCCATGGATGCTCCTGCATCAACTTTGTTTAAAGATATAAATTTTCTAGAAAGATAATAATGTCTATGATTTTATTGTATTATGTGTTGTATTAATTTTTCTCAATAATTATTAAATGAATATAGTCTTATGTATTTTATTATATCCTTCATTACATCATATGTTTCTTGAGAGAATCAAATTTGTAAGGAAATAAAAAATTATATATTTGCACATTTTTTTGTAGGAGTTACTAATCTAATTAGTTAATCTTCAAAGAGGGTGATAATCCTTTCTAGAGAATTATTGGGGTGTATAATTTTTGTAGAGGATTAGAAAGTAGAATATGATTCTATAAGTTAATGAAAAAAGTTTATATTATTATAAGGTAGTACTATATTTTTGGTAAACCCTAGAGATTTAATGTTGTTCTAATATTGTATTGGTATAATTTTCAAACTCTATTATCCCAAGGAAGTAGTTGTCAATATTTTTGATAGTATATATTAAATTTATTTAAGAAATTAAAAATTAAAAAAATAGACTTTGACATTGTATATTAGTAGTTTAGGTGATTTTCTGATACCAACTCATTAAATATAAGATAAAGATAATACTTTAAAATTATCTTTGAACCCTTGTTATATTTGTATGAATAATTTATCTATCTTTTTCATTGTGATGAACTTTTTATTCTACATATATCCAATGTTGTCATTAAGTACACCCACATAGGATTTTCAAAGCTTGAACTATATGAGAGAGTCATATATCTCTCATTCATTGGAGAAACATCTTAATTTTTTTTATCATATGGATTCACAACCCCTTAGAAATAATTGATACCAATTTAGAGAACCGACATACTAGTGACTCTAATGGGAACTGTTTAGATAAAATGATCTATTTTGTGAGAGTCAAAGAATTATAATATTGTTGATTTACATGATTAAAATAATCTATTGGTAAAATATGATAAAAAAGAAGTGATCATTTTCCTCTCTTGAGGTGGAAATTGTTTTTACAATTCCAATAATATTTTATTAAATATTAGCATGGATGGTTGAAGATCATTTTTCATTGACAATCCTAAAAAAATTAGTTGGTGACATGAAATAAAAGATTCAATATTAATGGAAAGTGAAAAATACTAATGAAGAAGATGGGAACCATAGTGATAGACCTACTTCTAAAGGTCTAAAATAATTAGATCTAGAGGTGAATGGTTTGGTCTAAAATAGTAGATAATGAAAGATGAATTCAAGAATGATACTAGAGAAATGAATGTAAAATATCATCTAAATAAAGTAATCATGGGAAAAATTAACACAAGGAAAAATGTACCATATGATGGAATTCCAACTCCAATAGCTAATAGCTCTAAGAATCAATATTGTTATAGGGATAATTCACTTTATTAGAAGAATTAAGAAGATGATGAATATTATTCAAATATGCACAACCTAAAATAAAATAAAATCATAGAAATCAAGGTTAAGATCTAGGTTAGAGAATAGATCATTTGTGAGTAGAGAGAGATAGACTTGAATCTAAAAAAGCTCTAGAAAATTTTAGAATCAGAGTTGAAAATTTAAGAAATTTTGATTTGGATGATAGAGGAAGAGTAAAGATTCTTGTTGATAGAAGGACTCCCCAAGGTGAAAGAAGGTATGTTCCTAAAAAATCTCATATAAATTTTGATAAGTATAGATAATTGAATTTGATAGGAATACCTAGGTATACAAAAGATATTCAAAGTTAAGTTAGAGAAAAACTTCCAAAATTTTAGGGAAACAATGCAATTTTAGGAGAGGATCACCAAAAATATTTTAATAATTTAACTAAAGTTGAATATGAAAGTATTTTAATGAAATTATTTGTTTAATATTTAGATGATATTGCTAGAGACTAGTATAAGAATCCACATGATGGAAGCATTGAGTCTTGGTATGAGTTCCAAATATTTTTTAGAGACAAATGTGATAAAAAATAGATGCATGATTTATTATCAATGAATTCACAAATATTGTAAAGGGATATTTTTAGAACATAATATGAATAGGGGTCATACCCTTATAACATTTATATAAATTTTCTAATATAAGGTTATAAAACCTTATATATTATTATATGCTTATTAAGCATATCCCATTTGAAATAGTTATAGTCTAATAACTATTAGATTATTATTTTTTCATGAATGGTGTTTGTTGAATAGGTTTGACTAACCCGTTCTCGTATTATACCACCCTTTTCCTTGTATTTAAGAAGGTGCTCTCTCATTTGAAAGGAGTAGAATTTGGATATGGATAGTTAATTATATCACTATAAATATGAGGTATTATTGACCATGTGGAAGTATGAAGAAGTATTCTTTAGGTTTGGTCTATATTATAATAAACCATTATTATAAGTGTTTTAATAAAATGATGTTTTATGGGGTTTTTATGTAAAAGGGTTTTCCCCATGTATATCTTGTGTAATGTGTAAAATATATGCTTGTATGATTCCCATTTTCTTTAATTTATATTTTGTATATAATGGTTAGTATCCTAATATCCTATTTTCTAACATTGTATTATAGCAGGTTAGGCTATACTAATCATTTTTACAAATCATACTAGAAGATATGAAATTTTTTATGAGAAACATCTTTATGCTCAAAAACACGTGTAAAGGACATTTTCTAATACATATGATTTTCCTTATCTATTATTTTAAAATTAATCATTTTTTATTTTATTTTTGAATTTTTTGATGGTGTATATTGGTTTGTAATCACATTTAGCAATCCAATTTATCTTGGATAAAACCATATGCATAACTAGATAATTTTATCCTAGTCCTTATAAATCTCACCATAATAAAAGCATAGAATATGCTCATATTAATATACCATTATCCCATGTTAAATATATCATTGACCATTTATCTATCTTTAAATGACCATTTAAAAAAAAAAACTAGATTTTGGATGTATGAAAAGAGATATGATCTATGGATCATTAAAAAGGCCATTTAAAAATAATATGAAATAAAATCCGTTAATGCAACTATAAGGGGGCATTAAGATGAACATTTATCTATGAGCCCTTTTGAAATATTTACAATCATATTATAAATTATGCACTAATTGACACATGCATCCCAAAAAAAATAAAATAAAACTATAGTTGACTCTAGGTAGGGTGAAAACTATGTGGATATAAAGTCTATTAAGTTTCTAGATACACCACACTATCTTAATATTTACCTATAGAAATCATTGCTTAGATTACAATTCAAAAGAGGTATAAATGTGTAAATTCTTAACTATCTTTAATTAAAAGAAAATACAAAAGAATGAACTACAAATCATTTAAATTCTAAAATTCAAGCCTATCTTTAAACTATTAAAACCTCTATCTTTTTTACTATTCACATATATTTTTTTGTTGTGCATATGTAATATTTATCCTATTAAAACATATATATTTAAACTCGTTCACAATTCACACTTTATTAAATACTTGATATGATCATTGTTGTATTCTAGTAGACTACTATGAATAGTGAGCCATACATATATTTTTCCAAAGTTTTGAATGATTATATATAGAATATGGGGTCCTCATTAAAATAAATTCTCATTTCTAAAGGTTGATACCCCTTGTGTTAAGGGTCATGTCTCTAAGGGTTGCACCTTGTGTGTAAAACTTGTTGGCAACATGAGGATGATGGCATATGGTGTTGTCGTTGACAAAAACCCATTGTAGAAGTGATTGTTTATGAGTATGAATATAGTTCAAAGAAGACCAAGTGTGTTTGAGGAATTTTTCTAAGTCCCAGTGTAATTTTAGTATAATAGAGGAATAGTGTTTTGGTCTGCATTATTCTACTTTGCATTCTCTTGACCTATGGTTTTGAGGAAATAATGGTATGTATTGAAGTTATGTATATCCAAAGTTTCAAGATTCTAAGCCTTCTGAAACTGGAGATATAATTGATGATAAAGTATCAAGCTTAGTAGAGGAAGAGTTATAGGTGTAGAGTGCATGTTGGAATGCTCTGAATTCAACCATGAATGATCATTATGTTGTGTAGATTTTATGAATTGTTCAAATATGTTAGATGTGTGTGCACTCCATTTATCAAGTGATTTGGTAGTCAATGTGTCAAGTTATGAATGAACACTTGGTTTGAATTTAGTTGTTGGTTGACCAATTTTATTGTGTGGTACTGACCTAAGGGTTTTGGGGTCGTGCGGTATTGAATTGTGTATGGAGTAGATTCATAGAATTGATTATAGGTCATGCCAACCTATTTTGATGAACATGTTTTGGTTTCTTTTGAAAGGTATATATATTGTAGTTTTGAGCTGATAGTATATGATGTCACATGTTTCATCTAATTATGTTGATCTAATTGATGACATGATTAATTGAAGAATATGTACATATATATAGGGGTATGTGTAGGATCATGATAGGCCAAAAAGTGGCAATATGATGGGTATGTGTAGGGTATGTGGCTGACGACTTTTTTTTTACCCAAGATTGATGAAACGAAAAGGGTTTTTAAAGGAGATTCTCAACTTTCCACCAATATAAATTATGCTTAACTTTGAATTTAATAAATAATTATTATTCATTTTCTATTTGAATTATGACTAAAGTATTGATTGATAGGTTGATTGAAAAACATCTACAGCTTTCAAATGGTATCACATTTTTTGAATCTAAAACATGCGTCACATTTTATGCTTCACATACTATAGGATTAAAAAAATGAATTTCATGAAGTTTTGACCAAGTTAAGGTGGTCGACATACAAGTTTTATATTTTTAAAAGTTGTAATAAAAAATTAATAATTAATTATTTACTTGGAAAAAATTACCAAAAGTATGCATCACATCGACATGAGTCCTCTACTTATATCTAAAATATTATAAAAAAAATATTATCATTTTATTGTGGTTAAGGTGGTGGAGACACCTACTTATTTTTTTCCACTGAAATTTAAGTACTATTGCATTGAAATTTCAATTTTTCACAAATAGTTTTAAAAAAAATAAAAAATAAACCTAGTAGTTTAGAAACTACATTCAATTTTCTACAGATTCTATTCTTACATATTTTTGAAATAATATAGATAACTTATTCAAATTTTTATGTCAAGTTGTCTAACTCTGATCTTTTTGAATTTTTTGCCACTTAAGGGCCTATTTTTTCCATGATTATCCTGCACATACCCATAGAAGGTCAATTTAGTGTGATTAGTATAAGAGATTATGTAGATGATGATGAGTGAGAGTGTAAAGTGAAAAATGTGATAGTAGTGAAGAATGAAGTGTGTAAAGTCAGTTTATTGAGCCTAACTAGAACTGTATCTTCAACATATTATAGATGCATTGTTAAGTAGTTCAAAATATGGTAGTGATCCACTCTTTTCTATATATATTTTAATTCTAGAAGAAGTGATCTTTCTTGGGTAGTGCATCCTCCTATTTATTGGATAGAAATTCCTTTTGGTAGTGAGCCCTCCTTTTTTCTAGATAGTGAGTCCTTTGAGTAGTGATCCCTTCTGGTAGTGAGCCTCTTGTAATATGTTTTAACCAATTATGATATATTGTGAGCTAATCCTCACCATGATTTTTCCCTTTCAAGGTATTTCCACATAAATTTAGTGTTCTTGTGTAGATTTTTGTGATGCAAGATTTAATTGTTCATTACCATTTTTGCAAGCTTAATGAGAATCCTTGAATGCACTTTAAGTTAATGAATTTCAGGGAAAATTGATTCACCTCCCCTCTTAGTATTTTGGGTGTTCAAAAATTGGTATCATAGCCTAGTTCATTCAATTCGATTAATATCTAAGGTATATCTTCGAGGTTGAACACATGGTGACTAGGAGGTATTGTATCCATCTTAATGAAATTATTATGGAAGGGTTTACTAAAAAAGACTATGAAGTTGATATGAAAAGAGAAATTAAATCCACTCTTGATGATCTAGATAAAGCAGAATGTGAGAATAGGGATCTAAAAGAAACTCTCAAGTGGATGAGTTCATTAAGAAGATGAGGAGTCAAGTCAAGAAAGTTAAAGAGCAACTTAAAAAAATGTGCTACATAAGGAACATTATGAGAGAGCATGAGACATACTATAGGCCTTCAACAACATCTCTCTACTATCAACAACACTTCTAATCCTCATCTTAATATATCATTATGGAAAAAACTATGCTGACAACAACATTACTTAATAATTCTTTGAATAACATTAGACAAGGCATGACATTCAACCATGAAATTCAACATAACTATATATCAATGTTAGCCCAAATTGAATCTCAACAATATTCATTACTTCTCAAGTGCTAAAACATGAAAACGATAAATAGTTCGCCAAGTGTTGTCATCAACCACTACCAACAACATCACAAACATATGTAGCAAGCAAGGAACATCACAAACTATAAGAGCTTTATTGAGACCATACAAGGATTTATTGAGTTTACAGACCATACTTTTGAAGTTCTTATAAGAAGCAAGAGCAAGAAACATCCTTATTGCTTCTATTCTAGCTACCAGAGTAGAAGTCTCCCCAAAATCAATACCTTCAACATATGAATAGCCCTTGCAAAATAATATAGCTTTATTCCTTAAAATTTCTCTAGCATCATTTAGTTTGTTCTAGAGAACCCACTTAGTTCCAATCACATTATTATTAGCAAGTTTGGGAACCAATTCCCAAGTTTGGTTCTTTTCTATTTGGTCTAGCTCTTCTTCCATTGCTTTTAACCAACCTTCATCTTTGATAGAACCAGAAAAGTTCTTGGCCTCAAATTTTGACAACAAACACATATTTACTTGCTCACTAGCTCTTGCAAACTTTCTCCTAGTCAACATTCCTTCATCCTTATCTCCAATGATTTGATCTACAGAATGATTTTTTTGGACATAACTTTTTAGAGTTTTGAGAGTCTTCATTGGTTTTGGTTTGTTATCCTCTTTCTCTTGTACTTCATATTCTTATTATTCTTTGATTTAGGGAAGTATATCATATCCACTAACCTTTGGTTCTTGTGAGATCTTACACAATTCTTCATCTACTTTGACATTTGTGCTTTCAATCATCTTTCCCAATCTCTTGTTGTAACATCTATATGCCTTGCTCCTAGTTGAGTAACTAATAAATATTCCTTCATCACACTTTGAATCAAAATTTCCAAGATCTCCTTCATCTCTTCTGATGTAACATCTACTACCAAATATTTTGAAGTTTTTAATAGTGGGAGGCCTTTTGTACCACATCTCATAAGGGGTCGTAGTGCTATTAACCCTTAACTACACCCTGTTAAGAAAATAGACAACAGTGTGAAAAACTTATTTCCAATACATATCTAACACATTAGCATCCTTCATCATAGCACTAACCATTTCTTGACAGTCCTATTTTTCCTTTCCACTACCCCATTCTACAGAGGGTTTCTAGGAATAGACAAATGTCTCCTAATTCCATGATCTTCACAAAAAAATTAAAATTCATATGAAGTAATTTCACCTCCTCTATTTTACCTTAAAATTTTGATCTTAACATCCATTTCATTCTCAAATTTTTATTTAAAAATCTTTAATTTATCAAAGGCCTCTAATTTATCTCTTAAGAATGTGACCCAAGTCATTCTAGTGTAATCATCTATAAGAAACATAAAATACCTTTCACCTTGTTGACTCCTAATCCTTGTAGGTCCAGATAGATCAGTGTCAATCAACTCCAATGGCCTTGAAATAGAGAACTCCTTTCTTTTGAAACTAGTCTTTGTTTACTTTCCCATTTGACATTCTTTGCATAATGTGTTTGTAGGCTTGATTATCTTGGGCATATCTCTCACTGCATGAGAGAAAATGATCTTCACTATATTGTAAAAGTTGATGTGACCCATTCTTTTGTGTCATAACCAACACTCTCTAGAATGAGCTAATAAGCAGATCCTTCCATTAGTCTCCTTTAGATGATAAACATTACCACATATCCTTGTTCCTTCAACAACTAGTATTTTGAACCCATCTTTTTTGATCTCACAACCATTTGTATGAAAACTAAGTTTATACCATTTGCTACAAATTTTACTAACACTAAGAAAATTATGCTTCAAACCTTTGACATAAAGGACATCTTCAATTCTATTTTTACCATCAATTATTATATCACCCTTTTTATAGATTTGTGTTGACTTATCATCACCAAACTTGATAGCTCCACCATTAACCTTCTTGAGACTGATAAACTTACCTCTATCACAAGTAATGTGGTGAGAACAACCATTGTCAATTACCAAAGATGACACCATATTTATGTGTAAAATATAATGAGGGAATAACCACAATGAGAGTCAACTGATAATATAAAGGATCATTGCCAAAAAGGACTTGTAAACCAAGGTGCACTACCTCAACAAAAGATACAAAGGACTTGCTGAACTAAATCTAACACAAATTTAGGGGTAAGATACAAGGACCTAATGATATTCACTATCTTAGAGCAGGATACAAAGATTCTATAAAGAATTATAATGTTTTTCAACAATTTACTTTACAGACTTAGGTTTTCAAGCACATCTGAACTTTCTTTCAAACACTTTCACACTTTTTCTATTGGATATTCAATGTATTCCATATATACACTTCCTCACACTTGTTTAGACTTCTATACCTCTCGAATTTAAAATTTTCTTGCATTTATATTTACTGCAAGACCTTAAAACATCAATTAGGTTAACCAAGAAAGAGTACAGACAATGAATTTACTGAGTCGGATGCAACAACATACTGTGCTCTTATCTCAAGCATAGAGAGGACCAAAAAAAATCTTATTACATATTCCAATGTTACCAAAGAAATTCACACACTGTGGCACATCAACCTAAGTCAAAAATAGAGAAATGTGTAGATGAAACATGAAGCACATAACCATTCAACCCAAAAATATACTTCTAATTAAATTTTCTCAAGGTGGTTCTAACCAAGATAGTTCAAGACCCAAATCTATAATGACACATCTTCAAATGTTGGCGTAGACCTCCAAGCACATGACACAAGAAAATGAACAAGCCTTGTTGGCTAGATATCCACAAATAACCTAGAAAGCCAACTCAAGACACAATGCATCACCAAAGAGGTAAATCAACAATGTGCTGATCACATAGGGTGATGAGCATCCAACATGTCCAAATAAATCTTTCATAAAGTCATGTCACTAAAAACTATCACAAACCAAAAAGGGGCATAATACTTCATCCCAAAAAAATAGAATTCTTAATCATGAGATATAACATTAACAAATAAACTTGTGGACCACTTCAACACATGAAATTGGAACTAAGATACTCCATAAATGTTGAAAACACATTCAACAAGTCATAGGAGCATATACATCAATGTAAAGAAATGTAGAGCATTTTCTAGACCATTCCAGACAACCAACGACATTGCCAACCTTCTCCAATTCACAAAAATCTACTCGACAACATTGGTGACCTGAAAATATACACAGAAAATTGAATTTGAATCCAAAACTTCAAGAAAATACCTTCAATAGTAGAAGAATGCATATAATTCTCCCAAGAAGACTTCAAGCAACTTCCTCAACCAAGAACATTTAACCAACTTGTGGAGGCTAGAACTTTCTTTCAAAAACACATGCTACATCAGGAACATCAAGAGAGAGCATAAGACATATTGTAGGCCTTCAATGAAATCTCTCCACTATCATCCACTTATAATCCTCATTTTAATATATCATTATGGAACCAACTCTTCTAATAGCAATAATACTTAATATTCTTTGATTAGCATCAAACAACAACACTATCTATCAATGTTATCCCAAACTGAATCTCAACAATCTTCCTTACTTCTCAAGTGCTGACAACATGACAACCATAAAGCAATTCACCAAGTTTTTTCATCAACCACTACCAACAACCTCTCAAACATATGTAACAAGCTCACCAAGTGTTGACACCAATGACAACCAACAATCAATTTTGACATCAATGATAACCACTAATAACTATCTCTCACAAAACTCCTCAAGTGTTGACATCAATGATAACAACTACCAACAATTCTAGGGTTGATGACAACTCTTATCTATGGTTAAATAATATTTATATCAATTTTTAATTGCATAATCAATGTAAAACAAGGTTCTATATACAAAGGGCCAACCGATTACACACATTTCAAATAAAATACACCATATGGATTTGCATGATAGTGCTCAAACATAAATACTTGATAGAAAAATAAAAATATTTTATCTTTGTATTTCAATAAATAATTTCATTACATCCACTAAATAGGAGAACCTTTTAAGATCCCAAAACATTACTAGAGCTTTATTTACACACCTAAAAATGCATCCAATTTTTTTATTCTACTAAAACTCCCTTCATAACTCATAAGTCACATATAGTTTTCATCTATTATATACTACTTTATGGAGAGTTTTGTTCATTTATTATATATCTTGCATCAAGACATGCCTAGAATATTTTATATATTATTTCTTTCTAGGCCTTTATAAGTTAGGATTTGAACCACATGAGTATCATCATGATTAAGTACCAAAAGTGGAGCTAGAAAAAGCCTTTGATTGGCTATCGATAAATGTTATAGCTCCCTCTCAAAAATTTAAATATGCATCAATGTAATCACTTGATGTGATCTCATTAAATTCTTCAAATAATTAAGTCTAAAATCTCCACATCATCCTTTTGAATACCCTACATAGTAAACAAATTCAAATGATGAATTTATCATTCACTTGTTGAGTTCCAAATATAAATCTATAATTTAAAATTCATCCTACAATAATCAAGGTTTATCATGGTCATTAGATATATGGGATCATGTGCAAAAATGATGGAATGGATGAGTAGAGATAACTAATCAATGGGTATAGTTACCAAGAGTGCATGCATACTAATGGTTATTTACATTTCATGGTAAAAGTAGGTTAGTATTTATTTTTATCACATTAGACTAGGGCTCATGGAAGTATAGAACTAAAATCCCCTAGATTGCTCATGAAGATCTACTTGGGAAAAAAAATGTTCATATCCATTTGGTATATTGACAATCCTTATGATGTAATACGTGAAAGTACAAGAAGGATATAATACAACTTGAAAATAGGGGAAAAGGTTTCAAATTAATCAATTTATACTCAAGCTATGAGATCCCTTAGACAAGATGTTTATTGTACTTTTCAATGGACTCAATAAATACATATTTGATTTAATAGACCCTCTTACAAGGAACCAACTTTCTTCCCTTATAAAGAGGTACAAGTGTGACACATGATTTTTTTCCATATAGTAAAGTCATCACAATTAGTACACTATGATTCTAAAACATGGAAAACTATGCTAGATTATATGGCACCATATAATTTTGACACTTGGTGTTGTCTTATGCATATACTTTCCACTTATCCATTTATGTTGGACACTTGTTAACATATACATGGAGCTTAGATGACAACCTAGCTATACTATTATGTATAAATACATTGTATATTTTGTATATTATTAAAAAGAGTTTTATAAATCTAGGTATAAACCTTGTATGCAACTTCTTATTGTTCTTTACAATGCAGTTTCATATCTTCCATAAGCTTTTCACATGTTGAATGTGCATTTACATTTATCAAGCTCCATTTCAGACTATGATTTTGTTGATTAGTAGATCATTTGTAGGATTTTCCATACACTTTTATAGGAATTATACAAATTTCTCTTTGTTTACCAAGTTAGTGACAACTCAGAAAAACATTCTAAAGGTGTCATTGAGAGATCTTTGCCCCATCCTTTAGGTTACATTAGTTGGTCTTTGCCTTGTTTGAGTGAGCATCCCTCAACATCTTCTCAATGATGTAGGTGGGGGCCTCCTCTATGTTAACATAACACATTTCTAAATTTTTCTCTTGTGAGAATATGGATGTTGAATCTATTGAACAATAACTTACATAGGTTGCATGTTGGAAGTAACTTCTAGACAACCAAAACATTCTAGATGATGACTAGCAAACTAATGTTATTGATGATGATTATATGTCTATGATAAAATGTATTGCTTTAGTTGCTTAGTGTTTTAATACCTTCATAATTGCAATTGTATCTACTTAGAGTCACGATTTTTCTCCTAAACATGTTTTATGCTTAGTTTGATAATTTATTATAGACTCCATCATGTAATTCTCTTCTACCCATTTTTTCTTAATTTACTATAAATTATTTTTTAAATTAAAATAATACATAAACATTGTTTGATTTAAAAAATGTGTAGTTAATATCTTGCTTGTCACTTGGTTGCAAATATAACTCACACTTGCACCTAAATGAGGTTCCGGGATTATGACAATAGAAAACTATAAGTATGTTAATATGTTAAAGAGTACGTGTTTGTGCATCCAGGTGTGTATGGATGCCATGCGCTGCAAATTCTAGTTGTATGTGGCTGGATTAAACAATTAATAATAATAAGTGATAAATAATGGAATGAAATAAACTTAAACAAATCTAGATTTTTTCCTTAAAGAAAAAATTCAATTAATAATAATAAGTGATAAATAATGGAATGAAATAAACTTAAACAAATCTAGATTTTTTCCTTAAAGAAAAAATTAAGTATTATCTGATTTTGAAATATTTGAATACATATTTAAAACATAAAGCAAAGAAAATGAAAAAAAGAACAGTTGCCATCAAATTGACAAAAAAACATTGCAAATGGAAATAAAATGTTCCCATCTAATTGGAAAATCAATCAATATTTATCTGACTTTTACAGGATAAAATGAGATTTTAGAGACTTTTACCATTAAATGGCAGCTGCTTTACCATAAAACGACAGTTAAAATTTATTTTCTGATGACTCAACAGTGGCTTACAGACACGAGACTCAAATCTGACACTATATGTAACCTATCGCCTAGTTGATTTCAATTTCACTTCCAATTTTAACTCCAACCACAATCAAGCCTCGTCCAAGCCTTTTTTCTTTGTCTTAACTAGAACCGAAATATACCGGAGATTTCTTGTCAACTCAAGCTAAAGTGCTTGGTCTGGTTCCCCACATTATATATCAGGAATCAAGCCAGTCCAACAAAACAAACGACAGAATAGCAGGTGGGATTATAGACTTTTAGTGCAATAGTGACTAAAGCACGATTCGAACAGCGACTCTGTTCTTGCCCATCTGAGATTTTTAATAAGGAACACGAATTTTCCTTGTGCAAATCTTTAAAAACTTTTGTGTTTCGTCTCTTGCAACCTTTATCGATCATGATTGGCACCATAAGCGACTCAAAGAAGATAAATCCATTCACATTATCGTCCAGACAAAAATCATATGGTCGTCATGAAATTTGATCTATTAATCTTATCTGATTATACCGAAAGATTCTTGTATGCTTTTCTCACTTGAGAAAAGTATCAGACATTGATTGTCAAATCTCGTGCGAGAGGAATGTTGAATGAGAATTTATTAATGGGCGTACAAAACTTCTGCATACAACAACGTAGGTTTTGGCGTTGTCTAGAAGGTGATAATAAGATAAGAGATACTGGGACAGCTCGGCTCAGAATATGGAAGGTCATGCCTATGGAACCCACAAGATATTTCATTGTATTATTAAAGAGGCCACTTTTACCAAGATGCACAGTTTTACTGACTGTATAGAAGTATAGTATTGCGTTCTCAGTAGCTATTTTTTTAATAATTTTTGTTGGCAATGGCAAAAATTGTATACCTTACATTTTTTTCCTTTTGTTTTTCAAATATGATTTTTTTGTGTGAAATTATTAAATAACTTGATTTTGGATTTTATTTTCATTTACATTTATTTTTAGGGTTTCCATCTGATGTTTAGTCTATTCATATTTTAATTTTGGAGCATATCTACAGTTGTGGAAATGATATAGATCACTTTCAAACTTGCATAAATGATCTATTTGTTTCAAAAATCAAATTCAAAATCGGTTCTATTTTTGTTCTCTCCAATTAAACATGATGAGTTGAATTGAAGTGAGAAATAGTTGAATTTCACGCTAAGATGCCATTTTAAAGACATACTACGATATATTTAGAACTTATAGTGATCACATGAATTGAATTCCTTCTAGAAAACAGCGTGGGCCTAAATATATTTATCGTATAGTATCAACATGACATCAAAATTATAGGGCATACTACATGGTTGCTTTCTATCTTCTCTTATGTTTGAAAGTTGTTGATTTGACATCCTTATAAGTATTTAACATAAGAAAGAAATCATCATTTTCATGTGCAAACTCCTAAGCATGCAAACCAAGTGTAGTGCCTCTCATGTTTGTGTTTTGCTGTTCATATTTTGGACTTGATTCACATACTAATACATGTATATTTTGATTTAGGATTATTCATATCGTCATTCTTTTTGTATTGTCATCAATATTGGATGCACCTTTCAAGAGTTATATTATTATTATATTATGATGGCTTATGTTGCTTTCTTTTGTTGGTTATGCACATGTATGATTGGATGGTTGTTTTATGGTTATGGTGTATACCCTATTCAAGAATTGGATGTGATTTAGTTATTATGTATATGTACACATACGCTTGACGTGCATTGAGTGGGTACATGTATAGGGGATTTTTCCACCTGGCTTCAAATGTCTAAATTATTCCCCAATGGTGGGTATATGTGAGATACCACATTGGCTACATTTTTTACCCTTACTTATCATATTCAATTTGAGGTCGACTCCCTATTTTTTTCCTCTCATATTGACTCAGATAGCGTCATTAGTATAATTCTAGAAATCATACTTTATGTGGATGTCTAGTGAATGTGTGATTTGATATCCTATTTAAATTTAAATTTTCATAATTTAATTCAAATATATGCTTATATGGATTTAAATTGTGAATTTAAATGTTGAGTGTTAATTAGGAATAATATTTAAATGTTTATTGGGCTTTGGGGGAAATTCAAGGAAATATAATTTAAAGAAATGGAAAAATAGTTTTATATTATTTTATTTTGAAAACTCAAAAAGAGTAAATAGGAAAAAGTGCACTTTCTATGTTATGTGTATTCTTGTGAATAAATTGTGACAGTGAAAAACTATCCTCTTTGGAGAATTTGTTTTGTGTATTATGGGAGCAATTGTGAACGAAATTGAATGAAATTGGATGCATTAGAATATGAACTAGAAGGGGAGTGTGATTGTGAGTAGATTCATGTATTTGTTGTGTGTGCTTGAAGTTTCCATCATTTTGGATTTTGGTTAAAATTGAGGTAATTCTTTAAACTATTTTATTTTACTTATTGTCTTTGTTAGCAAGATACAAGGCAAAGACCAAAAGGAAAGGGAGGAGAAATCTGAAAATAGACACCACACTTGTGAGAGGGTAATAGGCACTTAAGGGATGAAAAATGGAAAGGGAGGAGGAATCTGAAAATAGTGTTGAAAAAGGTAAATGTTAAAAATTTAAACTACTAATGGGAGATATAAAGATTAGTGTAAACCTAGAAAAAACTCATGGCAAAAGGAGATAACAAAAGGAAAGATGAGATTACTAAAAGAATTAAATTAGCAATGGAATTGAATATCAAAGAGACAATATTGAAAAAAAACTAGGATAGGCAAGAAAGATATCGTAGAAGGATGGAAGAAGTAGGAAAGAGAGAAGGAAAATACAACTTAGAGTTAGTGGTAGAAAACATGGATGAAGAAGGGACATGTGCCAAAGAGGGTACTACTGAGTGCACCAAAGAGGGTGTTGTTGCTCACATACCATTGTGTGTTATGTACCTAGGGCTATGATATTATAATGTATTTATATGGATGGAGATGCCGACATGTGGCAAACATCCCTCAAGTTAGTTATATTAAGTCATGTGAATAACATGTAATTATTTATATTAGGAGTTGAGTAGGCCTTCAATTAGGATTACCCTTCCATTTTATTATTAGGAGGTGGTATATATAAAGGAGGTTATTATCATTGTAAGAAGGTGTGAAGTATGATATTGTATTTGGGATCTCTTGGAGGTATAGCGTGGAGTGGCTTCTTCCATAAGGAGTATCGTATGGGTGACCCTACCTTAAGGGTTTACTCTATTTTGGCATATATTGGATATTAAGGCATATTGGCCCACAAAGATCTCTTGTGTTGTGTGATATCCATCTTTTGAAATATATTACTTCTATTATTATAGAATCATATCAAGTGGTATCAGAGTATGATCTTGGCATCATGATGATAAGGCATTTTTGTCAATTTTGGAGGTCATTTTGGAAGGCCCATATCTTTTAGATTTTGGATTTTTTTTTAAAAATTTAAAGGGTTTTTGAAGACCATATTAAAGAAGCCACTCCATGCTATATCTCCAAGACATCCCAAACACAATATCATACTTCACACCTTCTTACAATGATAATGAACTCCTTTATATATACCACCTCCTAATAATATAATGGAAGGGTAATCCTAATTGAAGGCCTACTCAACTCCTGATATAAATAATTACAAGTTATTCACGTGACTTAATATAACTAACTTGAGGGATGTGTGCCACATGTTGGCATCTCCTTCCATATAGATATATTATAATATCATATCCCTAAGTACATAATAGGAAGGCTAGCTAATCTTCTTCATCGAATGATATGGGTTTTTTCCTTTTGTGCTTTTCCTCCATATGAAGGTGCAAGTATAACCATTTGGGGAATCTTGAAATTAAAATGAAATTGAATGTAAAATGTAAATGTGACTAAAATTGTAAATTGGCCTAAAGCTTGTTTTGCTCCCATGTTTCTATTAATGGGAATTTAGGGCCAATTATGAGGGTTGGCTATTTTGTAATTGATCACAGAGGGAATTGTAAAGGGTATACTAATCATTTTAGAGTTAAGTCTTAGGTTCGAGTATGCTAATATGCATATAAATTTGATAGAAATACTGGAAATAGGGTACAAAATGATGAAAATTCAAAGCCATTTTCTCTCCTATGTAATCATTTGATGAGCTATAAATAATATAATCAAAGGTTATTTTATTTCTCTCCATTATTTGTCATTGGATGTGTGGTTTTGTTATTGCTTGTTAATTCAAAGACTTAATGTAAATGCTTGAGTGAGGCTACTAGTTTATGTTAAATTGAGTGCTAGGGTAATGGTAAGAAGTGGTGGTCAAGATATAATGTTGAAAGACTGTAATGCAGTATCTTTAAAGCTTAATTGATGTCATGTATGAAATTATTGTCAAGTTGTGTAAATTTTAGAACTGACTTCGTTCCAAGGATGAGGAATTGATCTAAGTAAAGTATTCATGTTGCATTTAGTTGGTCAATTCAACAAAAAATCATTTATCAAATCAAATTCTATAAAATGGGTTACAATTGTGTTGAGTTTTACCAAACTCATGCTCTGAATGTGAAATATTGTTAAGAATCAACCAACTTCTTTGATACATTTTGTTTGTGGAGTGATTATATGAGGATTATCTTTTTTTTTTTAATTTTCATGATAAAATGGTACATGAATATTATCTAAACACTATCAAGATCACCCTCCTAGGTTTCACAGAGCCTGAAGAGTAGAAGTAAATGCTTAGCAATATTTTACTTGTTCGTTGGCCAATTCTTTCCATTGTTTATTATTGAGTTATGGAAAACTCATAGGCAATTTGGTAAGATCAAGTTTGGTTCTAAAAAACTAACCAACAAATTGGTGACTCTATTGGAGACTCAAGAAGTATTTGGTTCCATAACATAAGTATTAGAGTCTTATACTTTGCAAATACAAGTCCATTTTTTTGTTTGGCTTTGACATTAGTGGGTCAATATTTAAGAAATGTTGATTAGGGGTTGTTGTGTTTCTTCTAAAACTTGTGAATTCTATCAAAGATTTACAATAATTTCATGAATATTTTCATATTTTCTCACTAGATGTGGGGTGGTGACTCTGACATCTCTGCACTAGTGTGCATTATTTGAGAAAATCAAGAAGGTCCAAGAATGAAGAATTTGCTAAGAAAAAATGTAGTGGACCTAAGCTTACATAATGAAGCACCCTGATGAGAAGCTAGAAAGAAGACTTCAAAAGGCTTTGGTAATATTTTTAGAGAGTCAAAGAATTTGTTGAATTTGAACATCTGGTTCAAATATTGAGCATTTTAAACCTAGAAAGGGTTGTGTTGCAATAAATATAAGGGTATGTGCAAGATCATGATGGGCCAAAAAGTGGCAATATGATGGGTATGTGGTTGACGACTTTTTTTTTACCCAAAATTGATAAAATGAAAAGGGTTTTTAAAGGAGATTCTCAACTTTCCACCAATATAAATTATGCTTTACTTTGAATTTAATAAGTAATTATTATTCATTTTCTATTCAAATTACGACTAAAGTATTGATTGAAAAAAATCTATAGCTTTCAAATGGTTTCACATTTTTTGAATCCAAAACACGTGTCATATTCTATGCTTCACATACTATAGGATTAAAAAAATAAAAATAAAATTTCATGAAGTTTTGACCAAGTTAAGGTGGTCAAACATACGAGTTTTATATTTTTAAAAGTTGTAATAAAAAATCATAATTAATTATTTACTTGGAAAAAAATTACAAAAAAATATGCATCACATCGGACATGATTCCTCTACTTATATCTAAAATCTTATTAAAAATATTATCATTTTATTGGTTGGGGTGGTCGGGACACCTACTTCTTATTTTTTCCCTAAAATTTAAGTACTACTACATTGAAATTTCAAATTTTCACAAAATAGAACTTCTTTTTTAAACAAACCTAGTAGTTTAGAAACCACTTTCAATTTTATATAGATTCTATTCTTACATATTTTTGAAATAATATAGATAACTTATTCAAAATTTTATGTCAAGTTTCCTAACTTTGATTTTTCTAATTTTTTTGCTACTTAAGGGCCTTTTTTTTCCATGATGATCCTGTACATACCCATAAAGGATTTATGTGTTACTTTTCTACTGGAGAAGACCTAGAGTGAAATTGACCTTTGAAAGAAAAATTCATATTGTTGAAGTTCATTCCTCTATGAAAAGAGGTGGCAAATCTATTCAAAGAACTTGGTGAAATTGTGATGATAGCTTCAGATCTACAAATGTTTCTAGTCATAAGGGTTATTTACAGTAGTTGCAACATATCTAGCTATTTCCTATGTTTTTACTTTCAAGAAGCATAAATTTTTTATGAAAACCCTATGGAAAATTTTGGAATAATTTTGGTTCCCTATTAAGTGAAATTAAGCACTAATAAAGGGAAATGATAGTGGTGATTTAACATACATCTAAGATGTAATTTGCAATATTTTTATTATGATTGAAGAGGTATGATTATTATTGAAATCTTCCCATTAGAGGGGTCTAAGGAATGAATGTGTTCGAGTTATGCATTTTAAGGTCATGGTTAAATCATGAAATAAGGAAGTGAATGATCAATTCTAAAGTTGATATTTGAGGTTTATAAAGGGGGTGTAAGAAAATGTAGCATTCCCCTGTATGTTCCTATTGGGTGACAAATGATAAAATACAAAGTGTGCAACCCATGTCATGCCCTCAAAGACATTTCTTTATTGGGAGGTATAGGCCATTAAACTTTAATGGTATTAAGGGTTTCCCAAACCTTGTTCCTAATGATGTTAGGGAAAATTTGCCAAAATTCACAAGGAAAAGTTTAGAGTCAACTTATAGACATTTGTATACATTTATGGACTTGATGGGAGACTATGAGATAAGTCATGAAGATGTTGTCATGAATCTTTTTTCTCAATCTGTAAAGGAAGATGCTAGAGATTGGTTTTCATATTTTCCAATATGTTCTATCTTCTCATGGAATGTGTTCATGGTAGCATTTATAGAACAGTTTGGTGAAAGGATTAATCCAAGTTTAGTAAGGAAAAATCTTATGGAAATTCAAAAAGATGAAGAGTTAGTTCCAACCTTTAATCTCAAATTTGTAAAGGCAGTAAGGGATATTCCTAAAAAATATGAGACCAAGTGATGTAGAGTATTTGGTTATGTCTTAGGTGCATTTGGTGAGGAAATGAGTTATTTGTTGAGAGATAAGGAGCCTACAACATTGCATCATGCATATCAAATTTCCACGAATATTGAAAACAACTTAAGGTACTCAATGATGAAGGGATAAATGGCTACAAGTTCTAATTATTTTAGCACACCTTGTATAAATGGATTAGACAACAAAAGTGATTGTTGTGATGATGGATCTTCTACTGTTATGATTTTTCCATCATTACCTAATGCAACTAGTGGTGAATTCCAAATTGAATATGAACAAATTTTAAGTATTGTTGATTAAATGTCCTTTGTTCAAGGATTGTCTAGCATGAAAAGACATAAGGGAGAATCATCATATGACTCATTTGCAAGGTTTTTGGATTCCTTGTTGGAAATTCTTAAGAATTTTAGACATAAGGATTCAATGTCCATTGACTTGTTTTGTGAAATTTTTGAGCTAGGGCTTAGTGCCTTGCTGAAAGAGTTGAAGCCTCATGGTTTTGATCAAATACTAGATTGGATAAGAATGGTTGAGGAAGCCAAATGTGATTATGCACAAAGTGTTATATCTCAAAGTTTGAATAGTGATTGTCCTACTTAAAAGAATAAAAAAGCAACATAAATAAGTGAAAAGGGTATATAAGAGAATAAGCACTTGTCTTGTGGCATAGGTAAGGATAGTGATTGTAATCAATTCACAAACATCCTATGTGCAAATTAGTATGTTGGTGATGAGGATGAAGATACATTTGCAAGTGTTGTTGATATATTATCACAATTCAATGATCAAGATACTGAGGATGAGAGTTTGAGCATTCACTTTGAACACTCCAAGCATAGTGCACATGATAATGAATTTCCTTCTGATAATGATTATAGGGAAAATGAGGTTTCTGATTATTTTTTGAAAGAGTATGAATCTTTTTATAATGATGATCTAGAGGAATTTTCTTTGCATGAGGGATGCACTAATATTAATTCCCATGAGTTTTCTCTCTCACAAGATAATGAAAAAATCATGTGTGAGGGATATCAAGAATGTAATCTAGCTATAACAAGAATTGAGTGTGCTAGCTTTGTGAATGATGATGAGTTTGAAGACAAGAATGTATGTGTTTAGTATTATGACCCTAAGAATAGTGTTAAAAATGATCAAAACTACGGTGCTAACTAGTAGGACCATGTCCTAGCTGCTCCTGATTGTCTATGTGAAGCAAAGGTGGAATATGCAAGTTTGTTTTGAAAAAATGGACATGGTTGTTTTTGAAAAATAATGCATTGAGGAGAAAAGAGATGAAGAAGTTTGTTCAGTTGCTAATGAACAAAATTTAGACCATAATGACCCTTTCATAGTTGGGTCAAAATACTTATCAATTAATGAGGTACATGTGTACCTTGCTACTAACCATACTAATTCTGAGTTATTTGAGCAATCCTTTGAAACATTTCTCATTGAATTGGATAATTGTTTGAAGAATGAACTAAACTATATTGATGAGCCTGAAATGGAAACAATCTTTGATGCATGGGATGCTATTGGTGGTGATGTTTATAGTAGTGAACATGATCTGAATAAGAGAAAAGATACCGTGGGTCTTGATAAGTCACTTTTCCAAGATAGTGGAGCAAGTCATAGTGTAATTGATTTGTAGTGCTTGGATTTGGAGTTGCAATCCAACTTCAAAGGGTTAGCGAAAATGTTTTTGGATGGAACTATAGAGAAAAGTGTTTATGAAAGTTTTCAGTTTGATGTGCAAACTAAATTTGATGTCAACCCTTATGGTGTTAATGATCAAGTTGACTATGAATGTTTTCAATTTCTAGTCCAGTTGGATGAGTATTTGGTGGAATATGATTGTGAACTGAACAAGGAAAAATGCTACATTAACTATGGATTTCAATTGATATATGATTACAGTTTTTAGGAAGACATAGTTAATGATGATAATGGAAAGTTTGGGCATGTTTAAATTATGGTTAATTGTAGTGACCACAACAAGATTAGTTGGTGGGAAATTCATGGTAGTTTTTTTTCCTCGGTCTAGTGCAAGCAGTAGAAAATAAAGTTTTTGACAAAGGGAAAGAATGGTTCTCAGTTTTTGGGGGCCTGGGGCCACCAATTCAAGCTGAAGCCTATTAAACTGCAAAACACAGGCTAGGAGCCTGTATATTAGAAAGAGATTTTGAGAAAATTTGAAGTTAGAAGCACATTGTATAGTCATGTAAATATTGTATATGTGTCGCTTTGCTTTGGTCTAGTTCTCTTGCCTTGTCTAGGTTTCTTGTGGTTTTGGTTCTTTGTGATTGGTCTGCTTCAACTAGGGATTTTGGGATCTCACTCAGTTTTGTAGGAGCAGACATCCCCAATAGGAGCCACTGATGGAATCCCTAAAACTGGTTTGTGTTCCATCTCAAAATTATATGAGATTTGGTTAGTTTTGTGTCTTTGGGCTTAGGGTTTCATCCATTTTCATTACCTTAGGGTTTGTGTTGTTAAAAACCTCTCTCAAAAACCCATAAGTCTGATGGTTTTGGCAATCATTATGTTTCATTGTTGACCCTTTGTCTCCAGTTCTCGGTCATTTAAGACACATCTTATGCCATCAAATTTGTTTTATTATTGTCCCTTGAGTCATAGTGTTCTATTCATTTCCCGTTGCTTTATAAAATACTACCTTATGGTAGCATGGGTTATTTTTCCTCAAAATATTTGTCAAGTCCTAGGTTGGGGTTTAATTTTCCATCGATCGCCTGAGGTTTCAACCTTAATCCTTATGTCCCCATCTATCATATGCCTAGTAGTGGCCCCTCTTTAGAACTAACATTTGGCATGCACATATTTGTTGCAATTATTAAGACTGTTTGATCATTGAGGTTTGATCCTAACATTCCCCGTGCCCCCACTCTACACTATTTTTCACTTAAAAATTTTGGTGGGTTGGTGGGCGAGCGCCATGTTCCCTTTGCATTGGCGAGCCTAGAGGTCTTGAATAGTCATTAGGTGGTTTCTAATGAGATTGACAATGGTTGTTTGGTGACGTGTATTTATCAAGATTGCTCCCCACCACCTCATCTTATAAAAGTTTTTTTTTAAATAATATCATGGGTAGCAGGCCAATGGCATGCATCCCATTTTCAAAGGGACCCACTAGGTTTTAAAAGCATGTATGTGCCACGCTTGATTATGATTGATGATTGATGTTGGATGACATGGATCAATCTTGACTTCTCCTCGCCATCTCGTGCAGGACCCACTTTTGTCTCTTCTTTCTTAGCGAGGAAGTGAGCGACTACCACAAAGAGAAATCTAAAGGGCAAGAAAGGAATTAATAAGGCGAAATATTAAAAAAATATTTCCATGAAGACATGAGGGATGAAATGAGTGATGTTAAAATTAATTTCTTCTACACGTGTTTAAGCTATGAGAAATATTTTTTCTTTTGGTTGTCAATTCAATTAGAGGATTGTACACGTGGGTAAATGGTTTTGCTTTAAGGAGAGCACAAGTTGACAGCCTGAGATCTAATCTCAGTCATTCCCTACCACATTGTTGTTGTCAATTGCAAGTGGATTAATTCTCATGGGTGGGTGACAAATTTGACATGACAGGCTTTGTTTAATGCTAAGTGGATGGTGGAGTGTGTGGACAAGGTGGATGCTTATTCACATTTTTTTTTTCATTGGAAAAAGGCAACGAATGCATGCATTCAACCTTTTCAAAATTAATTTCCTTGATTTGGATTATCTGTCGATCTACCACATCACGTGATCAATGACTGAGATTCAAAATCTAGTGGTTGATTGTTCACTCACTCGCATTAGCTTCCCTTGAGAATTAATGGTTGACATGCTCTAGTTATTCTAATTAATGAGGATTATCAGCTGATTTTCTTCATAATTGCAATCATCAAGAGCTACGAAATTGACCTTGAGTCTGAGCAGAAGGCATTAGGAGCTTTGACAAGTAGTTGTAGAGGCATTGAAGATAGTTCTCCCGGGTAAGTTGGTATTCTCATTTTTATGTGTCAATTATGCATCAATTGGTTGGTTTGGGAATTTTTGAGGGTCCTATAGGTATTAGTTACCTAGGGTTTGTAGGGGTTTGATTATTTATAGAATTCTAGTAAGTTGATAGGATTTGTGTCTAGTCTTGAAGTGTCTTGTTGGCAAGAGACACTGCAAATACTTTTAGGTGTTTTCATTGATGGAAACCCTTGTCAGTGATTGATTTTCACGTCATCATTTGCTCCCACCAATAGATAGTTTGCAAACAGTCAAAAGAATAGAGCATCTAACAGTTTGGTGATCATCGATTCATGTATAGATTTTCTGTTAATATTTTGAGTTGTGGATCTCGTGGGAGGTTCATCAATATATTTCTTATATTATCTAGAAATCTTAGTGTCTCATACCAAGTTATGTGTGAGTTTGGCGATCCGGTTGATATCTTTATGTTTATCAGTATTTTGTGGCCGACTCAATTGATGTAATGTGTTGTGGATATTCGAGGAATGTTTATTCGAACATTTTTGTGTTTGATCATTATGTTTTGGGTCCAAGCTAAGTTGTGAATGACCGTTGTGGATTTGTATTGGATATTACTCAAGATTTGAGTCGACAGTTGCTAATATTTTTAAGTTTTATTGAAGCTAAATTATAGCAACTAAATCATTTGTTGCAGATATATATAAGTGATCAGTTATATCATTTTGTGCATGGAGAAGATGTGTTGAAGGGTGTTTGCAATTATCAGAAGGTCGATTAAGAGATTATGCATAGTTTCACTTGTGCATCAAGGTTTTGGTGGTGTGAGTTTGTGTAGAGCAGAGAAGAATTGTTGAATTATTCAAAAGGATAGAAGATTGACTGTTGAGACTAACCAGAACTATAATCAAGCATTTGTAGATGTTATTCCTTCAATTCATTCTATTGGATCTAATCTAAATCATTGTAAGGCAATGAGCCTTTCTATTTTGAGCAGTGAGCTCTAGGCAGTGTGCTTGAATGCAAGTGCATTCTGATTTTGTAATTTTTCTTTTGGGTATACTTATATTATATTATGGATTGGCCATCCACCGTGGTTTTTACCCTAACAGGGTTTCCATGTAAAAATATTGGTGTTATGGTGTTGTGATTTTTTTCTTTCTGTTCATGCATAATTTTTTGTTGGAAGTTTAAGTGAGTTAAAGATAAGAATAATAAATTTAAGTTTTACACAACACTGATTCACCCCCCTCTTAATGTTGCTTGTTTCCAAAAATTGGTATCAGAGCTAGTTCCTTGAAAGAAGTCTAACAGCTTGGGGAGATCTTGGAAGGATTTTTTCAATGGATACAAGGAGTCTTCAACAATAACTTATGGTGGCCCTGGATGATCTTGACCAGTCAAATTTTGAGAACTAGGAATTGCAAGAAAATATTGAGAGTGCAGAGAAATTTATTCAGTCATTGAAATAAAAAATAAATGGATCATGGGAGAAAAGAAAGGAATTGTGTGATCAATTTAAGCAGAAGAAAAAAAGCATGGAAGATGAACAACTCAGTCATGCCTTGAAGAAGAAAATAGAAGAATGTGAAAAATTTTCTAGAGAAAATGCTACTTTGAAGCATATGATGGAATCTATCATGATGAAGATGGCCATGGAGATTGAAGATAGAAAGAAGAATGAAGAAAATCTTGCACAATCCTTGAAAGAAAAATTTGAACAATTCAGCTGATTGGACAATGAACTAGAGCAATCTAAAAACAATGAGGAAGTTCTTGAAAAATATCTTGATGATCTCAGAAATGAACTCACTACTACAAATGAGTACAAGGAGAAATTCAAATCAAGCTTGACCAAAATTGAAAAACTGATCAAAGGATAGAGGATTGATGGTGATAGGCAAGGTCTTGGATATGAAGAAGGAGAAAGTTGCGGATCTAGACAAAATAAATCTAGACAAGGGAGATTCAGGGAAGGAAATCAGATAACTGGATCTAGAAGGAATCTAGTAAGACAACCAAATGCTCAAATATTCAATGGCTAATATTTTTCTTGCAACAAATTTGGTCATATGGCTTCTTAGTGTAGGAGTAGGATGAACATAAGTGGACCATCATTCTCAGGTTAGTGCTTTAATTGCTTTATGGTCATAAACCAAGTGAATGCAAAGTTGTGATGAATAGCTTTCATAAAGATGTTAGATGTTATGCATGCAATAGATTTGGGCATATTTCCAACCAATGCAGATCAAGACAAACTCAATGGAACAAATGGCCTAGATAGAGAAATGTTGTGTTACAACTACAATAAATTTGGCCACACTGCTAGATTTTGTTGGAACAGAAGAGGTCTGATAGAACATAAAATGCAATAGGATGTTAAGAGAAAAGGTAAATTCACTACTAATGTGATCAAAAGACAAATGTAGAAGAAATGGGTGAATAATAATCCCTTTGTTGAAGGAAATATGCCAACACCATAATCTACTTCTGGTAATTCCTTCAGGAATTAGTTTTAGGCCTTTGGCCTAGGGGGAGCTGTCAGAAAAATATTTTAACCCCATACAAGAAATTGATACTGGAATGTGGACAAGTCTAGTAAGTGAATTGATACTTTCTAGATGTTGTTCAACCAATTGGAGGCAGTGTTGTAGAGTTTTGGAGATTCACAAAAGAATCATCTATCTTAGTACATGTAAATAGGGTAACCAGATGAATTAGGGTAAAATCATTTATTGTGACAAAAAGGGTTAGGTGTGCGGATGACAAAATAAAATTTTGATCCTTCATTTCTCACTTTGCATTTTGGAGGAAAGTAGTTTGGAGAGCCCTGGAGTGAACTTTGCTAAATTGTGGAGAGATTCAAGCGTGAAGAAGGTTCTATGATCAAAATTTGGTCTGATAGAAAGGTATTTATCAAAAAGACTATGAATTTGTGAATTTGTAATCATGTCCACTCCTCTAGTAGTTGAATTCAAGGACAAACCCTGTCCAAAGTTGAAATGGAATTCTTATAAGTTTGTTGAGACTGAGCTCTTAGGTGCATTTTCATCTATACCATATGGAGTATTGCATACTAAAGATATTAGGGCTTAGATACATACCAATATTGAAGAATTAGGAAGCTCTCAAATGATGAATCTATATTTCCATCAGATAATTAGAGAGGATCTTACTATAAATCCATAATTTAAAACCCTAGAAGAGAAGAAGTTCATGCATTTTACAAAATTTCCCATATTTGAAGAAAATGAATGGGTGTGATATGTTCTGAGTCATGTTCATACTGAGTTCATGTGGTTGGATGTGCAATTTAAAATTATGAAAGAGGCTATATGTGCAATCACGGGTCTGAATTCCATCGGTAGACTTATAGTAGATTGAAATTCGTGAAGAATGAGAAGGTTACTGATGCAAGAGGTGCTCAATGGGACAAAAGGGAAATGAAAATAGAAGAAATTTATGTAGTGGATTTAAAATTCACATCAATGGTCATTAGATACAAGATCTACCACTCTAGCCAGGATAATTCTATATCCGGTACAACCATCTATGAAACTTGTGAGATGGTAAAACAAAATGTTAATTATGACTTGTGTGAGTTGATCATAAGTTAGTTGATGGAGAATCTGAGTAAAATCAAGAAAGACAAGAAGAATAATTTTAAATATGGTAATCTGCTATTGTGTTTATTCTTCTATTTCATGAATGAGCTTTTGGGTGTTGGAAAAGTACATTAGAAAAATGATGAGCCTGTAGCTGTTCAGTTAAAGAACATGTTTGGAATTGGTGATCGACATATTAGGAATACTAACCTCTGGGGGTACTTTAAAATTTCTAGAATATGATGCATTCCATGGAAAGAATTCCCACTTCAACCGTGGAACAATACAAAGATAATATTTGCTTCATGGTGGATATTGACCAATGCCATATGGAAGATATTGATCCCAAAACAATATGGATAATGCCCATGGGATATGAAGTAGAGGAAAACATTTTGAAGATGTATGCAAAACACTTGTTTAGCATTCCCTTGGATCTGATACAAGAAAGGTTTGGAACCTATGTAGAAAAGAGCATGCAAGTGCATTATAGAAGCCTAAGATAGTTAGAAGAGTAAGGAAAGAAGTAGAGGTCTTCACAAAAAGCATGGGCTTACCTGTAGAAGCTTTGAGAGAAGCAAGAAGAAAGAGAAATGAGGCTGAAGCAGCAAAAGAGTCAGCAAAAACTAAGTCTTCTAGTCCAGGAGTATCTTCTACCTGCACTAGATCTACCAGGAGTTTTCCATCCCTGTCAACTCCTGCAGCCAAGCCAACTCTAGACAAGGCTTATGGTAAAGGAAGAAGAATAAAAGCACAATAATATATGGAGGAATCTTAGAAAGTGAGGAGATTGATACAGATGAATATGTGATAGAAATGAAGGCTACTGGGACTCAAGCTACAAAGCTAACCAAGGGAAAATCTTCTAGTAAAGAAAAATAAAAGAAGGTAAAAGTTGATAAATTTGGTATGTCAATTGAAGAAGTTGAGAATGCACTTATTAAGGATGGTAATATTAAGCCCCTCTGTGAATGGTTTGAAAATTTTGATGAATCTGGTCGAAGAATTCTTGAAGAAGCCACAATTAAACATATGAAAATTTTCAATAAAGTTCTTGTTGAAATCATGTCTAGTTTATGCAAGAGTTTGTATGATGTTTTGGAGTCAAGAAGATTAAATGCCAGAATAGAAGAAAAGAATCTAAGAAAAAGAATTATTTTAGATCTATGTCCAAAAATGTCAATTGAGGAGATGAATTCACTCCTTGAAAAGACCAAGAAGGATTTTAAAAGCAAGACAAGGGTGAATAAACTCATGATCGGTGAAGTTGATGTTGTTGTTAATGACACCAAGAAATTTTTGGAAGCATTTATGTTAAAGAATAAGATCAATTTTGAGGAAGTGAATACAAATGTTGAGGATTTTTAGATTCCTCCTAATGTGGGAAATAAAAAAATACCTATGGAAACCAAAGTTCCTAAGGTGGTATTAGATAAGGAGAAGGAGGTACAAAATTAAGAAGTTGAAGTGACTAAAGGCAATCTAGTTATAGTCTCTGAAGCACCCAAGGTTGAATAAGAAAAGGTTCAAGTCAAGGAAATTAGAGTGGAGGAAAGAGATAGTGCCGAGGTAGTGAAGAAATCTCTGATAGAACAATAGGAAGAGTTTGATCTTGAATTGGATGAAACCTCAATCAATCAATCTACTTTATCCCTAATTTAGATGATGAAGGTCACTTCAATTTCTCAAGCGAAGGCCAGTGAGAAGACTCTGAAGTCTCACATAGAGGATAGTGAATTGCTAAGCCTTGCATCTAGAGTCTTATAGAAATTAATGCCTACTCATGTCAAGGATCCATCTGGTTCCTCTTCCAGTGAGCTAAAGAAGCTCATAAATTCTATAAGTTCTCACTTTGAATCTTTTGAAAAATTAGCCATGATTAAAGTTTAGATGGAGTTTAAGGAAAAGAGATTTGGTGGTTTGAAAGAACTAATTGCAAAAGATAAAACTTTGCTAGCCACTTGCATGAGAAATATTCAAGATACTTTATGTGAAGGTGGAAAAGTGTATAAGTCATGTTTAGTTTTGTCAAAATTCACTGAAGACAATGAGAAAAAAGTGAAGGATATTGAAAATAGTTGGCTACCCTTTATGATGCTTTTGATCCATTAGTTGGTAATGTTGGTGAGCATGAAAGTTAGGTAATATCTTTTCTTGAAAAAATAAGGAGTTTGAAGCATGAAAATGAAAGGATTATAGGGAGAGCATGCAAACTTAGAGGACTAATTAGTCCAAAGATTGAAATAATGATAAATGCATTAAAAGAGGCCAAAGATACTATGGAAACTCGTGACCTAGTAAATCTAGAAGTTGCAGAAACTCTGTCTTATTTACTTTGTGGTCACATAACAATTCTAGAGAGTTTCAAAAAGGTTTGGGACACAAATTTAAGTGTCTTGAAGAATGATTTTGTGGATGTCTTCAAATTTGTGTAAGTCAGGTTATGCTTGTATAGTTTTGAAATTTTGTTTTTCAGGTCCCTAATTTTTCCATTGATGTCAAAGGGGGAGATTTATACAGTGAAAAATTTGTATTCATCTTAGGGGGAGTTGTATTTCTGAGCTAAGGCTAAAGTTTCTTTTTGGAGTCTTGAAGTGGCAGTGTAGTTCATGGTGGTACTGATTTGACACTTAGTCATTTTTCACTAAGTGTTCCCATCAATGCCAAAGGGGGATATTTTTGGAAAGAGACACTACAAATGCTTTTAGGTGTTGTCATTGAGGGAAACCCTAGTCAGTGATTGATCTACACATCATCATTTGCTCCCACTGGTAGACAGTTCTCAAATAGTCAGAAGCACAGAGCATTTGGTAGTTTGGTGATCATCAATTCACGTACATATTTTTTGTTACTATTTTGAGTTGTGGATCTCATGGGAGGTGCATCAGTATATTTCTTATGTTATCTAGAAATATCAGTGCCTCGTACCAAGTTATGTGTGAGTTTGGTGATCCGGTTGATATCTTTTTGATTATCAGTATTTTGTGGTTGACTCAATTGATATAATGTGTTGTAGATATTTGAGGAATGTTTATTTTAATTTTTTTGTGTTTGATCATTATGTTTTGGGTCCAAGCTAAGTTGTGAATGACCATTATGGATACACATTGGATATTAGTCAAGATTTGAGCCTACAGTTGCTAATATTTTTAAGTTTTATTGAAGCCGACTTGTAGCAACTAAATCCTTTGTTATGGATTTATATAAGTGACTAGTTATATCATTTTGTGCATGGAGAAGATGTTTTGAAGGGTTTTTGTGATTATTAGAAGGTCAATTAAGCAATTATGCATAGTTTCACTTGTGCATCAAGGTTTTTGTAGTGCAAGTTTGTGTAGAGCAGAGTAAAATTATTGAATCAGTCAGAAGTATAGAAGATCGACTATTGAGCCTAACCAAAACTGTAATCAAGCATTTGTAGATTCTATTCCTTTAGTTCATTCTCTTAGATCTAATCCAAATCATTGTAAGGTAGTGAGCCTTTCTATTTTGAGTAGTGAGCTCTAGGCAGTGTGCCTGAATGCAAGTGCATTCCCATTTTTTAATCTTTCTTTTGGGTATCCTCAGATTATATTTGGCCATCCACTATGGTTTTTCCCCTAATAGGGTTTCCACATAAAAAATCCTAGTGTTATGGTGTTGTGATTGTTTTCTTTCTTTTCATACATATTTCTTTTGTTGAAAGCTTAAGTGAGTTAAATATCAGAATAATAAATTTATTTTTTGCACAACATTGAATCACCCCCCCTCTTAGTGTTGCTTGTTTCCAACATGTCTTTGTCCTACAAATTTTCAAGGTCTCTTTGTATTCAAAAATTCATAAGCCTTACCCTTGTTCTTCTATAAGAATGAGTGATTTTAAGCCTTGTGAGTCTACCCAATTTGTAAAGAGGTCAAGGATAAATATGCTTGAACCTCATGTTGATACACCTTAAACTAAGCATGGTACATTGAGAGATCCTATAAAGCCAAAAAAAAGAAGAAAGCTCATAATAAGTCCATTGAGGGTGAATAGATCAACACTTATAACTTGAGAAGTAGGGTTTTTGTTCATAAATGGAGTAAGCCTGGTGTTGTGTCTTTGCAGAAATTGGTTGCTAAGAAAGAGGAAATTGAGTCAAGGAAATTGGATAAGCACAAAGGGAAGAAGAAGGAGAATAAGTACTACAAGGTTTATGATTTTTATATGGGGAAGCCTAATACAACCATGGAAGGTGGGGTTGGTTCTTTGAGCGATGAGGTAGACATTGACCCATACTATGGCTAATACCTTCTCACACTTGCAAGTCAATAGTATTTTGATTATGGAGAGGTAGCTTCTCTAGTTTCATCAAAATCATGAATGGGACATGTGTACTCTGATTCTGGGGAATTGTAGAGGTAGTGTCCCAGTTCAATGTTTTTGTTTTTGATGACCAAAATGAAGTAGAGGTGTTGGAAACCACTACAATGACAAGAGTTTCCTTTTGGAAGGTGGGTGAGTCTCCTTCAATGAGCATATAATTTTTTATCTTAGGTGTTGATGAGGAAAAATTCTTTGGTTGATGAGGATGAGAGGTTTTAGTGATGCTACAACAATGAATGATTCCTTTTAGAAGATTGGCTAATCTTGTTCAATGAATGATATGGGTTTCTCTCTTTTGTGCTTTCCCTCCATATGAAGGTGAAAATATAGCTATGTGGGGAATTTTGAAATTAGAATGAAATTAAATGTCAAATATAAATGTGACTAAAATTTTAATTTATCTTGAAGCTTGTTTTCTCCCATGTTTATATAAATGAGAATTTAGGGCTAGTTACGAGGGTTGGTTGTTTTGTAATTGATCACATAGGGAATTGTAAAGGGTATACTAAGTATTTTAGAGTTAATTCTTAGGTTTGAGTCTACTAATATGCATGTAACTATTGGAAACACAAGGGCAGACAACTGAGAGGGGGGGTGAATCAGTTGTCACTGAATTTCAAACTTATTAATATTATTAATCCTTATTCTTAGATTTGATCAATATCAATGAAAGCATGAATCAATAACACATCAAAAACACACATAACACCAAGATTTTTATGTGGAAACCCTATTAGGGGAAAAACCATGGTGTAGGTCAGTCCATAAGATAATACCCTGTTAAAAGTATAAGAAGAATAAATGGGTAATGTACATGCATTTAGGCACACTACCTAGAGCTCACTGCTCAATTACAAAGGAAGACACATTATCTTACAGAGAGATTCAGATTACAACCATCTAGATTTTGAACTAAGAAAATAGCATCTACTAATGCCTAATTATAGTTCCAGTTAAGCACATGAGCACTTCTTCACTCTTCTTCACACTCTGCTCTGCCTTTGAATGATTTGAATATTATTCACACATATCATATAGAATCACACTCCAATTTGAATAAACAAATGCTCTTATATATCTGCAACAAGAAATTAAATCGCTACAAGTTGACCACAAAGAAATAATAAAATGAATAAAAATTGTTGTCCCAAAACAATAGATAATTTTCAATGTGAATCAACCAAGGTCAGCCACAACATAGTGAAGACCCAAAATAACAACTTCAGCATGAAAACACTTCAATTAATTTCTCCTCGAAGATCCACAACACGCTTCAACACCCTATCAACCAATAACATGAAAAGTATGAACAATCAAGAGAAAATATCAGATCATGAGCACAACAATCAACACGGACATGCAACACATATAGAGCATAATCTAGAAACATCGACAAGCATCATGAATCACCAAAGAGGAATCCATAGAAATTGAACTAACTAGAATCACATAATCTTCATTCAGGAATACAAATTGAAGTAATAGAAAACTGTCAAAATACAAATCTTGATAACTCGATTAAATATTGACGTGGATCTCTGAAACTTAACATGGATAAACTATATATATTCAACAAGAAACCATTTAGTCCACAACCTCTGATCAACAATGTATGGAACTCATTGACAGATAGAACATCACTTCACCACTAACAACCTGTAACTCATTCCACTACAATTTTCTCAATATCCTTGACATATATAGCTTCAAATGCACTAATGATAATAGTGTTGACATCAATGACAACCACATATCAACAACACAACCACAACATCCAACAATCTACTCCTTTGGAATTGATGTCAAAACATGATGTGAAAAACACCATCAATGTAACTAACTCTTGACACTTACTCCCCCTTAGGTTCTGACTCATTTTCTCCTTAAATATTCCACATGATCTTCTTCCCACAAGACTCTTCTCCTCAGATAATCACTAGTTTTTCACATTACTCTTCTCCCCATTTGACATCAATGTCAAAGATCTCTAAGCTCTTAACCACATATCTGAACTTCTGAACCATCTGACTACTCCCCCCGAGTAGCACCCACCACAACATCAATCCTAATCAAGATACTCAAAAGTATCCTTAGGAAATGGCTTTGTAAATATATCTACAATCTTCTCCTTAGTAGGCACATACTCCAGTCTAACTTCCTTTTCAATTACCTTTCCTCTCAAAAAGTGAAACTTGATAGATATATGCTTTGTTTTTTAATGTAGCACCAAATTCTTAGAAATGTTAATGGCACTTGAATTATCACAGAATATAGCAATAGGCTCATCATACACAACTCCGATATCCTTTAGCATCTACTTCATCCATAATAATTGAGTACAATTGTTAGCAACAATAATGTATTCAACGTCTGTAGTAGATAAAGAAATGGCATTTTGCACTAGCTTTTTACCCAAGAAAAATGTACCACCACTAGTACTTTTATGTCATCCACATCTCCTACCCAATCAACATTAGTAAAGGCACTCAAAGTAATATCATCATGTTTAGCACACCATAGACCAAAATCAACTTTCCCTTTCAAGTATCTAAAAATTATGTTCACAACAATCACATGAAATTCCTTAGGATTGGCTTGAAATCTTGCAACAATACATATAAAATTCATGATATCAGGCCTAGTTTGAGTCAAATAAAGCAATCCACCAATTATTGATCTGTATTTAGTTTGATTTTCCTTTAGAGAATCATCATTTTTTTTAACTTACATCTGATCACCATAGGTGTACCGACTGGATTTGAATCTTTCATACCAAATTTCTTAAGCAATTCTTTCACATACTTGGATTGAGATATAAAGATCCCTTTATCTAATTGAGTAATTTGTAATTCCAAAAAAAAACATCTCTCTAATCATTGACATCTCAAACTCACTCTGCATCTTATTAGCAAACTTCATGCACAAACTATCATCTCCTCAAAAAATGATATCATCAACAAAAACTTCCACAATCAAATCTTTATCATCATTCTTGAAATACAAATTACTATCAACAGTACCTTTGTTAAATCCAAGCTTCAACAAATATTTATCCAATCTAGCATACCAAGTTCTAGGGGCTCTCTTAAGTCCATACATTGCTTTCTTCAACTGACAAACCATATCTCCTTGATCAGTAAATTGAAATCCATCAGGTTGCTCACCATATACCTCTTCTTCTAGTTCACCATTTAGAATAGTAGACTTGACATCCATTTGATAAACCTTTTAGTCTTTGTAAGCAACGTAAGCAAGAAACAATCTCACAGCTTCAATTCTAGCAACAGGGGAAAAAGTCTCTTAAAAATCAATTCCTTCCATTTGAGAATATCCCTTGCAAACTAGTCTTGCTTTGTTTCTAACCAATTCACCTTGCTCATTCAATTTGTTTCTAAAAACCCATTTAGTTCCAATTACATTTTTATCCTTAGGCCTAGGAACAAGAATCCATGTATCATTTTTCTCAATTTGTTGTAGCTCTTATTTCATTGCTTCAACCCAATGTTCACCTTTGCATGCTTCATTCACACTAGTAGGCTCAGTCTTTGAAATCAAGCAATATTCTTCTGCAATTCTTCTCCTAGTCTGGACACCTTTATTCTTATCACCAATAATTTTATCTTCTAAATGATTCAATCTTACATACCTCAGAGTCTTAGAATGATCTTTAATTTTAGGCTCTTTTGATCTCTCTTATGTTCTTTCACCAATTTCTTCTTCCTCTTGATCTTCTTGATTCAATAGAATGATCTAGACTTGATTTGAAGTTTTATCTTTGTTTGTATTGTCATTCTAATCATTAGAATCATATCCACAGGTTCTGGATGGTCTAGCAATGTCTTCATCAACCTTAACATTTGCACTTTCAACCATTTTATTCAATCTCTTATTGTAACACTGGTAGGCCTTGCTTTTAGTAGAATAACCCAAAAAGATTCCTTCATCACTCCTAGCATCAAAATTTCTTATATCTTCATCTCTTCTGATATAACATCTACTCACAAAGATTTTGAAATATCTAACAATAGGATTAAGACCAGTCCATAGCTCGAAAGGGGTCTTACCAGTATCACATTTGATTTGTACCCAGTTGAGGATATACATAACAATACTCACAACTTCTCTCCAGTAGATGAGGGACATTTCCTTCCAACATCATAGTTCCAGTAGCATCTTGAATTTTTTTGTTCTTCCTTTCCACAACTCCATTTTGCTGAGGGGTCCGCATTGCAAATAATTGTCTCTTTATTCCATGTTCTTCACAAAAAGAATTAAACTCACTAGAAGTGAATTCACCACCTCTATGTGATCTCAAACATTTAATCTTCAAACATGTCTCTATCTCAACCATAGCCTTAAAGATCTTGAACTTTTCCAAAGCTTTAGATTTCTCCCTTAAGAAAGTATCCCACATCATTCTTGAATAGTCATCAATAAGCAACATGAAATACCAATAACCTTGTAAAATTCTGATTCTAGAGGGACCACACAAATTAGTATGCACAAGCTTGAACAATTCATTTGAACAATCTTGTTTTCTCTAAAATGAAATTCTAGTTTGTTTCCCCAATTGACATTCCTTGCAAATGGAATTAGTAGGTTTTACCAACTTAGGTAGATCTCTCACAACCTTAGTAGAACTTATCTTGACAATGTTATCAAAGCTAAAATGACACATTCTCCTATGCCACAACCAACTTTCATCAACTTGAGTAATCAAACAAATTTTACTAGTAGCATTCAGATGAAAGATATTACCTCTTGTTTTTGTATTTGATGCAATCACATTTCCAAAACATCACAATATTCTGCAGTTTCCATTCTTGAACTAAAGATTGTAACCCTTATCAACCATCTATCTGACACTTAAAAGATTATGCTTCAGACCTTCCACATACATGACATCATCAATATTATTCTTTCCATTAAGTGAAATGCATCCTCTTCCATGGATCACACAAGTCGTGTTATCACCAAATCTCATAGCACCACCATCATACTTTTCCAAGCTTACAAACTTACTTTTGTCTCTAGTCATATGATGTGAACATCCACTATCAATTACCCATTCATATTTTTCTTCAACTCGAGTAGCTATGGCTTTCTCCACATTTGTACAACTAGCAGATTGAATAAATACAAGATTATTCTCCTTGATAGCAATAAATACCCATTTTTCTTCACCTTTATCAGATTCATCATCTGTCACACCTTCATCAACAGCATAGTAATATTTCTTTTGAAATTTATGCTTGTTTTTTCTTGGTTTAGAATCTCTTTCCAGACACCTTGATGAAAAATGACCTATCTTATTTCAAGAAAAACATTTAAGAGGCAATTTTCCTTCACACTTACCTTTCCTCTCGGTACTCTCTTGACAATAAGTGCTTCCAACTCTTTCATCTCTCTTTCTTCTTCTTCAATCTATCTGATTTCATCCTCATACTTGAATGTCTTCCTAGATGAACTCTCACCTAGATCATATCTCTGTCTATCTATTTCGGAAGTAGTAGCCTTAAATGTAGATTCAACCTTAGGAAGGGCATCACCAAATTCACTCAACTCAAAAGCAGTCAGCTTACCAACCAACATATCTCTAGTTACATTTGTTACAGTTTGAAACTCTTCAATAGCTATAGCTTTGACTTTATAAGCAGCAAGAAAGGATCTAAGTACTTTAGCAACAATCTCTGATTCTTCAAACTTTCCACCAGCACATTGGATACCACACACAAGTTCATTCACTCTTTGCATGAAAGTAGTAACATTTTCATCATCACCTATTCTCAACATTTCATATTTCCCTTTCAGACTCTACAATTTTGCAATCTTCACATTAACATCACCTTCATACAAAGTTTCCAACATTTTCTAGGTCTCATAAGTAGTCTTTAGATCCATAACATTTGTCATCTCAGTATCAGTCAAAGAACTGAACAATTCTTTCTTAGCCCTGATATTATACTCAGCATAAGTACCATTTGGTGGAATAATATACCTATTACTCATAATGCTCCAGTAGGGTTCACCAATGCATCTTAGATGGTACTCCATTCTATTCTTCCATGTAGAATTATTTTTTCCATCAAATCTCAGACTATCCTTCTTGTATGTCACCATCCCAGATCACCTCAAGTTGTTAAACTTCTTCCGAGGACCAAAGCTCTAATACCAATTGTTGGCAACACAAGGGCAGACAACTAAGAGGGGGGGTGAATTAGTTGTCACTGAATTTCAAAATTATTAAACTTATTAATCCTTATTCTCAAATCTAATCAATATCAATGAAAGCATGAATCAACAACACATCAGAAACATACATAACACCAATATTTTTATGTGGAAACCCTATTAGGAGAAAAAGCATGGTGGAGGTCAATCCCCAAGATTATACACTGTTAAAAGTATAAGAAGAATAAATGGGGAATGCACATGCATTCAAGCACACTTCCTAGAGCTCACTGCTCAATTACAAAGGAAGACACACTATCTTACAGAGAGATTTAGATTACAACCATCTAGATTTTGAATTGAGAAAATAACATCTACTAATGCCTAATTACAATTCTAGTTAAGCACAAGAACACTTCTTCACTCTTCTTCACACTCTGCTCTGCCTTTGAATGATTTGAAAATTATTCGTACATCTCTTATAGAAGCACACTCCAATTTTAATAAACAATCACTCTTCTATATCCGCATCAAGAAATTAAATCTCTACTATTCGGCCACAAAGAAATAATAAACTGAATACAAATTGTTAGCCCAAAACAATAGATAATTTTCAATGCGAATCAACCAAGGTCAGCCACAACATAGTGAAGACCCAAAATAACAACTTCAACTTGAAAACACTTCAATTAGTTTCTCCTTGAAGATCCACAACATGCTTCAACACCCTATCGACCAAGAACATGAAAAATATGAACACTTACGATAAAATATTGGATTGTGAGCACAACAATCAATGTGGATATGCAACATAGATAGAGTGTGATCTAGAAACATCCACAAGCATCATGAATCACCAGAGAGGCATCCACAACAACTGAACTAACTGGAATCACATAATCTTCATTCAAGAATGCAAACTGAATTAACAAAAAAAGCCGTCAAAATACAAATCTTCATAACTCAATTAAATCTTCACACGAATCTTTAAAACTCAACGTGGATAAACTATATATACTCAACAAGAAAAAATTTAGTCCACAACCTTTGATCAACAATGTATGAAACTCACTGACAAACAAAACATCACTTCACCACTAACAACCTACTGTGCGAACCCCAATCCGAATGCCTGCAAAACAATAAGAACAAACACATTAGATTATTAAATGCAAGCAAGAACAAGGATTCCCCATGAAATCTATTTGCAAAGTTCAAACTAGGAAAATAGATGAACACAATGAAAACAACAAAATAGAGACTAAATCCTAATTAAACTAGCAAACTCATGATCCCATGGGGGAATTGGTGCCAATTTGATATGAAAAGTTGCCCTTTCCCAATTCCTATGATGCAAGATTGATGAATGTTGATGAAGAGTGATCCACTTTGATGAAGATTGATGAATGCTTCCAAGATAAAATATGCATAACCTAGCTATAAAACTTAATAAGATGGATGAAGATTTCTCTAAATTTGAGTATAGTAAGTTTACTCAATTGGTAGATGATCAAATTAGGAATGAAGCCTCTTATTTATAGATGATATTGAAGGATGAATGTCCAAAATAGATCAATGTGGGACTAACATTCATCCAATGGAAAGATGCCACTTGTCAACCTATGAGTAGATGAAGGATGTGCAAGTTTTGAGGATTGTGCCAATAAATGCCTATTTTTGAATTTTGAATTTGTTGAAATGACATGCAAGAGCAAAGAAAGAATGCATTGAAGGCCACTTGGCTCAAGGCAAAGGAAATGTACGATGGAGTTAATTCCTTGTTGGATGTACATGTCAACTTAGATTTTGAATTCAAACTTGGAGAATATTCCAAAAGATGCCTTGTTGAGGAAAATAGAGATTTAATAAATCAATTAAATCTATTTTCATGTGCAAGTGGGAAAAGCTAGAGGGTGGGACATGATAGGAGATTAAATTAATCAAAGTTAATTAATTTAATGAAGGGGGTTAGATGATGTGACCTATTTGACTTAAATTTATGGATTTATTTAAATCAAATAATGAGCAGAATGTGATAAGAGATTAATTAAACAAAGATTTTGATTTATTTAATTAAAAGAGATGATGGTTAGATTAAATTAAATAAGGTTTTGATTTATTTAATTTAATAGATAGACTTTAGAGAATTAATCAAATAAAATTAATTATTTAATTAAATAAGATAATTAGATCAATATGGTTTAATTTAATTATCGAGAAGAGGTGACTTAATTAGATAACTAATTTATTTAATTAAGAGAGGAATATTAATGAATTTAATCAGATAGGGGTATTTGATTAAATGGTTAGACTGAAGGATGATTCAAGATGAAATGATGTTAGTGGTTAGGATCAGATGCACAATGTCAATCAAGAAATTTTACATGTCTACATTTTCCCCCTCTTTGAAGCAATGCACTTGTTGCATTGGTTCAAAAAATAAACGATCTTGATCAAAGCCAAAAAAAATTGTTATTTAAAATCTTGTCCCACTATTTCCTGGAGAGAGAAAATATGACAATATATTTCCCCCTTGAGAGATTGGATGAAAATTTCTATCTTTGGGTGGTCTCGTGAAAAAAGAGGATAAGGTGCCCAACAGGTCCAAAAAGGCTCTAAGAGACCAAAAACGTGTCTAAACACAATAAAATGATGTAAAATAGGCCTCAATTGGACAAAAAAAAGTTTGAGGGTCCAAAACCCTAGCAGGATAGCGAATCAAGGTGAAAAAACCCTAATTTTCAAGCTTAAAAAGGCTCTGAGGGGTCACTTTCAATTCATTTTCACATAGCCATCTAGCAACCTTGAGATTTGAGCTTTGACCTCCTGATGATATGGCACAATGATAGCTTCTAATGCACATTTCTGATCGAGTCTAGACATACCAATGACCACCTGGAATTGGGGCATTGGTAAGTGATTGTCACTTGAGCTTTATTTCTCATTTTTCATGCTCATTTAATGCTTTCAAAGTTAGTCCTACATCGGTGCTATATAGCATCGCTAAAAAATCAAACTGCATCGGTTGATGTTAGATTGCACCGTAGTGGCCGAGTTTGGAGTTTGAAAACTCTGACACTGAGGTCATGGACCGCGAGGTTATTTGTAAAGTGCAACTCGGTGATCCTTTATATTTTCAAAGTGTACCGCTTGGAAGGAAAGTGCACCACAACAGTACAATTTTGGCATTTTATGCCCTAGGGTCAGAGTTTGATAAAAATCAAATTGTGATGCCTTCATGGATTGCGATGCTGGAGTGGTTTCTTGGATGCCTGGAATTTTTTTTTTCAATTTTTTTAACATGATGACCCTTCCTAATGCAGGACATGGTGAGAGAGATCTACTCCTGAGAGCACAGATCGCGAGATCTGTTCGGTTACTTGTGGGACCTGAGTGACAAAGATCAGGATCGACTATGAGATATGGGGTTGTGGTACATTGCCTATGCAACACCCATTTGCACCCATCCTAGGATGATTTTAGTGCTTGCCAAGAGATGGCATAGTGAGACGTCTTCTTTCAACCTTTCCACCAGCGAGGTCACCATCACCTTGGAGGATGTTTGGTGTATCTTGAGATTGTTGATTCATGGTTGGTACGTCATTTTTGATATGGATGAGAGGCAGAATTCCTACCATAGGGTCCTCGCCACAGAGGACATTATTATTTGCAAGGAGTAGATTGAGCTCCAGCGTCATAGGGCTTTGGCACCTCCCTTTCGCTTGGTTGTTGTGGCCATTATTTTGGGTCTTGTTTCCCCAAACTGATGAGGCTGGTATTTCAGTCCTAGTTGGGGACTTTGTTGGGAGTGCATGGTTATGCATGACATGCCTAATTTCTTTTCTTGGGGGCTAGTTCTTTTTGCATCTTTGTACATATATCTTCATGAGTATGTCTACCTTGACGGCATAGCACTTAGAGCAGGCTTGACACTCCTCCACATATGGATGTGGGAGCACATTGTTGTCCTTCAACTGTGGGTCATTCTAGTACCGATGGGGGCTGATGATCCCCTTGCATGGCATTACAGAGGTGGTGTGTCCACACACATGGGCAAGCACAAGATTCCCTTGATGGAGGGTCCTTAATGAGATGCAGGTGTTCATATGGCGACCGTACCTTGGTTGGCCCAAATGGGCCAATGATATGCATAATATTTTCTATGCCCACCAGGACCGCTTCATGCAGGGGTGAGAGCATACTATGATAGAGAGATATATGCCTGGGCATGTGCAACATCAGTTTGGTGAGCCTCAGGATCAGCCGGATGACAATTATGTGGCCTCTTTTTCCCTCACCATGTCACAGGTTTCATGGGGGTGATACAATCGTACCTCAGAGGCTATGGACAGTTTCAGAAAATTAGTAGCTCAGCCATGGGCTTATGATTAGGGGCCTATGGATCTAGGCATGACACAGGCATATAGGGATTGGTTCTGGCCTCCCCTATGATTGACAGTTCTAGGTGCAGTTCTCGATCGATGGAGGGTGAAAGGTAGAGGGGGAGGACAAGGATGGAGGGATGATGCATGATAGGACCAGCTGATCAGGCCCCTAGTTCAGCTGGTTCAGCATGATGTGCAGATGTAAGATCAACAACAGGTGTCGGTAGGTGTACCACCATAGACTAGGGTTGAGGATCAGCCTCAAGTATAGCCTCCACAAGCATAGCTAGCAGTAGGTGGATCCCCAAGATACATTGATTACATAGCTATAGGCACAGGTGTAGACTTTGAGAGGGGAGAGAGATCAGACATGGACTGAGAGGGACTAGGCCAGGGCCGAGAGGGATTAGGCCATCCAGCAGAGATAGGCCGTAGAGTTATAGGCGGCCACAGAGCTAGGCCAGAGACAACAATTGGAGAACATGGAAACCTCCTCCTCTCAGGGTACAATGTCAATTTGGTCCTCCAAGAAGGACATCTGAGAGGCCGAGTATTACCACATGCACTATCATGAGGCTGTGCCTAAAGCAACATGGGTCCTAGAGTACTTGTAGCATACCAGTTTTAGACCAATAGAGGGTCATGGTGACAAAGGCGAAGGCAATAGACAGGAGGGTTAGGCCTCCTTTTGATCGAGATGATATCATTTTTTTGTGCCTTATGGGCTCCTTTTTGATAGCCTGATGGGCCTTTTTGTACTAATTGACATATATGTATAGTGATCTGATTATTTTGAACTATGACAGTTACCCGATGATGATATATTTATGAGATGATGATTCTGATTATGATGTGATGTGTATCATGCATGTATTGATGACTCTACTTCTATATGTTGTGCAATGATGTTTATTATGTTATATGATGTATTTATGGATGCATTTATTTTTGATGATATATGTAGTATGTAATGATTATGACTAACAGATCTATATTATGTTGTTAATTGATGATATGCAGATGTATTTATGTGAATGGATGATATATGATGATGCATTTATGATGATGCAAATGATGATATGTGACATGAAATGTAATATGTAAAATGATATGGGAATGATCTATGGTGTATACGTGAAATGATATGAATCATGCTTATATATGAAATGATTATGGATGGATGTATGCTTTGCATGTGATGGATTTTTTATGTTTCTATTTATGTTTATAATGATGTGGAATCATTTATGCAATGAAATGCAAAAAATTATTGTGATGCTATTTATGAGATGGTATGGATGATTAATGGATGATATAATGCAATGTAAATCCAATGGTCATGTTTTATATGATATGTATTGATAATGCAAATGAGATGGTTTTAAGATGCATAGAATAACAAATATTATCCTAAACATGTTAAATGTATGTAATGTATGTGATGCATTTACTGTGATGCAATGCAATTTATGAAATGATATGCAAAGTGGTATGATGATTCTTAATGTAAAATTAATGTAATGCATGTGAGTGTATATGTAATGGCTTATCTATAATGCTTATGTATCTATTATGTATGATTATGCAGTAGGTGGTAATTTTTATGCAAATGTTTATGTAAATGAATGTTTATGCAATAATTTATGTGATGAATACAATGTGATGCAGAAAATGGATGCAATGTAATGAGAAAGGGATGTGCTAATTTATGAAGAATGCTTATAATAACATTCTTAGATGATGATGGGAATGCAATGCATGTTGATGCAATATGCAAATGTTTTGTGGATGCAGGATTGATGACAAGGATGATCAACTATCATAGTACTTTGTTAGTGCGAAAAGCAAGAAGGAATGAAAGAGAAGAAGTCATTTCAAAAGGACACAAGATGATGAATATACAAATGATGATGATTACTTGCCTCAGAATTGGTATTTCCAAAGGGCCAATTACCTTATTGTTTGATGACACACGTGGTACGATGCATCAAGCTATAGAAAACTAGGATGGCATTGTACCTAGTGTGATGGAATTTGACTTGAAAAATAGATAGGAGTATTCTTGTTCACACCTGACATACAAAAACCTTACTAGGATACACTTTAGAAGTTTCAAACACCTCAGACCAAAACGCGGAAAGGTATAACCTATCAACGTAATATTCAACAAGTTTCACAAAACCTCCTCCATACATACCTAACAAAGCAAGTATTCACCAAGGTTATATTATGAGAACATGCAACAAGAAAAGAAAACAAAAGATAATGATCACTACCCCATTCCTATTTTTCTAAATCCTCTGTTCGGATATCATTGAGAAGTCCTTGGAATGAGAACAATAAGATAAGTCAAAAGATAAAACCAAAGTAAACAAACAAGTTGATGTTCTTCAATACCGCTAACCAAAAGGAAATGTGTTTTTAAGGATAAGAACCAAAACTAGTGCCAAAAGATAATGCCCATTGTAGGAAGGATGCATCCTAGGACATGCTAGTGGATGGTAGCACATTATTTCATTTATCCTAAGTTTTTTTTCAAATGATTGATATCGGACCAAATGGATGATAGGTTATCGACACAAAGAGTTGACCAGCTTGCTTACATACTGACCTAGACCTAAGACTTGATGTTTTGAGTTTTCACTTTTCACCTACTAGACTTGTTTCTAATTATCTTACCAAAGATTGAGGATGACAATTGTTTATTATGAGTGATGTTATTGCGAGTGAAAGTGAGATGAGACAGATGGACTTTTTCAAATATTTGGATGTTTTTGGTAATTTTTGGAGATTTCTAAATGTTTTTATTTTTGATTTTTTTATGTTTTGGGGTTTTATGAGATTTTGACCAAGAGACTAACCTAAAGACCTATCCTAGGGGCCTCGGGGGCTGATCAACAAATTAGCCTTGCCTACGTTATATACACAGATACCACATAATTCAACTGATGATTTGACCAATTTACAAATGATGATATACATGATGAGATGTCAGTTTATTATGGACTCCTATAAGACTGACCTAAGTGTCTCAGGGGATGATCAAAGATCAACCTTGCCTATGTTCAAGGCTCAGAGACTTGTAGTTTGACAAGACAACTTCTTTTTTTACTTTTTGACTAAATTTTTGACCTATTTTGGAATTTTTTGATGAATTTTTATTTTTTTGGATTTTCTGATGTTTTGATGTTTTTGGATTTTCTAATGTTTAGGATGTTTTTGGATTTTCTAATTTTTTATGTTTCTATATTTTCTTTTTTTTTTTAGGAGTTTGAGAATATACACAAATTCGATCTAATAAGAACATGCCCCCATTGTGAAGCAATATGCTACTCTAATAAAGGCAAGACAAACTAACCTTGAGGATGGGTCGAGTAGTACTAGGAGGGATCACGATACGAACATAGGACCAAGCTATGATGTAGATGTGGATGGATGAGTGATGGATGGAGATTTGAATATGATGGATGATGAAAACGTAATGGATGGATGATACAAAACAAGTCGTAAAGATCCTGGTGGATGGAAAGTGCTTATTTACACAAGGCACCTATTTGCCAAGTTTTCACCAAGGTACTTGTCCAAAGTGCCACCAAAGTGGTTTTCACTAGAGGACTATTTTTTCTCTTTACTATTTTTTTATTCTTTTTCTAGTTTTTTTGGATTTTTTGCTTTTTTGATTTTTTTGTTGTCACCAAGACACCTGTTTTCTAGGTTTTTGCTGAAGTAACCATTTTTTTAGGACTTTTTCTAATTTGATTTTTTTTTAGATTTTTGGTTATATACCTTGAAATATTTAGGCATAAATCTTTTTGAGATGAGAGCTATTCATGGGCTCTTGCAGAGGTTCCCCTTTGGGTGTTGATAACAGATAAGCCCCTGTTTGTAACTTATTGTGATGATGAATGGTACCAACCAATTGGGTTCAAACTTTCCTTTGTTGCTTGGGTTTGGGACATTCTTTTGATTCTCCTTTAGCACCAGTTCTCTGAATTGGAAAGTCCTACTTCTAATTTTCTTATTGTAGCTCCTTTTGAGTCTATTTTGATAGACTTGCAAATGATTCAAAGCATCCATATGTTGCTCATCTAATAGCTCTAGCTCATTTAGTCTTGATACCTAGTACTCTTCATCCATGATGAGGTTTTGCAATGATATCCTAAGGGACAAGAGCTTGATCTCAATGGGGAGTACCGCTTCTGATCTATAGACCAAGGAGAAGGGGGTGGCGTCGGTGGGTGTACGGATGTTGGTTTGATAGGCCCAAAGGGTGAAATTAAGTTGCAGATGCCAGTCACAACCCATGTCATTGATTATTTTCTTGAGGATTTTCAAAATGGTCTTGTTTGTAGCTTCTACTTGGCCATTACCTTGGGGATAGTATGGGGTGGAGAAGGGATGTTGGATTTTGAATTTCTTACATAAGTTGCAGACATCCTAATTTTTAAATGGTGTACCATTATCTGAGATAATGGCTTGTGGGACACCGTAACGAAAAATGAGATAGTTTAGGATGAACTTTGATATATGCTTCCTAGTTATGTATGTCATGGGTATGGATTCCACCCACTTAGTAAAGTACTATGTGGTAGTTATGATGAACATATGGCCATTAGATGAGGTGGGTGTTATTTTTCCAATGAGATCGAGTCCCCACTGCGAAAAGGGACATGGTGTTACGATAGGATGAAGCTCTTAAGCTAGAGCATGGATGAGGTCCCCATGCTGCTGAAATTGTAGACACCTTCTGACATAATCATGTGCTTCTCTTTCCATTGTGGGCCAATAATACCCCATCCTCAACAGTTTCTTGGCTATGGTCATTCCACTTGAGTGTGAGCCACATATACTGTTATGTACTTTAGTTAGAGCAATTAATGCCTCCTTAGCATTTAAGCAGCGTAGTAGGGTTCCTTCTATGCTCCTATGATATAGGGTATCTCCTAGGATGCCTTTGTTACAAAGGTTCATTTTAAGTTTGAGGGTAATCGACAGGGATGACTCCTATTTGAAGGTATGTATTAATGTTGTGGTACCAAGGATCACTGGGATCAATGATTTCGCACACAAATTCTGATTCTGGTACTTTGAATGCAGGCACGAGAAGCTACTCTATCAAGAATTCATATTTTGGAACGTTGTGGGGGATATCTAGTAAGGACCCAATTGTTGCCATGGCATTTGTTGCTTTATTGTTGGTTCTGGGTATCTGCTCAAATGTAATTTCAATGAAGGATTCTTTGAGAGTCTCCACCAATTTCTTGTATGGAGTGAGCTTGTAATCCTTGGTTTGGTATTCATCATTCACTTGATTTATTATCAATTGATATTCTTCTTATCCTTTGAGAGTTATAATATTTCATTGCACTGCTATTCTGAGACCTATGGTTAAGGCCTCGTATTCTACAATGTTATTGGTGTAGGGAAATGCAAGTTTATAGGACCTTGGTATGCAATCCCCTTGTGGGGTGATAAAGAATATGGTAGCTCCTAATCCATGCTATGTGTATGAGCCATCAAAGTACAATTTCTAGTGGTTGGCTACATTGAGATTGAAAATAGATTCATCTAGAAACTCTAAGATTAGAGGATTATCTGAATAAATTGGTACTTCCGCAAGCTGATCTGCAATGAATTGACCTTTGATTGCTTTCTACTCCACATATTCAATGTTGTATTCTAACAATATCATCACCCATTTGGCCATTCTTCCTATAAGCATTGCTTTTGATAATAAATATTTGAGGGGGTCAATTTTGGCGATGAGTTCTATCTTGTGTGCCAACATGTAATGTCTAAATTTTGTGTGATGCAAACACTACTGCTAGGCATGCTTTCTCTATGAATGAGTAATTTAGCTCATGCCCAACCATTGTTCTGCTAATGTAATAGATAGCCCTTTCTGTTCCATTTTTGTCATGCTAAGCTAGGAGAGCTCCAAGGGCTGCTATTGTTACTGATACATAGAGAATTAATGGTTTTCTTAGGATTGGTGGCATTAAGACTGGTGGTGTTAGTAGATATTCTTTGATTTTATTAAATGCCTCTTCACACTTGGTATCCCATTTGTATGCTACTCCCTTGTGGATTAGGTGATAGTATGGGTTATGTTTGTCTACCAACTATGCTATGAATCTTCGAATGGATTGGAGCCTTCCTTGGAGAGCTCTTAATTACTTTAATGTTTTTAGTGCCTCCATTTCAAGTATTGCTTTTACCTTTGCTGGATCTACCTCGATGCCTCTCATTGACACTATATATCCTAGCAGTTTTCCCAATTGTATGTCGAAGACACACTTCTTTGGGTTTAATCTAACCTTGTACTCTTCCATCCTATTAAAAAAAGCACTTAGGGTTGCTATGTAATATTTTCTCTTTCTAGATTTGGCTAGAATGTCATCAACATAATCTTCGACCATCTTATGAATCATGTCATAGCCCTTTGGTATGTTGCTCCTGCATTCTTTAAGTTGAATGACATCATATTCTAGTAATAGGTCCCCCATGGATAAGTGAAAGCTATTTTATGTTGGTCCTCTTTAGCTATCATGATATGATTATACCCTAAGAATCCATCCATTAGTGATAAAATTTCATGTCCCACTATCATATCTACTATCATGTCAATGTTTGGAAGTGGGAAGACATCTTTTGGACATGCCTTATTCAAATCTCTAAAGTCTATGTAGATTTTGATGCCTCCATCAGGTTTTGAAACAGGTACCAAGTTTGACACCCATTCTAGATAATCTACTGGTCAGATGAATCCTACATCTAGTAGCTTTTTTAATTCCATTTTGACTAATAAGGTGATTTGAGGGTGCATTTTTTGAAGCTTTTGTTTAACAGGCTTTGCTTCTAGATTTACTGCTAAGTGGTGAACCACAATTTTTAGATCAAGTCCTAGCATGTTGGCATACCTCCATGTGAAGTTTATCTATCTTTCTCTTAGGAAGGTTGCTAGGAGCTCTTGTTCCTCTGATAGTAATGAATCTACATAGAATGTGATGTGCGAGGTTTCTTCTATTCCTAGATTGACCGAGTTGCACCTTTCTACCAAGATTGTTGATTTTTCTTGATGAATATCTCTAGAAGGAAGATTAAATCCCCCATCCTCGGGCACCTCGGAGAGGTTTCACCATTTTTTTTATTTAAGGGGTAAACGCTTTTGACCGGAGCTATGAACCGGATACAACCATTCAACAATACCACCTCAATGGGGTTTGAACCTTGGTGGCAGGAACAACAATGCCACCAATAAACCATCACACCATGCCAATACCGGCATGGAGAGGTTTCACCATTGGATGCGTCATTTCTTTTTACTTTTTTTTGGTCAAAGAGTGCCATAGTGTGGTTTTCACTCAAGGACTTAGATATTATTCTTAATTTTTCACTTTTACGACTGAGGGATTCAATCGTTTCCCCATAATAAGCATGTGTATCTAGCTCAATTATGAACCCTGCTTTGTGATCCCCATACATAATGTTATCTCACAATCCCATGAATTCTGAGAGTTCCTCATCATTTTTGAATGTATCAAGAATTGGTGCTCGTTGGTCATAGTCGATGAGTTCGGGGTATACTAGGTGGATTTCATGATTTGGGTGGTCTAATTCAAAGGATAGGGTGCTAATCATGAACAAAGTGGTGTCCTAAAAAAGCCTGGGTAGATTGGATGTGGGATCCTTGTCATCACTACTACTACAAACATCAGTTATATCAAATGTATAGTTATCTAAGACGTGACCTGTGGATACTGGTAAGCGCAGTTCAATTGTAGTTGGTTGAGGAGGATTATTAACCATTCTAATTGGAGGACTTTGGCCACATATGGTTATACTTGGAGGGGTACATTCAAGGCCAAGATTTGTTATTGTTCACATCTCTGGAATGATAGTTATTATAAGCCCATTGTCATTTTTCCCAAGTCTTTAATTTTTGTCATAGCATATTGCGAGCATCAATTGTAGACCCTTGCTTCTGTCATCCATTGGTAAATCAGCTACTAGTCTCTCATCTTGATATATCATATGAGATGGATCTACCTCAATAACTTCTTGGCCAAGGTCTGCCCACCTTGTGAAGTTGGGATAGTCTTCAGGAGATGTTTGAGATGAGGAGGCTTCATTTTATTTTGGATGTCCTCATGATCTAGGAGATTGTGGTAACTCTCCTACTACAAAATTATTTTTAGGGATCATGTAGTTTCCACAACTGTTATCTTGGATGATGACCATAATGTCTAAGATGGTGGGAATGGCAGGAGTGGCGAGTGTCTCTCTCGTAAAAGTGGATGCGAGAGTGGCATGATCAATGTATGGTGTAGATGGACCCTCATCATTTTTTGGTACTTGGGGAATTTTATAGTACTTTGCTTCAAGGATTTTGCAATAGGAGAAGGGTTCAGGATCTCCATGGATGGTAACTTCTTGTCCCTCATGTGTGAATTTAACACATTGATGGAAAGTTGACACTACTACCTTCATTTCATGGATCCATGGATGTCCCAGAAGGATGTTATATAGCAATTTGAGGTCCAAGACCTAACAAGTGGTTTCCATGATAGCCGAACCTACTTGAATAGGGAGTTCGATCGTTCCTTGGGACACTCTTTCTTGATCATCATATGCTTTTATTGTGATACCCTTTCCTTTGTCAATAGAATCCTCTGAGATTTTCAATTGTTTGATGAGCTTGAGAGAACATATATTCAAACCCACACCTCCATCCACCAAGACCCTTTTGTCTTTGCTCTTATGTACTATGACTTCTAAGTGAAGAGCACAATTGTGAGATGGTTGAGCTGGGAAATCTTGGTCAGCGAATGTGAGGAGATTTGGCATAATGATATTTTTGACCATAGCTTGGAATTGTTCTGCATCAAGATCTACAAGGACAGTGGATGAAGCCAAGGCTTCCTCAAGGATTTTCTTATGGGAAGATGATATTTTTAGCAACTCCATGATGGATATTTGCACTGGCATTCTTTTGAGTTGATCTAGGACATTATAGCCATTAGGGGAAAATCTAGATGCAAGGACTCTGTTTGGTTGGGATGATCATGTGATGGTAACTTTTCCACCTCTTATGGTGACTCCACAATTAGCATGGGCACCTTTGATGGTGATGACTATGCAGTATTCATCTAGGGAGGCAACGACAACTTCATACACATGATTCACATTTGTGTGGGTGCCTTTCCCCTTATCGATGTTATTATTATTCCCTTTATTGCCATGGTTAGGCATTGGATTCATATATATCTTAAGGTCTTGGTTTCCTATTGGTTGTTCCATGTTTATAATCCTTTGATCAATGAGATCTTGAACTATGTTTTTTAATCTCATGCAACTATTCGTGTTATGTTCTTTGATTTTATGGAATTAATAGAGTTGATTTTCATTATACCAAGGAGGTTTCACATCCAGTTCTTGGTAATTCTCAAAGGTAGGAGCCTTGATGAGTTTTTCATTTATCAGCTTCTTCATTATGACTTCAAGTGGTTCCCCCAAAGTAGTGTGTTTTTGCTTGGGGTAATTTTTGTTCCATTGGGGTGGTCCCCTTTGATCATTGAGATTGTTAATTGCGGATTTTTGTTTGGTTGTTGTGTTGCTTGATGATTGTTTTGGTGTTGGATTTGGATTTGTGGTGTGGGTGTATTTTGGTGAGGGACACTAATGACAACTTTGGAATTGATGACACTATCACTGGTAACATTTTTATTCCTTTCCCATGTGTGAGGTTTATCGTTGTAATTGGTGGGTGGGTGATTATGTTGTTGTTTGGGGTATGAAGTTGATCCCATGGGTTGAGTCATAAGGGCTCATTTGATGCTGAGCACATTGGAGATCAACTGATCATATGTGGTGATCCCTTGTACCTTGAGATGGAATCCCAATAGGCTGTCAAGGTTGGATATGATGGTGCAAACTTCTTGTTCCTCGGGCATGGTCCATTTTCTTTGATTGGCCTTGGATGGCCATCATTGTAGGAATGAATTGAATGATTCATTCTTACCTTGCTTTAGAGCTAAGAGTTCTTCTAGAATGACATCCATTGCGATTTTGCATGCATAATTTTTAATGAGTGCGTCTATAATTTCTTGGAATGTTCTAATGCTTGTAGGTAGGTGAGAGAATCATTCCATAGCGTGGCCAGCCAAACTCCTAGGAAATAGTTACATCAGATAAGTATCGTCGTATGCAACTTCCATGCAATGAACTTGGAATTCCCTGATGTGATCTTCAGGGTTTCCCATCCCTTGATATTTATCAAACTTGGGGATCTCAAATCCCTTAGGGAATGGTTTCATCACAAGGCTCCTATCAAATGGATAGGGACACAAGTTGCTTGGTTTTTTTGTGGTTTTCCCTGATTGAAGATTGAGCACTTGTTGTGAGAGCAACTTGATTTGTGTTGTTACATTGTTTTGCAAATCAGGGGGTGGAATGAAGGTGTTTTGGGGTGTTTTGATGGTATTTCCACATTTTTTTGAGCTAGGTATGCTTGCACTTGATGTTGTATGAACAATGCTTGTTATTGATCTTCTTGTTGCTGCGCTAAGATTGCTTGTTGTTGTGCTTGTTGTTGGGCTACCAATTGGGCTGCTTCTTTCTGCTCTTGATATTTTTTTATTTCTTGTTGATATGCATGTAGTTGTGTTGCCTATTTTTGTGCAAGAAGTTGTGATTGTGCTTATGCTTGCTATGCTTAATATTGGGTGTGCACTTGAGCTTGGGCTCGTGCTTGTGCTACTTGTTGTTGTAATAGAATTTGGGCTTAGGCAGCCTTTTGTGCTTTCAATGTGGCTTGGGCTGCTTGGGCTACTTGAGTAGCTTATGCAACTTGTGCAGCTTGAGTGGCTTGTTGTTGTTGTTGTTGTTGCAATAAGGCTTGGGCTTGTGCAGCCTATTGTGCTTGTAATGTAGCTTGGGTTGCTTGAACAACTTACTGAGCAGCTAGTTGCACGGCTTTCTATTTTTGCACTTGCAGGAATCCCCTTAGATAAGCATCTTGTTGAGCTACTTGCAATGCCATGTTGTATTGGCTTGATATGCTGGAAGTTGGTGGTGGTGGGGGTGGTGGTGGTGAGCAGTGATGTCATGTTGGTGGTTTGAGTGGTGAATGGTGTTGTTAATGTGGTTGGTCCTTGAGAGACCATACTTTGAGATGTTAAGGGGCGGTTGACAATGTCACAATTTCTTGTGTAGTTGTCATCTATTGTTATGATATCGATGACAAGTTCTGCGTGATGTTTTGATTGATATTCAAGATGTTGGTTTGGTTGATACTTAGTAAAGGGGGAATCCCTAAGCCAAGGAGTGGTGTGGATGATGATGGTAGTGGTGGAAGTGGCAAAAATGTGAGGGGTGTGAGTTCTTGAGAAAGTGATGTGATGTCGAAAATGCCCCCTAGTTCGAACATGTCCCCTTCCTCTTGTAAATTTGTGAGGAGAGAGTTTTGAGGTGTTGCGTGGAAGGATGATGATGATGGATCATTATGGAAAGTGAGAGGTACATTCTTATGCAATGGATTTTGGGGTATGTTTTGTTCCAAGATAGTGTTTGCATCCAATTCTTGATTATTAACAAGGGGGTGTGTTTGAATAGCATTAAGAAATGCATTTCCCTTATAGACATTAGGTTGAGTTGGAGCAAAAGATGTGATTTGTGGAATATTTTGAGTGATGCTTTGGGATGGGGGTGTAGATGAGATGGGAATGGTGGATGAGATTGGAGGAAAAGACGTCTCCACTATAGTACTCATGTCGAAATCAAAAGGTAATTTGGCCCCTTGTTTTTCTAGTTCAAGTATGTGTAGTAAAGGGTTAAGCCTCATCATGATGTTGATGATCTTATGGTTTTCCGGATTTTGGAGCATTTCGGTTATTTCTTCATGCAACATACCAAAGGTAGGATCTTCTTCATCTTGTGGGTTTTGTGATGAAGAGATAGTCAATGGATTGCTTGATTCGACTGGATTCATTTTGATGTTCGTTTGGCTTAGATCACTTGAAGTGGGTGTTTCTTTGTTGCCTTTCGTGTTCTTGTATTGAGATCTAGTTTGAACCATAAAACAAGAATCAATTTTGAGAATATGGGAGATGAATCTCTTAATTCTTTGGATTGATATTCACTTTATGAACAAAAGAGAAAATTTTAGGATATCTTAAGGATCAAAAGGTGATACGACGATGATGCAAAAGATGGATGATGTGGATGTTTTGATCTTTTGATAAGTCTTGAGGGGAATGATAGACTTTAAGGATTTTTGGATATGTTTTTGAATTTTGATTTTTTTGATATTTTCTTGGATTGTCCTTGGTTTGATTGATTTTGGTTTGCTTTGATTGAAAAAATAGATCCTAAGATGTTGGATGATTATCTTAAAGAGTAGATTTTCTCAAAGGATGATAATTTTAATATGTGTAGGGAGAAGGATGCATCTACCCACACTTATTCAAACAAGATAATAATTTAACCAAGCATATGAAGAAGGATTCATCTACATATACCTAGCTAAACAAGATGGTTTTATAATTTTGACTAAGTACATGCAAAAGGACGCATCTACACATACCTAGCCAAAGATGATTTGATAAAGATTTCAAGGATTTTGTCTCAAAGATTTGATGATTTTGATTTTTTCCAAAAAGCCTAGCATGAAGGATAATTTTCAAGATTTCTCAAAAGGTGATGGTGAGATGATTTTTGGTTTGATGTTTGAAGGATGGATGAAAAAAGATTCTTTTGATTCTAAGATGTACCTAAAAAAGACACTTTGCTTACCTGAACCTCAGTATTGAAGAACATGTAATGCTTCTAAGGACCTCTATAACTAAGAAGCGGTTCAAATTGAGCATACATTATGGGATTGTTCAAAGGAATGAGCCTATAGAACCTTGTGAAATTTTTTCTTATCTTGATGTATTGCTTTTGATTGCACTTTCTTTTGTATTTCTTGATGATCTTTTGAGTGTGATTTCTAAATTTTGAACTTTGACTCAAGGACTTTGGTTTTGGGATTTTGACCTTCTTGGAAATCATGAGGTTTCAACACATGTGAGAGTCAATTTTGTTCTCTTTTCTTAGTGACTTTATTTTATCTCAAATACTTCTTTGATTAGGTTTCCAAACTAGATGTCCAATGTCTTAATTTCCTCAAATCCCACAAAGTATGTTATGTGGAAATTTGATGAATTCAAGGCAAGGGTTACCTATTGTTTTACTTTAGTAGAAAAATTAAGATGTAATCCAAGTGTTTAGAAACCTCTAAGGATAGAATCCCAAGGGCAAGCAATAACACATGAATTGAGTCAATTGTATTTGTCTCCTAAAAGGTTCAAAATTTTGATGATGATGTTTAAGTGTTTGTTTCCAAGATGTTTTCGAATAAGAAAAGCATTTTGTAACCAAGAATAAGTACAACCCTATGGATATGGAAGACAATATTTGTTGAGTCCCCACTTGGACAAGTCCAGCTAAGCTTATCTTTAGCGAATGGTTAGATGCTTGACCCCACTAGTTCCCCTCCAGGGCACTCACTTATATAGGGCAGCCAAGCATCAATACCCATGAAACTCCCATGGCATGCTTTCCATTTATACTAAAAGACTGTAAAAGTGTGGGGTGGCTTCAGAATGACCGTTCTTACACCAACAAATAGATCAAGGATTTTGGCAATTCTAAAACAAGGGTTTTAATTAGGACATTCCGTTCATGGAGATTGATCCATATGGCGAGAGTCCCTTTTCAGATCCATCTTGTCAGAGCCAACTGTGTGATATTGGAATTTACTCCAATACCCATATTTATATCCCAGTTGGAAATACTCTTGTCTTTAGAGTGTTACCAGTTGAGTCGTTCCTTTGGGTGAGTACTTTTTCCCCAATGCAGGTGCTCTAAGATAAACAAAAGTGAATAAAATTATTCATAGCTCGATTGACCCTTGTTTAGAAACAAAGGGAGGACACATGCAATAAGTTCATTCACACTCGCAGAAGATTTTGTTCAATTTTAAACCCAAAAATGAAGTGTGGAGGTGATTGCTTTATCTCAACCTAAAATCACAAAAAAGGCCTTTTGATTCTCAAGATCACTATAAAGAACGAGGGAAGCACATACATCCTTTTTCAATGAAGCTAGTTTAAGTAACCCATCATGAAAAAAAAGTTGAACTTATTCATTTTAAAGCCACAAAGCAATTGTGAGTTCTTTTTAAAGCACCAAAGGACAAATGAGAGTTGTTTTGTTCAATTGTTAACCAAAAAACAAAATTTAGTAAGTTGTATTCCTAATGTTTGTTTTAAGCCTTTGTGAAAATTGAAAGAGTTCTTTTTAAAGCCCAAATGAAATTAGTGTCCTAAGCAAAAAGGAATAATAGTTTCCTAAGAGTGTTAAACAAACACTAAAGTGTTTAAAAAAACTTTGATTTTGTGAAATACCATCATCATGGTTCTCCTTCTTTCGTTTTCAATTGATCCAACCTACAAGAAAGAAAATCAGTCAAATTCTAAAAAACACAGGCTAAAAAGCAAAAAATAGAAGATAAACTCATCATTTATCAAAAAGCATGTGCTAAAATGAAATTTGAATTTTTTACTCCCTGCCAGCGGCTTAACCCATGACTGTGTCATAGTTTAATTTCTCTAGCGGTGTTGTATAGTGCTGCTTACCAGTCAATGAAACTCTATATCTGGACAAGTGAGCTCAACTGCATCACACTTTTTCTCAACGTCGCTATTTTATTTTTTTGAAAATTTCCACTAGTTAGATTGGTCAAGCGGCATGGTTTGAAATTCAAAATCTTGGGTGGGAAAACTTTAGCATTGTAGTTTGAATTGCTAGCGGTGCTATTAGGCGATGCTGGAGAGTCAGCGGTGCTAAAACAATGATGCTGAGTTTCCAGCATTGGAATTTTCTTGTGCACAAACAGAAACGTATTTTTTTTAGAAAAATGTGATTGAAAACAAGATTATTCCCTCCTTCTAGCGCCAAATGTGCGAACCCCAATCCGAATGCCTGCAAAACAATAAGAAAAAACACATTAGATTATCAAATGCAAGAAAAAAAAAGGATTCCCCATGAAATCCATTTGCAAAGTTCAAACTAGGAAAATAGATGAACACAATGAAAACAAAAAAATAGAGATTGAATCCTAATTAAACTAGCGAACTCATGATCCCATGGGGGAATTGGTGCCAATTTGATGTGAAAATTTTCCATTTCCCAATTTCTATGATGCAATATTGATGAATGTTGACGAAGAGTGATCCACTTTGATGAAGATTGATGAATGCTTCCAAGATAAAATCTGCATAACCTAGCTATAGAACTTAATAAGATGGATGAAGATTGCTCTAAATTTGAATATAGTAAGTTTACTCAGTTGGTGGATGATAAAATGAGGAATGAAGCCTCTTATTTATAGATGAGGTTGAAGGATGAATGTCCAAAATAGATAAATGTGGAACTAACATTCATCCAATGGCAAGATGCCACTTGTCAACCTATTAGTGGATGAAGGATGTGCAAGTTTTGAGGATTGTGCCAATAATTTCCTATTTTTGAATTTTGAATTTGTTGAAATGACATGCAAGAGGGAAAAAAGAATGCATTGAAGGCCACTTGGCTCAAGGCAAAGGACATGTAAGATGGAGTTAATGCCTTATTGGATGTACATGTCAACTTAGATTTTGAATTCAAACTTGGAGAATATTCCAAAAGATGACTTGTTGAGGAAAATAGAGATTTAATAAATCAATTAAATCTATTTTCATGTGCAAGTGGGAAAAGCTAGAGGATGGGATATGATAGGAGATTAAATTAATCAAAGTTAATTAATTTAATGAAGGGGGTTAGATGATGTGACCTATTTGACTTAAATTTATGGATTTATTTAAATCAAATAATAAGTAGAATGTGATAAGAGATTAATTAAACAAAGATTTTGATTTATTTAATTAAAAGAGATGATGATTAGATTAATTTTGTAAGCTGTAGAAGGGGAAAAAAAATTAAACAATGCATCTACGCTTCTAAATAAGATATTGCATCTAAGATTAAGAAATTTAAACTAAATTAAACTACAAAATCTACAGAAATTTATCCTATTGCTCTCTAACTCTAAAGACTTCTCTAATTTACTTAGCTCTCAGATTCGTAAGCTAATTAAACTATTAAGTGACACTTAGAGAATGAGAATTAATCTATTATGATTCTATAATGCAACTAAGATGATTCTACAGTAAAATTCATGAGAAATAAACTACTGTAAACAGTCATGATTGAAAAACTATGAAGTGCTGAAGAAAGCTTGATGGATTGATCCTAAAACTTGATTGCTAGAATGCTTGAATGTTTGGAAACCTGCAGAGTAAAATTGCATAAGTTAGGATCCTTTTTGTGTAGCCCAAGAGCTGTATTTATAGCTTTCACGGCAGCACAATTGCACAGGAAACCGGGATGAGGGGCTGTGATTTCTTCTAGAGAATCTAAAGGCTTGGGATGAGAAGAAGGAGCTGATCATGGAGAATGGTTTCTCCCCATGAAAACACCAGGCAAGATAAGAGGGAAGGTGGGTGGAAGGTTGTTGAGAGAACTTCCTGCAAATTTTTCCTGAAGCTTTCCCGTGAATGGCAGTGCCATTAATTTGATTGGTGAGAAATAAATATTTATTGGTGAGTGAATAGTGCAAATTTTATGCATAAATTTAAATATTTTTAATTTATTTAAATTTAGCAAAAGGAGGAATAAATAATTTAATAAATCAAACTATAGGGTTTGTTTTATTAAATTAAAAGGAGAATGATAATTAAATAAAAGATTTTTAGCAATCTTTATTTAATTAAGAAGAAATGTGATTTTAAATAACACAATTTATTTAAATTGTGTATTAATTTTAAGATAGAAGAAATAATGATACTAATTAAATAAAACAAAGTTTTTAATTTTGTTTATTTAATTAAGAGAGAAATAATATGATGAAAATGATAATAATTAAATAAAACAAAGTTTTTAATTTTGTTTATTTAATTAGGAGAGGAAAATAGAAGAATTATAAATGAACTTAATATAAATAAATATTTTTATTTATTTATTAAGTAGAAGAATTTAAGATTAATTAATCAAATGAGTCGTATTCAATTAATTAGATTCTCCAGACCATTTTTAGGTGTCTACAAAATTAAATAAGGTTTTGATTTATTTAATTTAATAGATAGACTTTAGAGATTTAATCAAATAACATTAATTATTTAATTAAATTGGATAATTAGATCAAGATGGTTTAATTTAATTACCAAGAAGAGGTGACTTAATTAGATAAATGATTTATTTAATTAAGAGGGGAATATTAATTAATTTAACTAGATAGGGGTATTTGATTAAATGGTTAGACCAAAGGATGATTCAGGATAAAATGATGTTAGTGGTCGGGATCAGATGCACAATGTTAATCGTTACATTTTACGTGTCTACACTTGCAACTCATTCCATTACAATTTTCTCAATATCCTCACCATATATAGCTTCAAATGCACTAATGCTAATAGTGTTGAGTTCAATGACAACCACATATGAGAAACATAGCCACAACATCCAACAATAATTTTGACAGCAATACTGGAGATAGATTACAAAATGATGCAGATTCAAAGCCATTTTCTCTCCTATGTAATCATTTCATGAGCTATAAATAATATAATGAAGGGTTATTTTATTTGTCTCCATTATTTCTCATTGGATGTGTCATTTTCTTCATTATTGTTAATTCAAAAAATTAATGTAAATGCTTGAGTGAAGCTACTGATTTATGTTAAATTGAGTTCTAGGATATTTTTAATAAGTGGTGGTCAAGATATAATGTTGAAATATTGTAATGTAGTATCTTCAAATCTTAATTGTTGTCAAGTTGTGTAGATGTTAGAACTGACTTTGTTCCAAGGATGAGGCTCCAATCTAAGTGAAGTATCCATGTGGCATTTAGCTGGTCAATTCAACAATAAATCATTTATTAAATAAAATTCTATAAAATGGGTTACAATTGTGTTGAGTTTTACCATTCTCATGCTCTGAACATGAAATGTTGTTAAGAAGTAGCCAACATCTTTGATACTTTTTGTTTGTGGAGTGATTATATAAGGATTATCTATTTGTTTTAATGTTCATGATTAAATGGAAAATGAATATTATCTAAACATTGTTAGGATCACTCTCATAAGTTTCAGAGAGCTCGAAGAGTAGAAGTAAAGGATTAGTAATCTTTTACTTGTTTGTTGTCCAATCCTTTCCATTGTTGATTATTGAGTTATGGAAAACTCATAAGAAATTTGTAAGATCAAGTATGGTTCTTATAAGGAAATCTTAGGTGCGAAACAAACTCTCCTAACGTCAAAACCTCAGGGAAGAATGTAGCTATGACTTTAAATTTTGCAATTATAGTTCAATAAGATACACTTGAAAATAATAATAAAAAAGAGAAATGAACACATACACAATTGGACACTAGATTTACGTGGGAAAAGCCTTACAGGAGAAAAACCCACCACACCAAGAAAAGCCTCTTTGTATTACAGTAAACAAGAATTACATATAGAGATCGACTTCACTTTATGATGTCAATTTTATAGTAGCAATAGTCACTGATCAATCTTGTATAGATCATTAATGTTACAATGCTCTTTGAATTGAATTCATACAAACTGATCAAATCGTGTTCCAAATCGAACAACTCTACTCCATCAATTTTTTTTGTTTACCATCGTCAACCATTGTAGAGGGTAATCCATTCTCTCATAGCCTATTCATTTTCCACAACACAATAGTCACAATTGTTCAACTGCCAACGGTTCACATTCTACTTCTCTCATTGGCTTAGAGCACACCGCATAGGATAGATGTTTGGTCAAAATGTTCAACTATATCGCATGTCGGTGAGACACCAAACCATGTCTCCCTGATGCCAAAATGCCCGATCACATAGCTATCGGCAAGACCAAAGGTATCAACAACACCCTAAGAAGTCAGAATGATAAAAAAACAAGTCTTCCCGATATCACAAGAAAACCAATTGTCCATCGACAAGAGTCCAGGAGATTTCATCAATAGTTAATATCACTCTGATATGTCTATCGCAAGACTAGCACCATCAGCAAGAGATCATATCGAATGCAAAACCATCAGCCAGATCCACTTCTATTAGCAAGACATCTCATCGATGTCCATTACAGAACTATCGGCAAGACCATCACTGTTGCTAAGACTTCACATTGATGTCCATCACATGTAGCTCTATTAGAAAGACCATTGCTATCAGTGAGAACTCATACCGAACAAAAATTATCGACGAGAGAAATGCTATTGCCAAGAGTTCATATCGAAGGTATACCTGTCGGTGAGACCACATCCATTGACATGTCACTCAAAATGTTAACTTTATAACCACTACATACAAGTTATGAATTTACTGATCCTCGCGACAAGCTGATACCACTATCGCCCAGTCGAAGAAAAGACACTTTATAACTCCCAATGCTAGTTAGAAAGTTCCCAAATGCTGCAACAACAAAGGAAGTCAGTCAGTTAGGAAGTTATGAAACTTCCAAACCCCGCGACAAGGTTCTTAAGTTACAAAAATATCAATGTCATGACAACAAAGGAGATCGGTTAGTTGGGAAGTTACAAAACTTCCAAACTCCATGACAATGTTACAAAATTAGGAACTCCATCGATTAGCCGACAATGAAGACTTGAACAGAGATACAAGCCAGCAAGTTGAGGCACAATTTCCAACAATCTCCCACTTGACGAAGACTTACTGGCTTCCTTCAAACTCGAAGTTAATGAAGGTCATGGGCTCCAAGGCCCATCAAACTGGAACACCACCTGTACTTGTCTATGCTCACTGGTTTCATCATTACATTTGCAACATTTTCCAAAGTATCCACTTTTTCTAAAGAGACCTTTCCATCCTCCACCATATCTTGTACAAAATGATACTGTACATCAATATGTTTCATCCTAGCATGGAAAGTAGGATTTTTCACCAAAAAATAGCACTCTAACTATCACAGTAAATTGCAATTTTCCCTACATTAAACCCAATGTTAGAACACAAAAATTTTAACCAGATTGCTTCTTTACAAGTGTGTGTTGCTGCCATGTATTCTACCTTTGTAGTGGACAAAGTGACTACAGCCTGCCACTTACTCATCCAACTAACTGCACCACCATTCATCATAAAAATATATCCACTGGTGGATCTTTTGTTGTCAATGTTCCCTGCCCAATCAAAATCCACATAGCCTTGAATGTTGAGAGTCCTCTTTGATTCAACCAAATTTCCATGGTAACACAAAGCATATTTTGAAGTGCCCTTCTGATATCTAAACACTCTTTTCACAACATCCCAATGTGTCCTTACATGATTTTCCATAAAATGACTAAGTACTCCCACTACTTGGGCAATGTCTGGCCTTGTACAAACCATTGCATACATTAAACTGCCAACTACGCTAGCATAAGGAACTATGGTCATGTCCTCCATCTCAGTAGGATATTTTGGATAATTTTCAATAGATAGCTTTGTTCTTGGCAAAAATGGAACAACTAGTTGCTTGCACTCAGCCATACAAAATCTCTCCAGAATAGTATTAATATACTTTCTTTGACTGAGCCAAATTTTTCTACTCTTCTTGTCCCTGGTTATTTCCATTTCTAGAATATACCTGGCTACACCAAGATCTTTCATTTCAAACTTTGTAGACAACTTTTTTCACAAAGTGCTCAGGCTAGGACATATAAATCTATTCTTTAAGGTCACCATGAAGAAATGTTGTCTTCACATCCATCTATTCAATCTCTAAGTCATGCACTGCTACAAGTGACAAAAGAAATCTGATAAACGTTAGCTTAGCTACAAGAGAAAAAAATTCTCCATAATTAATTCCCTCTACCTGAGAATACCCCTTCACAACCAACCTTGCCTTATACTTTTCTACACTACCATCCAGACTTATTTTCTTTTTAAATATCCATTTGCAACCAACAAATTTTCTGCCTTCAGGCAAGGGCACCAAACTCCAAGTATCATTCTTTTCTAATGATGCCATTTCTTCATTCATGGCTTCCAACTAAGAGTTTGAATCAGACATTCTAAATGCCTCTTTCATAGTCCTAGGCTCATTAGTGCTAGAAATTAAAGCATATGCACAAGTAGAATCTAACAAAGAAAACCCATACCTATTAGGTTGCTTTCTTTCACGTTTTGACCTCCTCACAAGCTGAGGCTGAGGTTGATCTTCTTCTTCAGAACTCTTAGAACTACTTGAGGTCTTCTCAGTTTCAGGTACATTTTGAATTTTGAATTCCTCTTTATCTGGTGTCAGAGGAATTTCAACTATATCATTTTTATCTTTTGATTTTGTCTCTAACTATAGATCCAAAGTAGAAGGCTTCAGCTCACGAAAGATAACACTTCTACTATACAAAACCTTCTCTGTATCAAGATTTGAAAGCTTGTATCCTTTTATGCCAACACTATAACCAATAAAAATAAATTTAACAGCCTTGTTTTCCAATTTAGATCTTTTTCCATTCGAAACATATGCATATACCTCATAGCCAAAGACACGAATGTGTCTCAGAGAGGGCTTCTTTCTAGACCATGCTTCCAAAGGTTTTTTCTCAACAAGAGTGGAATTCGAAGAATGGTTTATTAAATAACATGTTGTTGCAACTGCCTCAGCCCAAAAATTTTCCTCCAAGCCAACACTGCTTAGCATACTTCGTGCTCTTTCCATCACTATCCTGTTGAACCTTTCAGCAATTCCATTTTGTTGCAGAGTGTAGGGTGTAGTTTTATGCCTTTTAATTCCATGATCTTTATAGTACCTTTTGAACTCATCAAAACAAAACTCACCACCATTGCCAGTCCTTAAACATTTTATTTTTCTTCCAGTCTGATTTTCCATAAGGTTTTTAATTCTTTAAAATGACTGAACACTTCTGATTTACTTTTCAAAAAATAAACAAATGCCCTTCTTGAATAATCATCAATGAACGATACATAATATCTTGATTGAGACAAAGAAGGAACATTTACTGGACCAAAAACATCAGAGTGTATGTAATCAAGAAAACTAGAAGATTTGTGAGGACTGGAGTAAAATGAAACATGGTGTTGTTTTCCATATATACAATGTTCACAAAACTTGAATTTGAGGTTATAGTCATCAAGCCCCTCAACCAGGTTTTTATTTTTCAAGGTTTTTAAACCTTTTTATCCAATGTGGCCAAGCTTATGATGTCAGAGCATATTATTTTCTGCTAGAAGTTTAATTTCCATAGAGTTTGCACTATCAAGAACATTTTCCTCCTTTTCTCCATGAGTAGCCTTTTGTGACTTTGTAGAGACACTATTGCATTGTACAACAAGTGCATCCGACTTATACAAAGTACCAATATGAGCACCCCTAGTTAACACCATTGAGCCTCTAGTCATTTTGCAGCCATTTCTAGAGAATGTGACTTGCACTCCAATATCATTCAACTTACTAATAGAAAGTAAATTTCAAGCTAGACCTAGTATATGCATTACATCATTGATTCCCTTCACTCTTCCATCAGGGAATTGAATTATAACTCTTCCATGGCCAACTATTTCAAGAGATGAATTGCTTGCCAAATACACCCTTCCACCATCATATTTTTCATACTTAGTGAACCAGTATCTATGAGATGTCATGTGGAAAGATGCTCCAGAATCAATCAACCAGACATCATCTGATGCCTGAGTTTCCAAGGCTGCAATGAAGGCATCTGCATCACTCTGAGAAGAATCATTGTCGAAAGAATTCTTCTTCTTCTTCTTTTTGTCCTCTTTGTAATCCTTTTGGACATTACTAGGTTTCCCACAATTCTAGCACTTCACCTTGGACTTCTTGCTAGGAGACTTCAATCTCCCTTTTGATTTCGATTTGGACTTATTTTCCTTCTTTCCTTTTTCTTTCAATCTCCCTCAAACAACAAGAGCCTCCTTCACCATCTTAGAATATTTTATTCTCATCTCTTCTAATAACAAAGAAGCAACAACATCTTCCATCTTAAAAGTGGATGTCGTACTCCCAATAGCCATCACCAAGTGATACCAAGAATCTGGAAAAAAATATAACAATAGCATACAACAATCTTCTTCATCAATCTTCACACCCACAGATGCTAACTGAGCAATCAACATGTTGAAAGCATTCATCTAATTAGCAATAGATACTCCTTCCTACATTTTCAAAGAGTACAACTTCTTTCTCAAGAACAACTTATTCACCAAGGACTTGCCCTGATAAATAGCTCCCAGTCTTTTCCACAAAGAAGATGTAGTCTTTTCTTCATGAACATTTAGAAGAATAGAGTCTGCTAAATAGAGCCTTATCAGCCCCTTTGATTTTTTATCTGCAATGTCCTAATCCTCTTGCTTCATGCCTATAGGATTCATTCTAGACACAACAAGCCAAAGATCATGGTCAACCAACAGATCTTCCATTTTAAGTTTCCATAACTCAAAATTGTTGTCATTGAATTTCTTAATTTCAATCTTTCCTGGTGTGCTTGCCATCTTAATCTATAATTCAAATTACTAGACTTCTACAAGACTCCCATTGAACAAAATTGACACAAAAAACCCAATGTACCCACAAGGATAACACAACTATCTAGGCTCTAATACCACTTGTAAGGAAAGCTTAGGTGTGGAACAAACTCTCCTAATGTCAAAACCTTAGGGAAGAATGCAAATATGACTTTAAATTTTGCAATTATAGTTCAATAAGATACACTTGAAAAGAATAACAGAAAAGAGAAATGAACACATACACAATTGGACACCAAATTTAGTGGGAAAAACCTTACAGGAGAAAAACCCACCACACCAAGAAAAGCCTCTTTGCATTACAATAAACAAGAATTACATATAGAGATCGACTTCACTTTCTGATGTCAATTTTATAGCAGCAACATTCACTGATCAATCTTATACAAATCATTAATGTTACAATGCTCTTTGAATTGAATTCATACACACTAATCAAATCATGTTCTGAATCAAACAAATCTTCTCCATCAAAATTTATTCTTTACCATCATCAACCATTACAGAGGGTAATCCATTCTCTCATAGCCTATTCATTTTCCACAACAGAATATTCACAACTATTCAATTGCGAATAGTTCACATTCTGCTTCTCTCATTGGCTCAGAGCACACCATGTAGGACAAATGTTTGGTCAAAATGTTCAACTGTATCGTATGTCGGTGAGACACCATACCATGTCTCTCTGATGCAAAAATTCCTAATCACGTAGCTATCATCAAGACCAAAGGTATCGACAACACCCTAAGAAGTCAGACTGATAACAAAACAAATCTCCCCGATATCACAAGAAAATGAATTATCCATCGACAAGAGTTTAGGAGATTTAATTGACAATTAATGTCACTCTGATATGTCCATCGACAAGAGATCATACTGAATGCAAAACCATTGGCTAGATCCACTTCTATCAACAAGACATCTCATCGATGTCTATTATAGAACTATTGGTAAGACCATCGCTGTCTCTAACACTTCACACCAATGTCCATCACATGTAGCTCTATCAGCAAGACCATTGCTATCTAAAAGAGCTCATACTGAACACAAATCATTAGTGAGAGAAACGCTATCACCAAGAGTTCATACCGAAGGTATACCTATCGATGAGACCACATCCATCACTCTGCTGAGGAGAGTGATCATGTCATTATATTCCAACTTAAAGTCATTTCTATGCAATTGTTTGTGCATCTTAGAATAGTGTGAATTTGGCTTCTCCTTCCATGAGCTATTCATAATCTCCAAGGCCTCAGTTGGATTGGAATCATATAATTGTTGTTCTATCTAGAGATTCTTTAGACAAATTATCCATCACTCTCCCTTGAGGTTCAATAATCACCCTCTTGTCTGAGTCATAGTGTTTTGAAAAATCCATGATAAGCTCTAGACACTAAACATAAGATGGATATCTACCATCTTGTGCCAATCCTATATGTACCAATGTCTATGCTAGGGGAGTGGGTGCATTGCAATACATCCTCTGTTTGAAATCTTCATAATCTACGTGTCCCATATTTGTATCTCCAATCTTTGCCCATGTTTAGATAATCTTGGACTTTAGCTTGGTGCCCTTGAAATTGCACTTCATTCTTTTATCTCTGGTGGTGGGTTCCCCAACCTATTCAAAATATTTTTCCTTAGAGCCCTTCCTTTGCTAGATTATGCCTACATCTGGTCTGAAAAACCCACAATTACCATAGTTCCAAGCATAGTTAATCATTACAACACCAATTCATCATTAAATTTATCATTTAAACACATATGCAATATACAATTAACTTCAAATCATCATTAGAACAATCAAAAACCAAACTGCAAACTTTGAAAATCAAGCACCAAGTATTTTCAGGTTTTTGACACATTCATGGATTTTGGTACTCATGGATTTCGAGGAATTTTTCCCATCACGGATTCCATGAAAGGACTATCCCTTTGGTATTTTGTGCAAAGGAAGATTTTGTGAACAATGGAAACTTAATCAAATTTCAATCACCAAACATTTCTCCAAAATAATGAAACTTTCCTTACTCCTTTATTAAGATCAAACTTAAAGATATGTCTTCCATCTCACAACCTGGGGATTTTAGACTAAGATGGACTTCAAGGAATACAAGGCATCATGGATTCCCCAAAAGTACATGAGTTCAGATATTTCATGTCCATGTGGATTCTGTGAAGGACACAACTTTTAGATTTTCTGCTTGATGGAGGATTTAGCAAAGGTTTAGACTTTTGATGATTCCACAACCTAAGGATTATACAAACATGCCTCAAAATTCTAACATATGAAATCAATCAAAATGGAATCCCTCCATTTCACAAGCAATGACCTAACTTGAAATTTAATCATGATACATATGACTCAAATCAAATTTGAATCAAGGCTATACTTGATCGCCCATAATTCATTCAATAATTCTTTCAAAATCATGAACTAGGGTTTGGATAAAGGAGAATTGTTCACCTTAAAGTCAAAGCATACCCTAATTCAGTTTTTACAAACACAAATGCAATAATAAAATTCAAAATTTGAAACCCTACCTCACCATAATATGCACATGGATTTCAAAATTTCATTTTCAAAGGTCACAATTCACAAATCCTAGTCTTTTAAAATGATGCCCTAGCTACCCAACTTTTAATGAAAACAAGAAAAACATATACCAAAAATTCAAATCTAGAAATGCAGTGATAGTTGATCAAAATCTAACCCATATGACATCAAATGTAGATAGAATAAGCTTGAAGTGGAAATTTGTAAAATTAAATGACAAGAAAATGTGAACAATGATGACAAACTCACACCATTAAATCATCAAAATATTGTGAAACTTCTTATTGCAACCACTATGGAACTCTAATGGGTTAGAAACCCTACCTTTCAAGCAAGGAAATTGATAATAGCTATACAAATGCTCACTTGAAAACCCTAGCTAATCAACTAGGAGATGCCCAAAATCCATGCCTTAGAAAAACTCAAATGCTCCAATACCCTCCAAGAATGCAGAACTCAAAAAAAAAATGAATAATGAGGAAAAAAGGGTATATAAATCGAGCTATCACTTACATTAGTGACATAGTACTTCAACTAGAGAACCAATAAATGCATTGAGAATACTTTAATCAGACTTCGGGAAAATGAGCCTATGAGCGATTTAGGGAATCTAGAGACCCCCAAATTTAGCTAAACAAAGAAGGCTCAGGGAATCCATTGAGAGATAGATTTAGCAAACATCCAACCATTTAGGTAATCTATGTAGCTACGGATTTAGCAAACTACCTAGCCTTTAAGGAATTTGGCTCCAGGTGGATTTCCTAAAATTTTCCAAAACTTGCCCAATTCAATGCCTAAGTAAAATCATCATGAAACCAATGACTCAAAGCATCAATGAAGAAAAAACTGTAGTAAAATAAAACACCTAAAGTGTAGATAAAGCACTAATTCTCATGTGGAAAAAGATTTTGGCACCCAAGATTCTCTAACACTTCTAGGGTTTTTCACCTAAAAGGAGAGAGGTAGGCCAAAATGGGAAATTTCCCCACTCAAAATGAATGCAATTGTATAAGAGTGAATTTGCACCCTTTATGCAAATTCCATTTTTTCCTTTATCCACCTTATAAAACCAAGTTTGGAGGCATAATTACACATAAGACCACTGATTTTGTCCCACTTGGCACTTGTTTTGAGAGTCGGTGGAGGCATTTCTATTAGGGACACCCACACAGTGTGCAGATGTCAGTGTGGTGCATTTACATCTCTAGTAGATTCTTGCGGTTGAACCTACAGAGGCATTACACTTCTCATTGGGAATCAAGTTGTAAGACCCTCTTTGGCCAATTGACCTGAATATGGCCGTTTTTCTTTATCTCCCCTTCAAATTCATTCCTTCAACAAGCATTTCATCCTCTAAGCATTCAGTTAATCTTCTATAATCTCTTCACAAGCTTCTACACTCTCTTTTGCATCCACTTCAATCAACCTAGCAACACTTTTTCACTCCATTACAACAATAACTTTACTCCATCACTTTAGTAGAGCAAGTTGGGGACAATTCCATTGTAGTAGAGGCTCAAGTACTCTCATTTTCTCCCCCAAGCAGCCTTGAGTGCTCTTGGTGGAGGTGGTAAGCTTCCCTTTTCCTCCTTTATCACTTGGTTGAGTAAGCACACTTATTGTTTTGTAGTGTTTGTGGTGTTTTTCATTATAATACTTTCTTTATCATACTCACTTTCTTGTCTGTTTGTGGAGGTGGAAACACCTAAATGGTGGTCTGAATGAGGCAGGCCCCTATACAACCACCCAACATTTTTTTCCTCTTTGTGTGTAGGTGAATGCGCTTTCGAGGAGGTAGCTGGCGAATGAGTTTCTTTGTGAGATCCTTATTTCCACCCTAACCCTTGCATTTTTTCTTTATCACATTAGAGAGTATTTTGTTTACTTAATCACTTTATTTTGGCCTTTTAGTAATAGTTAGTTGGGTCGTTATCTTGTTTTCTTAGGTCTGACCTTGTCTATGTAGTTGTCTAGTCATATAGACACCAACACACTTTAGAGACGCTAGTGCATTGCACTGTCATCCAATGACCATGCTTTTGTCCTTGAGAAGAGAGCTCCTAGAGATGTAGCATTGAACCTAAAAACTGGTTCACTTCTACATTTCAAGTCTGTAGAGTGGTTGAAGGAGCTCATAGTCCTCATCATTCTCTTTCTGCATATCCTAACACCTCGTTAAGCTAAGGTAAGTAGGGTAGATTTTTGCATCTTGTCCCTCCATGACCTGGGGCCTTGCACATGGTGGTCCCCCTCTCTTACATTTTTGGTGAGCCCAATGTGAATCAATGTTTGTTCTGTTGGTGTTGAGATCTCTCCCATGTACTTCATGACTATTGTGTTCCTAAGTGTCGTGAAGGTTTATGAGCATCACAAGCCAATCCACAACTTCTAGGTATATCATTAGGAGAATTATACTACACCTCCCGATGGAAAAGACGAAGGTCTCTATTGGGTTATCTACAAGCCTCTTCTCTAGTCTCACCATTAGTGTGGCTGCATAGGAGCAAGAGTCAAGGAACGAGATGGGATTTGTTGATGAGACCGATCATGTTCCCACTCCCTTTGCATTCCCTACACCATTGTTGGTAGAAGAGCATGAGGCCATTCAAATCCCTGCAGAATATGTCCTTGCCCTTGCCAAAGGGCTAGGTGACCTAGAAAATCACTTAGAAATAAATTTGAAGATGGCTAGAGCCACTCAAGTTGTTAGCAAGTTACAACATATGATGGGTAAAGATTGAACATGGATAGAACTTTTGACTAGCTTCCTTGTTCTCATCGAAGCATGTGCTCCTTCGAATAATCCTAACTTTGCACAAGGAGTCACCTTTGAAGAATGTGAAGGACAATTAGGAGTGTCAATGCCTCCCACATCCATTTACATGGCTGATGTGGTCCCTTCTATCAGTATCCCTGCTATCTCCAAACAACCCAAAACTATCAAAGTAAACCAGGTCCCCTTAGGCTTTAGCTTCACCCCCTATCACCTCTAGTGGTGGAGGCTTTGGTAGGATGAGTGGTGGGGGCCTTGGTAGTGGTGGTTGATTCAATAGTGGAGGTGGTGTTGGTGTAGGTGGCTCTAGTGGAAGTCATGGTGGTGGTTCTGACAGAGGCCCTATTAGTGGTGGTGGCTCTGATAGTGGTTCTGGAAAGGGTTACACCAATGGAAATTCTAGAGTTGGCTTTGGTAGTGGTTGTGGAGGAGGTTCCTCTGGCCCTCTATCTTCTAATGACCCATTTTGAACACTCGTCTTCAGAATATGGGTAAGATGTAGAGCTAGTTGGTGAGCCTTTCTAAAGCCTCAACCTAGCCTATCTTCAAGCCCTTCTTCCAAAACAACCCATTGTCAGTTGTGATCTTGAACACTCCCTTCCCCCAAGGAATGGAGATCCCTAAATTTGAAAAGTATGTCGATAAAGGTGATCCACAAATGCATGTGTTCGCCTTTAACACCCTATGCATAGACTTCTTCCATCACAATGCATTGATGGCCAAACTATTTCCCCAATCCCTCAAGGACACAACACTTGAGTGGTACTATTCCTTGCATGACAATTCCATTTTCTTGTTTGACCAACTTGTGAATTAATTCCTTAGAAAATTTCAAGCAAACATTAGGATGAAGATGACTTTTTTGGATCTCATTCGATGTAAACAAGGAGATAATGAAAAAATCACTAATTTCATAGTGCACTACCAAGTGCTTCTTTCACAAATATCGTATCAGCTACCTGATTCTGACATGCGAAAGGTGTTCATAGGGAACTTACAAAGGCCTTGGTAAGAGAATTTTTCCCTTATGAAGTACCCTTTATTCATGAACTTGTGTATAGATTTATGAGACTACCAATAGACGGTTGTTTAGTTCATGGGATCCTCCTCGTGCTCCCGTACTAAGGGAAAGTCCATCATATCAATCTTTAGGAAAGGTAAGACCATTACGAATGTAGTTTCTGCTATTGATAACAATGGCCTCAGGCATAACCAAAAATTCACAAAGTTATCAAAATCTTATTCTTCTATTTTGCAGAAGCTGTTGAAGGATAATATCGTAACCTTGTTGAATCCTAAGCCTATTAAGGAGCCTTACCCTAATTGGTATGATGGGATTACTTATTGTTAGTACCATCAAGTTAATAGACATGATACTAAACTACATTGAGGATGGTACCATTAACCTCAATTGGAGTAAACAAAATGCTAACAAATCATTGGTGAAAGCTAATAGTGAACTACATATATACACGAACCTATTTTTGTGGCATTTTTCTAACATGATTGTAGATCCCATTGATTTTGTTACTCAACTTGGGGCCTATGTTAACATGGTCATGATGAATTATATTACTCCACTTGCACCTACTTCTTTGAACACTACATTCACATCACAAGAGTTTCCCTTAAATAATAAAACCTCACCTCTCTACATTCCTGCTCGAATCAATGGTAACATTGTGATAGGGGTCTTGGTAGACCTCATGAGCTATGTGAATGTTATCACTGAGGAAACATTAGTATTAAATTTGTTACAAAGGGAAGAATATGAAGAAACAAAATCTACCATTCATACACACAATGGTATGTGTCTCAAACCTTACGGCTTGATAAATTTTTCTATCCTGGTTAGAGCTAGGGCTGTTGACATAATTTTCAATGTTATCCCAGAGTCGGATCTTTTCAAGATGAAGCTAGGCATACCTTGGTTAGCTTCCATGAATGGAATTTCCTCCATTATTGACAAGTGTTTAAAATTCTCCCATGAAGGTGTCATGCATGTAGTGCATGACACTAGATATTATCCATTGGTGTCCCATGGTGGATACTCATTGGATCACTTTTGACCCTCCCTAGTTGGTTTGCTTCCTTCGAGAATGAACCTACTTTATGAGAATTATGTAAATTATAAAACTAGGGGCCAGGGACAGCCGAAATTGACCCTTCCCATAATAAAAAAATTGGTCGCCTCCTCTTCCTGAGAGGAGAAGGAGAAGCCTATACTGACTACTCTCTCTTCCTAGAAAGGAAAGGAGAAGTCCATGCTGGCTCCCTCTCCTCCACGTAAAGGTAAAGAGAAGGTCACCTTCTCCTAGACTGCCTCTTCCTCTCCCCTTTCTTGGGAAGAGTATTGGATGAGTTAGCTCGATGACTATCCACTGAGTCTGATGATTCCTCCATGGCATAGGCCCAAGATCAGGATCTCAGATCTCCCTAAGGAATACCCCAAACCATGGTACTACTTATATGGTATAAAGAAAGGTTCCTGAAGGGAATTCAATCTGTGGCCTCCCACCGCTCTTGCTCCTAAGGTAGTGAACAAGAAGAGGCCCATTGCCAAGGCTCTTGAATAGACTCCTCCCACTGCCTCTCAACCTGTTCCTCTTGCTCCCATTTAGGAATCCATTCCTTCGTTGAAAACGGTCATAGTGGAAGTTACCATGGTTGATCAAGAGTGTTTTGTTCCTTTGTAGCCTCTGACCTCTAGCTCAAAGAGTCATAGAAAACACCTTGTGCACTAGCATAAGCATCGACAAAAGGCTCTCTTAGCTAAGTAGGTCATCTCACAAAGGAAGGTGGAGGAAATGACCGCCCCTACTTCAGGGCCTCCTATAGTGTCACCCTCTTCCCTTCCTTCTATTTCTCTTCAGTCTAGTTTTGCATTGATTCCAACTCCCATAGCGAGTACAAATGTGCCTAACCCCAAGGGGGTATAGGTTTTCACCATTCCTTTGGTGGAGTTGCATTTGTTGATATCTATTCTAGATATCTATCCTTTCCCAAAACCTATGGATATGACTAATACCTTGGTTGTATCCACCGAAATTCTTTCCTCCTCTTCCTTCACACCTCTAGCCTCGTCTGTGGGGAGTTCATCTCCTACGATGAAGAAAAAGGTGGAGTCCTTCTAGCAGCAAAGAACATAAGAGGAGTCTGTCTTCTCCACAAGGTGGCCTTGAGTTGACTTGTTTTGTCTTAGTGATGGAACCGATCTTAGCTTCCCCTAGGTTTGACATCACTCTTGAGTCATTCGGCAAGCCTAGTGGTGAATCTCAGGCATAGCCTACCCCTTCCATTGAAGCTAGACATGGCGCTCCTATGGGGTGCATGTCTAACTTTGTGGATGAAGCCCCAGCCTTGTCAGTGATCTTCACAAAGTTGTTGACCTTAACTCCACAAGAACTTGATGAAGAAGACCTTGTAGGGCCCTCTTCCTTAGCCCTTGTTACAAGAGGGTTGGATGCTCCTCCTAACATCCCACCACTATAGGCTCATCCTCCTTCCCCATATGATGATCTAGAGTGGGAAGCAGGTGAGCTCTTGGTCTATTAGTGTTATGAGGAGACCTCTTCTTGATCTTGTGTGTGTGTGTGTTCCCCCGTGATTGTGCTATATGTGCCTAGATGACCCTCGTCACTCTTGTTGGTGCTTGGATACAAGCATGGTTTTTGTGTTTTAAACCTTCTTCTATTTATATCATCATTCTTCCATGTTTGTGCTTGATTTTTGATAAATTGGGGATGATACAAAGCATTGGGGGATTTTAAGCTTCCCTTCCATGTTGACCTAATTTTGTAATTTTTACTTTGTTTTCTATGCATTCTTCCTGATTTGGTTAGGAATTTATGATCTTTCACCTTGCACTGTGGTTACCTATTATTTATATGATATTGGATAGATCTAACCCCACTAAACCAGATCCCCTTGTGCCCTTCATTTGTCTTTTTCTCTTTTTATTTCTCTTTATCTTCTTTGCTTGAGTTGTCCCTCTCATGTGTAACAATGCTTTTCTTCAACATTTCAGTTTTCAAAAAATTTATTTGTTATCAACGAGTCTTTTCCCAAAAATATTCACAAACTTTTCTTTAGAATCACATTCATAACTTGGAACCCTATTGAAACATGTTTCCTTCATCATGGGTTCATACAAAAAACCTTCCTCCACAGTGGGAACAACTTTGAACTTCCCCTCACATGGTGGCATATTCTTCCTTTTTGAATTTCTTGATGAAGTGAACATCTTTCAAAAGGATCCCTTAGTGATGGATCACTCTGACAAAGAAGACATTTTCTTTTAGACTATGTGTCCTTTGAGTGGACCCCCTTCTTCACGATGAGTTCCCAAGGGACCCCCTTTGAAAGATCTTATCTTGAGTGAAATCATTCACATCTAGCTTGGGGGTAGCTTGACTAGACCCCGCTTTTCAAATAGTGCATCCCTTGACTAGACCTCGCTTTTCAAACAGTGCATCCAGTGACTAGACCTCACTTTTCAAATAGTGCATCCCTTGACTAGACCTCGCTTTTCAAACAGTGCATCTAGTGACTAGACCTCACTTTTCAAATCATAAACATTCATTTAAATAAACTTATTGCAGTTAAAATGAACAAATCCTCACAATCGAACTGAGCACACTGAATATAAAGTCCAGGCTAACTTTGCAAAGCAACTAAAAATCAGTTGGTTGCGAAAAGTATGGACTTAAGGATTGCTACAACATTCAGGTATTAAATCACAAACATTATTAAATCAAATTTAATCTCAATATTAACCTTTTCCAAGCAATTTTAAAGATAGAATAACAAGAACCATGCAAAATAGAAGAAAACAAGTATGGCACCAAATCACAATGTCATTTCTTGTACTCAAATTGTTCACTGTAGCAACAATTCTAGCTTTGTGTTACAATATTTTCCTGAGGGCGACTACCTACCAACTTACTCTACTTCTAACTAGCTCTGCTCTATATCAATCTCTATATTCTGGTTACAAATTCTAACCTTCTAACTATCTAACCCTTTACAAATGAGGTGACATGCCCAATATATAGAATTCCCCAAGAACCCGTCGGCCAGGCAAGGGTTTCGCAACAATAACTCAGCCCAACCACCCGGCCAAGAGAGTCTTTGAAATGGGTTAGATAGGCATTAAATGTACATCCTGTCCAAGTCGTCCTGAGATCCATAGTGCAGTTCAGACCAATGCATGGGAAGACAATAGGGAAGCACAAATCACGCCGCAGCCCATCATTAGCTCCCTTCCTTATTATCCATATTTAGACACAACACTTCATGAACTTTCAAGAACATCCCATCCAGGATAGCTACTGGTGGCAAGGGAAAAACCCTAAGTCATCTTTTGATGGACACAATCTCGTCCCTTGAATGTTTGACTGACTTATCCCAATCTACCTTATACGCCAAATACTTATCAATAAATGTAAGGTAGGTGGCTGCATCATCCAGTTGGTGCTCAGAAACGAAGCCATTATCAAGTGGCGCATAAACATCTTGGCACCACTCTCTCAACTGGTCCAAGCTCAAGTACTTGGATGTGATCTTCCTTCTTCCCATCATGATTTCAAAGAAGGCAATGGAACCATTGTAAACCCCAATTAGGGTGTCATTGATCTGCTTCCTTTGTTTGTAAATCTTTTTTAACACTTTCTACCTAATTTGCAATGCCTCAAACCACTCCCATGCTTTGACAGCTCTAGAGGAAGGAAGGATCCCATCACTCACCAATTTATCTTTGGTGTATTTTATGATGGTTCTGGTTTTTTGTAGAAATAGATCCATATCTTCCTTATCTTGTGCTAGCACCTATTTCAACCACTCAGTTGCTATGACAACATCCTTCCCAATTGACATGATTTCCTTAATAGCTTCATCACCCTTAATTTGCACCCATTTCAACCAACTTGTAGTGGAAAGGGTGGAAGCTTTCATCTTTTCTAGCTCGGTGATGGTCTCTTGAGGTAGAGGATTTGTAGCAGAGGAAGAAGGGTTAATGGATTGCAGGGGTTTCATTAATTCCTCCAAGCATTTCCTAAGATTTTCATTCTCTTTCTTTAACTCCTGCTTGGTCTTCATCTCCTTCCCCAATCTACTCACAATAACTACACTAGAATCTTGGTAATCCTCAATATCCTATTCAATGGATGTAGGACCAAGATTAAAAGTCTGCACATTATAATCATTTCCAGCCACATCATCTATGTTTCTATCTGGAATAGGGGTAGCAATATGAACAATTTTGTTTTGTGCTTCATCTCTTTCAATCCTTGAGATCACCCTAGACTTCTTCTTACCTTTATCTTTTCCAATTTTGGCTAGTAATGCATCCCAATTTGGTGGACTATCCTCCATTACTACCTATTTTCTCTTTATCTCTCTATCCAACCACTCTGAAATAGTGGGCTCAATTGCACTCTGCTCTGCCCCATTTCCTCTTGTTGATCTCCTATTATCTCCTCATTCAAATTCGGTTCATCAGGAGTTTCATCTATCTTACTTTCTTCCTCTTCAACATGTTCCTCCTCTTGTTCAAGTGATGGATCTTTCACTGCCTCTACCTCCCTTGGAGGAGATTCAACTACTTCAGTTCTAACAGGAAAATCTGCATGTGCAACCAGAGGGGAATGCATTATCTTTTCAATTTTTGCCTCTACACTATGGAGATCACCCTCATGGAATTCCTCACCTTTAGTATATGGATGATCCTCAACATCTTCCAAAGCCTAGGCATAACCAATGGAAGGACATACCTCTCTAGTGCCAATCCTTAGTGGGAAATCTCCACCAAAACCAGTCTTATGCTTGTCCTTCTTGACAATGGCATCAAAGTCACAAATCTGCCTTGTGACTTCCTACAATATAATGTGATTAGTAGGGTAACTTGGAAGTCTGTATGGGGCCCTTTGCCAGCCATCAATCCAAATGTAGGAGAAGGTTGGGAATTGAATAAACCAAGCTCAATACTTCCTGATGAGTTCCTTAGCCTGGTCTAAAATTTTGACATGTTTTTCCCCTTGAAGCATTTTGGTGATATACATGGTGAATGCATCATTTCCCCTCCTATCGTTTGAACTTCCCAAGTGCAACTGAGGGAAAACTTCAGAGATGACACCCTATCCAAAAATTCCCTTTGTATCCAATCCTTTGTAGGGATGGAAACTTGCAAGTGCATAGACCAAATATGAGGTCATTGTGAAGGTCTTTGTTTGCAATACATTGGACAATTATTTATGAATTACTTGGCTGATGACCCCTGCCCAATGATAGTCAATTTTCTCTTGTTCCATCCATACAATCGCATTTCACGTCCAATTCTCAAATGTACCAGCACTCCTCAATCCAACCACCCTACTATGGAATGCGATGGCATCATAGTATTCCTTCTTGAATTTTGCTCTGAATAGCTACTTAGGAAACTTGGAATAGTGCAACTTAGGCTTCTCTAGCCAGGAATTGATAAGCTGTTGTGACTTCATGGTCTGTTCATTGTAGAATTCCTGAGTTGCTTCAATGGTGAATCCTACCACATGAGATCTGTCTGGCATATCAATTTTTTGGGCAATGGAGACTAGGTTGAGGTTTGCAACAACTCTCCCTTGAGGTCCACTTATTTTCTGTGTGTCCTGATCATAGTGCCTTGCACATTCTAGGACAAGCTCATAACACTACACTATTGAAGGGAAACTAGCCACATGTGCCAAACCTAACTCTTTCATTCTTCTGGCCACCAAAGGAAGATCCTCAGCTGCCATCTTTGCTTTAAACACTTCATAATCCCATAGGCCAACATTTGTATCAGTCACCTCTAACCAGACAGAGGTGACTTTTCTCTTAGGAATCTTGCTTTTAATGTCCATCTTGACACTTTCTGCATCAGATATTGAGGACCTAGTTGCTGCCTTGCTTGATTCAGCCTACACTCAACATGAAAATCACAATAAAAACCAAAGGAAAGAGATTAATTCATCAATACATCATTAGAATGAATCTCATAAAATCAAGGTGTTATTAAATTCCATATAAATAAACCACAACAAATTTCGATTTTCAAGACCATCCGTGAAATATGAGCCAAAGAGGAATTTCGGGAAATTCAAAGCCAATCGTATTCTAGCGAGAAAAACCAAGAAACACCTACTTAACCATTAAATCCGAACATAATCAATCAACAAATCACATGGGAGATCCAAAGATAGCATGAATGAATCATAAAATGTATTGAAAATCACTAACACATCATGCCACTCCATATTCCTTTACATTTCATCAACTTTCGGGAAAATACATCAGAGACGGATTCCTGCGAAGAACGTGCCAAAGAGGATTTTCGAGAAATCTGGGAGATGGAAAATTTTAGAGAAATCCAGACATAGTGGAAATCCCCAGATAAGGCAAAACTCTAAACCAATCGGCGCAAAGGCAAGTACTTCGGCCAAACAACTTCTATTCGGGATGAGGTCATGTCGAGTGGGGCATGTCTTTCCAACTAGTGATGAGGAAAGTCATGATGATGAGAGATCTTCTTCAGGGTAAAGTCACAGCGAATCTCCCTTAACTCACAGACCATCAGAGTTTAAGTAATAACTTTGGCTAGACTAAAGTTTTCAATATAAGGTCCTGACAAAGTTGAGGTATCTTGCCGGTAGGTGTTAGATTTGAATTCGGTGAGAGGTCCTACTGATCATTAGGAGTCTCGCTGAGAGTGATGGTCTTGACAAGAGCAAAATATGTTCGGTGAAATGTCTCACCAAAAGGGAAGGTCTTATCGATAGAATAGAAAATCACAAGATGAAAGGAGCCCTCTATGAGCTCTTGGTGACAAGGGTTTGTCTTGCTAACAGAAAGGCTTTTGGCGTGAGAATCACAGTTTCCTGGCAATCAAATACAAACCCACAAAGGGATTTGGCAAGACATAGGATGACCAATGTGACATCTCACCACCTCTAAAGGGTCACAATGACTGAAAAGAACAAAGCTCAATGAAAGCAAAAGTGCTTGGTGGGAGGTCTCATCGAAGGATGGATGTCTTGGCGAAGCAAATGAATATCGGTGAAACCACTAGATCCCACTATGACCTCTTGCCGACTTTGAAAGGTCACAATGAATAAAATTTAGAAGGGATGGATTATCCCAAACTATGATGCTAAGCCACGATTTCATCCAGACACTGAATCGATCATGAATTTCAATAGCCTAACTCAGGACAAGTTAGGGATGGACCTTTCATGAATTTTCCTTGTGTTTTAGGCCCGTTTTAAGAAAAAATCACCTTATATGGCACTACCCTAGGTCTAAAACCCTACTCATCCACCATTAGTGCATAGGCAAGTTCAAAATTTATTTGTTTCAACTGCTAAGTCATCACTAGGGTTTACTAATTACTCTCAGGAAAGATTCATCGAAATGCAAAACAAATGAGCTCAAAACATGCCTAGGAGATGACAAATGATGCAATACTGAACAACCCTAGCATGAAATAAAAAAATACAAAGGAATTCAAATCCCACAAGCTCTCACAATACCAATGTACCATTCATAATTCAATTCAAAGCAAAGCAATCAGACACATACCATTAAAAAGCGGAAACCGATCTGAAAATCAGTAGATGTGAGGCCCAATGGTGTCCACAATGAACACAGGTGAGAACGCACAAGAATCCACCACCAAATCAATCAATTCAAAGCCGAATGCCCCAAAATCCCAACCAATCACTCGCAAGAAAGCACTTCTCAGCTGAACGAGGGAAAAAAGGAAGCAGGATGGCATAAAAGACCTCAGAATTAAGTTAAATACATCTCTTAGAACAAGCATAGAGCCATCAATGCAGTCAATAAGACTGCTAGAGAAGGAATTCGGGAATCCAATGATAGGGTAGAATCTGGGAAAATTTGGTCCATGCAAAAATCCATGAAGATTGAAAATCCCCAAACAACAAGGGTCCAGCCGGAGTCCAAGTGGGATCTAGGAAAATCCAACCAGGGCAGAAAATCCTGAATCCAAGAAAAAGCTAGAAATTCATCCAGAACTTATGATTTTCATTGAATAAACTAGGGGAAACAATTAGGCATTCAAAATAAACAATTTAAGCACATTCCTTGGTAAGACAAAACCTCAAAAAGAAAGGGCCAAAACACCAAAACCGAAGTGAAAGAGGGTCCCTGCTTCCAGTTGGGCGTGTGTGCGAAAACTGCACAACAAATGGTGACTTCAGCTGGGAAAATTCTCTAGAGCATTTGATGATGAATAGGAATCAAGAACCCAGAATCTCTAGTTTCAATCTCACCACCAAAAAAACAAGTCAGAATGCAAAGATTTAAAGAATCAGAACCAAAGGATAGACCAGACCTTCCATAAACTGAAAACCCAAGTGTGTGCATATGAGTTCATTTCCTTCCTTAAGGTACTATAGAAACCAAGTTTAGTCAAGTCAAGCTACGTAAGGATTCTAACTTCAAAAGAAACCTAGATAGGGCCTCACTTCCAGTTAGGCGTCAATAGCCTTGACAAGGTTATCGTTGTGATTCCCCTGAACATAGCTCTACTACCAGCCAGGGGTCCATAGCCCCGGTAGAGATATTCAGGTACCCCTGATAAGTTGAATTTATTCTTTTTATATTCAATATTTCATTTTTCTTTCTTTTGATATTCTTTATATGTCACTTTCATTTCAACCTGTGAACAATGAAGTTCACACTCAGGGCTGAGAACCACAGTGGCACTAAAGCAGAAATAAGATTTTTCACTTGACAAAACTTCACAAGGATTCCTATAGGAACATCAGGATTCTTAAGGTGTATGAGAGATATAAGATTTTCAGAATACTTGAAATTCAAATCAAAGCCAACAAAAATAGAGAAACCCTCAAAGCAAGAGAAGAGAAAAACAAAAGTAAAACCAAAAGAAAACCCACACAAGTGACGAAAAGGGAAAGCTACTCTAGCCAAAGTAAAGCAAGCAAAACAAAAAGGGAAACCTAATCTAACTATATACAAGGAAGGAGCTAAAAACAGCTCAAGACCGCAAATAATGCTTCAAATACTGCCCATTGATAGGTAGTGGGATATCCTCTCCAGTGAGGGTTTTCAATTGAAAGGCATTATCTCCCAAGATTTCTGAGATCTGGTAAGGACCAAGCCAAAGTTTATCAAATTTTCCATGCTCTCCCTTACGGTCATGGGCTTTATCCTAGTAAAGAACCAAGTAAGAAATCCTAAAATCTTTAACCTTGTCTCTCTTATCAAACCATCTCTTGACTACCCCTTGATGTTTAGCAAAGTTATCTAGGGCTTTGTCTCATTTTTCCTCAAGATGTAACAATTCAACAAGTTTGGCCTTGCATTTATCCTCCCTATCATAATAGTCATTTATGAACTGTAAGGTAGGGATCTTCAATTGGATGGGAAACACATGCTCTAATCCATAAACTAGGTGATAGGGGGAAGTTCCTATGGAATTCTTATGCCTTGTGTGATCTGCCCAAAGAGAAAATATAAGTTGAGTGTGCCAATCCCTAGGATTCCTTTCCAATAACTTGTGGATGACTGTCAAAAGATTCTTATTAAAGGACTTAGCCAACCCATTACCCTGTGGATAGTAATTGGAAGAAAACTTTATTATGATCCCATGATCAAAATCCCAATTAGAAAATTTCAATGATGAAAATGCAGGGCCATTATCACAAATGAAAGACATGGGGCACCCAAAATGATTAAGAATACCTAATTTGATGAAATTAATTACTACCTCAAAAGTACACTATTTTCATGCAAGGGCTTCTGTCTATCATGTAAAATAATCAGTAATAGTGAGAATATACCTGTGACTAGTAGAGGAGGGTGGATTGATGGGGCCAATGAAGTCCATTCCCCATTGTGCAAAAGGTTTTACCTCAAAGATAGGTTGGAGTGGGAGTGCGGCATACTTCTCTTTGGCTACTGCAGTTTGGCACACATGGCATGTCCTAACATGGTTGTGGGTGTCTTTGAATAACATAGGCCAATAGTAACTAGCTCTAAGAATCTAGTTTGCTATAGAAGGTGCTGACCCATGGCTTGTACCATATTTGTCATGAAATTATGACATCATTCTTTCAAATTCTACCCTTCCTAGGCATCTTAAGTACACACCTTCATGATTTCTCTTGTATAGGACAACCCCTTTTAACATGAAACTATCACTCTTTAAGCACAATTCCCTTCTTTGTACTGAATTGAGATGATCAAGGCATCTCTAGGTCAAGAGATAATGAACAACATCATCATACCACTCACTAGAAGAAACATCCTCCAAAGTATAAGCTTGAGTTGTAAGATCAGGGCCTGTCTCTGCCATTGTCTTTGTGAGCCCCTACCCTCTTACTAGCTTCATGGGCTGAATTTCCATATCATACTCCTATAGCATAGTTACCCACTTGGCTCTATGTTCTCCTAGTTCATTATGTATCAATAGCAACTTGACTGCAGGGTCGGGAACTATATCAAAGATCTTTTTCCTGAGGATGTAATGTCTAAACTTCTTAACTGCCTTGACTAAGGCATAAGCCTGCTTCTCCACATTTGGGTACCTCAGCTCTGCATCCTTCAATGGTGTGCTCATGAATGCTATGGGATGTTCGTTGCCTTGGTCAAATTTCTGAGTTAATATAGCAAAACAAGAGTGGTCAGAAGCAAATGAATATATGTAGAATGGTTTAGCATAATTAGGACTTACTAAAATTGGGGCTTCAGTAATAGCCCTCTTTATTTCAGCAAATGCTTCCTTCGCTTCTGCATTCCACTCCACCTTGGCCTCCTACTTCAACATTGCATTCAGTGGTCTAACTATTTCTACAAACCCAGTGATGAACTTCCTAACGAAGTTGATCTTGCCAAGAATGACTTCATTTCCTTTTTACTAGTAGGTGGTAGAATCTTTAGAATAGCCTCTATACGTTTTGGATCAATTGCAATCCCCTTCTTAGAGATAATATTCCCTAATAATTTACCTTCTATTACTCCAAATATGCACTTCTTAGGATTGAGCAATATCCCAAACTCTCTGCATTTTTGGAAAACTTTGCACAAATCTGAGATATGATCGCCTCTCCTCCTTGAAAATACTGTCAGATCATACATGTAGATGATTATGCACTTCCCAGTTAGGTATTTAAAGGCTATGTCCATTTCTCTCTAGAATGTGGCTCTAGCATTAATCAAGCCAAAAGGAATTCTTCTATAAGAGAAAGTGCCCCACTTAGTGGTTAAAGCAATCTTGTGTCTGTCCTCGTATTGCACCATGACCTGGTTGTATCCTGAATAACATCTGGTGCAGGAGCACCCAAGCTTCTTAAGGAACACCTAAGAGGGCAGGAATTTCCAAGGGTCACGAAGACCTTTCAACCATTCCAAAGCATCAACTATGATGTCTTGAAGCCTATAATGGCAATTGGCATGGATGAATATAATAAGAGAGTCAACTATCCTAAGGGTCCTAATAAGGACCCTAGGACCAAAATGCAATATAAATGGAAAAATCATGTTCTAGGGGTTTAAATAGTGATCTAATGATTGAATTGTGTTGAATAAGGATGGAAATTAAGAATCTAATAGTTTTTAGATAGGAGGGTTAAATAAATTACAAATTGGAAGTTCAAATTTTTGAAAATCCACTTTAGGTGGGAAAAGGAGTTTTAGGTGTTTTAGAGGTAATTATGCATTGTAATCAATCCAAAATATTTTTTTCAATTGGGGAATGGGTCTATAACCCCAAAAGAGTCATTTTTATAGAGGTTGATCAATTGGAGAAGGGACTATATAGACTGTTTTCTAGAAATAGTGAAAAACACAGTTTTCTTGCATTTTATTGAGTTCTTTTGATGAATACTTGATTTCTATTGAAGTTATTTCTAGTAAGATGCTTTAATAATTTTTGTTTACATGTTTTAACATCATTGAAGGCTCTGAGATCAGTAATAACTATTTTTTTTGCATTTTACATTGACTATCCTCAAGGAAACACATAATTTACACTAGTTTTGAGGGTTTTTCATGGATGAATGATCCATTTCATGGGAAATGTGACTGAGACCAATGAAATGGATCATGATTAACTTGTACCATACCGATCTAACAATCTAAAAGTGCAGGAAAGAGGAATCATACGGTGTACACCAAGTTTTGACAGTGCAAGGTGCATGAGGATGGGGGCTAGAGTATAGCAGTGGAAGATCTGCTTTAAGGAGGGGTATTCTTTTGATTTTGGATTGAATATATATGTTGTCCTAATGGTGTAAGGTCAATAAACAAGTTTTGGAAGTGTGTGGAAGGCCAAGAACCAAGAAGCCTTAGTTTTGAGGCAAGTTAAGGAGGGTTTTGTGTTTGAGCATGTTAGGAGTGTCATAGAAGACTAAGCACTTGAAAATCCTTGTTTTGGGGATGTTTTAAGAGACTATTGAAATTTTCATGGTCAGGGGTTGAGTTTAAAGAGGGGTTGCTTTGGAAACGAGGGCTAATTAGGCCTAGTTTTTGAGGAAACAATAGATTTTGGTTGGTGAGTTCTGAAACAAGTTCCATCAGGGAGTTGTTATGTTGTTTTCCATCATAAAACAAAACTTAATCAGTCACTAGATTGGAAGTTCCTTTGGGAGGTTTGTGAGCGAAGCCAAAAATCGTTTGCTAGAGGCCTAATTGGGCTAGAAGGCTACTTAAGGAGCAAAGGTGAGTTTTTGTCTAAGATAGAGGGTTAGGGCTTGAAAACCATTCAAGTCAGGTTAGGTTGAGCCCTTTGAGATCACTACAATGGTTTGTAACCATAAGGGAAGCAAATAAGTCATGAATGCAAAGTTGAGGCCTTATCTCCATGCTGGCGCTTAGATGAAAGGTTGAGAGTGAATCATTGTTAGTCTTGTAACTTGGTGTTTCTTTCAAAGTACCTGACCCTCTGCATCACCATCCAAGAAGGAAATCATCTAAGATCCATTAACAATCTGGAGCACTTCATCTAGTGAGGGCACTGGATAATTATCCTTTTCTGAAATCTACACATAACCTAATTTCACCATTTTTCTTCTGTACTAGGACTAGATTTTCAACCCAAGTAGAATGTCTAACTAGAAATATGATTCTCACAGACAATATTTTATGCACTTCCTTTTGTATTATAGGTTCTAGTAGAGCATTAATAGGCCTTTGTCTCTGTCTGAAGGGTTTCACTCCTAGATTGAGAGGGATAGTATGAGTTATGACTGATGTATCATAAGTCTTCAAGTCCTCATAACTTCAAGCTATCACATCTAGATATCTGCGTAGTGCCTCTAAGATTCTTTTTCTTTCTTCTAGGGTGCACACTTTACCAAGGAAGATGTTTTTGACATCATCCTGGGATCCCACATTATACTTATCACACTATCCACTAATGGACTCTTTGTTGGCATCCTGCTCCTAATTTCTGATCCTATCCAGATCAAATATTCTTTCTAATTGTACCATCCCCCTAGGAATAGTGTTGGTCTTCATATTGATTACCCCTTCGAGGTCCATCTCTACTTCTTGGAGCTCAGTTTCATCAATGATGTGAGAAGCAAAAACATCTGTATTTGTGATAAAATCTAGAATATGCTTGTCATCTTCAAATACCTGGAAGTTGGTGGCATTATCAGGTACTGAGGGTGCTGGGGTTAGTTCTACAATAAATTCTTCAACTGAGAAAGAGATAGAGGTTTCAGAGTACCGAATTCTTGGGCCAAGGAATTATTTGTCTATTTTTTATTTTGTGGAATCGGCTGAATGTTGAAGGCATCAAATCCTTCAATAAGGTCCCATACTATGCCTCTGTAGTTAGTCATTCTTCTATCATGGAAAGTGTTAGGAAATAACTTGTACAATGGAAGAATATGATATGAAATATGCTGCAAATACTTGATAATAACTGAGAATAACAAGCCACTTCGAGGGGGAAAACCTCCAAATATCTCTAATGAGAACACACTTCACACTTGATGATGAAATAAGACTCACAACTTCCTATATATACCTATTTATGCCAAGGATATCACCTAGGCCGACTTAGACACACCTATATAAGACTTAGGCCGACCTAAACAACTAAATAACAATATACTAATAATAATATGACTTAATAGAGAGTTAAGATAGCCACAAGCTGACTATTCATAACCCGATGTACAATAATATTAAGGGCATAGCATGCCCCCCTTCTTCAAAGAAGCATTGTCCTCAATGCTAATCAAGTTTGGATTCTTTTGAATGAACTCCTCATCCTCCCATGTAGCATCTTCAATTAGAAAATATTTCCTTGTAATGAGGTAACTTCAAATTGTTGATGTCACCAGCTTCTTCATGCGTGTCTGGAAAATTAACTTCAGCTCCAAGTTGTGTCTTCCCTTTACATAAAGCTCTTGATGGCGATGAATGTGTTCTTCCTTTACTTGAACCTTTTGATGTGTCAAAGAGGAATACGTGAGGAATAATACATGGTACCCTTGCATTGGTTGAATAGCTTGATTAGGAACTTCTTCTTTATTGTATTTTTATTTTTCCTTTGTATCTTCTTCATCATCTTCTTCTTCTTTTTCTTCTTGTGCTTCTTCTTCTTCTTCAGGTTCATCTTTTGCTTCTTCTTCTTCTATTGTTGCTTCTTCTACTTCTTCATATGCCTCTTCCTCTTCCTCTTCCTCTTCCTCTTCCTCTTCCTCTTCCTCTTCCTCTTCCTCTTCCTCTTCCTCTTCCTCTTCTTCTTCTTCTTCTTCTTCTTCTCCTTCTTCTCCTTCTTCTCCTTCTTCTTCTTCTTCTTCTTCTTCTTCTTCTTCTTCTTCTTCTTCTTCTTCTAGTTCTTGGCTACTTGAAACCTCCTTTCTTGGTTCATTCATAAAGGCGCTTAACAAGCTTCGTATGATCGATATATCCATCTTAATTGAGGAAATTTCTTCCTTTACCTTATTGATTTCTTCATTATAAGTAATATCCTTGATTGTTTCACCATCCTTATCAGGAGTCTTCCCCGGAGTGACAACATTCTTTTTACCCCTTGTTGCAGGCCCTGTCATGATGGAAACCACTAATATTGAAATAAATTACAAAAATGAAACTTAAATTCTCTCAAATTTTTACTGTAATCTCCTTTATTATGTCTTCAAAATCTCAATAAAAATTAGACTCCAATTCAACAATATGTGTGAGATATGTAGATTCCAAAAAAATAGTGTAGAAACCCTAATTCTGCAATAATTCACTTAATTCTACTCCAATTCTTCTAAAATCTGGAATGTAGCTTCTTCAATATGTTATTCAAAAACCCTTTAAAAATCAAAAAACAATTCACCAAAATCTGAAAGATATGCTCTTCCCAAAATTGCCTCCAAAATTGAGAAAACCCTTGCCTCTATGGTGCCAAGATCATGCTCTGATACCACTTGTTAGGAAATAAATTGTACAATAGAAGAATATGATATGAAATATGCTGCAAATACTTGATAATAACTGAGAATAACAAGCCACTTTGAGGGTGAAAACCTCCAAATATCTCTAATGAGAACACACTTCACACTTGATGATGAAATAAGACTCACAACCTCCTATATATACCTATTTATGCCAAGGATATCACCTAGGCCGACTTAGACAAACCTATATAAGACTTAGGCCGACCTAAACAACTAAATAACAATATACTAATGATAATATGACTTAATAGAGAGTTAAGATAGCCACAAGCCAACTATTCATAACCCGATGTACAATAATATTAAGGGCATAACCCTAGCAAGAGGGTGTTGGGGTTAGTTCTACAATAAATTCTTCAACCGAGAAAGAGATAGAGGTTGTAGAGTACTGAATTCCTGGGCCAAGGAATTAGTTGTCTAGTTTTTATTTCATGGAATCAGCTGAATGTTGAAGGCATCAAATCCTTCAATAAGGTCCCATACTCTATCTCTGTAGTTAGTCATTCTTCTATCATGGAAAGAGTACTTCCTTCTAACTTGCTTGACTACTAATTCAGAATATCCATACACTTGAAAGATCTTAACCTTCTTCAAGGCCATTAACAATCCATGAACCAAAGCTTCGTATTCTACTACGTTATTTGTACAATGAAACTAAAGTCTATGAGCAGCAAAAAACATCTTACCTTTTGGGATGATTAGCTCAAATCCTACCCTAGCTCCTTGTTTTGATTTGGACCCATTGAATCTTAAAGTCTAGCAAACAACACCTATGGACTTCTTTTCTTCTTCACTTACATTGTTGTTGTTGGATGGATTTTTACAAGGCATCACTCCTTTTCCTTTGTGGTCTTCTTGGACATTGATTGGGACCATAGGAGTGGGATTAGTATACTTTTGTATTTGTTTTACTACAGCTTGGCATAAGCAATAGTTCAATTCTGAATGTGAGGCATTATGTACTCTGCACCAATTGGGAAAAAGTAACTCTTCAAAATTCATCCTTCTTCCTAATTGAATCTGACTTTCAATACATTTTTGAATGAACTCTTGAAAACTGCCTAGGAAAGCCAGCTGATTATCCTCTAGATCATCATTACTTCTAGCTAGTTCACCATTGTCTTTAACTGGTTCCACTAGGGCTTCAACACCACTAGACTTTGTCATGAGGCCATGAGACACTATATGTAACATGAAGACCTCCTCTGAATCTAGTTCTTCAAGGGAAGTGACAAGCATATAGTTACCCATACTTACTTCATTCTGGGTTTTCTTTCAATTCTAATCTGGTTTGGCACTCCTTTCTAAGGAAGCCACATATGGGAGTGATCAGTTGAAACATATCTATTCAAAGCCCTAGAAAAGTCCCTTCCTAGGATTAGACCATAAGCATCAGGAATGTCAGCCACTTGTATATTGATAACTTGCTGAATTCTAGCATTAGAAGCAATCTGCATGTGAATCATATTCAACTCTCCTACAACATTGACTTCAGTCCTATCCAACAATGTGACTTTCTTTTGAGAATCAGTAGGGGTGATACCCATAGCTCTACAAACACCAAGGGGAATAACATTGGTTGAGGAACTAGAATCCAATAGACAATTATGCAAATTCTTGCCAAATACGCGAACAAAAATCAAGAATGGGGGGGTGTCTGTTTTCCTTTGAAATAGAGTTAAGGGAGTATCTATTTGAGCAACTTGAGATTTATCCTTTTCTTTCCCAGTATCTTTAGGGGGCATATGGTCTTGATTATGAGCTTGATTTTTCCCTCCTATTGGCTGAGAACTAGATACTTTATGGACATTCTTGCTAACAAATTTATCTTGCGACATGAAATTTGCATCATAAGAACCTAAGGCTACATTCCTAATGGATGGAACTCTTAATAGCTCAAATGTAGATAGGTTTACCTTCAATTTTTGGAGTTCTTCAGCAACATACATGGCTAATTGTTCTTCATTTAAATCACTGGGGTTCTCCCTCGGGTATTCCACCATCTTTTCTTTACTTGCATCAACATTTCTTCCTTTTGGTACATCAGCATGTCCTCCTTGAGATAAGTATTGCTTGGAAACTGGGGGCAATGAGGGATTATTGCTAGCATTAGGGTCTGGAGGTGTGTTGAAATTATTCGGTGGGATAGAAGTAGTAAAGGGACCTCCAACCTGTGGGAACCTATGTGGTAGTTCCCTCAAGTCATACTTCTTGCCAGGTCTCTAGAATGTCTGTACTTCTTCAATGTAAGCTTCTTCTTCATCTCTGGGACCATTATCATTCACTTGATCCTCATCAAATAATTGTGTCATCTCATCCCCATTGCGTACCTAATTTTCCTCATCCTCCAACTGGTCAGATTCCTCTTTAGGTACATTCTCATCACTTTGCAGAAAAGGAGCATGGTTTAATACCAACATTGGCGAATCATAAGGAATAAAGGGTACAATTTCTTGACCGCTCCCATTATTCTCCACTTCGTACTAGAAGATCAAGGCTTCTGTTTGGAATTCTTGACAATCCAATTTGGAATGTTGACTTATCTTGTGGAGCCTACACCACCCTGATAAAGCAGCCTTAGCTAGATATACACCGCCAAGAGGCTTCTCTTGATTAACTGGTTGATTGGAAGAGTGATTGATAGGTTGACTAACTAGTTGATCCAATGGGGTGGGGACTCCTCCATTATTGGGACTTGTGTTCCAAGTCCTATTCTATCCTGATTGTTTCCTTCTTTGGAATCCTTGTCCACCATCTTGCTCTCTGTCAAAATTTTGACCTGATGATTTCCCTTTATCATAATTTTGTCTTCTATCATTATTATATCCCCTATCATTGTTAAATCATCTATCATTGTTATACCCTCGGTCTTGGTTATATCCTCTATCAAAGTTCTATCCTCTATCATTATTGTATCCTCAGTCCTAACGTTGTCCTCTGTCAAAGTTCTATCCTTGCAGATTCTTCCTGTTCTAATTGGACTGCATATTTCTCTGAGCAGCTTGCAACTGACTATTCTGATTTCTCAAGTAGGTTACCTCCATATTCAGTTTCTTTATTTGTTCAGACAACTCATCTAGTCTCTCCTTGTTAATATTACTATATGAAGGTTGATTCACATTATTCTAGGGATACCCTACTGTAGCATTGGCATTTAGTGACTGGTTCAAGACTTCAGAATTTTGTATGTATGAAGGATAACTAGCCGGAGGCTGGATGTGCAGGGGTTGATTCCCACCTTGCTGAGGGTACCTAATCATGGATAACACTTATCCACCAGGAGGTCTTGGGTAAGGGACCAGAGACAACTGAGGTACTGGATTCATGATTGGAGTATGGTTCGCAAGAGCCTAGTTGAGAGCTGAAACTTGTCCAGGGTGAGCAACGGGTCCTAATGAGGGTAAAGGCCTAGACAGATGTTTCCTTAGATTAATGCTAACTTTTACAGCCTCTGCATATGCATCTAGTAAACTCTCAGGGGGGTTATTACTCTTTTTCATAAAGGTATATGTCAAACTATCAATTCCTTCGTAATAGACTTCTAAGGCGGTGGGTTCATCAAAAACATAAGGGGTTTGTAATCTAGTATAGGCATGATGAAACCTATTGTTGAAAGATCCTATAGGCTCATTGACCTCTCTCTTCACATTAGTGAACTGATGATAAAGCTCATTAGAACTAATGGGGATTCAAAACTTATGCAAAAAGGCAGCTTCTAACTCAGTCCAATGTTGGATAGATGTAGCAGGTAAATTGTTGTACCAATAGAATGCATATTCCCCTAGTGAATAAGGAAATAACCTACATGCCACATCCTCATGGTTTATCCCTCTATCTTTAAGGCCAGTCTAAAAGATTCTAATGTGTTCCTCAGCGGTTCTATTGGGATCATTGACATGGAATTTTGAACAAAAGTGTTCAGGGTTTTTTGGCATGACGTTATAAACAGCGAAACTCAACAGAGATGGGTTGGTTACCAGGAAAGCTATTGGTGGCAGTGGGGGTGGTAATGGCTGATTTATGACTAGCAGAGGTTGTGGACTGGGAATGTCCTCAGACTTAGAAAAACTTGATAAACATGAGGATGATGGAGATGTGGGAGGTGGATGGGAAGATGATGATGATTCCCTTCTATTGGCGCTTCTAGACCTAGTAGGGTCTGGTAACTCTTGAAATTATTCCTCTCCTAGAGTGGATCTAGTTCTTCTTCTAAATCTCTCACGAGAGATGGCATTCAAAAATTGATCCAGCTTGCTTATTCGGGCCCTCCTTCTAGAACTAGTCCTATTGATGGTGTTTTCTGCACAACAACAACTTAGATAGAATATGAAATCCTATCTCTCCTAAAAGATAAATCTCTATCAACAAGCCTCAAGAGATAACCCCAAGGTCTCTAGTGTCAGTTCTTGACAATGCATAAACAACTCAGTGACAAATGTGAAAATGCTAGTAATCACAATGGGACCTTACTACAAGCAAAATACCGAATCAATTCTATCAGATTTAACAAATTGGTGATACTTCAATCCTAGATTTAACCCAATAATAAAAGAAATAGAAAAAGAATAAGGGTTTCAAAGAGATTTCTAAATCTAATATTACTCCTAAGATTAACAATGAAAATAACTAACACTCAAAATGGACCAATCCTTCAAAACTAATCTCTACTTGACCCAGATAAATCTACAATCTTACCAAGAACAGTGCAATCTTCTAAGGTGTTAATATTTTTAAATCATAAACATTCATTCAAATAACCCTATTGTAGTTAAAATGAACAAATCCTCGCAATCAAACTGAGCACACTGAATATGAAGTCCAAGCTAACTTTGCAAAGCAACTAACAATCAGTTGGTTGCAAAAAGTATGGACTGAAGGATTGCTGCAACATTCAGGTATTAAATCACAAAAATTATTAAATCAAATCTAATCTCAATATTAACTTTCTCAAAGAAATTTTAAAGATAGAATAACAAGAACCATGGAGAATAGAAGAAAACAAGTATGGCACCAAATCACAATGTCATTTCTTGTATTCAAATTGTTCACTGTAGTAACAATTCTAGCTTTGTGTTACAATATTTGCTTGAGGGTGACAACTTACTCTACTTCTAACTAGCTCTGATCTATATCAATCTCTATATTCTGGTTACAAATTCTAACCTTCTAACTATCTAACCCTTTACAAATGAGGCGACATTCCCAATATATAGAATTCCCAAGGAACCCGTCAACCAGGCAAGGGTTTCACAACAATAACTCGGCCCAACCACCCGACCAAGAGAGTCTTTGAAATGGGTCAAATAGGCATTAAATGCACATCCCATCCAAGTCGGCCTGAGATCCATAGTGCAGTTCAGACCAATGCGCGGGAAGATAATAGGAAAGCACAAATCACACCATAGCCCATCATTAGCTCCCTTCCCTATTATCCGTATTCAAACCCAGCACTTCACAAACTTTCAAGAATGTCCCATCTAGGCTAGCTACTGGTGGCAAGGGAAAAACCCTAAGTCATCGATCTACTTCCTTTGTTTGTAAATCTTTTTTAACACTTTTTGCCTGATTTACAATGCCTTGAACCACTCCCATGGTTTGACAGCTCTAGAGGAAGGAAGGATCTTGTCACTAACCAATTTATCTTTGGTGTATTCTATGATGGTTCTATTTTTTTGTAGAAACAGATCCGTATCTTCCTTATCTTGTGCTAGCACCTATTTCAACCACTCAATTGCTATGATAGCATCCTTCCCAATCGATAGGATTTACTTAATAGCTTCATCACCCTTAATTTGCACCCCTTTCAACCAAATCATAGTGGCAAGGGTGGAAGATTTCATCTTTTATAGCTCAGTGATGGTCTCTTGAGGTAGAGGATTTGTAGCAGAGGAAGAAGGGTTAATGGATTGTAGGGGTTTCATTAATTCCTCCAAGCATTTCCTGAGATTTTCATTCTCTTTCTTTAAGTCCTGCTTGGTCTTCTTCTCCTTCCTCAATCTACTCACAATAATTGCACTAGAATCCTAGTAATCCTCAATATCCTATTCAACGGATGTAGGCCCAAGATTAAAAGTATGCACATTATAATCATTTCTAGCCACATCATCTATGTTTCTATCTAGAACAGGGGTAGCATTATGAACAATTTTGTTATGTGCTTCATCTCTTTCGATCCTTGAGATCACCCTAGCCTTCTTCTTACCTTTATCTTTTCCAATTTTGGCTAGTAGTGCATCCCAATTCAATAGACTATCCTCCATTGCTACTTGTTTTCTCTTTAACTCTCTATCTAGCCACTCCAGAACAGTGGGCTCCAATTGCACTCTGCTCTACCCCATTTCCTCTTGTTGATCTCCTATTATCTCCTCATTCAAATTATGTTCATCAGGAGTTTCATCTATCTTACTTTCTTCCTCTTCAACATGTTCCTCCTCTTGTTCAGGTGATGGATCTTTCACTGCCTCTACCTCCCTTGGAGGAGATTCAACTACTTTAGTTCTAATAGGAAAATCTACATGTGCAACCATAGGGGATTGCATTATCTTTTCAATTTCTGCCTTTGCACTATGGAGAACACCCTCATGGAATTCCTCACCTTCAGTTTCTGGATGATTCTCAACATCTTTCAAAGCCTGGGTGAAACCAATAGAAGGAAAAACCTCTCCAGTGCCAATCCTTAGTGGGAAATATCCACCAAAACCAGTCTTATGCTTGTCCTTCTTGACAATGGCATCGAAGTCACAAATATTCCTGGTGACTTCCAACAATATAATGTGATTAGTAGGGTACCTTGGAAGTCTGTATGGGGCCCTTTGCCAGCCATCAATCCGAATATAGGAGAAGGTTGGGAATTGAATAAACCAAGCTCCATACTTCTTGATGAGTTCATTAGCCTGGTCTGAAATTCTGACATGTTTCACCCCTTGAATCATTCTGGTGATATACATGGTGAATGCATCATTTTACCTCCTATAATTTGAACCTCCCAAATGCAATTGAGGGAAAACTTCATAGATGACATCCTGTCTAAAAATTCCATTTGTATCCAATCCTTTGTAGGGATGGAATCTTGCAAGTGCATAAACCAAATATGAGGTCATTGTGAAGGTCTTTGTTTGCAACACATTGGACAATTGTTTATGAATTACTTGGCTAATGACCCCTGCCCAATGGTAGTCAATTTTCTCTTGTTCCATCCTTACAATTGCATGGCATATCCAATTCTCAAATGTACCAGCACTCCTCAATCCAACCACCCTGCTAAGGAATATGATGGCATCATAGTATTTCTTCTTGAATTTTTCTCTAAACAGCTACTTAGGCAACTTGGAATAGTGTGACTTAGGCTTCTCCAGCCAGGAATTTATAAGCTACTGTGACTTCACAGTCTGTTCATCATAGAAGTCCTGAGCTGCTTCAATGGTGAATGCTACCACATGAGATCTACTTGGCATATCAAATGTTTGGGTAATGTAGACTAGGTTAAGGTTTGCAACAACTCTCCCTTAAGGTCCAATTATTCTCTATGTGTCTTGATCATAGTGCCTTGCACATTCTAGGACAAGCTCATAACACTGCACTATTGAAGGGAAACCAGCCACATGTGCCAAACCTAACTCTTTCATTCTCCAGGCCACTAAAGGTAGATCCTTAGCTGCCATCCTTGCTTTAAACTCTTCATAATCCCATAGGCCAACATTTGTATCAGTCACCTTTGACCAGAAAAAAGTGAATTTTCTCTCAGGAATCTTGCCTTTAATGTCCATCTTGACCCTTTATACATCAGACATTGAGGACCCAGCTGCTGCCTTGCTTGATTCAGCCTACACTCAACATGAAAATCATAGTAAAAACCAAAGGAAAGAGATTAATTCATCAATACATCATTAGAATGAATCTCATAGAATCAAGGTGTTATTAAATTCCATATAAAATGACCACAACAAATTTTGGGTTTGAAGACCATCCATGGAATCTAAGCCAGAGAGGAATTTCGGGAAATTCCAAGCCAATCGGATTCTAGTGAGAAAAATAGGAAACACCTACTTAACCATTAAACCGATCATAATCAATCAAAAAATCACATGGGAGATCCAAAGATAGCATGAATAAATCATAAAATGTATTGAAAATCACTAACATATCATGCCACTCCATATTCCTTTACATTTCATCAACTTTCGAGAAAATCCGCCAGAGATGGATTCCTGCAAAGAACGAGCCAAAGAGGATTTTCAAGAAATTTGGGAGATGACAAATTTCACAGAAATCTGAACCCAGCGGAAATCCATGGATAAGGCAAAACTCTGAACCAATTGGTTCAAAGGCAAGTACTTTGGCCAAACAACTTCTATTCGGGATGAGGTCATGTCGAGTGGGGCACATCTTGCCGACTAGCGATGAGGAAAGTCATGTCGATGAGAGATATTCTTCGAGGTAAAGTCACAATGAATTCCCCTTGTCTCACCGACTATCAGAGTTTAAGTAATAACTTCGGCTAGACAAAAAATTTCAATATAAGGTCCTGACGAAGTTGAGGTGTCTTGTCGACAGGTGTTAGATTTGAATTCAGCGAGAGGTCCTGTTGATTGTTAGGAGTCTTGCCGAGAGTGAAGATCTCAGAAAGAGCAGAATATGTTTGGTGAAAGGTTTCACCGAAAGGGGAAGGTCTCAGCAACATAACAAAAAATCAGCAAGACAAAAGGAGCCCGCTATGAGCTCTTGGTGACGAGGGTTTGTCTTGCCGACAGAAAGGCTTTCGACATGAGAATCACAGTGTCTTGGTGATCAAATACAAACCCATGATGGGCTTCGGCAAGACACAGGATGACGGCTGTGACATCTCACTGACTTCAAAGGGTCATAGCAACTAAAAATAATAGAGCTCGATGAAAGAAAAAGTGCTTGATGGGAGGTCTCGCCGATCAAATACAAACCCACGATGGGCTTCGGCAAGACACAGGATGACCGCTGTGACATCTCACTGACTTCAAAGGGTCATAGTGACTGAAAAGAATAGAGCTTGATGAAAGCAAAAGTGCTTTATGGGAGGTCTCGCCGAAGGACAAATGTCTTGGCAAAGAAAATGAATATCAATAAAACCAATGGATCCTGCTATGACCTCTTGCCAACTTTGAAAGGTCACATAGAATAAAATTTTGAAGGGATGGATTATCCCAGACTATGACGTTGAGCCACGATTTCATCTAGACACTGAATCAATCATGAATTTCAATAGCCTAACTTAGGACAAGTTAGGGATGGACCTTTCATAAAATTTCCTTGTGTTTTAGGCCTGTTTTAAGACAAAATCACCTGATATGGCACTACCCTAGGTCTAAAACCTTGCTCATCCACCATTAGCACACAAGAAAGTTCAAAATTTAGTTGTTTTAATTGCTAAGTCATCACTAGGGTTTACTAATTACTCTCAGGCAAGATTCATCAAAATGCAAACAGACAAATGAGCTCAAAACTCGCCTGGGAGATGACAAATGATGCAATATTGAACAACCCTAGCACGAAATGAAAATATACACAAGAATTCAAATCCCACAAGCTCTCACAATACCAATGTGCCATTCATAATTCAATTCAAAGAAGAGCAATTAGACACATAATTAAAAAGTAAAAACTAATCTGAGAATCAGTAGATGTGAGGCCCAATGGTGTCCATAATGAACACAGGTGAGAATGCACAAGTAACCACCACCAAATCAATCAATTCAAAGCTGAATGCCCCAAAATACCAACCAATCACTCGCAAGAAAGCACTTATTAGCTCAACGAGGGAAAAAAGGAAGCAGGATGGCATAAAAGGCCCCAAAATCAAGTTAAATACATCTTTTAGAACACACACGAAGCCATTAATGAAGTTGATAAGACAACCAGAGAAGGAATTCAAGAATCTGATGATAGGGGAAAATCCTAGAAAATATAGCCCACGTGGAAATCCATGAAGATCTAAAATCCCTAAACAACAAGGGTCCAGCCAGAGTCCAAGCGGGATCCGAGAATATCCAACCAGGGCTGAAAATCCCAAATCCAAGAAAAACTAGAAATTCATCCAGAACTTAAGATTTTCAATGAATAACCTAGGGGAAACACTTAGACATTCAAAATAAACAATTTAAGCACATTCTTAGGTAAGAAAAAACCTCAAAAAGAAAGGGCCAAAACACCAAAACCAAAGTGAAAGAGGGTCCCTACTTCTTGTGGGGCATGTGTGCGAAAACTGCACAACAGAGATCTTAGGGGATACCTCCCTATAGGCTTGGGAGCCTATAGCGTGCATGTGAGAGTTCTTCGGGGACACCTTCCTTGTAGGTCTATGGGCCTATAACACACTTGCTTCATGGGGCTTCCTTCATGTGAGAGATCTTGGGGGTTGCCTCCTTGTAGGTGTATGGGCCTATAAGATGCTTTCGTTCTTCAAATTCATAGTTTTGAGAAGCTATGAAGTCCTTCGCTTGCCCTGCACCTTCAAATTTTCCAAATCATGGTCTACTTCCTCAACTATTCAGGAATACCTTTCTAACCTTACTCCTTCCTTGATCTACTTTACCAATCACTCATCAATACTCATGCTCACTAAAGTGGGGGAAAAATTTATAAGAGTGAATTTGAAGCCTTTATGCAAATTCCCTTTTTTCCTATATCCACCTTAGAAAACCAAGTTTGGAGGCTTAATTACACATAAGCCCACTACTTTTGTTCCACTTGGCATGGTGTTAAGCATTGGTGGAGGCATTTTTATTAGGGATGCCCATGCAGTGTGTAGATGTCTATGCGACATGCTTACGACCTTGGTAGATTCCTACATCTAAACCTGTAGAGGCGTTACACTTCTCATTGGGAGTCAAGTTGTAATGCCCTCTTCAACCAACCAGCTTGAATATGGTCATTTTTCTTCATCTCCCCTTCAAATTCATTCCTTCAACAAGCATTTCATCCTCTAAGAATTTGGTTGATCTTCTACAATCTCTTCACAAGCTTCTACACTCTCTTTTACATCCACTTCAAGCATCCTAGCAACACTTTTGCACTCCATTACAACAATAACTTTACTCCATCACTTCGGTAGAGCAACTTGGGCATAGCACCATTGAAATAGAGGCTTGAATACTCTCATTTTCTCCCCCAAGCAGCCTTGATTGCTCTTGGTGGAGGTGGTAAGCTTCCCTTTTCCTCTCCTCTATCACTTGGTTGAGTAAGCACACTTACTATTTTGCAGTGCTTTTGGTGTTTTTCATTATAGTACTTTCTTTATCATAATCACTTTCTTGTCTATCCATGGAGGTGGAAACACCTAAATGGGGGTCTAACTAAGGTAGGCCTCTATACAACCACCCAACATTTTCCTCCTATTCATGTGTAGGTGAACATGCTTTCGAGGAGCTAGCTGGCGAATGAGTTTCTTTGTGAGATCCTTCTTACCACCCTAACCCTTGCATTTTTGATTTATCACATTAGAGAGTATTTTGTTTACATAATCACATTATTTTGGCCCTTTAGTAATAGTTACCTAGGTCATTAGCTTGTTTTCTTATGTTTGACCTTGTCTCTATAATTTTCTAGTTGTACAGATGCCAATGCACTTTAGAGATGCTAGCACACTGCATTGTCATCCAAGGATTGTACTTTCATCCTCAGTTAGAGAGCTCTTAGAGATGTAGTGTTGAACCTAAAAACTAGCATGTCTAGCCTTGTTCTGCATTTCAAGTTTGTAGAGGGTTAAAGGACCTCATATTCCTCATCATTCTCATCTTGCATATCCTAATACCCTATTAAGCTAAGGTAAGTTAGGGCAGCCTTCCACATCTTGGCCCTCCATGACTTGGGGCCTTGGACATGGTGGTCCCCATCTATTACAACAATTATGAATGAAATATGCCTAAATGTAATGTCCTAATGCAATAAACTGATAAAAGTAATTGAGTACTAATGCAAAACTAATGAAATGCAAGATGTTTGAAAACATAATGTTGTATGCAAGATGACCTAAGAATGCAAACAAAAAATAATAAAAATGAATGAAACTAGAGAGGTTCACCTAGAAACTAGAATGTGATGTAGAGAGGCTCTAGAATCCTATAGAATTTGTTGTTGAAGCGAACTAGGACACTTACACCAAGCTAGCCAACTCTGTCCTGTTTCGAGGAGATACTATCAAAAAAGGTTTTAGCTAAAAGGGTATCTAGAAATACAGAAAACTCTAACAATGGGACTAATTCACCATGGATGGTGACTTATTCCATCTTAAGCTTTCGTGAATTTTAGGATAGGAATTTTTAGCTCTCGATCTGCACTCTAGATCCTGACAGGTGTCCAAATCAGAATTTGTATAAATCAGTCTATAAATGATCTCCAAGCTTATTTTAGGGTTTTATTGGCGTGAATGACTTTGATGAAATGAAGACACCTTTTAACACCTTTCTCTTTGAAAAATATGCATACAAGACCAAACCCTTGATGTAGAAATATGACAATATGCAAGTAGATGCTCCAATGAAGACTTGATAATGCTTGGAATGCTTAAGAATGATTAATGAGTGAATGTATGTATGAAAATGTATGAATGAATGTATGGGGGTGAAAATAAGAGGAAAAACCTTTATTTATACTTGGATTTACAAAATTTCCTAAAAAATAATACATCATAGGCTGACCTCAAGGTTAAGAGAATAATATCTCGCCATAAATTGAAAACAATTTTGATTTTTGTGCCCAGTGGGACTAAGTCACCCCAACTAGTGACTTGGTCTATGTTGTCTCTTTTAAATACCAAATAGATCTTTAAGGTAGCCTATAGATTTTCTAATTCCAATAGTCAACAACCTTAAAGAATGTGGGCCAACCAACAAGAGAAAGAAAATTATCTTTCCTCCTACACTTCGAGCTCTACAAAACCTGGGAGGGTGACCCTGCAATGTATTTATAATACTCTTTCACAATATTTCCACATACATTGCATATTAAGCAGATATATTCTCATTTATTTATGAATAGCTAAAATCCTTCAATAAATTAGCATTTCCTTGAAAGAATTTAAACATCTACAACTTAGAATATCAAATAGTGCCAAATTGTAACAAACTTCAATAATTTGAATATATATTTATGAGATTTGTTCTCAAATCAAATACCAGAAGCATAGGAAATACATTCAACACTTTAAGATTAGTGTTATATCTTAGGGCTCAAAGTCAAAACAAAGAAAACTGAATTACAAGGCAATTTTAATTCTAAGCAGCCATGATCTTCATGAATTGCATTACAATTCATACATCATTACCCATATTATATCACTTCTTATAAATCCACTAAACACCTATATACTGATTCCTTGAACCAAAGCTATAACTAAAGCATATTTCATTGTAAACAAGAATGGAAATTAATGAAAATAACCTTTGATCAACTCTCATTAATCACTCATATGGGATATTATAGTTGGAGAGACAATAGACTCAAAATATTTGCATATTTGATTCAGACATGCCTAGAACCCACATAATTGACAAAATTTACTAATCCAACTCAAAGCGTAAGCTACAAACTCAGAATGCATATTCTTTGTGTTATCAGTCTACAATTCCAAATCTAGAATTTGACAAAAGACCCCTGCCAAATAGCCCTAAATTCCTTTTATACAATAAGGAGAAAACAAGCTTAAGGCTATTGGAAAATTACATTTCATTTTCCCTATAATTTAGAATAAATTACAATTGCATTTGTACTCCCAACACCAAAAAGTTTCACCTCTTGTTTGCAACAAATAACACTCCTCATGAAAATCCTTCAACTATAGAAATTAATTACCCTACAATTTAAAAAAAATCTTCCTGTGAAAATCTCTCACTTAGCTCCATTGTTCACTTTACCCATGGAGATGAAAAAAATTTCTTCCCATGACAGTCCCCTTAATTTCTTTTTGTTATGATTTAAAATCAATAGATATCTCAATCTACTCATGGGCATCAAAGTCATTCCCCAGTGCTTTCATTTTTACCATATATTTAAATCTTCCCCCTTTGTGACTTTTCACTCGTGTATTTAAATGAGTTCTCCTCCTTTCTCTCAAGCACCAAGATAGCTATAAGTGCGGCCAAGGGTTCAAACATATGTTTTTGTTGTATTTACTATGATGGGTATTCATACCCTTCACCATGGAATTTCCCTAACCTCGTTGCAACCTCATGCTCTATTGTTACAAGCCATTTGCAAGCTTTCAATGGATCTCTATCCCTCTTAAGTTCTGATCATAGTAGCCATGCAACCTTCCAATTACAATTGCTTAGAAAATTCTAAAGTCTTTTCAACAACTCCATTGTATACGTATACCCTGCATTTGTGGCATTCATTGAGACTACATTTCAAAGGGAATTATGTCATGCAAGTGTTCCTGAGGTTTCTCCTTAGAGGCATATCTCCATTTATTCCCTCCATTGGACTTTTACTTGCATTATGTGCATCCCCAATTTACTCCAACATAGCTAAATCTCACTTTAAACCTTAGTCATAACTCCAAAATGCAGATTTACATTCAAATAATAAAAAAAAATTCACAAAACAATAGACCAATTTCAATTTTGAGTGGAGGATTGATCATAAGAGTCATTTACATCACACTAATTCCTTTTTGTAGCTTGAAATTGTTTTATTTCTTCAAGCCAGTTATCTACTACTAGTTTCATGCCATATTCACAAGAAGTCTGTAAAAATGATTTGATTTGCTTTTTCAATATCATGCAGTTGTTTAAACAATCTGGCAATATTAAATAGTGTTGTGACTTGACCCTATGGTGCATCAAGCCACTTCCCATTGATTCAAAGGATTGTATGGTTATTGGATCAAGCATTTGGTGTTTCTTGTATTCATGTTCAAATTTCCTTATGCAAGTGTTATATTGATTTCTCCCACTAGGCATGGTGGTTGCTTCAATATTCTCATTTTGCATTGTAACATTCCTTTTTTTATGCACTACATCCCTCATAAATAGGTTTAAACCATTTTAAATGTATCCTCTATTTATATGAACCATATTAGCTCACTAAAGGATTTCCCCTTTTCAGTATGTTTAGCTACTCAAACAACTTAACAAGATTAAATTATGACATTGTCTCATGGTAAGTTCAAGTGAAGCACCACCCTCATCATCAAGCTATGAGAGAAAAATTTAATTTCTTTTTCCTCATTATGTTAAATGAGTTAATTCCTCCACCTATTGATTTATTCAAAACAACTCATCTGATGTGGTTACAACACTGCAATAATTACAGGTTCATGACTATTCAAAGCACGTCGGGTCCCATGTGGGCCTGGCTAAAAAAAGATATTTTCAAACAATTCTTTGCTCAATTGATTGGAAACAACCTTCAAAATTATTTTGAAGTGAAAATTTGAAGTGGGTTATCATTAAAATTTACTTTCAGGCATTTTGTAAAATGGTCCAAATTGGTCAGGTTGGCTTTGGAATTGTCCTAGGAAATCAATCAAACGACCTCTTGAAACTATGAAAACTTATAGGCTTGAAGAAAATTATGCTAAGAATGGAGTGCAACAGACGGCCCAACAAAAAAAGTCATGACATGAAATTTATTGTGTCAAAATTGCTCAGGTGAACTTTTCTACAAATGTGCCTGTTTAGAACTGATTAAAACTCAACAAATCACCAATTTGAAAATATATCAAATCAATGCCTTAGAGACTACCACTAGGAACATGAACTCATTTGGGTACATGGAACATGTGTGCAAGAGGGATTTTCTTGAATCATCATCCATCAAAACATGTTGAAGGTCGAAGTTGACCACCTTGAAACACTGTCAGCAATGCAAATGCAAAATTGAATAAATTGCATTTGCTTTTGACCTAGAAAAAATAGAAAATTAGATCCTTAGGCTCTAAAACTAGATAGGAGAGTACATTAATATATGGATAATGGAGAGCAACAACCCTTTTTTCTTGAAAATATTCCATTTGTGAAATGCAGGCTCCAATAGGAGGCTACTTTGCAAAACTAAAAGTTTGCAAACAAACAAATAGTGCCAAAACCCTCCAGCTTTGCTTTTCAAAAACCTAACAAAACTTATTGTGGGAAGCTAAAAATTGACAAGCACACTTAGATATGTCACATGAGTGTTTCCACAAAAGGGTTTTGCATGAAAATCGATAGGCTCCAAATTATGACCTTTCAAAGTAGGTCACTTAGGTAGATTTTGTTAGGTGCACTTTCAAGGATGCAAAGGTAAAATTTTCAATATGGGCACCTCAAATTTATAAAATTTGAGAGTTCCACCAATGGTTGTAATTGGGGATGTATGCCCCCTGTGCGCATATCAAGAATTCAAATATCTGGGGAGTGGACCAAATGTTGAGTCCATCAGGTGCTCTTAAACTGCTCCTTTATTTAACCTTCTTTTCAACTTCACTTGGAGACCCTAGGCCACCAAATGAAAAGGAACTGATCTCCCTAGGTCAATATTTACCTTTATCAAACACCAATCTGTTAAAGGAACTGATCTCCCTCAACTCATTCTTGTCTCTATCACACCACAACAACATAGGTGAATGCATTTGTGTAAACACAAGTATCAGGTTGCCTTTGTATAAGTGGAAACTTACTCCCTCTTCAGCTTTGTTGTCACATAGCAACCAAATCATATAGGCCACATCACTACTAATTTCTTCATTTTATGATTTTGCATCGAGTGGCAACATTTGAAGATGGTGATCAAGACCATATGAAAGCATAGCTTGATCACAACCATCTACCTGATTAAACATGTTGGTACCTCCCAATAAACAACCATATACAACATTATCAACATATTCATACTCACTACATATTTGAAATTCAAGCATACTTTCAAAATGTTGATTATCATGTGGCAACAACTTATCATATTTGTCACAAAAATCACTCTCAAGCTGAAAAAAACTTTATTCAATGTATTGCACATTGCCACACTTCAAGAAAACTTCTTCCAACTAACAAAAATAACACTCACATTATTCCACATGGTTGGCGCAATTAAGCTCAATCTTATTACTAGTTTTCATATCAAAGGTGAAACCATCACAAGAACTTACCAGAAGATCTTACTCATCATGCAAACTATCTCCAAGTGTATGTAAAGGGATACACTCATGCATTGGCACACTCTATACTTGTCCTCCATCATGCTGGTACTAAGAGTCATCAAGGATTTCTAGCTCATCCTCATCATTACTCACTTTTTTATCCTCTGAACATAACATATCATCATCTTCAACATCCCAAGCTTGCTGAAAAATGAGCAATTCTGCTTCAAAAAGATAATCTGATTTCTCATTGAAATCAACATCCACATCCATATTCAAAGACTCATGACTAGGCTGATTCAAGTCAACAAACAAAGACTTGTCCAAATTTACATTAAAATTCTCAAGACTTGGCTCATTAGATGCACAAACCTCATGGTCACCTGCTATTTCAAACTCATTAAAATAGATTTCTGAGTTTACATCAACATGCACACTTTCATAATCATCATACAATGCATCATTACCATCAAATGGCTGCTTGTCTTCATCTACATTATCATCATATTGATCAACTAGCTCATGATTAGGAGAATCAGATTCACATGCATCATACCTTACATATTGAAGATCATCATCAATGTCAAAATCAATGTGAGAAGCACACAACAACAGAGAGTTATCTTCATGTGCACATTTCTGATAGTTAGTGGTCAATAGATTTGAAATTTGTTCACTGCTCAATAGACCATTGTTCTGATCCATTTTTTCAACCACTTGCTCTTCTTGACCTTCACTAGAATTGAATTCATTATCAAATTGTAATTAGGATATATCATGATACTGTCGTCTTCAAAATTTGAGAACTCGATGGGCTGATCATAAACTAGATCTCCCCAATCATAAGAGATTGAATTACCAACAACCTTGCCAAAAGCATTGTCACAACCAGTCACAGAGATCAAGTTGTCCACTTGTTCATTCTTACTAGGTTCCGGGCTATTATAATAACAATCCACATCATTTTGCATTTCTAAATTAGAATGGGTGTCTTCATTGAGTATGTCATTTACATCCTTTGGAGGATAGAAACAAGCACTTTCACTATCAAACTGAAAACCATCAATGGTTTCTTCATTGCAGCTACTTGTTGTTGATCTTTCCAATTGAAATTCATTGCTACCTTTGTCATTTGCAGCTGATATACTGAAATTCTTAGCAACATTTCTCAAATCAACAAACTTCTTTGTCTCATCATGAAGACTTGCATCAAAACTACATTCACTTGTAGAACTGACATGATCAATTATACCATAGCATTGTTGACTGTGCATATACTCTACAAAAGATAAATCCAATTCATATCCCTCATCATGTTCTTGGCTCAAAAAACTTGGAAGCTTATTGTTCTTCACAACATCACACTCCTTACTTGAAGAGAAAGTATTATCAACACGTTTTGAACTGAGAGAATCATTTAGGAAGTTTTTTGTATCATTTCAGCCTTCAACTACTAAAGAAAATCTGCTCTCTATTTTTTCATTTTCAAAGGAGATAGAAAAAACTTCAAATGTTTCATTTATCTCATCATGTATTTTATCATTATGGCTGAAACTTTCAGCTGGGTACATTTCTTTTGTATGTTATTCAAAGACAAATTCCTTATCACCTAATGATTCATCATTCTTGTATTCTACCTTCCCAAGTCTGCACTTGTCTGAAGACCTCTGATCATTTGCATTCACATAGCTACTAATATTATCAACATGTTTACCCAAAATTGAAGACAACATAATTTTCACATATTCATTCCTTCTTTTATCCAAATCATCTAAAAATGTGTAAGCCATCTGCATACTTAGCATTTTATAACTCTTTAACAATGCACTAGATCCCTCCTCAAAAGCCTCAAAATACATATGAATACAATCTAGAGTACTAGGTTTGAACTTTTCAAGAATTAGTGAAAGGGAAACATCAAATCTATGACTGAAATCAATTCTTGACTCTTCATTTTTTTTTTAATCTACTTTAACCTTGTGACAAGGTTAGAAGGTTCTCTTGCAAATTATTCTCTGTAAGCATTCACTAATTTATCCCATCAAGGAAAAGACTTCTTAGGGAAACTTAGGTACCAATCCCTAGCTCTTGCTTCAAGAGATCTAACAAAAAATCTCATCCACATATCCTAATATCCAAATGAATGTTTCTCCATGAAACTAAATAAACTTTTGACATGAGAATTTCCTTCACACACATTGTATCCATTAAATCTAGGCATCTTCTTATAGACTTGAGTTTGCATACTCTCAGTTTTGTAATCAACCCATGAAAAATCTAATTGAGCATACAATGGATCAAAGGAATTGAAAAAAGGTGTATTAACTTTGCAAGTAGACACAGTATGATTATCTCTTAACTAGGCTTTTTGAAACATCTGGTGCCTTTCATCCATCTCTTTAAGTCCCCTTTCAAATACAACTTTCCATTCCAGCCTTATCTCAAGCTTGTACAGTCTTGGACTCTTGTACTTTGCGGTATCAATTGTATGAGGACTATTAGGCTTTTGAAGATTCTTGAAAAGTTGTATTAAGGTGTCTATTGGTATGGCTATTTTATCTTGATGATCCATGGATATATGAAAATCAAGGCTCAACTAATTGTGCATAATTACAATCATGACCAAATGGAGGATTACTATGACAATTGCTGACATGGTGATAACTTGGGCTTGAAACATATGACAATGCAAATGGATGGAAATCCCTACAATATACAAATTCATTCTAACCATCCACACCAACAAATATTTGATCACTAGACAAAAATATTTCAATGGTACTACAATTACATTTAATATAATAGATCCAACAAATGGGAGTGTATGAATTTAATATTATTGTACTTTCCCTTTGTTAGTGTTAATTCACTTAATAGGGAAGCAAAGTATTCTCCTAAGATGTTCAAATATGGTTTTCACACAAAATTTTCTTGAAAACCAAAAGTGAAGAATAACTGGAAACATTGTAGCTGCTACAAATTGTTCTTCCTAACTGGATATATTATAGATCTAGAACTATATTCACCTCTTCATCAGATTCTTTCAATAGAGTCGCCACCTCTCTTCATAGAGGATTGAACTTCAAACAACATGAAGTTCTTTCACAAATAGATTTCTTTTTGAGTTCCTTTCACCAGCAGAGCACCACATATTATGAAATTTTCAGGTTCATTACAACAAATTCTTTCTCTAGGTTTGAATTCCTTCAATATTTGAACTAAATTCATAATGGAAAATAATATGACTACGAAAAAACCATCTACAACTAGAGATTCATAATTCTCCCCAACAGAGTCGCCATTATGTGGGCTCTTCCATTATGTGGGCTCTTCTAAATACCAACCAGATCTTCAAGGCAGCCTATGGATTTTCCAATTCCAATAATCAACAACCTTAAAGAACGTGGGCCAAAAAATGAGAGAAAGAAAATTAGTTTTCCTCCAGCACTTTGGGCTTTGAAAAACCTGAGAGGGTGATCTTGCAATGTATTTATAACACTATTTCACAATATTTCCACATACATTGCATATTAAGCAGATATATTCTCATTTATTGCTAAATAGATGTAATCCTTCAAGAAATTGGCATTTCCTTGAGAGAATTTAAACATCTATAGCTGAAAATATCAAATAGTACCAAACTGCAATAAAGGTAAATCAATTGAATGTATATTTATGATATTTTTTCTCAAATCAAATACCAGAAGCATAGGAAATACATTCAACACTTTAAGATCAGGGTTATATCTTAGGGCTTAGAGTCAAAACAAAGCAAACTAAACTACATGGAAATTTTAATTCTAAGCAGCCATGAACTTCATTAATTGCATTACAATTCATACATCATTACCCAGATTCTATCACTTCTTATAAATCCACTAAACACCTATATGAACACGCACCTTAATCAAATCATTTAACTAATTCCTTGAACCAAAGCTATAACTAAAGATATTTCATTGTAAACAAGAATGGAAATTAATGAAAATAACATTTGATCAACTCTCATTAATCACTCATATGGGATATTACAGTTGGAGAGACAATGGACTCAAAAGATTTTCATATTTTATTTAGACATGCCTAGAACCCACATAATTGGAAAAATTTACTAATCTGACTCAAAACCTAAGCTATAGACTCAGAATGCATATTCTCTATGTTATCACTCTACAATTCCAGATCTAGAATATGACAAAAGACCCTTGCCAAACACCCTTGAATTCCTTTTATACAATAAGGAGAAAACAAGCTTCAGGCTATTGGAAAATTACATTTCATTTTCCCTGCAATTTATAATAAATTTCAATTGCATTTGTACTCCTAGGAGGTTATATTTGCAATAGAAATTTTCCCACCAAAAATTTATGCCTCTTGTTTGCAATAGAAAACACTCCTTGTGAAAAACCTTTTCCTGTAGAAATTAATTACCCTACAATTGAAAAACAATATGCATGCAAAAATATTTCACTTAGCTCCATTGTTCTTTACCCATGGAGATGAAAATAATTTATTCCCATCACCATCCCCTTCATTTCTTTTTGTTATGATTTAAAATCAATAGATATCTCAATATACTCAAGGGCGTCAAAGTCATTCCCCAATGCTTTCATTTTTACCATATATTTAAATCTTCTCCCTTTGTGACTTTTCACTCGTGTATTTAAAACTAATCTTTTAAAGGTAAAAACCTTTGAATAGTTTACTTTGGGCCTATAAAAACCATTTTCCCATCCATTTTTTATTTTTACTTCAAAACATTTTTTTTTATTAGACTATAGGAATCGGGTAGCATGACCCCCTATAAACTGTAGTGCACCTAGTAAACTTTTTAACGTGACCAGCGGCACTGGCGTGATAGGCCCTCCAGTACCACGGGGGTGGGGGAGACTAGACCTCATGACCAAACTCCTACAATAGGAAAGATTTAGCCAACCAAGCTAGGGCCCCAACCCCTACTTCAAAACATTTCAAATGGTGAAAAATTAAAAATTTATTCACCAAGCAAAGTATTGCACATGCAATTAAACTTTACCATTGATATTCTACCTTTTAATTTTTTAAAAGCTCTACTTTGAAAACCATCGAGCATTTACCTTTTTATAATTATTGCCTTCAACTTACCTTGTCAAGCCCACCACACTCTCTAGCATCAATCATCCTCAGTGCATCACTCGTTGAAGGGGAGAATGGGAGATTAGTCCCGAGATGGGCGATGAACACCATCACTAACCCATAGTGCATTGTTGGTTCAACATGGAAATGAAAAAGAAGACAAGCAAGGGGCGATGAAGGAGAAACCCTAATCTCTCCTCACTCATTCATTGATGAACTCCTTCATGGCGGAAGAGGGAGATGAAACTTGAAAGTTTTGAAGCCCTTCAACAAATTCATTTTATGTATCAGATGTTCCATGATCTGCATTGCTTTTGAAATTTCTCCCGCTTTTTAAATGAGTTCTCCTTCTTTCTCTCAAGCGCCAAGATAGCTATAAGTGTGGCCAAGGGTTCAAACAAATTTTTCTTTCCTATTTTCTTTGATGGGTATTCATATCCTTCACCATGGCATTTCCCTAATCTCATTGCAACCTTGTGCTCTATTATACAAGCCATTTGTAGGATTTTGATGGATCTTTATCCCTCTTAAGCAGTGATCACAATAGCCACGTAAACTTCCAATTACATTTGCTTAGAAAATTCTAAAGTCTTTTCAACAACTCCTTTGTATATATATACCCTACATTTGTGGCATTAATTGAGACTACATTTCAAAGGGAATTATGTCATGCAAGTGTGCCTGAGATTTCTCCTTAGAAGCATATCTCCATTTAGGCCCTCCATCGGCCTTTTCCTTGAATTATGTGCATCCCCAATTTACTCCAACATAGCTGAATCTCACTTTAAACCTTAGCCACAACCACAAAATGCATATTTGCATTCACATAATCGACAAAATTGCACAAAACAACAGACTAATTTCAATTTCAAGTGGAGGATTGATCATAAGAGTCATTTACATTGCACTCATTCCTTTGTGCAGCTTGAAATTGTTTTATTTCTTCAAGCTAGTTATATGCTGCTAGTTTCATGCCATATTCACATGAAATCTATAAAAGTGATTTGATTTGCTTTTTCAATATCATGTAGCCATTCAAACAATTTGGAAAGATTAAATAGTGTTGTGACTTGACCCCATGGTTCATCAAGTCACTTCCCATTGATTCAAAGGCTTGTACTGTGATTGGATCAAGAATTTGGTGTTTCTTGTATTCCTGTTCAAATTTCCTTATACGCAAGTGTTATATTGATTTCTCCCACTGGGCATGATGGTTTCCTTCAATATTCTCATTTTTCATAGTAACATTCCTAGTTTTATGCACTACATCCCTCATAAACAGGTTTAAACCATTTTAAATGTATCCTCTATTTATATGAACCATATTAGCCCACTAAAGGATTTCCCCTTTCCAGTATATGTAGTTGCTCAAACAACATAATAAGATTAAATTATGACTTTGTCTAATGGGAAGTTCAAGTGAAGCACCACCCTCATCATCAAGCTATGAGAGAAAAATTTATTCTCTTTTTCCTCATTATGATAAATGAAGTAATCCCTCCACCTATTGAGTTATTCAAAACAACTCATCTGATGTGGTTGCAAAACTGCAACAATTATAGGTTCATGACTATTCAAAGCACGCGGGGTCCCAAGTGGACTCGACTAAAAGAAGATTTGTTTTCAAACAAAATTTCTACTCATTTGATTGGAAAAAATCTTCAAAATGCTTCTGAAGTGAAAATTCGAATTGGGTTATCATTAAAACTTACTTTTAGGCATTTTGCAAAATGGTCCAAATTGGTCAGGTTAGCTCTAGAATTGCCTTGGGAAATCAGTCAAATGACATCCCAAAACTGTGAAAACTTACAGGCATGTAGAAATTTGTCCCAAGAACGGAGTGCAAGAGACATCTTGACAAAAAAAGTCACGAGGTGAAATTTATTCAGTGTCAAAATTGCTCAGTTGAACTTTTCTACAAATTTTCCTGTTTAGAACCGATTAAAACTCACTGAATCACCAATTTGAAAAAATATCCAATCAACTTCTGAGAGGTTTCCACTGGAAAATTAAACTCATTTGGGTGTGTGGAACATGTGTGCAGGAGGGATTTTCTTGAATCATCCTTCATCAAAAGATGTTTAAGGTCGAAGTTGACCACCTAGAAACACTGTCAGCAATGCAGACACAAAATTGAATAAATTGCATTTGCTTTTGACCTGGTGAAAATAGAAAATCAAATCCTTAAGATCTAAAAATGGACAAGAGAGTACATGAATGTTTTCATAATGGAGAGAAACTACCCTTTTTTCTCGAAAATCACCCATTTGTGAAATGCAAGCTCGAATAGGAGGCTACTTTGCAAAACTGAAAGTTTGCAAACAACAAAATAGTGCCAAAAAACTCCAGCTTTGCTTTTCAAAACCCTGACAAAACTTATTGTGGGAAACTAAAATTTGACAAGAAAAATCACATATTCAAATGAGTGTGTCCATGAAAGGGTTTTACATGAAAATCAATAGGCTCCAAATTATGACCTTCCAAAGTAGGTCACTTAGGAAGATTTTTTCAAGTGCACTTTTGAGGATGTAGAGGTAAAATTTTCAATATGGGCACCTCAAATTTGCAAAATTTGAGAGTACCACCAATCCCACTAGGGAAATTTTAATGGGTGTTATGAATTAAAGTGTATTTAATGATGTTTAATGGGATTATTCTCTGAAACGCACTTAAGTAGGGTCGAAAAGTGTATAAAGGGGTCATTTAAACATAAGAAAGGGTCAAATTATTGATGACAAGCCTAGAAAAGCATGAAATTTTATTAAAAATCTTTACAACACTTTTAAATAAGGCTTGGTAGGTGATAAAAAGAATTTATTTAGGTGAATTATAATAAAAGGTCCTAGAAAAGTGTGAAAGTAGGTTACAACACTCCACAACACTTGTACAAGACATCTTAGAATTCTTATTGATTCTCAAGGATCCAAGACATAATGTGAATGTGTTGACCACATTAAAACATTAAATCAAGGGAAAATGAAGCCAAAATCACTAGGAGGACCCAAACAGGAATAAAATGTAGAAGGGTTACTTTTTTTGTGTCCACCTTTAGCTCCCACTTTAGTGAGAGGATGAATCTGCTTCAAAAACACACTAAAGTAGACCCACACACAATCAAGAGGAGTTTCAATGAACTAATGCTACCCAGATGAGACAGCAATGATCAAGAGGGATGATCAAGCCCCCAAGATGAAGATCCCATGGCAAACTAAACATGAGCACAAAGAAACACACATGACAATGATGAAAAAGAATGAAAGGGAGAGAAGAGAGAGAGAGAGAGAGAGAGAGAGAGAATTAGATCAAGATTTGATCATTTGTCCATATTGGTGTGGATCAGATCTAGGCTATATTTTTGGGAAAAGAAATGTATACTCACTATGAGGTGATAGAACTCATGGTTTTCTGCCAGGTGAGAAGGCCAAAAAGGTGAGAAACATACACTCATGGCTGGTATGCACTCACACACACATAGGTGGCTATGGGGAAATTCATGCCTCAGAATGGGCTTCCCACTCAACCATACCAAAGCTATACCTCTTGGTAACTTTAATAAGGCGCCACAAAATAAAATGACTTTTTGAGCTTCACGAGACAAGCAAAACTTTGTATGCTTGGATCTCATGAACAAACATGATGGCACCATAGGCATGCAAGTTGTGTTATGTAAGGTGGCCATATGAAAAATTCAAAATGAAACATGCAAAAAGATGTTCAAAGGAGTCTTTCTTATTTCATGTGAGGTATTTAACTTAGGGAACATTGTGTCTAATGTCTCCAAGAGAGAACCAACCAAAGAATAGAAAATTCTCAACTTAGGGGATGCAGTTTGTTGCATCAAGCCACTAAGAGGAATGCAATATGCTAAGATAGATCATGCTCATGAAGGAAACTACACCCAATGTCATTCACAAAGTGACAAACACATCATATGAAGTAGCTAGGCTGCACTAAGAACCAAGAAAAAGGAAAAATAAAAAATTAATAATGCCAATGTATGCCCCCACTTTAAAATGATTGATACACATCGTTCTATGAGAAATTACTTTAAAGTATAAAATGAAAAACGTAAAAAGAAAGAAGACATGAGAGCCAACTTGGAAATCCCTATGTCAAGTCATATGTTTCCAAGTAAGGCTACGTCATGTGAAGGAAAGGAGAAAGAAAAGGAAGGGGTTTCCCCAAAACACCAAACACAAGGGATCTATGGATTTTCTATTAGTATGTTCTTTCCTGCAATGTTGTTTAAGGAGCTTGAAACTATCATCATCCCCAAAATACATAGAATTGGAAGAATGACACAAAGAGAGTGAAAGAAAAGAAAAGAAAAATCTATTTGGGTCAACATGGAAGAGACATAGTGTGTCTTAACACTTAGCGTCATCCCTAAAAGGAAAAAAAAAGAAAATGAAAATGAAAACGGAAAAGGAAAAAGAAAAATATTTTGGGTCAACATGAGAGAGACATGAAATGTCTCAATTCCTTGCATCATCCCCAAAAGGAAAACACAAGAAAATAAAAAAGAAAAAGAAAAATGTGAAAGATTGCACAACATAGAGAAGAATGAAGGTACAAATAGAGGAATGTCACAAAGAGAGAGAACATCAATCATAACATCATGAGGGATCATGTTACACACATGCAAACACAACGGAAAAATAAAAATAAAGTGCAAAAGACTTTTAAAGAAAATGTGAGTCAACCATTGAGCAAGTCATCTGCCTCCCAGTCATGTTCATGATATGCTGAAGGCGAGCAACTAGCCAAAGGGACAAGAGCAAGTGTTGAACTAGGGGAAGCACCAAGTTCTACACTCTTTGTAGGAGATTTTTCATTTAAGCTCATGGAAGAGGAAAATAATGTATTCAAATCATTATGCACCTCTTCGTCAATTTTAGCAATCTCATCATCATCATCCAAATTAATCACAATAAGAGGATGAATGATAATTTCTAATGAAGGGTGTACCAATTGTTTTGATTGTTGTATTAGATCATTTTATTGTGGTTGGGGAGGAGGGTCATCATGTATTTATTTTTTCAAGTGTGGATTTTGATTTTCTTTATTTTCTTCTTCTTGTAACTTACGAGCAAGGGCCCGACATTTATGACTACACTCCCTATCTCCTCTATTTCTTTTGGTTTTGTTATTCAGTTGTGTTTGTGAAGGAGTGGGTTGATCAACCATAGGTTGCTTCTCTTCCCAAAGGGGAGGAACAAAAGGAACCATGGAAGGTTGGTCATCCATTTTCTCTTTTTCTTTGTAAACTTGTTTTATACGAGGAGGTATGACGAAGTTGTTATCATTGTCTCATGGTCTCTTGGATGATGTTAGGGAATTTTTTGGCATTGGATGATCTTGGTTTTTTGGTTCTTGTTTGTGTTGAAGTATTGTTTCATCTAGGATAGGAGTGTCAGAAGTGGATAGGGAGATGTTGCAGAGAGACAAGTCTGCTATTTTCTTTGCTTTAAATTTTTGGTAAGCATTGAAAAAGAAATATTTTTGAGGCATTATAGGTTCCATGGGCTCAGGCCAAAAGGATTCTAAGGAAAAGTTTCCTTTGGAAGAAAAAGGGTTAAAGCCATTATGGTGAATAGTGAATATTTCATTGTCAAAGGGAAACTTTAAACATTTGTGTATGATCAAAGGGACAACTTTCATTGAGCTTAGCCATGGATGGCCTAGCTGTAAATGAAATTTTTTTGACTGCGGGATGATGGAGAATGTGACATCCAATGTTTTTAGTCCTATTTGTAATGGAAGCATGATCAATCCTATCATGGGGCAAGAAAAACCATTGTATTTTTTGATCCATTCTTTCATTTTATCATAATCATCTTGATAAAGATCATGTAATACAAAAAATTCCTCAGTGATCATGTTCTCTCCACAGGTAGGATCTATGAGTATCCCATTAGTGGGCTTGTCATAAATATAGATGGCTATGTAAAGAGGACCATTGGGGATATTTGTAAGTATTTCCTTAGCGGAGATAGTAATATCAATAGATTTCTTAGGTTGTCCCTTACAAGGGATAATGTCTATTACACCTACCATTTCATCCATAGGATTAATAGTTGGTAATATGTGGAATGGGATTAGGATGTTTTGTATGAACATTCATCACATCATTCTTTGGAGTTTCATTAGCTTTGAAAAATGAAACATTATGTTTGAGCATTGGATCAGTGAATATTTGTAAGTTTTGATTTGGAGGGGCAACAAACTTATTTCCTTGATCATTAACACCTATAATGGATAGACAGTCAGAATCAATGAGGTCTTGCACAAGGTGTTTAAGACATGATTTTTTGTGTCATGTCCATTTTGTCTGTGATAATGGCAATAACCATTGGATTTAAAGTTTAGAGGTAAAGGATTAGTAGGATTGGGTGCTGATAGATAAGGTAATCATTTGTTGTTGTAAAAGTTGGGACATTGTGTTATGAAGGGTATATGGTAAAGGTGTGAATTATCTTTCCAGATCTCCAAAACTATAGGGCACCATGGTTTTAACAGCTACTACTTGGTTGTTGAGGAAGATTAAACTATAATAACCCTTTGTTTTGTTTTCTAAATGGTTGGGAATTTTTGTGGTTGGCATGTTCAAACTACTTAGTTTGGCTAGAAGTGGACTTTGCATTGCAAATACTAACCAAATTTTGATAATCACAAAGGATAGTGTAGAAGTGCATAAAGGAGGGGAATTGTTATGAAATAACTTGCACAATAGAAGAATATGATATGAAATATGTTGCAAATACTTGATAATAACTAAGAATAACAAGCCACTTTGAGGGGGAAAACCTCCAAATATCTCTAATGAGAACACACTTCACACTTGATGATGAAATAAGACTCACAACCTCCTATATATACCTATTTATGCCAAGGATATCACCTAGGCCGACTTAGACACACCTATATAAGACTTAGGCCGACCTAAAAACTAAATAACAATATACTAATGATAATATGACTTAATAGAGAGTTAAGATAGCCACAAGCTAACTATTCATAACCCGATGTATGATAATATTCAGGGCGTAGCATGCCCCCCTTCTTCAAAGAAGCATTGTCCTCAATGCTAATCAAGTTTGGAAACTTTTGAATGAACTCCTTGTCTTCCCACATGGCATCTTCAACTGGTAACTTCTTCCATTGGATGAGATACTCAGTGATAGTTCTATTCCTTGGCTTCTTTGTGCATGTTTGACGAATGCACTCTGGTTCCAAAATGATTCTTCCTTCTTCATCCAACTCGGGAAGTGTTGTTTGAGCGTTAATATTATGCCCAACTACCTTCTTCAAATAGGAAACATGAAAAAATGGATGTATCTTTGTTTTTGGTGGCAACTCAAGCTTGTAGGCAACACTACTGATCTTCTGCATGATTTGGTATGGACCATAATACTTTGGAGACAACTTATTATTCTTTCTTTGCTGCTTTAGTGAGATTTGCTTATAAGGCTGCAATCGCAAGAAGACCCAATCCCAAACTTCAAAACTTCTTTCACTATGATGTTGGTCTGCCTGTTGTTTCATTCAATTTTGTGCCATGGCTAAATTCTCCTTGAGTCTTGAAAGTACTTGTTGTTGATGAAGCAAGTGGTCTTCTACTTGAACTCTTGGGGACACCTTAATTGATGATGTGATGGAAGGAGGATGATATCCATAAAGTGCCAAAATGGAGACATTTTTTATGAGCTATGAAAAGAAGTGTTATACCACCATTCCGCAAGTGGTAGCCAATCTACCCACTGAACGTTTCTCTAAATTGAAACAATGTAGTTATCCTTCCAAACACTTATTAACAACGTTTGCCCATCGATTGAGGGTGGTATGAAGAGCTAAGAGCCAATTGAGTACCCAAACATGAGAATAAATCTTTCCAAAAGTGACTAGTGAAGATAGGATCACGATCACTAACAATAACTTTAGGTGTACCACGTAGCTTTTGGATATTCTCCAAAAAAGCTTTAGCCACTGCACTTGTTGTAAAAGGATGTGCTAATGCAATGAAATGTGCATATTTAGTGAGTTGATCAACTACCACCATGATGACATTATGACCTTTAGATTTGGGAAGCCCTGTGATGAAGTCCATAGATACCTCTTCCCAACGCTAGCTAGGAATAGATAAGGGTTGCAAGAGACTTGGTGTCTTAATTGTCTCCCCTTTATGCCTTTGACACACCAAACATTCAGCCACAAATTTTTGATCACCCTTAAGCCCCTCCCAAAAGAAATCCTACTTGACTCGATGATATGTCTTCAAAAATCCTGAATGACCACCCACTGGAGACTCATGCAAATTTGTGAGAATCTTGATTTTAAGGTTGGAATTCTCGCAGAGATACAAATGCTCTTTATACCAAAGAGTATCTCCCTTCCAACAAAACTTATCTGAACTACTAGGATCACTTTTTAATTGCTCAATGAGATTACTTGTTGCAACATCATTTTTCCACTCTGCTTTGGCTTCCTCCACCCAATTTGCTTGTAATATTGAAAGGGCACACAATAAGGCTTCATCTTTCTCATCCTTCCTTGATAGCATATTTGCGACAATATTTTCTTTCCCTTTCTTATAAACAATCTCAAAGTCATATCCTAACATCTTAGTGACCCATTTTTGTTGCTCTTCAGAAGATAGTCATTGTTCCAAAAAATATTTTAGGCTATCATGATCTATCTTAACCTTGGAATTTCTACCCAATAGATAAGGCCGCCATTGTTTCACTGCATGGAGTATTGCTATCATTTCCTTCTCATAAATAGGTTTTAGTTGATTCTTACCTTTTAATTGATGACTCTGAAAAGCAATTGGTCAACCTTCTTGCATGAGCACTACTCCTATCCCATTTCCAGAAGCATCACATTCCACAATTAATTCCTTGGTGAAGTCAGGAGTGGCAAGTACTGGAGTTGTATACATAGCCTCCTTCAATCTCTCAAATGCTATATTGGTAGACTCGTTCCAATGAAAAGAATCCTTCTTCAATAGAGTGGTGAGAGATGCTGCTATACTACCATAATTCTTCACAAATCTTCTATAGTAGACTATCAATCCCAAGAATCCTCTCAGTTTCCTAATGGTTTTTGGAATAGGCCATTCCATGATAGCCTTAATTTTGTTAGGGTCCACCTTTACTCCTTCATGTGAAACTATGTGTCCCAAATACTCCACCTCTGTAAGACCAAAAGCACACTTGGATGGCTTAGCATAGAGTTTATGATCTTCAAGTATTTGTAATGCTTGTTCCACATGTTGAAAATGTTCTTCCCAAGTCTTGCTATAAATTAATATATCATCAAAGAATACTAACACAAACTTTCTCAAGAACTTCTTAAAAATGGAGTTCATCAAACTTTGGAATGTAGATGGTGCATTGGTAAGACCAAATGGCATCACCAAAAATTCATAATGACCCTCATGAGTCTGAAATGATGTCTTACAAATATCTTCCTCCTTAATCTAAATTTGGTGATATCCAGATCTAAGATCTAACTTGGTAAAAAACATAGCTCCATTTAATTCATCTAGAAAATCATCAATGACGGGAATTGGAAACTTATCTTTAATGGTGTACATGTTGAGCACTCTATAATCTGGACATATGTGCCAAGTATCATCCTTCTTACATACCATCACCACAGGTGAGGAGTAAGCACTTTGGCTATGCCTGATGATTCCTGCCTCTAGCATCTCTTCAACAATCTTTTCTATCTCACTCTTTTGTATGTGTGGATACCTGTAAGGCTTGATGTTCAATGGTTGGCTTCCTAGGACTAACTGTATGGCATGATCATGATCCCTCTTAGGAGGAAGTCCTTTAGGAATATCTCCAAGAACAATTGAGTGACGATCAATTATAGATTGCAAATCTGGATGAGTAGGAGTATTATATTGAGAGACTTCTAATGAACATAGTTGGGCCACAAATCCATCCACTCCTTTCTTAAGAAACTTTTGCATTTGATGAGAGCTTACCATTTATGGAGATTTTTCCTTCAACCCCCTTAGCTCTACTAGCCTTCCTTCCAATTGAAATCTCATGAATAGCTCTTGGAAGTTCATCTCAATTGTTCCTAATGTAGTAAGCCATTGTACTCCCAAAACAATATCTGCTGCACCCATGGATATCGCATACATTGGGGTATCAAGTTGATAATCTCCCATGGATAATTTAATGCTATGACACTTCCCTAAACAACTAATTGTACCACCATCTGCAATCAAAACTTGAAACTCTGGAGCTGGATATATGAAACAATTTAGATGAGTAGCTAACTTTTTGTTGATGAAATTATGAGTACTACCTGAGTCGATCAACACTGTTACCTTCTGCTTCTTTAGGAACCCCACCACCTTGAGAGTTTGTGGAGTGCTGAAACCTGAGAGTGAATGACAAGAAATGATTGGTTGAGAATCATGTGATTTGTCATTTGACTCCCTTTCATCTTATAGTATGGGTTCCTCCTCTTCTTCCTCATTGAGACCTTGAATATAAAACAATTTCTTTTCACTACATTTATGTCCTCGACTGTATTTTCTATCACAATTGAAACAAAATCCTTTTTCTCTTTTCTCCTCAATTTGTTGTGGAGTCAACTTAGTAGGTTTTTTTGAATATCCTTTCTCTCTTGTCACATTAGCCCCTTGCTTCTTAGGAATCAAATACTTTTCCTCTACCCTGCGTGCTAAGATAAAGATTCATTTATGGAACTAGGGCTAAACATGCATACCTCATGTTGAATGTGATCCTTGAGACCACCCAAGAATAATTCATTCAAGTTTTCCTCCATAATTGTATCCACCCTTAAGGATAGATTTTGGAATTGTTGAATATAATCCTTAACTGATCCTATTTGTTGAAGTTTAGCTAGCTGGCTAAAGAAGTTGTTTATGATGCTATTGCTATATTGTGCTTGGAGTTCCTCTGTAAAAATTGACCATGAGATGGTGAGCCCATTTTTACTTCGATGAGTGCAAAGCCAATGATACCAAATGAATTGATCTGGTTCTAGATATAAGGAATCCATCATGACCTTTTGTCCATTTGGTATTTGGTGTACTTCAAAAAAATTATCCATTTGGTTTATCCATGTTAGAGGATCCTTACCATCAAACTTGCGCATATCCACCTTTGGAAATAAATTCCTAGATCCCATAGGAGTACTAAATCTTGTGTTAGTAGTAGCTGACCTAGAATTTTCACCTTGGTCGCTTGAGAACTCCTTTCTTGATTCAGCCTTGTAGGTGCTTAACATGTTTCGTATGTCTGATATATCTCCTCTTAGGTCACACATATCCATCTTAATTGAGGAAATTTCTTCCTTGACCTTATTTATTTCCTCATTATGAGTAATATCCTCAATTGTTTCACCATCCTTATTAGGAGACTTCCCCAGAGTGACATTCTTCTTACCCCTTGTTCCAAGCCACGACATGATGGAAACCACTAATGTTGAAATAAATCACACAAATTAAACTTAAATTCTCTCAAATTTTTACTGTAATCTCCTTTATTATGTCTTCAAAAACCTAATAAAAATTAGACTCCAATTCAACAAGATGTACGAGATATGTAGATTCCAAAAAAATAGTGTAGAAACCCTAATTCTGCAATAATTCACTTAATTCTACTCCAATTCTTCTGAAATATGGACTGCAGCTTCTTTAATATGTTCTTCAAAAAACCTTTAAAAATCAGAAAAAAATTCACCAAAATCTGAAAGATATGCTCTTCCAAAAATTGCCTCTAAATTGAGAAAAACCTTGCCTCTATGGTGCCAAGATCATGCTTTGATACCACTTGTTATGAAATAACTTGCACAATAAAAGAATATGATATGAAATATGCTCCAAATACTTGATAATAACTGAGAATAACAAGCCACTTTGAGGGGGAATTCCTCCAAATATCTCTAATGAGAACACACTTCACACTTGATGATGAAATAAGACTCACAACCTCCTATATATACCTATTTATGCCAAGGATATCACCTAGGCCGACTTAGACACACCTATATAAGACTTATGCCGACCTAAAAAACTAAATAACAATATAATAATGATAATATGACTTAATAGAGAGTTAATATAGCCACAAGCTGACTATTCATAACCCAATGTACAATAATATTAAGGGCGTAGCAGAAATTTTTATCATAGTGAGTTTGTCCTGAAGTTTAGTTTGCAAGTTTTCTATAAACATCTTTTGAAGATGTGGATCAAGAATCTTGACATCAATTTGAGAATAAAGCAATTGATAGCGTGAGATAAAATCAGTTATCTTTTCTTCCTGGTGTTGCTTACATCTCATCAAATCAGCCAAGGTCTTCTTTGGAGTCATATGCACTTGGAAATTATTTATAAATGAATCAACTAGTTCATTGAATGAACTAATTGAATTTTTCAGTAAGCATGAGAACCATTCCAAGGCATTGTCTTTTAAGGTTCTAGGAAACAGTTTTTCTAATAGTTTATCATCAAGGACAAAGTCACTACATAAGGCAGTGTAAGCATTAACATGGTTAGAAGGATCATCTCCCTTCCCTCCATATTTCTCAAATCTAGGCATCTCTATTCCTTGTGGCATATTTGTTCACAATATTTCCAAAGATAGTGGGATGCTTTGAACATAATAGGTGGGTGGTCCATTCTGATTTTGGTCTATGGTGGATTTTGTTTTTGCATAGATGAAACTATTTGAAAAAGTTGTGTTATGAGAGGGTCATCGTAAGTGGTATGAGATGGAAGGGAAAGTGGTGATGGAGTGAATGTAGTAGTAGGGAAAGTAAAGGGAATGCTTATAGATGGTATGGTGGAAGAGGATAGAACCTGCAATGCCACATAGGAATTAGGAATGCTAACATGAATAGTTGAGGAAGGAATCACATTAGTAACTTGTTGCAATATTGTTGTGACATAAGGAGTGGTATAAGTAGGAATCAAGGCCAATGTTGAGGGAGGAGGAGTGTGAGGTCCTCCTTGGCTAACCACAATGTTTACTAGTTGAGATGTACTAGAGGTGGAAGGAACATGTTTTTGGTATATCTCAACTATTTGCTTCATAACATCCAGGCCTTCTTCACTTTCAAGCATGTGATAGATGTTTTCTATGGTAGGAATTGCATTGGTTGAAATGTTTTCAAGACACACTTGATGTTGAAGATGTTTTAAGTCCTCATGGATGTAAATGATTTTGTCTTGAAAGATTTGCTCATTCTCTTTGTCAACTTGCATGTTATTAGAAGGAAAAGAGTTGCTAAATGTAGTATCCATGCCTAGTGTACTAGTTGCAATACTAGGAGTGGAAGCTTTAGATAACCCAAGATCCACAATGAGTGTGTTATTATGGGATAACATGAATCTTGAACTTCTTCTCACTAAGGTATTAGCAATAGGACTCCAAACACTCATGCAAAGGTTTCTAAATGTGGGTGAATGTAAATGCAATGTAGTCTAAGAGCAATAAAATGTTGATAAATAAAATTATGGAAAGCAACACAAAAATGCAGAAACAACAAGCAGAAATGCAAAAATTGTAGATTAAATTCCAAAAAATGTAGTGATAAATATGCAACTGGACTAAGTTTCCCAAGGTGGAGAATTAGTCCAAGCTGTTATTTTTCAAGATTTTTCAGAATTTTTAAATGGAATATTATGCTTTTTAGGTTTTTAGATGTAGGTATAATATGGAAATGCAAATTTTTGTTGATTTTTTAATGAAATGCAATGCAAAATTGTAAGCCATATGACCCTTTCACTAATGTAATTTTAAAAACCCTGGGATGCAATTTGAACAATGCAACACCTAATACAATGTTGATGCAAGCTATTCTTAGGATGTAAATGCACTTAAAATCAAAAGTAAAATGTTCTAAAGTTGATTTCACCAAAATGAGGGCAAAGATTTTGGCACCCAAGATTCTCTAACACTTCTAGGGTTTTTCACCTAAAAGGAGAGAGGTAGGCCAAAATGGGAAAATTACCCACTCGAAACTAATGCAAATATGAATGAAATATGCCTAAATGTAATGTCCTAAATGCAATAAACTGATAAAAGTAATTGAGTATTAATGAAAAACTAATGAAATACAAAATGTTTGAAAACATAATTTTGATTGCAAAATGACCTAAGAATGCAAAAAAACAATAATATAAATGAATGAAACTAGAGAGGTGCACTTGGAAACTATAATGTGATACAAAGAGGCTCTAGAATCCTACAAAATTTTTTGTTGAAGCCAATTAGGACACTTACACCAAGCTGGGCGACTTAGTCCTATTTCGAGTAGATTCTACTAGAATAGGTTTTAGCTAAAAGGGTATAAAAAAATGTAGAAAACATTGACAGTGGGACTAATTCACCACTGATGGTGACTTAGTCCACCTTTAACGTTTAGGAATCAATATCTCTTTGTCTGCCCTCTAGTTCTTGATAGGTGCCTGGATCTAAATCTACAGAAATTGGTTTGTAGGTGATCTCCAAGCTTCTCTTAGGGTTTTAGTGACTTGAATGACTTTGATGAAATGATGAAACCTTTTAACACCTTTCTCTTTGACAAATCTACATACAAGACCAAACCCTTGATGTAGAAATCTAAAGATATGCAAGTAGATGCTCTAATGAAGACTTGAAAATGCCTGAAATGTTTGAGAATGATTAATGAGTATATGTATAATAATGTAAGAATGAATGTATGGGGGTGAAAATGAGAGGAAAACCCTTTATTTATACTTGATTTTACAAAATTTCTCAAAAATAACACATCACAGGCCAATCTCAAGGTTAAGAGAATAATATCTTGCCAAAAATTTAAAATAATTTTGATTTTTGTACCCAGTGGGACTAAGTCGTCCCAGGTTGTGACTTTGTCCCACAAGGGAAATTTTAATGGGTGTTGAGAATTAAAGTGCATTTAATGATTTTTAATGGGATTATTCTCTAAAACACACTTAAGTAGGACCAGAAAGTATATTAAGGGGTCATTTAAACATAAGAAAGGGTCAAATTATTGATGAAAAGCCTAGAAAAGCATGAAAGTTTGTTACAACTCTTTACAACACTTTGAAATAAGGCTTGGTAGTGGTAAAAATAATTTATTTATGTGAATTATAATGAAAAGTTCCTAGAAATGTGTGAAAGTGGGTTACAACACTTCACAACACTTTTACAAGACATCATAGAATTCTTATTGATTCTCAAGGACCCAAGACCTAATGTGAATGTGTTGGCCACATTACAACATTAAATCAAGGAAAAATCAAGCCAAAATCACTAGGAGGGCCCAAACATGAAGAAAAATGAGAAGGGTTACTTTTTTCGTGTCCATAGCTTAATCAAGTGGAGTGAATCAAAATTTTGAAGAACCTATCCCTTAAGCAGAAAGGGAAATACATAAATCAAAAAAAGAAAAAAGAGGGTCCCCACTCTAGATGGGGTGTGTGTGTGAAAATTGCACAACAAATGGCGAATTTGCTAAGGAAATGCTCAAAAGCATTTTGATGAAAAACTGGAACCAAGAACCAAAAAAATCTAGTTTCGATCCTCACATCAGGTCAACTAGTAAAATAAAGGATCAAAACCAATGAACAAGCTAGCCCTTCCTATGCTAGAAATCCAAGTGTGCAAATGTATTAATTTCCCTCCCTCGGCCACTGTGGAAACTAAGTTCAATCAAGTTAAGAAACATGTATGATTCTAACTCCAAAATCAACTTGGATAGAGCCTCATTTCCAGTCAAACGTCCATAGCCCCAACAAGGTTATCATTGTGATTCTCCTGAACATAGCTCTACTCCTAGCTAGGAATCCATAGCCCTCGTAGAGATATTCAGATCCTCTTGAAAAGTTGAATTTTATTTTTATTTTTTAAATATTTTCTTTTCTTTTCTTTCCTTTTTGATTTTTCTTTTCACTTCTTTTCATTTCAACCTATAAGTAATGAAGCTCACACTCAAGGCTGAGAATCACAGTGGCGCTAAAGCATAAATCTAAGATTTTTCACTTAACAAGACCTCAAAAGGAACCCAACAACAACCTCAAGATTCTTAAGATGTGTGTATGGAATATAAGATTTGAGCACATTTAGGAACTAACTCAATTCAATGACTTATCCTCTTTATATGTTTAGTGCATACAACACTAAATAGAGGATTTATACCATCTTTTCTAGAAAAATAATTAATTTTTTTCAAAGAAATACATAAAGCAATCCCATATAATAAAATTCTTGTTGTGTAGATAACAAACCCCAACCCAAAAAGCAAGGAACACTAAAAAACCAAAATTAAGAAAAGAAAACCAACCAAAGCAAGCCTATCCTAAGAAAAGTAGACACCTAAGCTAACTATTTACAAGGTTAAGCTGAAACAACTAAAGCATGGAAGTAATGTCTTAGATATTTCCCATTGACTAGCAATGGGACATCCTCTCTAGTGAGAGTCTTTAACCACAAAGTGTTATCTCTCAAGATTTTAAAGATTTCAAAGGGGTGAAGCCATAGCCTGTCGAACTTTCCATGCTTTCCTTTCTTTTCATGTTCCTTATCCTAGTATAGAACCTAATAAAAAATTCTAAAGACTTTAACCTTGGCTTTTTTATCAAACCATCTCTTGACTATACTCTAATATTTAGAAAAATTTTCCAATGCTTCATCTCTTTTCTCTTCTAACTACAAAAGTTCAGCTAGATAGGCTTCTAAACATTCCCCCTCCTCATAATACTCATTAATGAATTACAGGGTAGGAATTCTCAATTGGATCAAAAACATAGGATCAAAACCATAAACCAGGTGATATGGGGATGTCCCTAATGAGGCGTTTTGAAGTGTTTGATCTACCCAAAGAGAAAATCTTAACTGGGTATGCCAATCCTTTGGATATTTTTTAATTAGTTTACGGATAATAGTCACAAGGTTCTTATTGGTAGATTCAGCTAGGCCATTTCCCTAAGGATAATAATTCAAGGAAAATTTAATGATAACTCCATGGTCAAATGGCCACAACAAAAAAATTAATAAAGAAAAATTTGAACCATTATCATAAACTAATTCAAATGGACTTCCAAAATGATTAATGACATCTGCTTTGAGAAAGTTGATGTCTACCTCAACAACACATTGTCTATAAGTAATGACCTTAGTCCATCTAGTAAAATAATTAGTAGCAGTAAGGATATACATATGCTTGATTGAAGATGGTGGGTTAATTGAATGAATAAAGTCCAATCCCCACTGCGTGAATGATCTTACCTCAATCACTGGGTGTAATGGAGTAATAGATTACTTCTCCTTGGTGGCCAAAGATTGGAAAACATGGCAAGTCCTTACATGATTTTGTGCATCCTTGAAGAGTGTGGACCAATAATATCCTGCTCATAAGATCTGACTTGCGATGGCAAGACCTTAACCATGACTTGTACCATACTTGTCATGAGGATCTTCCATAACTAGAGCTACTTCTTCCTTGCCTATACAATGAAGATAAATACCCTCATGATTTCTCTTGTACAAGATTGCTCCTTTCAACATGTAGCTAGCACTTTTCAACCTCAACACTCTATGTTGCAATGTATTCAAATGAGCAGGGCACTTATGATTGTGCAAGTAATAAATTGCATTGTCATACAACTCATCATGTGAGACATCTTGAAGATGATATTGTTGGGAAATAATTTTGGGACCAGTTTCAGCCATTTTCCTTATTAATGCTTGACCCCTTACTAATTTCATAGGTTGTATTTCAATATCATATTCTTGCAACATAGTGACCCACTTTGCTCTATGCTCCCCCAACTCACTTTGAATCAACATGATTTTTACTGTTGGATCAGGCACAATTGCAAACACTTTGTTTCTTAAGATATAGTGCCTAAATAGCTTTACCCCTCTGATTAATGCATATGACTCTTTTTCCACATTAGGGTATCTCAATTCTACATCGTTCAGTGGAGCACTCATGAATGCAATTGGATTCTCATCTCCCTTGTCTAACTTGTGTGTTAGCATACTAGCACAAGAGTCTAGTGATGCAAATGAGTATATTTAAAATGGTTTAGCATAGTTTGGATTCACCAGCACTGAAGTATATACTATAGCTCTCTTCATTTCTTCAAAAGCTTATTTTTCTTATGCATTCCATTCCACCTTTTCATCCTGCTTCAACATGGAATTGAATGGCTTGACTATCTCTGTAGAACTAGTGATAAAATTACAGACAAAGTTGATTTTTCCAAAGAATTATTTCTTCTCCTTCTTACTTGTGGGAGGTTGAATTTTGAATATAGCTTGTATACACTTAGGGTCTATTGAAATGCCATTTATTAAATGACATGTCCTAATAACTTTCCCTCAGTCACCCCAAAGATACACTTATTTTTATTTAGAGAGATACCAAACTCCCAACATCTTTGAAATAACTTGCATAAATATGAGATATGGTTTCCTCTCTTTTTGGAAAAGATAATAAAGTCATCCATTTAGTTAATAATATGCTTACCAACTATGTCTTTAAAAGCAATTTCCATGGCTCATTGGAAAATTTCTCCTACATTAATTATCCCAAATGACATCTTCCTATACATAAAGGTTCCCCATTTAGTCATGAGGGTTGTCTTGTGCCTATCTTCGTATTGAAACATTACTTGATTGTAACCTAAATAACCATCTAAGAAGGACATAATCTGAGACCCATTCATGATTTGTAAAACCTCATCCAAGGATGGGACTGAATAGTTGTCTTTCTCTAAGGCACAGTTCAAATTCCTAAAGTCCACACATAACCTAATTTCACCATTTTTCTTTCATACTAGCACCAATTTTTCCACCTAAGTTCAGTGCCTAACAAGAAATATAATGCAAGTAGATAGTAGCTTTTGTACTTCTCTCTAAATGATAGGTTCCTAAAATGCATTGATTGATCTCTACCACTATTTAAAAGGCTTTACATTTGGTTTGAGAGGAATGGTATGAGTAATAATTTAAGTGTCATAAGTCTTGATATCTTCATAAATCAAAGCTATAACATCTTGATAAACACGTAGTGCATCAATTATACCATTATTTTCTTCAAGAGTGCATACCTTTCCAATGAACACATTCTTCACTTCATCTAGAGTGCCAATGTTATAAGTGTCACATTGAATATCTATTGAATCCTTCTTAGCTTATTGATCTTGATCTCTTATATTTTCCAAATGAAAGATCCTTTCCAATTACACCATTCCTCTAGGAATTGTATTTGTCTTAAGATTGATTACCCCTTCCATATCTATCTCTTTCTCTTGCGGTTCTATCTCATCAATAATCTAGGAAGCAAAGACATCATAACTAGTAATGAAATCCAAGATGTGTTTGTCATCTTCAAATACCTAGAATTTTTTCACATTATATGGTACAAAAGGGATTGGGGTAAGCTCAATCATAAATCTCTTCAATCCTGATAATGATAATGTCTCTAGAATACTTTCTACCTAAGCTAGAGCATCAATACTCTAATTCTTACTTTAGGGTATCAATTGAATATTAAATACATTGAATCCCTCTATCAAGTCCCATACACTATTTCTATAATTTGTCATCCTTTTGTCATGGGATGAGTATTGTCTCCTAACTTGTTTAACTAATAATTTTGAATCCTCAAAAGTTTCTAAAGATTTAACCTTCTTTCTTAGAACCATTAGCAATCCATGTACAAAATCCTCATACTCAGCAACATTATTGGTGCAATGAAATTGTAGTCTATGTGTAGCAAAGAAATTTTTACCTATTGGACTTATCAATTTGGAGCTTGCACTAGCTCCCTTGCTTCAATTTGGAAACATAAAATCATAGTGTCCAAAAATTAATAGACCACATACATTTTGGATTTTCTATACTCTTTCTCTTACTTGATGAAGATTCCTCTTACACAATTTTCTATTTACCCTTTTTCTCATTCTAGATTTCTTGAACATCAATCCTAACAGTAGGTACAAGATTAATACACCTTTTAATTTTCTCCATAGTTGTTTGAAAAAGGAAACATTCAAGTTTAAGATGTGATGCATTATGAACTCTAAACTAGTTAGGCAATAGCAACTCTTCAAAAATCATTTCTCTTCCAAGATTGATTTGGTCCTCAATATATTTTGGAATAAATTCCTAAAAGTTATCCAATAAATTGAGGTTACCATCACCTTATTCACCATATTCATTTGGTTGTATAATGAATTTTGTACTACTTAGGTCCTGAGTTAGATTCTTAGGTGTTTCATGCATCATCAAGACTTCCTCTGCTTCTATTTATACAATGACTACAACTAAGACATAATTTCCTAAACTTGCCTCATAAACTAGCACCTCATTTGATGTATTCTGGTATCCTATGATCAAATAATTTAGTTTAGGCTCTCATTAAATCTTGATCTAAATAGGGATCCCTTTCCATGAAAGCCACATATGTGATTTTTTAGTAGAAATATATCCATTAAGTGCCCTTGTGAAATCCCTTCCTAGGATGATCCCATATGCATCAGGTATATCAGCTACTTGAATATTGATTGTTTGTTGTACCCTCAGATCAAATGTAATTTGCATAGGGATCATGTTCAATTCATCTACCACACTCGCCTTTTTCTTGTCTAATTGAGGCACCTTTCATTGAGAAGTAGTGGGAGTAATACCCAATTCCCTACAAATTGAAAATGGCATAATGTTTGTGGAAGCTCCAAAATCTAATAAGCGATTTTGTAGTTTTTTACCAAATATGTGAATTGAAATCAAGAACAAAGGGGTCTTGGGATTTCCCTAGAAAAGATTGAGTGGAGTTTCAGCTTGAGATACTTGAGTTTTTTCCTTCTCCTTGTTCCTATCCTTTGACAAAGCTTAAACTTGATCTCTGGTTGGCTGACTAGCTTGGTCCCTTGTTGGTTGTGAATTCTGAACTTTTCTAGTCACTTCCTCAACCACTGGTCCACTAAAACCAACTCTCTATACAACGGTATCTTTTGATAGCTTAGAGGGTACATTTCCACCTAAAGAATCAAGGGAACCATTCCTAATTGTTGGAATGCTTATTAAATCAAAAGAAGAGAGGCTAACCTTTACCTTCTTAAGATCTTTAGCCACATATTCACCCATTTGTGCCACAATCATATCAATTTGATTTCTATTAGATTGCTCCACTTGCTTCTCCTTTCCAATACTAATATGTACTCATTTAGAAGAATCAGAGGGTCCTTCTTTGGAAAATAATTGCATAGGAACTTTTAGATAAGAAGGATTGTTTCTTGCATTCAAATTAGGGGGTGTATTGAAATTGTTTGGCAGAGGACATGTAGTAGAAGGACCTCTAGCTTGCCTATTTCTTAGACCATAAGGCCTTGTACATTGATGAAAATTTTGAAATTCCTCCACTCCAAATTATTCTTCATCTAACAGACCATATTACACTATATCTCCACTCTTAAACAATTGAGATATCTATTCTTCGTTGCATATTTGTTCCAACTTGGCATCACCCTTATCTCATCCTTCTTCTGGTCCATTTTCTTCACCCCTTGGGAAATAAGCATGATTTAACACTAATACTGGTGAATCATAGGGATCTAATGGCACAATTTCTTCTCCACTTGAATTATTGCCAATGACCTATTAGAATTCCATCTAGAATATAATAGTTGCAGTCTAGAATTCTAGACAGTCCAATTCAGAATGGTGAGTTGTTTTATGAAGCCTACAATATCCAAAAAATGCAGCCTCATCCAAAAGGACTAGAATTGATGACTTCTCTTGATTAATAGGTGGGTCTAATGGTGTTGGGAATCCTCCATTGTTAGGCATAATATTACATGTCCTATTTTTCCTTGGGGGCTACCTTTTGTCAAAATTTTGACCTAAACTTTGTCCTCTTTCAAACCTTTTTCTTGAACCTTGTACAAGCTCCCTATTGTCTTGATTGTAATTGGATTGAATACCTCTCTATGCAACTTGTAATTGATTATTTTTATTTCTCAAATAAGTAACTTTTGTGGATAGCTTCTTCAATTTCTCTTTCAATTCATCTAGCCTCTACTTCTCAGAATTACCTTGTGTTGTTACAAAACTAATATAATTTTGCAAATAGAAAGGGTGGGAGCCTGAGTTTTGTGGTTGGTTTAACACTTCAGAATTTTGCAAAATAGGTTGGGATATTGTCTTGTTATTGAGGGTATGTTGCATGGCTTGAATTTTGCAAATAGCAGGGAATTGGTTGGGCTTCATTTAATGGAGGACCTAGGTGTGGAACTAGAGGAAAATGAGGAAATGGACTCATTATAGGAGTTTTATTAGCCAAAGCTTGGTTTAATCCTTGAACTTGTCTAGGGTGAGTAACTGGTCCTAATGATGGCAAAGTTCTTGCCAGATGCTACCTTAAATCTATACTATCCTTGACCACCTCTACATATACATCTATTAGTGTAGTTGGAGGTTGATGCATCCTCTTAATAAATGTAGAAGTAAGACTATCTAGGGCCTCATAATAAACCTCCTTGGTTGATGCCTCATCCACAACATATGGTGGTTGTGATCGGGTGTAAGAATGATGAAACCTATGGGATCATTAACTTTCCTTTTGACTGACATAAACTGCATATATAATTCATTAGGACAGATAGGAATTTTAAATTTTTACAAGAAAGCAGCCTCCATTAGAGCCCAACTAGTAATAGAGCCAACATGTAAGTGATTTTACAAATAAAATTCTTCCTCACCTAATGAATATGAAAAGAGCCTACATTTTGAATCCTCATGGAGAAAACACCTATACTGAAGAGAGTTATGAAAGATCCTAATATATTCTTCAGCTGTTTAGTTGGGATCATTGACATGGAACTTAGAGAAAAAATTCTCAAAATTCTTAAGCATATCATGGTAATTGTTGAATGCCAGAGGTGAAGGATTATTTTCTAGATAATCCATTGGTGGAGGTGGAGGTGGTTGATTCATGGTTACCCAAAGTTGTTGAATGATAATGGGAGAAGGTTCAAAATTTGATGATGAAGAATTATAAGAAGATGAAGATGGAGAAGATGGTTGGATGGGTGTAGATGATGAAGCCTCCCCTCTCTTAGTCCTTCTTGACCTGGTTGGGGATTTTAACTCTTGCATGTATCCTTTATCTATTGTAGATCTAGTCTCTCTTCAGAATCTCTAAGGAGACAATGACGATAGAAAATGCTCTAGATTTGTTGAATCAACCTCCTTCTAGTGCCAATCTATTAAAGGTGTTTTTAGCATTGCAACAACTCAGAAAAAATATAAATCTACTATCTATCTTGAAAGGTGATTCCTATCAGAAAGCCTCAAGAAACAACCCCAAAGTCTCCAATGTCAAGTCTTGACAATGCAACAAAAAACTCAGTGAAAATGTGATTTGCTGCTAATCACAAGAGGCCTTATTAATGAATTGCTAGGAGCTTCAAATTCATCAAATATAGAAATTTAATGATGCTTTGTAAATCCTATTCTAACAATGATCTTTAAAAGAAATATCAAGAGATGAGGTTTTAGATATTTATCCTAATATAAAACCTAAGATCAATCATGAAAATAATAGAGCATTCAAGGTGGACAAATCTTCGAAAAACCAATCCTTGCTTAACCAAGATTAAATTTTCAATATAACAAGAAAAATGCAATATCCAAAGGTATTAAATATTTTTAGATTGTAAACATTCAAACATTCATCCAAAATCATTAAATGCATAAACATTGATAATTGAACTTGAGTACAACAAAGAGTGGGCCTAGACTAACTTTACATAACAATCTACAATTAGAAAATTGCTAAAGTATGGACCAAAGATTCCTCAACACCTTAAACACTTTATCACAAACATGAGTGAACTAGAACTAGATCTAAGATTAATCTTTAAATAACTTACTCAAACAACTTATAATATATTTGAAACACAAGAACCATGCATAGATGAAATAAGACAATGAAGAGCACCATGTCTTCAATTGTATTCACTTCACCAAAATTTACAACAATTCAAGTATCTCATGTCTAGTACCAACAACAACAACCTTACAAATGAGGAAGGGGCTTAAATATATAGAGAAGCACTTGACATGTGGACCTAGGAGATAAATTAAATTAGGTTTTACATTAGGTCAATCAGATAGGTCGGCCTTGGTAGTTTTAACAATCCTAATTTAATTTTTTAATAAAATATTACAAGGTCAGCCTCAAAGACATATTTTACAATTAAATAAAGGATCTTGGCACAAAAATCTAGACATGACCGACTTGTAACCTTACCAATATTAATGTGGTATGCACATTATTCAAGGAGACTAAGTTGGGTCACCCTCCTTTTCCTTTTCTTCACTTCTATAAAGTTATTTGACATATGAAAGCATCTCATGTAGGTCAGCATGATCTAGAGTTAGGATAAACTTTATTCTTAATTTTAAAGACTTTATTTCCTCTCCATATTTATCTAATGTCATTTCCCAATCTGTTTGTAGCCCTTAATATTTAATCAAATTGGAAATATAAATAGTTGCATCCTCATGTTGATCATTTGTTACAGGTTCATCCTCAATTGGAGAATAGACTTCATGCCACCATTTTTTGATCAATATTCAAATTCTTCTTTCCAAACTTCTTTCATCTTGTAGCATTCTCTAAGAATGCAATGTATCTATCTGATATTTCCTTAGCTCTTCTTTGAATCTCAGATGCTTTCTTTGATGCCATAATCATTAATTCCTTTCTAAAACTGAGTTCCTCCATCCACTCAATTGGATTATTTATACTTTCAGCTATGAGGACATTCTCCTTGGTCAACACTTCTTCTGGAATTTCAATTAGTTTCTTCAACTCAGTAATGGTTGTGTCATTTGTAGTCTGACATTTTGTAGTAAACTAGGTTATATTTTTGAGGAATTATGAGGCCTTCTCATGTGCATGTAATACCTTATCTATCATATCACCTCCCCTTTGGCATACACTTCCAATCCATTGTTGAGTAACCTATAGGGAGGATTTCATTCTCTCAATTTCACTTATTGCATCCTTGTATAACAAACCTCTAGAAAATGAAGCACTCTCACTGATTTGTGTTTGCAAAGGATTGATTAGATGTTGGATATATCTTTGTAACTCCCTCATCTATTGTCATATATTTTCCTTAGCTTGTGTTTCATTGTCCAATCTCTTCAAGATAGTCTCAACTGATTCTTGAAGGTCTTCCTTTTATTGCTCCTTTGGAGTGGGGCCCAGATTGATGGTTTCAACCTTGTAGTTAGATGTACTAACTTCATCCTTATACTTATCACTTGTAGGTGTGGAAACATGAATAAATATGTTATTGAATTCATCCCTTATCATTTTGGACACCACCCTTTCCTTCTTTCTTTATTTTTATTTCCCCAAGTTTGTCATGAATTTTCCCCAATTTGGAATTTCTTATTCAACAATGATAGGCTTGGGATTCAATATCTCCTTCAACTAGTCAGAAGAAGTGGATTATTCTATGTTTTCACTATCCTAAGGAACATTTTATTATTCTTGATCCTTAGACTAATTTTCCTCAAGGTTCTTAGGATCTTTACCAACATTATCTTGTTCCTAATATTCTTTGTCATCAACATCAGATACATGTAATTCCTCCTTTCGAGGAGATTGTGAAGGAATTTCATCTTTTTCTCTAGATCTTTGTCTTCTTCTTTATTATTTTACAATTGTGATTCCTTTTATTCTAATTCAACTCCAATATCTCCAAGTTCTCAATTCTTAGGAGTTGGCACATCTTCTTCTTCTTGTTCTTGCTATCTAAGCTCATTTGATAAATTACCTTCATTCATTGTAGCTTCTCCCTCTTCTTTATTAGCTTTTATTTTCACATTTTGTAAAGGAGTTTGAGGATGAGTATTATTTCCTATAATTTCTCTCTGAGCATTATTAACCTCCTCATTATATGGTTCTTCAATGTTCTTCTCAAACTCATTCATTGTCTTTTCAACATTTTCTACTCCTGAAGGGGAAATCTTCCACTTTGGAGAATTCTTCCTTGTATATACCTATGTTCTTTCCCTATAAATATCTACTTAAATCACTTTAGCTTGATCTATATCTTATTTATTAACCTTGGTTTTCTTGGATCTAGATAACTTTTCTCCCTTTATAATAATTTTCCTTTTTTGGGAGGGTTGAGCCTTTGCACTTACCTCTTCAATAATATCCTTTGTAGGCTTCCTTCTCTTAGACACCAATTGTCTCTTAGGATCCTTATATTTAATTTGGCTTCTAGTTCTCCTTTTAATCACAAGAGGCACCTCTCCTATATTCTCTTTCTCATGAGGCACTACAATGTCATCTTGTGTATTCTCAGTTTCTCCTTTTGAATGAGATTCCAAGTCTCCCAATAAATCAAATGTAAACTTGGTACCTATAGCCTCCAACTCTAGTGCTTCATGCTTGACCCACTACTTGGAATACTTCAACACAAGAGCAATAATTTGGTCCAAATCAACAACTTCATCTTCTAACCAATTTATGACTGGAAGTGGCTTATCCTAAAATTGTGTGTAAACATGATACTGAATGAGATCATCTTCATCATCCACTTGATCTGGCACATGTTCCACTCTATGAAGTCTGATCATTTTTAGGGAAAGCCTTGAACATCTTCTTCTTATAGCTTCAAATTCATCTTTACAATTTTCCTAGTAATCTTCAATGTGATCCTTATGTTGGTATTACCTGTTTTCCATTCATTGTGCAACTCCATAGGGAGCAAAGCTACCTCTATCAGAATGAATACAAATGCAAGTGAGCCATCTCAATTGATGAATGATGTGCACTTTGTATGGATGGGAATGCTTCTAGGCTACCAATTCGCAAGGGGAAATCAGATTCAACCGCTGTTTTATGCATATCCTTCAAAATGACATCAAATGTAGCTAACTACCTAGTCAATTCCAATTGTAAAAGTTTGTTAGTAGGGTATCTGGGAAGCCTATAAGGAACTTTTAGAGATCCATGTAGTTTGATGTAAGTGAAATTTGAAAATTGAATGAACCAGTACCTATATTTCTTGATTAGTTCCATTACATCTTTTGAAATCCTTACATGGAGATCATCCTATAGAGTTTTGGTTATATACATGGTGCAAGTATCATTTACCCTTCTGAAATTGGATGTGTTAAAATGTAGATAAGGGTAAATATAATACACCCTATCTTGGCCTATTGTCCCTTTGTAACTTATACCCTTATACTTGAAATCCCTAGCCAACATGTACACAACATATGATGTCATGGTGAATGTCTTAGTCTCTTGTACACACCTCAACTACAAATCCAAATTTTCACTGATAATTCCTACCCAATGATAGTGAATTCCTTTCTTGATTTGGAAGATGACATGGAACATCCAACTCTCGAAGATAAAATCATTTTCCAATCCCATCACTCTACTAAGGAGAGTGATCATGTCATTATACTCCAACTTAAAGTCACTTCTATGCAATTGTTTGGGTAGCTTAAAATAGTGTGACTTTGGCTTCTCCATCCATAAGCTATTCATAATCTCCAATTCCTCAAATGGATTGGCATCATAGAATTGTTGTGATATCTTCAAGTTAATCTTCACCAACTTTTTATGTGACCCAAATTTGAAGGCCTCAACTAGAGATTCTTTAGTCAAATTAGCCATCACTCTCCCTTGAGGTCCAAAAATCACCCTCTTGTCTTAGTCATAGTGTTTTAAACACTCCATGATAACCTTTGGACACTAAACAAAGGTGGGAATCCAACAGCTTGTGCCACTCTTGTATGTTCCAATATCTTTTTTAGGGGAGTGGGTGCATTACAATACATCCTTTGTTTGAAATCTTCATAATCTATGTGACCCATATTTGTATCTACAACCTATGCCCACTTTGAGATAATCTTGGACTTTGGCTTGATTCCCTTGAAATTGTACTTCATTCATTCAACTTTGGTGGTGGGTTCCTCCTTAATCTGTTTAGTAGATTTTTCCTTAGAACCCTCTCCTTTGTTGGATTATGCCTGCATCTAGTTGGAAAAACCCATAATTACCATAGTACCAAGAACAATTAATCATTACAACACAAAATCATCATTAAATTTATCATTTAAATACATATGCAATATTTAATTAACTTCAAATCATGACTAGAACCATCAAAAATCAAATTGAAAACTTCCAAAATCAAGCACCAAGCATTTTAAGTTTTTTGACACATCCATGGATTTTGAGTACTCATGGATTTCAGGGAATCTATCCCATCATGGATTATGTGAAAGGACACCCTCGGGTATTTTGTGAAAAGGCGGATTCCATGAAGTGTTGGGACTTAAAATTTAATGTAAATTTTAGGTCCCCATATTGAAAAAGAGGATTTTAACACTCAGAAATTCAAGTGTAAAATCAATCTCAGGGGCACATTTTAAAAAATTATAATTTTGGATCTATTCAATTTCAAGGGAAATCACTTTGTAGACATGTTCATTTATCATATGTGAGTGCCTTTGCAAACTTTTAGCCTCATACAATCTGATTTGACAAAGTTTCGAAGCAACAAGTTGATGGGCTTTCTAGAAAATCCACTGTCAGCATAGTGGAATCTGTTAAAATGGTCAACTTTGAGGGTGAATATTAAGAGAATGGATGATGATAATCACAAAAATATTGGTTCCTTCAATTCTCTACACCAAATTCTACCTCCATACCAATTTTCAGGGTGTTTGGACATCATTTGGTATTTTTTCAAAATCAAAATCAAATGAGTTTTACACAGTTTGATAGGTGCAATTTTTCAAAAAATGCTGAATGGGAAACTTTGAGCATTAACAGTTTTTAGTCTAGATCATTTTGTGCCAAATCATTTGGTAAACATGTTCCCCTATCATGGCTCAACATACTGGTGCATTTTCATGGATTTTTGACATCATATGATCGGTTTTCAAAAGCCATTTTGGAGGCTACTTGGCTCATTTTTGTCATTGTGTAGCAAAGAAAAAGTGCATCGGAAAGACAGGTTTGAGGTCTTGTCGAATCTGCAAAACATATTTGAGGTCTTTCCGGATTGGCAAGACATGAAAGATTTTTCAAATGTCTTGGCGACTTCATATGTCTCAACGACATCTACAAGAGTTTTCAAATGTCTTGGCGACTTCATATGTCTCAGCGACATCTACAAGAGTTTTCAAATGTCTTGGCGACTTCATATGTCTCGGCGACATCTGCAAGATTTTTCAAATGTCTTGGCGACTTCATATGTCTCAGTGATATCTGCAAGAGTTTTCAAATGTCTTGGCAACTTCATATGTCTCGATGACATCTACAAGAGTTTTCAAATGTCTTGGCAACTTCATATGTCTTGGTGACATCTACAAGAGTTTTCAAATTTCTTGGCGACTTCACATGTCTCGGCGACATTTGCAAGATTTTTCAAATTTCTTGGTGACTTCATATGTCTTGGTGATATCTGCAAGAGAGGCTTGATGTCTTGGCGATATCTGCAAGACATGAATAATGTCTTGGCGATATCTGCAAGACATGAATAATGTCTTGGCGATATCTGCAAGACATGAATAATGTCTTGGCGATATCTGCAAGACATGAATGATGTCTTGGTGATACAATCTTCTTGAAACAATTTGAATCAGCAAGACTTTCTGATATCGATGTAAGATAAAATAATGCTTCCCGATGCTTTATGTTACCCATATGTGAGTGTGTATGATGCAAACGAAAAATTGAATGAAATATGCTTATGGTGGAAATCGATAATACTTTGAGGAAAAATAAATTTTATTCATTTTATCAAGGGGATTTAAAAGTGGAGATTATTTTATTCACGAGAAGCATAAAGGGTAAAAGATTATGAAATATTTGCACTAGAAGGAAAGATATTTTTTACCAAAGGTGTAAGAGTGCTTTGGGAGGTAAAATATTTTTATGGAAGAATTAACCAATTAGGTAATTATTTTAACTAAAATATATTTTCATGTGAAAGCATAAATAAATCAATTTGCATCAAGAGGATAAAATGGGATAATTATTTTTACCCGAAGGACATATTGGAGATACATACCGGTAAAAGAGTAAAGTGAAGATTTCTAGCAAAGGAATATTATTGAATTAATTTTCACAGGGGACAAAGATAACGAAGATTAAAATATTTTAAATTGCCAAAAGGGGAATTAATTAAATATTTTATTTACCAATGATAACTAAAGATTTGCACTAGACAAATGCTGTGAAGAGTCACAACCGTAAAGAAACAATGTATATATGTACAATAAAATCATGTCATTAAGAGGATTAGATTTAGGGAGAAATAAGTAGATTAGGTAGCTGGATAGGATGAACTGTTGCCGAAATAAAACATCATGTTGTATATTGTAAAATCCTTTCAAATTATTTAATGGAGAAGAATGCATAAATTTGGCAAAATCCTTTCTTAGTGTTTAGTTGTTGTGATACAATTATTTACATTTTTATCTGGTTGTCTCCAACTTGAGGTCTTTTAATCATTTAAATCGGTATATCAAGTATACTTCTGATTTATCAAAATGCATTCTCATTTTGTGTGAATTAATCAATTGGTGTCTGCAAGTCAGATTTAAATTCTTTTGGATAATTAAAGAACCTAGTAAGAAAATATTCCAATACAATTTATGCAAGTCATAAATTTGGTGAAGTTTTATGCCAGTCATAGAACCTCATTCTCAAAGTGCCTAGCAACTAGAGTTAAGCCAAAAAGGGGAACCACATATCATTTACCTCTTGACTCCATTAGCCCAACAGAAGTAGGCATTGGTCATGCCATTCCATTTTAGAATTTTATAAAATATTATTCAAACATCCATATCTCAATTTCAATATTAGGAGTAGGAGTAGTTTGCAAGCTTTTATCTATTACATTTGTGCCATCGTAATAGATCCATCAATTTAGTCGAGTCATACAACCTTAATTTTTCTTTATTCATATAGGTACACCCAACTAGGTCTAGCAGTACCTAAAGAGTAGGTGGTCTAAACCATTTGGCCTTGTCTGTTACCCTAAAACGTACAAAGAGATTGGCAACCTCTTGAGGTATTTTACCTACGTTTTTGAGAGCTAGCAAATTGGTGACTCTGTTGGGGATTATTTTAGAAAATCCAATTGAAGACCATCATATAGAGTCATAGAAGAAGAAGTCATAATTTGAGAATTTTCAGAAAAAGTGATTCTGCTATGGAAAATCAGAAATAATTTTAAAAGTAACATTTTCCTAGTTTTGGAAAAAGTAGGTGGTGACTCTAGTAAAAACTTGATGAAGAATGAATAGACAATTTTTGTATAGAAAAAAAGAATATTTTGAAAGGAATTTTCACAATGGAGGCAATACATATCATGCACAATAGAATATGTATTCACGACAATCACCTCATGATCAACAAAATGTGCCACATTCTCATACACAATACAATAATTTGTTATACCAGTTTCAACATCTGCATAACCCTCTCCCCCATCAATATAGAACAATGATCAAACAATTTGACTTTGTAGGGTTTCAATTATATTCTTACCCAATGGATGGCAGTTGGAGAAGTCTTGTTCGAAAGTTTACAGGGAGTAGTGCAATCACTGCTGAAGATCATTTGAGGAGCTTCAATGTTTTCATCAAAGACTTGGATGTGCCATATGAGGATTTACATATGAGGTTATTTCTGATGTCACTCATTCATAAAGCTAGGGATTTGTTTAATAGCCTATTGATTGCTTCTATTGATTCTCTCCAAGGATTTCAGGATCAATTTCTTGAGAAATATGGAAATCTGTTTGCACCAAATTGGGTTTGCAATGGGTTATTAGAGATTCAAAATAATTAGAACTTGCAGCAATATGTATGCTAGAATCAACAATTCGAAGAGGAAGCTGAGTATGTACATACTCAAAACCAGGACTCCATCACAAAATCAGAATGTGGAATTTACCCCTTTGATGCATTTCTTAACATAAGGAGACATGAAGGAGAAGATAAAAGTTCTTTATACAATAGGATGATAAATATATGTATGCAATTACCTCCTAATTGTAAGCCTACAAGGCCCATTTTTGTTGCACAATTCATAAAAGTTTGTAAACCTGAATCGGCCTATTGGTCAGAATCATCAATACAACATGCTTGTGATTGAGTGAATAAATTGATTGATGCCATGGAGAGGATAAGGTATGAGAACACTATCAATGTTGAATCGAATAGTTGTATTTTTGATGAGGATAGAGAAATTGATCAAACAATGTAGCCAATAGAAGATGAGACAAGTGGAAGTCGAAATAGTTCATATGATAGCTTGCATGAGGAAGATGAATATACAAGAGATCTCTCTTGCATAACATATTGTGACAGGGAAAGCAGTGTATGTTATGAGGGATCTAATGAATATTTTTTTTGTGAAGATGAACCTATTGATTTTGATTTACAATAAGGTGATTCTTGCAGTTCTTGTGGTAATCAAGAGGAAGAAGCAATGGAAAATGTGGATCCATTTGATAGTGAACAAATAAACCCTTTAGTTGCAGCTCATAACCATGAGAACACATTTGATGAAGAAGAGGTTTGTAACATCTAAAAATGGTTTTAATTTTTTTTTAAATCCATTGTATGATGAAAAGGTAGAAGATGATCAAATGAGATTTTTCCAAGGTATGCCAGAAAACCAAATTTATGTGTTTTCAAATCCATTTTGTGTTAAGAAAGAAGTATTTTCTGATAATCAAAGTAATGTACAAATTTTTGAAATAAACGAATATGAGATCAAAACATCTAGATTACCATTTTTTGACGATGAGAAGAATAAAGTACACAACAATAGTATGGTGGATGATGAAGCATATTTGCTCAACAGTGAGAAAATCTTAGATTTATTGGAAATGGAGTATATAAAATATACACATCAAGATTCAAAAAAATCATTTCTAGCATTAATTGATTCAAATATGTATGATGATGGTTGTGTGGATAAGAATTTTTTGTCACTACCAATTAGTGATATGAAGGAAGTAAAAAATATTTCAGATCTGATTATTTCAAAAAATGTTGAAATGAAGGAATTTTTAGATTTACAAAAATGGCATTCTGATCGTAAATTTTTAATTCAACTAGGAGAGCATTTTACAAAACATGATAGTGAAAAAAACAATGAGGAATTTTGCATTAAATATGCATACACTTTGAACATTGAAGATGAAAAAGATTTATCATATGATAATAGAAAATATGAACTGCAGAATAATAAAAAGAACATGAGTCAAGCTGAGCATAGTATTTTTTTGGAAATTTTCAATGATAGGGTAAATTGTAAAAATATTCTCAAGAGGAATTTGATGGAATCAAAAAAAAATAAGGTATATGATAGAGGAAAATAGGAGAAATTCTTTTGTTGGCCTTGTGCCATCAGCCATGGTGTGGTTTTTCATAAAACCATAATAGTTCATGATAGGAAAGGAATTTTAATTTGTTGTTCAACGAATAAAATATTTGGTTTGCTCTTCCAGTGATATGGATTCTTGAAATGATCTCACAATCATTCATCCCCAAACAGAGCCACTGCTAGGACTTAAAATTTCATGTAAATTTTAGGTCCCCATATTGAAAAAGAGGATTTTAACACTCAGAAATTTAAGTGTAAAAGCAACCTCAGGAGCACATTTTAAAAAATTATAATTTTGGACCTATTCAATTTCAAGCAAAATAACTTTAAAAACATGTTCATTTATCATATTTGAGTGTCTCTACAAACTTTTACTCATACGATCTGATTTGACAAAGTTTCGAAGCAACAAGTTGATGGGTTTTCTATAAAATCTGTTGTTAGCATAGTGGAATATGTTAAAATGATCAACTTTGAGGGTGAATATTAAGAGAATGGATGATGATAATCACAAAAAAATTGGTTCCTTCAATTCTCTACACCAAATTCTACCTCCATGCCAATTTTTAGGGTGTTTGGATGTCATTTGGTATTTTTTCAAAATCAAAATCAAATGAGTTTTACAAAGTTTGATAGGTGCAATTTTTCAAAAAAATGTTGAATGGGAAACGTTGAGCGCTAATATTTTTCAATATGGATCATTTTGTGCCAAATCATTTGGTAAACATGTTCCCCTATCATGGCTCAACATACTGGCGCATTTTCATGGCTTTTCGACATCATTTGATCGGTTTTCAAAAGCCATTTTAGGGGCTACCTAGTTCATTTTTGTCATTGTGCAGCAAAGAAAAAGTGCATCGACAAGACAGGTTTGAGGTCTTGCTGAATTTGCAAGACATATTTGAGGTCTTTCCAAATCACCAAGACAAGAAATATTTTTCAAATGTCTTGGTGACTTCATATGTCTCAGCGACATCTACACGAGTTTTCAAATGTCTTGGCGACTTCATATGTCTTGGCAACATCTGCAAGAGTTTTCAAATGTCTTGGTGACTTCATATGTCTCGGTGACATCTACAAGAGTTTTCAAATATCTTGGAAACTTCATATTTCTTGGCGACATCTGCAAGAGTTTTCAAATGTCTTGGGGACTTCATATGTCTCAGCGACATCTGCAAGAGTTTTCAAATGTCTTGGAGACTTCATATGTCTTGACGACATCTGTAAGATTTTTCAAATGTCTTGGCGACTTCATATGTCTCGGTGACATCTACAAGAGTTTTCAAATGTCTTGGTGACTTCATATGTCTGGCGATATCTGCAAGAGTGGTTTGATGTCTTGGCAATATAATCTTCCTACAACAATTTGAATCAACAAGACTTTCTGATATCGATGTAAGATAAAATTATGCTTCCCGATACTTTATGTTACCCAGATGTGAGTGTGTATGATGCAAATGAAAATTTAATGAAATATGCTTATGGTGGAAATTGATAATACTTTGAGGAAAAATAAATTTTATTCATTTTATCAAGGGGATTTAAAAGTGGAGAATTATTTTATTCACGAGAAGCATAAAGGGTAAAAGATCATGAAATATTTGCACTAGAAGGAAAGATATTTTTTACCAAAGGTGTAAGAGTGCTTTGGGAGGTAAAATATTTTTATGGAAGAATTAACCAATTAGGTAATTATTTTACCTAAAAAATATTTTCATGTGAAAGCATAAATAAATCAATTTGCATCAAGGGGACAAAATGGGATAATTATTTTTACCCAAAGGACATATTGGAGATACATACCTGTAAAAGAGTAAAGTGAATATTTCTAGCAAAGGAAGATTATTGAATTAATTTTCATAGGGGACAAAGATAACGAAGATTAAAATATTTTAAATTTCCAAAAGGGAAATTAATTAATTATTTTATTTTTTGATGATAACTGAAGAGTTGCACCAAATAGATGTTGTGAAGAGTCACAACCGTAAAGAGACAATGTATATATGTACAATAAAGGCATGTCATTAAGAGGATTAGATTTAGGGAGAAATAAGTAGATTAGGTAGCTGGATAGGATGAACTATTGCCAAAATAAAACATCATGTTGTATATTGTAAAATCCTTTCAAATTATTTAATGGAGAAGAATGCATAAATTTGGTGAAATCCTTTCTTGGTGTGCAGTTGTTGTGATGTAATTATTTACATTTTTATCTGGTTGTCTCCAACTTGAGGTCTTTTAATCATTTAAATCAGTATATCAAGTATACTACTGATTTACCAAAATGCATTCTCATTTTGTGTAAATTAATCAATTGGTGTCTGCAAGTCAGATTTAAATTCTTTTGGATAAATCATAGTGATTTAAAGATTTTTTTTGGATAAGTAAAGAAGAACCTAGTAAGAAAATATTCCAGCATAATTTATGCAAGTCATAAATTCGGTGAATTTTTATGCCAGTCATAGAACCTCATTCTCAAAGTGCCTAGCATCTAGAGTTAAGCCAAAAAGGGGAAACACATATCATTTACCTCTTGACTCCATTAGCCCAACAAAAGTAGGCACTGGTCACACCATTCGATTTTAGAATTTTATAAAATATTATTCAAACATCCATATCTCAATTTCACTATTAGGAGTAGGAGTAGTTTGCAAGCTTTTATCTATTACATTTGTGCCATCATAATAGATCCATCAATTTAGTCAATTCATACAACCTTAAGTCTACTTTATTCATATAGGTACACCCGCCTAGGTCTAGCAGCACCTAAAGAGTAGAAGGTCTAAACCATTTGGCCTTGTCTGTTACCCTAAAATGTACCAAGATATTGGCAACCTCTTGAGGTATTTTACCTACTTTTTTGAAAGCTAACAAATTGGTGACTCCGCTGGGGATTATTTTAGAATATTCGGTTGAAGACCATCATATAGAGTCATTGAAGAAGAATTCATAATTTGAGAAGTTTCAGAAAAAAGTGACTCTGCTAGGGAAAATCAAAAATAATTTTAAAAGAAACATTTTGGTAGTTTTGGAAAAAGTAGGCAGTGACTCTGGTAAAAACTTGATGAAGAATGGATAAACAATTTATGTATGGAACAAAAGAATATTTTGAAAGGAATTTTCACAATGGAGGCAATACATATCATGAACAACAGAATATATATTCATGACAATCACCTCATGATCAAAAACATGTGCCACATTCTCATACACAATATAATAATTTGTTATACCAGTTTCAACATCTGCATAACCCTCTCCCCCATCAATAGAGAACAATGATCAAACAATTTGACTTGGCAGGGTTTCGATTATATCCTTACCCAATGGATGGCAGTTGGAGAAGTCTTGTTCCAAAGTTTACAAGGAGTAGTGAAATCACTGCTGAAGATCATTTAAGGAGCTTCAATGCTTTCATCGAAGACTTGGATGTGCCATATGAGGATTTACATATGAGGTTATTTCTGATGTCACTCATTCATAAAGATAGGGATTGGTTTAATAGCCTATCGATTGCTTCTATTGATTCTCTCCAAGTATTTCAGGATCAATTTCTTGAGAAATATGGAAATCTGTCTACACCAAATTGGGCTTCTGATGGGTTATTAGAGATTCAAAATAATCAAAACTTGCAGTAATATGTATGCTAGAATCAACAATTCGAAGAAGAAGCTGAGTATGTACATACTCAAAGCTATGTCTCCATCACAGAATCAGAATGTGGAATTTACCCCTTTGATGCATTTCTTAACATAAGGAGACATGAAGGAGAAGATAAATTTTTTGTATACAATAGGATGATAAATATTTGTATGCAATTACCTCCTAATTGTAAGCCTACAAGGCCCATTTTTGTTGCACAATTCATAAAATTTTGGAAACCTGAATCAACCTATTGTTCAGAATCATCAATACAGCATGATTGTGATCGAGTGAATCAATTGATTGATGCCATGGAGAGGATAAGGTATGAGAACAAGGCGATTCTTGTAGTTCTTGTGGTAATCAAGAAGAAGAAGCAATGGAAATTGTGGATTCTTTCAAAAACATAAACTAGGGCTTGGATAAAGTCAAATTGATCACCTTAAATTCAAAGCATACCCTAATTTAGGCTATGCAAACACAAATGCATTACTAAAAGTTAAAATCTGAAACACTAGCTCACTGTAATATGCATATGGATGTCCAAATTTCATATTCAAAGGCAATGATTCAAAAATATTGGTCTTTTAAAATGATGCCCTAGCTACCTAACTTTGAACAAGAACAAGAAAAACATATACCAAAAATTTGAAGCCAAAAATGTAGTGATAATCAATCAAAATATAACCCATATGACATCAAATGCAGATAGAATAAGCTTGAAGCAACAATTTGTAAAATTAAATGACAATAAAATGTGAATAGTGATGAAAAAATCACACCATTAAATCATCAAAATATTATGAAACTTTTCATTGCAACCACTATGGAACTCTAATGGGTTAGAAACCCTACCTTTCAAGCAAGGAAACTGATAATAGCTACACAAATGCTCACTTGAAAATCCTAGTTGATCGACTGTGAGATGTCCAAAATCTATGCCTTAGAAAAAATCAAATGCTTCAATGCCCTCCACCAATGAAACTCTCAAAATAAACAATGAATAATGAGGCAAAAAGAAAATATAAATTGAGCTATAACTTCACATTAATGACAGAGTAGTTCAGCTATAGAGCCAATAAATGTGTTGACAATACTTTAACCGAACTTTGGGAGAATGATCCTATGACATATTGAAGGAATCCGAAGACCCCCAAATTTAGCAAAACAAAGAAGGCTGGAGAAATTCATTGAGAAATGGATTTAGCAAACATCCAACCATTCATGTAATTTGTGTAACTATAGATTTATCGAACTACGCATCCTTTAGGGAATCCAGCTTCAAGCAGATTTCTCAAAATTTTCCCAAACTTTCTTGATTCAATGCCTACATAAAGTCATCATCAAACCAATTAATCAAAGCATCAATGAAGATCAAAGTGTTGGAAAATAAAACACCTAAAGTGAAAATAAAGCACTAATGCTCAATAAAGTGAAGTGAATCAAAATTTTGAAGAACATATCCCTTAAGGAGAAAAGGCAAGACCTAAAGAAAAACAAGAAAGAAAAGAAAAAAGAAGGTCCCCACTTTAGGTGGGGCGTGTGTGTGAGAATTGCACAACAAACATACATAACCTCTCTTAGCTAGGATCATTTTCCCTATTAGAGATTCTACTTGGATGGGTAATTTAGTGTCTGCTAGAAACAAGAATGGATACATTTAGTTGTGTGTGGATTTCTAGAATCTTAATAAGGTTTCTGAGAAAGATAATTATCCCCTACCCTCATTGGATGAAGTATTGTATATTTTTAATGGTTCGTAGATGATGTATTTCTTGGAAAAATTCTCTGATTATAACCAAATAATGGTTGTTAAGTAGGATAGGATGAAAATAACCTTCACTACAAAGTGTGGAAATTTTTCTTACATAAGGATGTCATTTGGGCTAATAAATATTGGAGCCACATTACAAAGAGTAATAGATTATGCCTTCTAAAACTTGGTTGGAAATTACATTATAATATACATGGATGATATCATAGTGTTTTCCAAAATAGAGGAGATCATGCTTGTGATCTTAGAGCCATTTTATAGAAATGTGATACATACAAAGTGTCACTAAACATGAAAAAAATTATTTTTTAGGGTAATGGAAGGTAAATTGTTGGCACATTATCTTGGAAAGGGGTATTTTGATAGACCTAGATTGAGTAAGTGTCTATTGAAATTGCAACCCTTGAGAAGTAAAATGAAATTGAAGTCTTATTTTGGTAAGATTAATTTTGTTAGGAAGTTCATTACTGGATTTTTTGAGATAGTAAAGTGTCTATTGAAATTGCAACCCTTGAGAAGTAAAATGAAATTGAAGTCTTATTTTGGTAAGATTAATTTTGTTAGGAAGTTCATTACTGGATTTTTTGAGATAGTAAAGCCTCTTAATGAGATGTTAAAAGAAGATGCTAAAATTAAATAAGAAAATGAGACAACTCACTTTTGAGAACATAAAAGTTGCAATTGAAGAAGCACTGGTGTTGGTAATTCCATATTATGTTAAACCCTTTTACATTTTTCTTTTACTTCAGGACATACATGTGAGTTACATTAACACAAAGGGGTGAAAATAAAGAAGAAAAATCAATTGCATTCATGAGCAATCCCTTTAGAGAGGATGAGCTAAGATATATGGATATTGAGAAGAAATCCTTTGCATTGGTTAAAGTAGTAAGGAAGTTCCAACACTACATTCTCAAGAGTATAGTTAAGGCGATTGTGTTGGATGCAATAGTTAAAATGCTACTCATGCAAAGTGAACTTGGAGAGAAAAGAGCTAAATGGGTTACTATTCTACAAGATTTTGACTTGGAAATTATAACCATGAATTTGGTTTGTATATAGGAATTAGTTAAATCTATCACTGAGATCAATCCTCAGATCTCCAGCCAATAATATACCTTAGATGTGGAAAACCAAGATGATTGGTACTTAGATATTTGGTACTATTTGGTCAGTAACAACTATCCAGACTACATGAGAGGCATCAAAGAAGAGCCTTGAAGATTAAATCCTAGAGCTACATGATTAAATCAGGGGTTCTATTCAATAAGAGCCATGAAGAAATATATTTAAGATGCCTATAAAGAGAGAATTAGGTGAAATGTTGTAGGAATTACATGATAGGTTTGGCATAGCTCACAAAGCATGCTTTACCATTGCACACCTCATTCTAAGAACTAGTTATTATTGGTTAACTTTTTTTAAAGATATGTATGTATAGACACATAAAATGTACTGATTGATGCTACACGCTTGATCCCAATTACCAACACCATTTCGTCCTAAATCATCCCTCAATCTAACCATTTAATTGAATACCCTTATTTGATTAAATTCATCAATTTTCCTCCCTTAATTAAATAAATCAATTTTATCTAATTAAGTCATTCTCTCTTGTTAATTAAATCAATCAATCTGATCTAATTAATCCCTTATCTCTATTTAATTAAATAATTCATTGTATTTGATTAAATCTCTAAAGTCATCTTACTAAATTAAATAAATTAAACCTTGTTTGATTTAATCTAACATTCATCTCCTTTAATTAAATAAATCAAAAAATCTTTATTTAATTGGTCTCTAAATCACATTCTTCTCATCTTTTGATTTAAATCAACCCATAAATTTAAATCAAATAGTCACATCATCTAATCTCTCATTAAATTAATTAACCCTTCATTAATTTAATCCTAATCCATGTCCCATCCTCTAGCTTTTTGCCATTGCACATGAAAATACATTTAATTCATTTATTACATCTCTATTTTCTCTCAACTTGGCATCTTGTAGAGAATATTCCTCCAAATTTGAAATCCATCCAAGTGAATTTGTCCTTCTAACAAGACATTTATTCCATCTTATGCATTGAGACAAGTGGCATTTAAGACATTCCTTTTTCCCTCTTACATGTCATTTCACTATTTTCAAATTCCACCTAATTGCATTTACAAGCACATTCATCAAAATGTGCACATCCTTTGCCCATTCACATCTTGACAAGTGACATTTGGCCATTGGTTGAAATTTAGTCCCACATTGCTTCATTTTAGGCATTTATCCATCTTGTCTTTCTATAAATAAGAGGTTTCTCTCCTTATTTGATCATCCACAATTTGAGTAAACTTACTATACTAAATTTTATCTTCAAACATCTCCATCTTCATCCATTTTATCAAGTTCATAGCTAGGTTATGTAGATTTTCATCATGGAGCTCCATTGAATCTTCATAAAAGTGCATCACTCATCAACATTTCATCATAGGAGTTGGGAAAGGGCTAATTTACACATCAAATTGGCACCAATTCCCCCATGGGATCAAGAGTTTGCATTGCTTAATTAGGATTTCATTACTTTCTCTTTGTGTTCTTCATTTTCTTTCCTATTTTAAGTATGTTAATTTATTTCATGGGGAATCTTGATACTAACTTGCATTCAATCTAATTATGTGTTTGTTTCTCATGTTTGTGTAGGTGTAGGATTGGGATTCTACATTTGGCACTAGAGGGAGGGAAAATCTCAAGTTTAAATCATGTTTTTATCAAAAAAATTATGCTTTTTTCTATTTTTGTGTGTCTACATGGAACTGCGCCGCTATCAATCTAGTGTTGCAATACAAAACCAATAGGATTTAAGCGTCGCCATAAACACTACTTCAAAATTCAAACTGTAATGCTTGATCTCTCCTACCAAAAATTAAAAATTTCTAACTCCACTATTGGGTCAATATAGGGTTGCTGATTTTTTTAATTCCAAACTGCACCACTGGTGAAAAGTGTGACACAATCATGCTCTCTATTTTGCTACATAGCGATGCTTGTAGAATTATCATCTCCATATAGCATTGTTGGGTCCCTCAAACTACACCGCCTGTGCAAACTCCACCACTAGAGTGAAGTAAAGAGTGAAATTTTCAATTTTTATGACATGTGCCTCTTTAATTTTGATCATCTGGGTTATTAATTGCTTTCTAGACCTTTGTTTTGTAGTTCCAACTGGTTTTTTGTAGGTTGGCCTAATCAAAGTGAAGGAGAAAAATGAGGTTGAAAGAGGCATAATGACATCATTCTCTCATGATACCAAGTATTTTTGAACACTTTAGTGTTTGTTTAACACTCTTAGAGAACTCACAATGTCTCTTAAAAATTTGTTATCTTTCATGTGCTTAGGACCTACTAAATTTCTTTTGGGCTCTAAAAAGAACAATGCAATTTTTTTTTTAATTTTTGTTAGAAAGGGCTTAAAAAGAACTTTAGGAAAAACTCACTAGATTTGGTTGAGGATTAACAATTGAATAAGGCAATTTCCATATTTCACTTTGGTGCACTAAAGGGAATCAAATCATTTCTTTGTGGATTTAAAATGAACAAGTGCTTTTTTGTTTTGTAATTACTTACTCAAAGTAATATCATTAAAAGGATGTATGCACTTCTCTCATGCCTCATGATGATATTGAGAATCAAAAGGCATTTTGGTGACATTAAGTTGCTTAATTAATTTCCCACACACTTCACTTTGGACTATAAAATTGAGAAAATCTTGCAAATGTGAGTGGAGAATATTGTGTACATTCTCTCTCTTTGGTTCGAAACAAATATTGATCAAGTTATGAATACGCTTACTTGATTTTGTTTATCTTAGAGGGCCTTCCTTGTGGGAAAAAGTATTCGCCTAAGGGAATGACCCAATTGGGAACATGCTAAAGCCAAGCAACTTCCACCTAGGATATAAGTGTGGATATTGGAACATATGCCAATATCATGAGGATTATTCCAATGAGAAGGGCAGCAATGGTCTCTCACTGCATGGATGACCCCCCACAAAAGGAATTCTTGGATTAAAACACTTGTTTAGAAAAGGCCAAAATCCTTGATCTATTTGTTGGTGCAAGAATGGTCGTTCTAAAGTTGCCCCACACTTTTACAGCTTTTAGTATAAATGGAAAGTATGCCATGGGAGTTTCATGGGTATTGACGCTTGGCTGACCAAAGAAGCGAGTGCACTGTAGGGAGGAGCCTGTGTGGTCAAGCATCTAACCATTCACTGAAAGTAGGTGTAGCTAGACTTGTCCAAGTGGGGATTCAACAAATACAGTCTTTCATATCCATAGGGTTGTGATTGTTCTTGAAATTGAAACACTTTGCTTGTCCGTAAACATTGAGAAAAAAAAATTCAACATTTGTCATCAAATTTCAAACCCTTTAGGAAGCAAATATCTTTGATAAAATCCAAGTGTTATTGCTTTCCCTAGGGATTTTATCCTTAGAGGTTTCTAAAAATTTGGATTTACATCTCAATTTTCTTACTAAAGTCAACAATAGGTAACTTTTTCTTTTATTTCATTGAAGTTCCACATAATATACTTTGTGGAATGATAAGAAGTTAAGAAATTAGACATCTAGCTCAAAAACCTAATCAAGAATTGTTTGTGGTAAAAAAAAGGTCACTAACCAAAGCTAAGAACAATTGAACCCCACAAATGTGTCTGAAATGATTTCACGCTAGATCAAAATCCAAAAACCAAAGTCAAAAACCCTTAGTCCAAAAGATCATCAAAAGAATCTCTCAATGCTCTACAAATTTAAACAAAGATTTCTTTTCAATTTTTATAGAAGAGCTTCAAGAAATAATCCCAGTTTGTACTTGTTCTATTATTGTCAAAACCCAAATCTTTTTCAGTAATTTTAACACCTTGTTTAGAGTAAAGCATGTTCTTCAAAACCAAGGTCTTGTAAGCAAGAGTCTTTTTAGGTACATATAGGATGAAAACCAATCTTCATCCATCTTTCAAACATCAAACCAAAATTCATCTCACCAACAACTCTTGAAAATATTGAAACCATCCTTCATGCTAGACTTTTTGAAAAACCATGAATCAAAAAATCCTTGAATCAAACATCCAAATCATCTTGTTTAGCTAGGTATATGTAGGTGCATCCTTCTCCATATTCTTAGTTAAATTATCAAATCATCTTGTTTGGTTAAGTGTGGGTAGATGAATCCTTCTCTAACACTTAGTCAAAATTATCCTCTTGTGAGAAAATCTATCCCATAGATAACATCCAACATCTTGGGATCTATTTGTTCATTATCCAAAATCAAAAGTAATCCAAAACCAAATCAAGGTCAAAATCCAAGAATCCCCCAATCAAATCAAAATCAAATCAAAATCTGAAAGTCCCAAAATTCTAGCATCCCCCTCAAGATCTTTTAATAGTTTAAATCATCCATATCATCCATCTTTCACATTTCACCATCACACCTTTGATCCTTAATCAACCTAGATCTTCTCTTCTGGGCCTCATTTTATGGTTCAAACAAGAATGCAACACAAGAAGGACATGGAGACCAACAAAGAAACATCAACTTCAAGTGACCTAAGCCAAACCAACACCAAAATGAATCATGTGGGATCAAGCAATCCTCTAACTAATTTTCCCTCATCATCACAAAATCCACAAGAGGAAAGTCAAGTAGATAATATCACCAATAATTCCTTTGAAATGACACAAGATGAGATCACCGAAATGGTCCAAAACCCTAAAAATAATAGAATTTTCAACATCATGATGAAGCTCCATCATGCATAATTCATGCTTGAATTAGCAAAACAAGGGCTTAAACTACCTTCTGATTTCGATGTGCAAACCATTGTGGAACAAAATTTTGGGGTCATGCCTCCAATTTCATCCATTCCCCCAATCTCATCCACACCTCCATTCCAAAGCATCACCCAAACCATCTCCCAAATTACATCATCCATTGCTCCAACTCAACCTATTGTTAACAAAGGGAGTGCATTTCTCAATGCACTACAAACTCACCACCTTGTGAGTAACCAAGATCTAGATGCAAACACTATATTGGGTCAATTTGTACCCCAAAACCAATTACACCCATATGTCTCCCTCACCTTCCATGATCCTAATGACCCATCATCATCATTTCATGCAACACCTCAAACCTCTCTCCCCTTGAATTTGTAGGGAAAATATGGGCTATTCGGACTAGGGGTTATCTTTTACCCTTCATCATCATTTTCCCAAGGAATTATTCCACTCACTTTTCCACCACTTCCACCATTACCAATACTCACTCAAAAAAATCCCCCAAACATTAATCAAAGCATCATACCAAATCCTCTCATCTTGTCATCGATATCACAACAACATATGTCAACCATCCCAATAACATAGGAAATCACTGCAACATTAACCATCCCCCAAATTCCTCAAAACATGGTCTCTTAAGGACCAAGCATATCAATCACACCATCCACCACAATCCCAATCATCAATACAGTGATGCCACTCTTCAGGGAAACAAACACCATACCAGCTCCGCCACCACCACCACCACCAAACACAAATATATCAAACCAATACAACATTACATTACAAGCCACTCAACAAGCTACATATCAAAAGGAACTTCAACAAATCCAAAACCGACAAGCTGCACAACAAGCTGCTCAAGTAGCACAATTTTCTCAAGCACAAGTCGCTCAAGCAGTGCAAACCATTCAAATAGCTCAAGCCACATAGAAGGCTGCTCAAGCCCAAGATTTATTACAACAATAGAATGCCACTCAGGCTGCTCAAGCTACACAAGCCACATAGATTGCACAAGCTACCCAACAAGCACAAGCCCAGGCTCAAGCACAAGCACAAGCTCGAGCCCAATACCAAGCTCAATAAGCACAAGTGCAAGCACAGTACCTCGCACAATAATAAGTAGCCCAACAACAAGCATACCAACAAGTGCTGAAACAATACCAAGAGCAACAAGAAGTAGCCCAATTAGCAGTCCAGCAACAAGCATTATTGGTGCAACAATAGCAGCAAGCTCAGCAATAGGCACTATTAGCGCAACAACAGCAGGATCAACAACAAGCATTGTTGATACATCAAAAAGTACAAGCATACTTGGAATAGAAAATTTTTCAAACATCATCCATCAACACACCAACCAAACCACCCATCCCCCCAACAAATGAACCACCGCAGAATAATTTCATCCCACCCCCTGATCTGCAAAATGATGTCACAACATAGATCAAGCTACTCTCACAACAAATGCTTGATCTTCAATCAAGGAAAACCACAAAAAAACCTAGCAACTTGTGTCCTTATCCATTTGACAGGAGACTTGTAATGAAACCATTCCCAAAGGGATTTGAGATCCCCAAATTTGATAAATATTGAGGAATGGGAAACCTTGAAGATCGCATCAGGGAATTCTAGGTTCATTGCATGAAAGTCACATATGACGATACATATCTAATGTGGTTATTCCCTAGAAGTTTGGCTAGAAACACCATGGAATGGTTCTCTTTCCTTCCTCCTAGCATCAAGAAGTTCCAAGAGATAGTAGATGCATTCATTAAAAGTTACGCATTCAATATCAGTATGGATATTAGTCTAGAGGAACTATCAGCTCTTAAACAACGTAAAAATGAATCATTTGCTTCATTTATACAATGATGGTGATCCAAGGTGAATAGGAGCAAATGGATCATGCCAGAAGAACAAAAATTTTGCACCATCATCTCCAATTTGGAAGGAAACTTGGGATTTCATCTCAAAATGCAAGGTATTACCACTTACAATCAATTGATCTCCGAGGTGCTTAACATTGAACGAGCCCTTATTGCACAAGGAGGAACGCCCACCTATCCAGAACAATAAAACAATCACCCATCCAAAAGATATAATGAAAAACCTCACACATGGGAAAGGAAAAAAAATATCACAAACTATGGTGAGGTTGATGCTAAGGTCATGATCAGTGCTTCGACGCAAAACACTCAAACCTACTAGCAACCGCAAAACAATGATCAGAACAACACCTAAACCAATGCAGTATCACAACACCAACCAACCAAAAACTAGGTTAATAACCTAAATAATCAAGGGGGACCACCCTTGTGAAACAAAAATCCCACCAAGTAGAAGTACACTACCCTTGGAGAACCACACGAGGTTGTCATGAAGAAATTGATAAACAGAAACCTCATCAAGGCTCCCACCTATGAGAATTACCAGGAACCAAAAGTGAAACCACCCTAGAACAATGAAAACTAGCTCTATGACTTTCACAAAATCAAAGGGCACACCAGTAATAGTTGAATGAGGCTGAAAAACCTAATCCAAGACCTCATTGATCAAAAAATAATAAATGTGGGGTAACCAACAGGAAACCAAGGCCTAAAGCTATACACCAATCCAATGCCTGATCACAACAAGGAAAATAATAATAAAGGAAAAGGAAAATACAAGGACGTAAACCATGTGTATGAGAATGTTGTGGCAACACTTGAGGATTATGTTCTTGTCATTAACATTAAGGGAGCCAATGCAGACTATAGAGTCAACATATGCGGCAACAAGGTCACCATTGTTGGACCCTCACAACCACCTATGGCATCCACTTCAAATCCAAGATCCATCCCACATGGCTATAATGTCCCTGACTAGCTAAAGAGAACTCCCCCTCAGATCTCCATCATGGAGTTGTTGAAGATATCACTTGCTCATAGAAAAATTCTAGAAGAAGCATTAGCCTCATCCACTATCTCCTCAAATCTAGATGCAGACCAATTCCAAGCTATGGCTGGAAATATCACCACTCTAAACCTCCTCACATTCTCCAACCAGGACTTCCTTGCTCAACCATCTAACAATTGTGCTCTCCATATTGAAGTCTTGGTTCACAAAAATTAATTTAAGAGAGTCTTGGTGGATGGGGGTGTAGGTCTTAACATATTTTCTCTAAAGTTGATAAATAATTTGGGATTCTTAGAGGATTCCATCAAAAAAGGTAAGGGCATCACCATCAGAGCTTATGATGACTAGGAAAGAGTGTCTCTAGGCACTATACAGATTCCTATTCAAGTAAGAACCATCATTATGGACACCACATGCTAGGTCCTGAACCTTGATCTAACTTATAACATTCTCCTAAGACGTTCGTGGATCCATGGGATGCAAGGAGTGGCATCAACCTTTCACTAATGTGTCAAATTTCCATATGAAAATCAAGAGGTTACCATCCACGATGATCCCAAACCCTTCGCCTATTGCAAAAGCTTGGAAGCCAAATACTACAAAATCCTCAAAGTTCCAAATAATGATGAAGGCCCCACCACTCCATATGTAGACCTAGCTACATTAGCTTCCACTTATGTGACAAAGACACCCCCCCTCCCCACCATCTCTGAAATCGAGGTCATTATCCAAGATGATGGATGTGGGAATTAAAAAAATGAAGAAAAATTCTTTTGTGGTAGGAGAGTTACCACAATCTCCCAGGTCATGAGGATGACCACAATAAAATGATGCTTCCTCATCCAAAACCTTCATGAAAGGATCATCCAACTTTAGAAGTTGGGGGGACCTAGGTTGGCAAGTGGTAGAAAAGGACCCATCCCATCTTCTATACCAAGACAATAGACTAGCATTCAACCTACCTATGGATGATAGCAATAAAGGCTTACAAATGATGCTCGCCATGCGTTATGATAGGAATAGAAAGCTTGGCCAAAATGATAATGGCCTTTTAATACCTCTTATTTCAGAGATGCATATGAGAAATATTGGCCTTGTATGGACCCCTCTGAGAGTGGCCATACTTGGCAGAGGTGCCTCGGTTAGGAATGTCAAAAATCCTCCTTGACAATCAATACCCGCTTGTCAAATACCCATATCCATAGATCAAGCCATAGATATAGCTAATGAGGAAGACCCCATAACCAATTTACCCATTATTTTTGAAGATACCTCCCTCCTCATGATTAGTACTATATCATTTGAGTCAACCAGTCAAACCCATGAAATCAATCTAGTCTACCCCCAACTCATCGATTACAACCAACAAGGACCACCAATTCTGGACACCTTCAAAAATGATGAAGCACTCTCGAAATTCATGGGACTATGGGGAACAATACCATCTAGAGATCAAAAGGATGGTTTTGATATCATACTAGACAACCAAGCTTACTATGGGGAGAAGATTGAATCCTTTAGTCACAATAGTGAAAAACTGAGAATAATCTCAAAGTCTTTGAGTGAAAACCACACTATAGCACTCTCTGACTAGAAAAAAGTAAAAAGAAATGATGCATCTGATGGTGAAAACCTCTCAAAGGTGCCTAAGGATTGGGGATTCAATGTTCCTCTCAGAGCTTAACATCAAGAAAAATCAATGGTTCTAGCCGAAAAATGCAATCCAGTCAACTTGGGAATAGAGGAGACACCACAAATCACATTTTATGCAGAGTAATTACTATTAGAGGAACAAGAGCTCCTAGTAGCCTTCTTAAAGGAGAGAAAGGTCAAATTTGCATGGAGCTATGCAAACATGCCCAAGCTCGATCCAAAGATTGTGGTTCATCATCTAGCAGTCTACTCCGAAGCAAAGCCTGTTAGGTAAGAGCTCAGAAAAATGCATCCTCAGATCACCTTGCTAGTCAAAATGGAATTGAAGAAACTACTTGATGCAAGATTTATATGACCAATTGACTACCCAGAGTGGGTGTCAAATTTGGTACCTATTTCAAAACCTGATGGGGGCATCTGAATCTGCACAGATTTTAAAGACCTAAAAAAATCATGTCCAAAGGATGATTTCTCATTTCCTAATATTGACATGATTGTAGACATGACAGTGAGACATGAAATGCTTTCTTTCTGGACGGTTTCTTTGGATACAACCAAATAATGATTTCCAAAGAAGACCAACACAAAATGGCCTTCACTTGTCCATGAGGGACATACTACTGGAAGATGATGCCATTCAGCCTAAAGAATTTTGGGGCCACCTACGAAAGGGCCATGACATTAATCTTTCATGAAATGATCCATAAAATTGTGGAAGACTGTGTTGATGACATACTAGCAAAATCTAGAAAGAGGAGAGATCACATAGCAACCTTGAGTGCTATTTTTGATAGGCTAGAGGAATACAAGGTCTGTTTAAATCCAAAGAAGTGTGTCTTTGGTGTACAGTCAGGAAAGCTATTGGGATACAATAGTGTCAATGAGAGGTATTGAAATAGATCCCACCAAGGTAAAATCAATCCTCGAGATGGAGGCACCCAAAACATTGAAATTGTTGAGAGGCCTCCAAGGAAGGCTTTGGTCCATTAGCAGATTCATAGCACAACTGGTAGAAAAGAAAATCCCTTATTCTCACCTACTCCACAAGGGGGTAGAGTACAAGTGGGATGACAAGTGTTATGAAACCTTCAACAAAATCAAAGAATATTTTCTCATACCTCTAGTCCTCATGCCACTGATCCCAAGAAAGCCACTAATCCTCTAGGTGTCAGCAACAATAGTAGCCCTTAGTGCTCTCCTAGCTCAGCATGATGAAAATGGGATAGAGAGGGCCATCTATTACATCAGCCACACAATGCTCAAGCATGAGTTAAACTACTCATTCATCAAAAAATCGTATCTAGCAGTAGTGTTTGCTTCACAAAAGTTCAAACATTACATGTTGGCACACAAAGTCAAACTCATTGCCAAGATTGACCCCCTAAAGTACCTACTTTCAAAGGAAATTCTCATAGGAAGGATGTCCAAGTGGGTCATGATTCTATCTAAATATGACATTGAGTATGTGGAATGAAAGGAAATCAAAGTCCAAGTGATCACAGATCATCTTGTAGAAGCACCCATGTATTCAGATAATCCACTCATATCAGAGTTTCCAGATGAATCCATCTTCAATCTTAGCATAGCCAACTACTAGAAACTCTACTTTGATGGTTCCTACATGCAACATGGATTAGGAGCTGGTGTCTTTTTCATCACCCCATAGGGGGACTGCATACCAAGGTCTTACAAATTGGCATTTCCCTACACAAATAATATTGTAGAATATGAGGCTTTAACCATAGGTCTCAAAATAGCAATGCAGTGGCATATCATGGCTCTCAAGGTGTATGGGGACTCACAACTTATAATCAATCAAGTGAATGGTGAGTACCAGACTAAGGATGATAAGCTAACCCCATACAAGAAATTGGTGGAAACTCTTAAGGAATCCTTCATCAAGATCACATTTGAGCAGATACCTAGAGCAAACAATAGAGCACCAGATGCCATGGCAACAATCGGATCCTTGTTGGATATTCCTCATAATGTCCCAAAGCATGAATTCCTAGTAGATTACCTTCTTGTGCTTACATTTGGGGCACTAGAGAAAAAATTTGTGTGCAAAATTGTTGGTCCTAGTGACCCGTGGTACCATAAAATCTACAATTATCTGAGAATAGGAGTCCTCCCAACTAACATAACCTCAAACCTTAAGAAAATATTTGTCAACAGAGCATCCTGGTTTCTCATCCTAGGAGAAACCCTTTACCATAGGAGCATAGAGGGAACCTTGTTGCAATGTATGAATGTTGAGGAGGCATTTATTATTTTGACCAAGGTGCATAATGACATATGTGGTTCACACTCAAGTGGTATGACCTTTCCCAATAAATTGTTGAGGATGGGGTATTATTGGCCCACTATGGAAATAGAAGCACATGACTATGTCAAAAGGTGTCTACAATGTTAGTAGCATGGGGAACTCATCCATGCTCCAGCTCAAGAGCTTCATCCCATCATCACACCATGGACCTTTTCATAGTGGGGGCTCGATCTCATTGGAAAAATCACCCCCACCTCATCCAGTGGTCACAAGTTTATCATTACCGCCATTGAGTACTTCACCAAGTGGGTGGAAACCATCCCCATGACATACATCACTGGAAAGTAGATATCAAAGTTCATCCTGAACTACTTAATATGTTGATATGGTGTTCCCCAAGCTATTATCTCAGATAATGGGACACCTTTCAAGAATCAGGATGTTCATGACCTTTGTGACAAATTCAAAATCCAAAATCACTTTTCCACTCCATATTATCCCCAAGACAATGGCCAAGTAGAAGCCACCAACAAAACAATTCAGAAGATCCTCAAGAAAATAGTCAATGCCATAGGTCATGACTAGCATCTACAGCTAAATCTTGCCCTCTAGGCGTATCGAACTAGCATCTGTACACCAACAGGTGCCACCCCTTTCTCCCTGGTCTATGGATCAAAAGGTATATTACCAATTGAGATTGGGCTCCCATCACTCAAAATATCACTACAAAACCTAATCACAGATGAAGAATACCAAGTATCAAGACTAAATGAGTTGGAGCTGCTAGATGAGTGACAATGGAAGCATTAAATCATTTGCAGGTCTATTAGAACCAACTCAAAAGGAGCTATAAAAAGAAGATCAGGAGCAAGACCTTTCAGGTCAGAGAGCTTGTGCTAAAGGAAAATCATAAGAACATTCCAAATCAAAATGGAAAAGGAAAATTTGAACCCAACTAGTTGGGACCATTCATCATGATAGTGAGCTACAAGTTAGGGGCATATTAGTTATCAACACCCAAAGGGGAACTTCTATAGGAGCCCATCAACAAATCCCATCTTAAAAAAATTTATGCCTAAACTCACAAGGTATAGAACTAAAAAAATTAAAAAATAAGAAAATGTCTTGAAAAAATAGTCATCCTAATGAAAACCTAGCAAACAGGCATTTTGGTGAAAAAAATAAGATCAAAAAAGGAAAAAAATCCAAAAAAAATCATAAAAAGGATAAAAAATAGTAAAGAAAAAAATCATCCTCTAGTGAAAACCACTTCGATGGCACTTTGGGTAGGTACCTTGGTGAAAACCTAGAAAATAGGTGACTTGTGTAAATAATCACTTTCCATCCACCAGGATCTTTGCAACTCATTCTGCGTCATCCATCCATTAATCTCCCATCATCCATCACATTGCATATCTTCATCCATCATCCATTCGACATCTACATCATAGCTTGGTCCTATGTTTGTGTCATGATCCCTCCTAGTACTACTCAGCCCATCCTTAAGGTTAGTTTTTCCTGCCTCTATCAAAGAAGTCTACTACTTCATGATGGGGAATTCCCTCGTTGGATTGGATCTGTGTATGTTCTTGAAATCCCCAAAATCAAAAAATCCAAAAACATCAGAAAATCAAAAAATCCAAAAACATTTGAACCATATCAAAATGCAAAAAACAAGTCAAAAAGTCAGTCAAAAATATCAAAAATAGAGTTGTCTTGTTGAAATACATCATCTCTAAGCCTTGAACATAGGCAAGGTTGATCTTTGATCATCCCACAAGACATTTAGGTTAGTCCTTTAAGGAGTCTATCATGATAAACTAGCAATCCATTTGTTCATATCACATCATTAATTGAGTCTATGTCAGTCAAGCTACATGGTCTCTATGTGTATAACGTAGGCAAGGATAATCCATTGATCAGTCCCTGAGGCCCCTAGGATAGGTCTTTATGTTAGTCTCTTGGTAAAAATCTCAGAAAACCCGAAAACCTTTGAAAATTCAAAAAATCAAAACATTTGTAAAATTTTGAAAATACCAAAAAAAACCTCAAAACATAAAAAAAAATCCAAATATTTGAAAAAATCCATCTATCTCATCTCACTTTCACTTGCAATAAACATAAATCATAATAATACAATCGTCATCCTCAACATTTTGTAAAACATTTGGAAACAAGTATAGTGGGTCAAAAGTGTAAACTCAAAACGTCAAAGTCTAAAGTCTAGGTCGGTAAGTAAACAAGTTGGTCAACTCTTTGCGTCAATAATTTATCATCCAATTAGTCTCATATCAAATCACCTGATATCATTAAGTCCTAAGATGCATCCTTCCTACAATGGACATCAACATTAGGCATCACCATAGTTTAGTCTTGTCTAGCAGTTTTGAAGAACACAAACTTGTTTGTTTACTTTGTATTTTTCTTTGGATTTGTCTTATTGTGCTCATTTCAAGGACCTCTCAATGATGTCCAAATGAAGGATTTAGAGAGATAGGAATGGGGCAATGATCATTATCTTTTATTTGTTGTACTTGGATATTTTTGTAATATAACCTTGGTCATGTGTGCTTTGTTTAGGTGTAGGGAGGATGTTTCAAGTATCTTGTTGACCACATAGGAAGGCTTTCCTTGCTATGTTTTGGTCTAATATGTTTGGAATAACTTAACTACATTTTGAATAAGGTTCTATATGTCAGGTGTGAATAGGGATACTCCTATCTAATTTTCGAGTCAAAGTTCATCACACTAGGTACAATGCCATCCTGGTTCTTTATGCCTTGATGCATTGTACTTATGTGTGTAATCAAACATAAGGTAATTGTCCCTTTTAAAATCCCAACTTCTCAGCAAGTAATCATCATCATTATCATCATCTCATGTCTTGTTGGAATCTCTTGCTTTCTTTTATCTCTTTCTTTATGTACTAACATGGTACCATGACCGTTAATCACAAATAATTATCATCATTGCATTCATCTTGCATCCACAAAACCATTAGCATATTGCATACTGCATATCATCTCACATAGAAAACATTAATCATAACACCATGCCATGCATTTCCATTCATATATAATATAGATTGGCTATTCTAAGCATCTCATAGATCATACATGTGCAAACACAAAAGTAATCATCCCATAGCATTATAAACATTTGCATCATCATAGCATCATTTGCATTCATCATATCATAACATTGCATAATCATCCAATGTCACATATAAGCATCCATTACACCATATATCATACATCAAAAGCATCAATTTGCATATCATAGCCATCATATCATAGCACATATATATATTCTTTCATAAAACATTATTTTATCATATCATATCATCATCATAGTATACATCACCATATAGTACATCATAAAAGATATTGAAAAAGAAAGCATCTCATCACATTTGCATCATCACATAGGACACCAAGCACATCATAATATCACATAACATTATGGCATAAGCATCATATAAGAAAGCATCATAGCATCCATAAAAAGCATAGAATTAGAATAGAAAAAATCAAATAGCATCAAATTGATGCCATCATATATATATATATATCATCAAAATAAATACACTATCATGGTACAAAAAATTGGATCAATGTACATGTGTATGTCAATAGAGTACAATGGCCCATGGGGCTATAAAAAATGAGCCCATGGGGCACAAAAAGAATCCCATATCTGATCAAAATAACCTAACCCTACTGGTTGTTGCCCTTGTTGCTTGCTCTCTCTTCATGATCCTCTATAGGTTTGTGCTGGTCCTCTGTGAAAAATTTGAGACTCGGGTTGCTTGTGGCACAACTTGATAACAATGCAACCTGTATATATTTGGCCTCCTGGATGGTCTCCCTATATGCTCAAAATGATACTGTGCTCTGAGAGGAAGATGCAACCATGCTCTCTAGTTGTTGTCATCTACCCATCTTAGCCACTGCCTGTAGCTCTACAGCCTGTCTCTGCTGGACTGTCTGGTACCACTCTAACCCTAGTTGATCCCTCTCAACTGTTAGTGCTTGTACCTATGCCTACAACTACAAAATTTGACCATCTCTAGGGTCTAGCTGGGGAGGTGGCTGCATGGGTGGCTGGTCCTAACCTTTGTCTCTGGGTGATGACAGGACCCTATCCTGTCATCCCTGATCCTAATCCTACTATCCTAGGACTGGATCTTGTCTCTTCTCCCCCACCTGTGGATCTAGGAGTGGATGATCCTATGGCCCCCTATCCTGATTGGGCAGTGGTCCTCTACCTCCTCAGTACTGGTCTCCATCCCCTTGACCTTGACCGGCCCTTCTGCCTCTAGCTCTACACCTAGTAGATGGTGTCCCTAGCACTGTCAGATGAAGAGGTGGCTAAACCAATCCTTGTAGGCTTGTGTGGTCCCTACATCTACCTAACCCTAGTTGTATGGCCAAGCCCTGGCCAATAGATGTAGAAAGCTCTGAATTGCCTCATGCACAGGAATAAACTGACCCAAGGAGTTCTGACTCATAGTCCATGCAAAAATGGCCACATACTGATCATATGGCCTATCCTATGCCTCGCCAAACTACCTTTAAACCCTGCCTGATAGGTACATCTCAAACATCATGTGCTCTTTGACCTGCATCAATCTATCCTAGTGGGTGAAGAAAAGATACTACACATCATCAAACCATGTGGGTCATCCAAGATATGGTCGCCAAGTAAAAGCACGCATATGATCAAGAACTCTCCTCCAATGAGGAATCCCATGTTGTCCTATGTGGGTGAATGAAACACCTCCTCTATATCACCAGACAACCAGATCATCTGGCTCCATGGGAACTGGGACAACTCTTGGACAAAGCACAACAATGTGTTCCCAAGCCCAGATGTGCAAAAGTGTGACACTAGGCACACCAAGAGCTTGACTGTCAAGGTAGGAAAACTTGTGCAAATCTCTATACAATGAGGCTAGAAAAATTGGCCCCCATGCGAATAGTGTATGTCACTAAACCATGCGTTCCCAAGTGAGCCCTAATCCAGGACTAAAGTATCAGCCCCGCTAATCTAGTGCGATGAGACCCACTATAATGGCTACAATGACAAGGCAGAAGGGTGACACAGAGAACCTATAATGCTCTAACTCAAGCTAACCCACGCAAAAAAATAAGCTAATCAAGGCCCATAATGTTGTAGCAGGTCTCCCTCCCGGCATTCATGTCATTTATCACCCACTCTTTATAGATGGGCAATCTGTGGATCCACCACACATCCTCTAGTGTGACCATGGCCTTGCCTTTCGGAAGGTGGAAAGAGGATGTCTCACTATGCCACCTCTCAGTGAGTACTGCCAGCATGCCCAAGTGTGTCCGAATGGGCAGAGCATATGAATTGTACTATAATCTAATCTTCCCTAGGTGCTCCAGCTGTCACTCAGTCAAATAATCCAAAATGCTGAAAATCTCTCATGACCTGTGTTCATGTGAATATAGTTCTCTCACCTTCTCCTGCAATAGGAAAGCCATTGTGTTAAAATTCATCAAGAAAAAATCTTGATCCTGGTTTGTCTCGACATCCCGAGGCAACCTCAACATCACTGTCTGAGGGTGTGGTGTAGTTTGCAAACTCCAAATTGCACCGCTGGGAGTGTTTGAATCTTAAACTCCACCACAACATCATATTTTGAGAGGGCGTCTCAGTTTGACCTAAATCCTAAATTTTAAAGAAAGTCACGGTGGTGCACTTTGCATATGCAACTGGGTTTGGAATTTAAACCCTAATTCCTAACTACACTGCAGCATCACTACTCATGACTACAACACAGTTTGAGGCCAAGCGATGCCATTTAAATTTTGCAATGGTACAATTTAGAATGACTCTTAAATGCTAAGTTTCCTAGGCTATTAAATGTGCACGTAAATAAAAAAAATGAAGTTGGTCAAGATGACTCACTGGTGGTCTAGTCCTAGGAAGCCTTTGGTGTGTCCGTACTCAGTTAGAAATGTGCAGGGGAAGTTGTCATTGCACCATCTTGCGAAGGTGTCAGAGCTAAAAGTTGCAAAATATCTTAAGGATGAATGTGAAAATGAATTGGAAGTGGCCCCTCAAGACCTATTTAAGCCTAAAAATTAAGAATTTTTGACCTCGATTAGCCATCCTGTTAGGGTTTTGGTCCCTTGATCCCATTTTTGTTCATCCAAGGGCCGTTTTTGCACCATTTTTCATGTTTTATCTCATTTTTTGACCTCCTAGAGCCTTTTTGGACCCGTCAAGCACCTTGTCCTCCATTCTCGCGAGATGACCCAAAAGTTGAAATTTTCATTTGATCTCTCGAGGGGGTAGTATATCGGCATGTTTTTCCTACAAAGATAGCGGTGGGGAAAGTTTTCAAATTGGAAATTTTTTGGATTTTGATCAAGACAGTTTATTCTTTGAATCAGCGTAACAAGTGCACTACTTCAAAGAGGGGCAAAATGTAGACATGTAAAATGTACTGATTGACCCTACATGCTTGATCTTGATTACTAACACCATTTCATCCTAAATCATCTTTCAGTCTAACCATTTAATCAAATACCCTTATTTGATTAAATTCATCAATTTTCCTCCCTTAATTAAATAAATCAATTTTATCTGATTAAGTCATTCTCTCTTGTTAATTAAATCAATCAATATGATCTAATTATCCCCTATCTCTATTTAATTAAATAATTCATTAATTTGATTAAATCTCTAAAGTCATCTTATTAAATTAAATAAACTAAACCTTGTTTTATTTAATGTAACATTCATCTCCTTTAATTAAATAAATCAAAAAATCTTTATTTAATTGGTCTCTAAATCACATTATTCTCATCTTTTGATTTAAATCAACCCATAAATTTAAATAAAATAGCCACATCATCTAATCTCTCATTAAATTAATTAACCCTTCATTAATTTAATCCTAATCCATGTCCCATGCTCTAGCTTTTTCCACTTGCACATGAAAATACATTTAATTGATTTATTAAATCTCTATTTTCTCTCAACTTGGCATCTTTTAGAGAATATTCCTTCAAATTTTACATCCATCCAAGTGGACTTGTCCTTCCAACAAGACATTTATTCCATCTTATGCATTGAGCCAAGTGGCATTTAAGACATTCCTTTTTCCCTCTTACATGTCATTTCACTATTTTCAAATTCCACATAATTGCATTTATGGGCACATTCATCAAAATGTGCACATCCTTTTCCCATTCACATCTTGACAAGTGTAATTTGGCCATTATTTGAAAGTTAGTCCCACATTGCTTCATTTTAGGCATTTATCCATCTTGTATTTCTATAAATAAGAATTTTTTGTCCTCATTTGATCATCCACAATTTGAGTAAACCTACTATACTAAATTTTATGTTCAAGCATCTTCATCTTCATCCATTTTATCAAGTTCATAGCTAGGTTATGTAGATTTTTCATCATGGAGCTCCATTGAATCTTCCTCAAAGTGCATCACTCATCAACATTGCATCATAGGAGTTGGGAAAGGGTCAATTCCCACATCAAATTGACACCAATTCCCCCATGGGATCAAGAGTTTGTATTGCTTAATTAGGATTTCATTACTTTTTCTTTGTGTTCTTCATTTTCTTTCCTATTTTAAGTATTGTTAATGGATTTCATGGGGAATCTTCATACTAACTTGCATTCAATCTAATTATGAGTTTGTCTCTCATGTTTGTGTAGGTCTAGGATTGGGTTTCTATAGTATGACCATGTGAAGTAGTGTTATACATGCCAAACTACTGTAGATTGATGTGTAGGAAAATGAATACCCTTTTAGAGATATCACACCTTTCCCACCAATCATTCAATAATGTCCTTCAAGTCCCAATTGGATTGAATAACAACCTCACAAAGTGAGTCAATTCTTAATTATCAAGGACCTAGGAGGGGTTTCTTTAAGTTCTAAGGGGTTCACCACCAAGCAAATGCTTAGAAAAGAAAATTTTGTAAAACACACTGTGATATGCAAAATGACCTATAACTAGAAATGTAAGCTAAATGAAAGATGCAAATGATGAAATTATGCAACAGGGAGATAGTATGTGTGCACCTAGAAAATTTGGAGATGTTGTGAGGATTTTGAAAATGTGAAGAAGCTACCAAGATATGATTTGAAGGACTAAGACCCATAGAATGGCATTTTAGTCCCGCTACTATTTTTTGGGGAAAATACAAAGTCTTTGAATCTCAGAAATGAATCTCAAAAAATCTCTGTAAAATAAGCCTAGGAGGACTAAGACTCCCAAGATGGTGTATTAGTCTAGTTCTAAATTTTTGCAAAATCTAAATAGGATCTTGAGCTCTAAGGTTTGCAGTTTCTTCCATTTCAATCTCAGGTTCTGAAACTTTTGAATATGGCCCGTAGGTGAAATTTTGTGAAGATGAAAAATTTTTAATGCAATTTTGTAACGTTTACAACTTTTCACTCCAATTTATCTTCAAATATTCAACCTAGATCTGCAATCACAAATATGCAAGATGGGTAAAACTTGTTGTTTGTTAGTGAATGGGGGTTTTCCTTCGTCAAACCCCTTGTTGGTAATTAAACCTTGAAATGAAATAGGAATAATGAAGTAAATGGTAAATGAACAACATGCAATTCTACAACTCACCAAACCCTTATAAAGTATGCAAACTTTTGTTTAATGGATGTAATGGATATGGATCTTGAACCAAAGGAATGGACTTGAAATACTTTGAATTAAAACCCTACATCACAAATGTTAGCACAACAACACACATGATGCAAGAAACCTCTTTGATATGATGCTTGATAAATCTGTTCTTGAATGCTCTTGTGAACTCAATTATGCTATGATGAATTCTCTCACAAAAGACTTGGATTGAAATGAATGAATGAACCTTGTATTTATACTTATTTGTGCTTAATATCCTGAAATTATATCACACCAAGCTGACATATGAATTCATTAAATAAAGGAGGCTAAATCCTGGCAGAATTTGAAATTAAATCTTGAAAATGACTCAAGGAGGACTAAGACACCCTAGGTGGCATCTTAGTCCCAAGTCCTAAAAAAATGGGCACAAACACCAAAAAGGGGCCCAATTGGGATATGCCAAAATCAGGGTCCCGAGAGCCTTGGGGGACAAAGACGCCCTAAGTGGCATTTTAGTCTTGATCCAAAAATTAGGGACACATAGATAGAGTCATTAATTTATCATTTATGCATTGGAGAATGCCAGGATTAACCAAAAAAAGATGTCATTCATAGGGCTTGTGGACACAAAATAGGACCAATTAAGCCATAAAGAAGCATAAATAAAGAAAGGAGGGCCCAAACAAGTGTGAAAATTCAAGGGTATGCATTTTTCTACACTACACAAAAAAATGAAAATTCAATGCACAACCATTACAGCCTGTGATAGAGATGCATCCCTTTGCATAGTGGGGATTGGATTTCATAGGCACAATTAACCCAACATAGTCTACAAGCTATAGTTATGTGCTAACTACTACTGATTACTGTACCAAGTGGATTGAAGCATGTCATAGTAAATAATGCACCACGAAAGTGGTAATCAAATTTTTAGAGGAAAACATCATTAATAGTTTTGGAGTATCGTATGCCTTGGTATGTGACAATGGCCCCACTTTTTCTCTTTGAAATTTTCTAATTAGGCTTTTGAATATGTATGTAACCACTGGAATTGTACTCCCTTCTTGGAGATATTACAATCCTTGGTCTAATTTGGACCTATATTTGGTACCCTTGCATTAATTATCCTTTAACTCATCATTTATAGGCCCCTAAAGCCCATTATTTTGGATCTCGAGGCTTGTTTCACTTAAAAATCCCATAATATCACTCAAATCCCCAAAAATTCTAAAAAACCCACCTCAAAAAGCTGAGGGACTCATTCACCACCTTGGGTGAATGAGTCCCCTTAGGTGGGACCCATTCGCCATGGGTGGCAAATGAGTCCCATTTGGGGACTTTTTCAATTTTGAGCTAGAAATTCAAAATTTTAATTCAAATTTTGGCGGATGTTGGCCTTTGAGATCTAAATAATGGTCAATTAGGTGTAAATACCTATATAGGAAAATTTTCAAGCCATTTTTTAAAATTCTACACATTGAGAGCAAGCATTTTCAAAATTCAAGTGTTGAGAATCTTTCACAAGAGCATAGAAGTTTCAAGAGCAAGTAAAGTTGAAGCATTGGAACAACAATAAAGTGTTTTTACAGGTCTTAAAGCTCACTTTAATTCAAGATCTATCATTTTCAAGGGTTGATCATGGTTGTCTCTAGTGAATTGTGATGGATTCTAGGTTGGGGAGATTCAAATAGCCATCAAGCCAAGCCTAAATACTTGTTTCCTAAGTCATTCCATCCTCTATGATCACTCTACATTCAACCTAAGGAAGGTACAAGCATCATTAGGATTCATTTGGGGTTATTAGAGATCACCACAAGTGAGTCATTTATCGTCATATTTCCATTCTTGCATCATATTCTTGCATCTTAGAATAGGATTGCATCATGTTTCAAATTTATTATCTTAGACACACTTAAGGCTAGGGTTTTCATGCACATTTCATTATTTCTACCAAGGTTACATTACCAAATTAGGGGCTTGACCAAGGAAAACCCCCCATTATTAAATCAAGTTATATTCTATTTTACAGGCATTTTTCATAGATTCAAATCCAAAGCACAGGTTGGAAGGAAAGAGCAGGTGTTGAAGTGTAGATCAAAGCTTTCAATTTTCAAAAAAGTAGAAAATGACTAATTTTCCAAGAGTGGTGAATGAGTCCCACTATAGCTATTTACTAGATCTATTTGTAGATTATGATACCCTTTTTCATGAAACAAACTCTTGTATAGAAACCTAGATGTAGGATTGATTCAACTAGGTTGGTAAATGAGTCCCAATTGGTCAAAAAGTCAAAATTTCAAGAATTTCAAAGTTGTTTTCAATCACTTCTAGATTCCCAAGTGCACACTATTTATCTCATTTCTTTTTTGTTTGGTTGTATTAGCATTTAAAGGTCATCTTGTAGGTCATTGCATTGAACTAGGGTTTTACATTTTTACCTTGCATTTCATTTATCTTTCCAAGTTTAAACTTGGTGGTCAACCCCTCATTATATCACATTCAACCCCTAGGATAGCCCTATTGCGAGATCTCTTTCTCTTTTGTATTGAGATCTCTATGGTTATCCTTGAGTGGAACATCTTTGAAAGTGGGTATGAATATTTCATCATCATTCTTCCATTTTCACAGGTTCCAACATATAATACTAAAATTTTCATCTAATTACCACTCATAGGGAAATGGGTTAGCAAAATAATCAAATAAGAACCTACTAGACATAATTATAAAGTTTATTAAGAAGAATCTCAGGGAATGGCATTCACTACTAAAATTCACCTTTTGTGTTGACCGAACTAGGATGAAATTTGCATTGCGGAATTCCCCTTACCATTTGGTTCATGGATTTGATCCTATATTACCTATAAATTTGAAGATCCCTACATGGCAGTTTGTCTAGAAATATGTTAGATTAGATGGCCAGACTAAGGCTTGATTGTTACAATTGATGCACTTAGATGAAAAACATACTAGGGCCATAGATCATTTTTCCAAGCATCAATTCATAGTAAATCATTAGTTTGACAAAAGGAATAGATTAAATTATTTTAGAATATCTAACTTGGTCCTATCTTTGGAAAAATCCCATGAATGCAAGGGTGAACATGGTAAGTTTGAAAATTTATTGATTTATCCTTACCAAGTATCTAAAATCCTTGATGACAACACCTATAGGCTTAAAACTCTTACTGAGGAAGATATTCCATTGCCTATCAATAGACAGATCCTGAAGCATTATTTTCAAGCTTAGTGTTGGTCACTAGTCATCATTGTAAGTATGTAAAAAAAATTTTTGGGGGATTTTGGGTTCTTTTATTTATTTATTTTTGCTTCTTTTTGGGTTTTGTATTGCTAAGATGTGATACATATTTAGCAACCTTTAACGGTAGTTAAAATTACAAAGTTTCAATTCTAGAAATATGATTCATGCTTTATCCAGAAGTAGTTTTCCAATTATAGAAAATTAGGGAATTGTTAAATTGGATTAATTTACTTTAGCTTGCATAAATCATGTAGCTGACATTGAGCTACAAATTCCCATACTTAAAGAATTCTACTTGAATTTGGGATAGAAGTTTCTTGCATTGAATGGAATATCAAAAGGTAACCTTTGCTACCATTGTAATTCCCAACCTAACAAGAGGATTCATTTCCTACAAGTTGAAGCAAAAGCATTGTAGTTTAGGAAAATGCATACCCTTGCATTTTCACACTTGTTTGGGCCTGCCTACCTTATATATGGTTCTTTATGGTTTAATTGGTCCTTTTTTTTGTCCACAAGCCCTATGAATTACATATTTTTATGGTTAATCCCAACATTCTCTAATGCATAAATGATAATTCAATGACTCCATCGATGTGTCCCTAATTTTTGGGTCAGGACTAAAATGCCACCTAGGGAATCTTTGTCCCCCAAGGCTCTCGCAACCTTTATTTTTGCATATCTAGATTGGGCCCCTTTTTGGTGTCTGTGCCTCAAGTTTTTAGGACTTGGGATTAAGATGCCACCTAGGGTATCTTAATCCTCCTTGAGTCATATTTGAGATTTAATTTTAAATTTTGGCGGGATTTAGCCTCCTTTATTTAATGAAATCATATGTCAGCTTGGTGTGATATAATTTGAAGATATTAATCATAGATAAGTATAAATATTAGGTTCATTCATTCATTTCAATCCAAGTTTTTTGTGAGAGAATTTAAAATATCAAATTGAGTTCACAAGAGCATTCAAGAGTAGATTTATCAAGCATTTGGAACCATTTTCATATTCAAGCATCATATCAAAGAGTTTTCTTGCATCATGTGTGTTGTGCTAATATTTGTGATGTAGGGTTTTGATTCAAGAAAAGAAATTCAAGTCTTATCTTTCAAGCATTCAAGATCCATATCCATTGTAGCCATTGAACATAAGTTTGCAGACTTTATAAGGGTTTGGTGAGTTGTAGTATTGCATGTTTTTCATTCACCATTTTCTTCATTACTTCTATTTTACTTCAATGTTTAATTACCAAAAAGTAGTTTGACCAAGGAAAACCCTCATTCAATAATAAAAAAGTTTTTCCTTCTTGCATATTTATGATTATAGATCTAGGTTGAAGACTTGAAGATCACTTGGAGTGAAAAGTTGCATTACAAAGTTGTAATCTTCACAAAAACTCACCTATAGACCATATTCAGAAGTTTCAGAACCTGACCTCGAAAGGCAAGCCAGTGAAGACCTTAGAGCTCAACATCCTACTCAAACTTTGTAGAAATTAAAAATGGGACAAATACACTATCTTGGGTGTCTTAGTCCTCCTAGGCTTATTTTTCAGAGGTTTTCTGAGATCTGGTTTTGAGATTCAAAGACTCTGTATTTGCCCCAAAAAAATAGTAGTAGGACTAATACACCATTTTAGGCATCTTAGTCCTCCACAACATATTTTGGAAGTTTCTTCACATTCCCAAAAGCTTCACAACATCTCCATATTTCCTAGGTGCACACATACTATCTCCCTATTGCATAATTTCATCATTTTCATCTTTCATTTAGCTTGCATTTCTAGTTTTAGGTCATTTTACATATCATAGTGTGTTTTCCAACATTTTCTTTTCCAAGCATTTTCTTAGTGGTGAACCCCTTAGAATTCAAAGAACCCCTTCCTAGGTCCTTCCTAATTATGAATTGACTCACCGTGTGAGGTTGTTACTCAATCCAATTGGGACTTCTAGGACATTAGTGAATGAATGAGTGGGAAAAAGTGTGATATCTAAAAGGTATCCATTTTCCTCTACATCATTTTGGTGACCCGACATTTTTAAGCATTCATTTCTAATTTGGATTCCATTAAAGTCCTTAGATCTAGATTGCATTCATTCTTGCATTGCATCTTGCATTAGTGAAAGTGCATCTAAGGTATCTTACATTTTGTATTAGTGAAATTACATTTAGGGTTTCCTATATTTTCATTAGTGAAAGTTCATATAGGTTGCATATTTACTTTATTGCATCATTTCATTTCATTAAAAAATTGAAAAGTACATTTTTCTTCATCTTCATTGCATTCTTATTGCATTCAAAGTGAAAAAAATTGCATTCAATATTGCATTCAATTGTTTGTTTCTCGTTACTTTTTCTTGCCCTTATTTGCACATCTTTCTATTTTTGAGCATCGGTGTCTTGCATACACAATCTATAAATACTGTTAACATTCCATAATTTTCTATTTTTCTTCAAAAAACCTCTGCTAGAACTAAAACACCCTTCCAAGCATCTTAGTCCCTTAGGATTTTTGCTTCAGAAATATCTCTCTATTGTTTATTGTCGGTTTCAGCCTCTAGAACTTTAGAATCTTACTAGGAGGAACAAAATGCCCTTCTTTGCATCTTATTCCCTATTGACAAAAGCAATAAATGTTGACCCTCCTCTTTTACCAAAAAAAACAAAAGCTATATCTCAACTACAACAAGGACTAGCAACTTCTATGGATATTATCATTCGTCCTCCTATTGTGGTTAACTTGGATGATGATTAGGAAACAACTAAAATTTATGAGGAAGTGCATAATGAGTTGAATTTGTTATTTTCCTCTTCTATGAGCTTAAACAATAACAACAATGGTGATCCTCCTAAACCAATTAATTCACCATGTGTTGAACATAGTGATTCTCCTATTACAACACTTGATGTTGTCCCTCTCACTAGTGATCTGCATTCTACATGTAGTGAACAAGATTGGGATGTGGATGACCTACTGGATGGTTGACTTGCATGTGCTTTACTAGTTTCTTATTTATTTTCTTTTTCTTTTTCTTTCCTTTTCATTTTCTTTTTTTTTTCTTACATGAGCATAACGTGATCCCCTGTGATGTTATGTTTGATGTTTCTCTCTCTATGTGCATTCCTCTATTTGTAGCTTCATTGTTCTATATGTCATATACTCCTTTTATCTTTTATCATTTCCTTTCATTTCTTGTTTCTTATGTTTTCCTTTTGGGGATGATGCAAGGCATCAAGACATTCATGTCTCATTCATGTTGAACCAAAAGCTTTTTCATTATCTTTTTTTTCCTTTCATTTTCCCTTTTTGTCTTGTGTTTTCCTTTTGGAGATGATGCAAGGCATCAAGACACCCTATGTCTCTTCCATGTTGACCCAAAAGGCTTTCATTTTCTTTGTTTTCACTCTTTTTTGTCATTCTTTCAGTTCTATGTATTTGGGGAATGATGACAGTTCTAAGCTTTCTAAAATCATTGTAGCAAAGAACATACTAACCCCAAATCCATAGATCCCTTATGTGTTTGGAGTTTTCATTTTGGAAGCAACCCATTTCTTTTTCCTTTTCTCTTGCATGATGCAACTTTAATAAAAAACATATGAATTGGAATAGGGCTTTCCAAGTTGGTTCTCATGTATTTCTTCTTGTTTGCATTTTCATTTGCTACTTGAAAGTAATTTCTCACAGCATGGTGTTAGCAATTTCTTTAAAGTGGGGGCATACATTGGAATTATTTTAGCACGATTTCACTTGCATGTTTTTACTTTTCATTTTCTTTGATGTGATTTTGGTAGTAATGTCCTTCAAGAGTGTGACCTATCTCAACATACATTATCCCCCTTAGTGGTGATGTGACACACTGTATCCATTAAGTGGTGAATCCTTTATTCTTTGATTGATCCTCTCTTAGAGACATTATGAATGATACCCCCTAAGAGTAAGACCTCACATGATCTAAGTAAAATCCCTTTGAGAATCCCTCTTTCTTGATTGAATTTTTGTACCTTATTAAAGTCATGGAGGTATGACTTTGATATGATCCCCTAGGGTTCACGTAGTGAGCACCTAGCTTCACTAGCATGTGTGAGCATGCATTTTTGTACCTTGTTAAATTCATTGAGGTATGAATTTAATATGGTCCAATGGGGATCACCTAGTGGAAAAATAGCTCCCACTATCCCTTTTGAGTGTGTCTTTTTTTTGCATAGTGGACAACATGTTCCACTTGTAAACTCCTTTTTGGAAAAACATCCTAGACCTAGTCCACCGTGTTGGATGACCAATCAAAGCTTTATCTATTGTAGATTTTCTTTTTTCCTATCTTTGGTGGTGTATGTTTGTGATCTATTTATGGCTTCATATATCATCCACAAGTGTGTTCCTTTCTACTTATGTTGGTTTTACCATAGGATCTTGATCCTGGGGGCTTGACCACCCTCTTGATTATTGACATCCTATCTTGCTAACATTTGTACATTTGAACCCCTCTTGATTGCGTAGTTGGCTACTTTAGCATGATTTTGAAGGAATTTCCTCCTATCACTAAAGTGGGGGCTAAATGTAGTGTAAGAAAATGAATAATCTTGCATTTTCACATTTGTTTGGGCCTGCCTTGCTTAATTTATGCTTCTTTATGGCTTAATTGGTCCTATTTCGTATCCACAAGCCCTGTGAATTACATATTTTTATGGTTAATCCCAACATTATCCAATGCATAAATGATAATTTAATGCCTCCATCGGTGTGTCCCTAATTTTTGGGTCAGGACTAAAATGCCATCTAGAGCGTCTTTGTAATGCAAAGCTCTCTAGACCCTAATTTTTGCATATCTGGATTGGGCCCTTTTTTGGTGTCTATGTCCTAATTTTTTAGGATTTGGGACTAAGATGCCACCTAGGGAATCTTAGTCCTCCTTGAGTCATTTTCAAGATTTAATTTCAAATTCTAGTAGGATTTAGCCTCCTTTATTTAATGAATTCATATGTTGGCATGGCTTGATATAATTTCAAGATATTAAGCATAGATAAGTATAAATACAAGGCTAATTCATTCATTTCAATCCAAGTCTTTTGTGAGAGCATTCATAATATCAAATTGAGTTCACAAGATAATTCAAGAGTAGATTTATCAAGCATTTGGAGCCATTTTCATATTAAAGCATCATATCAAAGCGTTTTCTTACATCATGTGTGTTGCGATAACATTCATGATGTAAGGTTTTGATTCAAGAAAAGCAATTCAAGTCCTACCTTTCAAGCATTCAAGATCCATATCTATTACAACCATTACACACAAGTTTGTAGAATTTATAAGGGTTTGGTGAGTTGTAGCATTGCATGTTGTTCATTTACCATTTCCTTCATTATTTCTATTTCATTTCAAGGTTTAATTACCAACAAGGGTTTGACCAAGGAAAACCCCCATTCACTAACAAATTTTTTTTCCCATCTTGCATATTTATGATTGCAGATATAGGTTGAATACTTGAAGATGACTAGGAGTGCAAAGTTGCAAAAGTTGTAAAGTTGCATTACAAAGTTGTCATCTTCATGGAAACTCACCTATAGGCCATATTAAGAAGTTTTAGAACCTGAGATCAGAAGGGAAACAAGTGCAAATATTAGAGCTCAAGATCCTATGTAGTGTTTGCAGAAATTCAGAATGGGACTAATATGCCATCTTAGGCATATTAGTCCTCCTAGGATTATTTTTCATAGATTTTCAAAGATTCAATTTTGAGATTTGAAGACTCTGTATTTTCCCCGAATAATAGTAATGAGACTAATATGCCATTCTGGGCATCTTAGTCCTCCACAACATATTTTGGCGACTTATTCACATTCTTAGAACCCTCACAAAATCTCTAGATTTCCCAGGTGCACATATACTATCTCCTTGCTACATAATTTCATTATTTGCATCTTTCATTTAGCTTACATTTCTAGTTTTAGGTCATTTTTCATATCGCATTGTGTTTTCCAACATTTTCTTTTCCAAGCATTTTCTTAGTGATGAACCCCTTAGAACTCAAAGAACCCCTTCCTAGGTCCTTCCTAATTTTGAATTGACTCACCTTGTGAGGTTGTTAGTCAATTGAATTGGGACTCCTATTACATTAGTGAATGATTGAATGGGAAAAAGTGTGATATCTAGAAGGTATTCATTTTCCTCTTCATCAAGTGCTTACAATGAAATATCAAATGAAAACATTAAAAAAAGAAATATCAAAGAAAAAATCAAAAGAGAAAAAATCAACTCCTTAAGCTCTCCAAATATCTCTATCGAGGCTATAGACCCCTAATTGGTAGTAGAGATATTTTGGGGAGAATTACAAGGATAACCTTGTTTGGGCTATGGATGCTTGAATGGTAGAAAAGATGATCTATCTAAGGTTCGCTTAAAATGGAATTACCAAATTATGTAAGTCAATGCAAAAATTTGTTATGTTTTGAATTTATTATAGTGAAATAAACCATAGGCACACACACGAGCTCAATGAAATTTATTTTTTTTATTTTGATTAAAGTGAAAGTAATTTTAAAGTGAGGGTCTAACTATTTATAATTTGAAAAATGTAGAAAGCTAAGGTATGGTTATTATTTCTAGAATTTATTTTCTATTTTTTTTAGTTTTGTTGGTTGCTAGTTGTTTTGTGATCTCACAACACACCCCATTTTTCCCTTGGAAAAATGTGAACCCCTCTTTTCTTAGTGTTCCCTTTCTTTGCTTTCTTCCTGTGTTGGTGTGTTTCTTTTGGAGGAAATGATAAAACAAAATTCTTGCTCCAAAATTCCTAGCTCCCACTCAAGTTGATCTCTCTAGGCTTGGGGTGTTTGCAAGTCTTTTTCCCTATGGCTTTATTAACTATTCAAATTCCTAGGTTCTTGTGTGTGAGATGATGTTTCTCTAAGTGTAATGTATCTTTTACAATGCTCACATTGTTCTTGGCTAGTTGTACCAAGTGAGTTTTCACCTAGAATTTTTTTTCTCTAGTGTGCATGTGTCAACACTACCTTGGTTAAGCCTAGTCACAACTTTTATTTTCCTGAAAATCAAAAAGTGAAAGTTTTGGGAACTGAGTTTGTTTTGAATCATACTAATCTAAATTTTTACCTACACCTGGGTATCCTTTGCACCCGGTTCCCATAGACCCAATAAGTGAAAATCCCAAACTTGGTAACTCTTCAAGGTTGGGTGTCAGATATTTCAAATCCTATTGTTAACTACTCATTCAGCATCCAAGCTAGACTCTCCCTCTAAGGCCATTGTCCCACAAGGACTAATGTGATACACAAGCATGTCATATCCATCACCTGTGCTACTTTCCTTTCAAGGGTAGGCCCCAATGTAGGAATCAAGGATTTCATGATGTGAACCCTAATCTTCCATGATTGCACCTTTGTTTAGAGTAATTAATGCATTGTAAAAGGGATTAATAAAGGTGAAAAATGACACATGTACTTGGCACTACCTCGAGCATGGAGTTTCTTCCATAACACATTACCTCGCACAAGATCATCCATTTGCAAGAACATTAATGAATTAAAACAATGGTTGTGATGCTCAAAGAGAAAAGTAAGTTTCAAAACATAGAAGAATACTTTTATCAAGGTTTGAACTTGCATTTTTTCAACCATACTATTAGTGAAACTAGGTATTTTTCTTTTAACTTAATTTTTTTAATCTTTATGCATGCATGGTTCTAATTAAACAACATTACCTTTGGTTAATTCATGAAGAAAATAGTATTATTCTTAAAGAATTTAACATAATTTCAGTCAGTAAATGGTCATGGGTAAGGAAATTTTATTAATTATTAAGAATGCATGATTAGAATTAGCCCTAACTCATAGAAAGAGCACATATCCATCAATAATGTTGGAAATTAAAGAAGGAATTTTTGAAAGGATGGAAAGATTGAAGGTGTTGTTGGAAAAACAAGGACAAATAATTAAGAGGGGGGGGTGGAATTAGTTGTCACAAAATAATAAACTTTCCAAACTTAACTTAATCTCAGATTTGATGAATAAGTAATTAACCATAAAAAATTAACACATTAGAGAGACATAAAATACCATGATTTTTTTTATGTGGAAACCCTATTAGGGGAAAAACCACGGTGGATGTTAGTCCACAATATTATACCCTGTTAAAAGTATAATGAAAATAATAAAGGGGAATGTACATGCATTCAAGCACACTGCCTAGAGCTCACTGCTCAATTACAAAAGGGGCTCACTTCCCAATAGTAAAAAATAGGATTAAATCCAAAGGGTATGAACTGAAAGAAATAGCTTCTGCACAAGCCTGATTATAGTTCCAATTAAGCACAAAAAACTCCACTTTTCACTCTGCACATGAATGAATAGATCAATGTTCGCACACTTGCACTCTATCTAGCTTTTCTTACACACACACTCTCGCACATACTCCCTCAAAATTCACTCAAAAAATCTCTCTTATATATCCACATCATGGATTACATCAACAACTTAGTCAACTAGAAAAGTAAAACATATTTACAATGTCGGCCAAAATTTATAATTAAATTTTCAATGTGGATCTAGACACCATTGGCCAATACAATGATACGACCCAAAAAAATACTCATGAGCACACCAAATATTCAAATTTTACTTTTCAAGGATCCACAATACATTACCACCATCATGTCAGCTAGGAACATGAAAACTCGAACATGCACAAGAAAAATATTTGACCATGAGCACACCGATCAATGTGGATGTACAAGAATGATGGAGAATGATCTAGAAGCATCCAAGAACACTAGGAATTGATAGAGAACCATCTACAACAAATGAGATTATCAGAATCACACAATCTTTACTCAGGAATGCTGACTAAGACCACATAAATACTGTCAAACCACAACACAATCAAATCTTTATGTAGACCTCTGAAACTTCTAATAGATGATATAGATACTCTAAAAAATAAACCCTTTATTTCACAGTAGTTGATCTCCAATGTACATAGCATGAGACCTTCATGACCTTCATAATTCCACTAGCAACATGCAACTTTGTAACTCTTTCTTTCACAATTTTCTCAATATCCTCGACATATACAACCTTCAATACAATGATGCTAATAGTGTTGACATCAATGAAAACCACATATCAGCAACACACCCATAACATCCAAAAATCTCCCCCTTTGGCATTGATGGCAACACATGATGTGAAAAATACCATCAACACAACTGCACTAACTCCCCCTTAGATTCTGACTCCTCTTCTCAATTGCTTCTATTCCCAAAAGTATTTTTCACATTACTCTTCTCCCCCTTTAACATCAATGGAAAATTTAACCATTACCTTTCCATATACATGCTCTATACCACATATCTGCACATCTGACTACTCCCCCTGAGTAGTAGCCACAAAGACATCAATTTAGATTAGAATATAGCAATGAAGCTCATAGATTGATGCAAGTAAATGAATCTTTTAGTTCTTATTAGGAGGGGTAATCACCCCTAGCATTCCTTTGAGATACTCAAAAGTATCCTTCGACAATGGATTAGTAAATCTATTTGCAATATGTTCTTTGGTAGGTACATACTCCAATCTGACTTCTTTCTCATTCACTTTCTCCCTCAAGAAGTGAAACTTAATTGATATATGTTTAGTCTTAGAGTGTAGTACCAGATTCCTCAAAATATTTATTACACTTGAATTTTCACATTATATAGAAATAGGTTCCTCATATACCACCTTGATATCTTTCAACATCTGTTTCATCCATATCACTTGAGTACAGTTATTAGGAGCAACAATATATTCTACTTCGGTAGTAGATAGAGAAATGGAATTATGCTTTTGTTCAACTAGGACACTAACTTCTTCCCTAGGAAGAAAGCACCACCACTAGTACTTTTCTTATTATCTACATCTCTAGCCCAATTTGCATCAGTATATGCACTCAAAGTGAGGTCATCATCCTTTGGATACCAAAGTCCAAAGTCAATTATTTTTTTAAGATATCTGAAGATTCTCTTAACAACAGTCACATGTAATTCTTTTGGTTTAGCTTGAAATCTAGCAACCATACACACAACATTCATAATGTTGGGTCTAGTCTAAGTTAAGTAGAGAAATCCACCAATCATTTACCTATATCTAGTTTTATTTTCCTTAGGAGAATCATCATTCTATGTTAGCTTGCATCTAGTCACCATGGGAGTACCAACAGGCTTTGATTCTTCCATCCCAAATTTCTTCAATGGCTCTTTCACATATTTTGACTGAGATGAAAATTCCCTTGTCTAACTGGGTAACTTGTAATCCCAAAAAGAATTTCATCTCTCCAATCATACTCATCTCAAATTCACTCTTCATTTCATTAGCAAACTTCATACATAGATTATCATCTCCTGCAAAAATAATGTCATCAACAAAAACTTCTATAATTAACTCTTTATCATGATCCAATTTGAAGTATAAATTGCTATCAGTGCAATACCTTTATTAAATCCAAGCTTCAATAAGTATTTGTATAATCTAGCATACCAGGCTCTAGGGGCTTGCTTGAGTCCATACAAAGCTTTCTTTAATCGACAAGCCTTGTCTTCCTTATCACTCAGTTGAAATCCATGAAGCTATTCAATATATACTTCTTCTTCTAGATCACCATTCAGAAAAGCTGACTTCACATCCATTTGATAGAATTTATAGTTCTTGTATGCGGCATAAGCAAGAAATAATCTTACAGCTTCAATTCTAGCAACGGGGGAAATTTTTTCTTCAAATCAACACCTTCCATTTGAGAATACCCTTTACATACAAGTCTTGCTTTATTTTGGACCACTTCACCTTATTCATTTATCTTGTTCTGAAACACACATTTAGTACCAATCACATTTTTGTCTTTGGGTCTAGGAACCAGTGTCCATGTGTCATTCTTTTCAATTTGTGCCAATTCTTCCTTCATAGCTTTCATCCATTGTTCATCTTGGCAGCCTTCAGTGACATCTTTAGGTTCAATCTTGGAAATTAGGTAATACTCGTCTGCAATCTTTCTTCTAGTTTACACACCTTTAATCTTATCTCCTATAATTTGACTATCAAAGTGATTTATCTTTACATACCTTGGAGTTTTGGGACTTTCTCGAGCTTTTGGTTCTTCTGATCTTTCTACACTTGCACTTGCGTGTGCTCCCTAACTTACTTGATTTACTAGAATGAATTGAGGTTGCTTTACCAGAACATATGGAATAATCTAAAGTTGGTTTTGTGTCTGAGAATTCTTCCCCTAGATTGTATTGTCTTCATCTAGATGATTTGGTAGAGTCCTCATCAACTCTAACATTTTCACTCTCAACCATCTTTCCCAGTCTTTTGGTATAGCATTTGTAAGTGTTTCTCTTAGTAGAGTAGCCTAGAAAGATTCCTTCATAGCTTCTTGTATCAAATTTTTCTATATCATCATCTATATTGATATAACACTTGCTTCCAAAGATCTTGAAATATTTAATAGTAGGCTTATAACCAAACCATAGCTCAAAAGGGGTCTTTCCAAAATCACCATTAACATTTACTCAATTCAAAGTATACACAACAATGCTTACAACTTCACTCCAATAGATCTGGGGCACATTTCCTTCTATCATCATTGTTCTAGCAGCATCTAGAATTATTATATTCTTTCTCTCTACAACTCCATTCTATTGAGGGGTTTGGGGAGCAGATAACTGTCTTTTGATTCCATGTTCTTCACAAAAATAGTTGAACTCCTTGGAGGTGAACTCACCACCTCTGTCAAATCTCAAAAATTTGATTTTTAGACCTTTCTCATTCTTTGTAATAGCCTTGAAACTTTTGAACTTTTCCAGTGCTTCACATTTTTTTCTTAAGAAAGAAACCCATATCATTCTAGAGTAATCATCAATAATCAACATAAAGTAACTTTCTTCATCGATACTTCTGACTCTAGAGGGACCATAGAGATCAGCATGTAGCAGCTCCAACAAATCATTTGAATGAAACAGTTTTCTCTGAAAGGATACTCTAGTCTGTTTACCCATCTGACACTCCTTACAAATTGTGTTAGCAGGCTTCACTAACTTAGGTAGATCTCTTACTGCTTGAGTGGAACTTACCTTGACAATGTTATCAAAATTCACATGACACAACCTCCTATGCCACAACCAAATTTCATCTACTTGAGAAATTAAATAACTCCCACTAGTAGTATTTAGGTGAAAAATATTACCTTTTGTCTATTTACCTATAGCAATCATTTTTCCAGAACTTCCATGTATCCTACATCTTCCATCTTTGAATTGTAGATCATGGCCTTTGTCCACGATCTGTCCAACACTCAAAATATTTTTCTTTAGGCCTTCAACATAAAGAACATCATTAGTGTTATGATTATCACCAAGACAAATAGAACCTCTACCACGAATCACACCAACATTGTTATCTCCAAACCTTATGACCCCACCATCATACCTCTCTAGACTTACAAATTTTATTTTAACACCAGTCATATGATGTGAGCATCCAATCTCAATAACCCACTCATCGTTTTGTTCAACTCGAGCTGCAAGAGCTTTCTCATCTTGCAGATTTAGTAGCAATAGGACTATTTTCAATGGTAGCAATGAAAACCCATTCATCTTCATTTACATTATCTTTATCAAACTTGTCATCAGTCACTCCTTCTTGAACAAAGTAACATTTCTTTTGGAATCTAGACTTGTTAGGCTTATATCTAGGAACTCTTTTAGGAAATCTTGATGTAAAATGACGTATTTTATTGTAAGAAAAAGATTTAATAGGAAATACACCTTCATACTTACCTTTTCCTCTACCTTCTTTCTTCATAATTAGTGCTTCCAATTCTTCTACCTCTCTTTCTTTATCTTCAAGTTGTTTCAGTTCTTCATCATACTTGGATATCTTTCTAGAACACTCTCCTGGACTATATCTTTGCTTGTTACTTCTGGATATAGTAGACTTCAATACAAATTCAGTCTTTGGAACAAATTCATCAAATTCACTTAATTCAAAAGCAACAAGCTTACCAACCAATGTATCTCTTGTCATCTTCATTACTAATTTGAGCTCTTCAATAGCATGAGCCTTCACTTTGTAGGAGGGAGGCAAGGATCTAAGTATCTTAGAACCACCGACACATATAATACCCATCAATATTTAATTTACTCTTTGCATAAAAGAAGTGATATTTTCATCTTCACCCATCTTCAAATTCTCATACTTTCCTTTCAAAATTTGTAGCTTGTCCATCTTCACTTGTGCATCTCCTTCATACAAAGTTTCTAGCTTCTTCCAAATCTCATGAGTTGTCTTCAAACCTATCGCATTTTCCATCTTTGAATCTGTCAAAGCACTCACCAAAGCTTCAATAGCCCTGATATTACTTTTAGCTTCTTTGATCTCATCAGCAATGGAGGGACCATTATGAGGAATAACATATGGATCTTTTGTAATCTTCCAATAAGCTTCACCAATAAACCTCATGTGACATTCCATCTTGACTTTCCATAGTGAGTAGCTAGTTCCATCAAATCTAGGACTATCCTTCTTGTATAATGCCATCTTGGATGACCTCAAGCTTTTAGAATTCTTTAGAGGAACTTGGCTCTGATACCAATTGTTGGAAAAAAAGGACAAAAAACTGAGGGGGGGTTGAATCAGTTATCAAAAAATGATAAAATTTTAAAACTTTACTTAACTTGATCTCAGATATGATGAATAAGTAATTAACCATAAACAATTAACACATTAGAGAGAAAAAGAACACCAAGATTTTTTTTACATGGAAACCCTATTAGGGGAAAAACCACAGCGGATGTTATTCCACAATATTATACCCTGTTAAAAGTATAATGAAAATAATAAAGGGGAATGCACATGCATTTAGGAACACTTCCTAGAGCTCACTGCTCAATTACAAAAGAGGTTCACTACCCAATAGTATAGAATAGGATTAAATCTAGAGGGTATGAATTGAAAGAAATAGCTTCTGCACAAGCCTGATTATAGTTCCAATTAAGCACATAAAACTCCTTCACTTTTCACTCTGCACACAAATGAATAGATCAATGTTCGCACACTTGCACTCTATTTGGATTTTCTTACACACACAATCTCACACATACTCCCTCAAAATTTTCTCAAACAGTTGCTCTTATATATCCACATCATGGATTACATCAACATCTTAGTCAGCCAGAAAAGTAAAACATATTTACAATGTCAGCCAAAATTTATAATTAAATTTTCAATTCGGATCTAAGCACAATTTTCCAATATAATGATGCAACCCAAAAAAATACTCACAAGTGTGCCAAATATTCAATTTTTACTTTTCAAGGATCCACAACACGTTACCACCATCATGTCGGCCAAGAATATGAAAAATTGAACATGCATAAGAAAAATCCTTGACCACGAGCACACCGATCAATGTGGATGTACAAGAATGATGGATAATGATCTAGAAGCATCTGAGAACACTAGGAACTAACAGAGAAGCATCCACAACAACTGAGATTATCATAATCACACAATCTTCACTTAGGAACGCTAACAAAGACCACAAAAATATTGTCAGACCACAACACAATCAAATTTTCATGCAGACCTCTAAAACTTTTGATAGATGATCTAGATACTCTAAAAAATAAACCCTTTAGTCCACAACAGTTGATCTCCAACATATAGAACATGACACCTTCATGACCTTCACAGTTCCACTGGTAACGAGCAACTCTGTAACTCTTCCTTTCATAATTTTCTCAATATCCTTGACATGTAAAACCTTCAATACAATTATGCTAATAGTGTTGACATCATTGGCAACCACATATCAGTAACACACCCACAATATCCAACAGGTGTTTTCATTGATCAATGTCAACTAGTCAACTAGTTATCAACTAGTTGCTATGAGCTATATATGTCGAGGATATTGAGAAAATTGTAATAGAGATATCTTGTAGGTGTTTAGTGGTTGCTCCAAGTTTTGGTCCAAATTTTCCCCTATGTTTGTGTGGTTCAATCATGTTGTTCATGATTATTAGAAGATGCTATATCTATATTTTTCATTGTTGATTCATTGTACAGTGTAAGTTGTGTTCACTAGTTGTGAACTATAGTTTTTTTTGTGTTTCTTGTTGAGGTTTGGGAGAAATGTTGGTCCATATTTCTCTTTGATGAATTTTTATGTCTTCTAGTTCTAGAGTTGAGTTGCTCAGATTGTATTGAAGATAGTTCTAAAATTTGGAAGATTTGCGCTTAATGGCTCTATGTGTTTTACACTAGTTTGGCCAACCTTGTGTGTAATAGTACTTTCAAGGTTGATGAAGCATGTTGGATCTTTTCTACTACCTTGAAGTGTTTGTTTGGGTCACCCTCATTCTAATTCAATGTTAGGATATTTTGGCACCGACCTAATTTAAATTTTGATTTGGATGACCAACGTTGGATATGTTTCAAAGTTGAAGTTGGTATAAATACAACATGAGTTAGCGGTGAAGAAATATACAAGAGCGAAGAAGAAAGGTAATAAGAGAAAAGAGAAAGTGCAGTTTGGTGTGACATTGATTCTATTCAGTAAGTGTATTTGATACAAGTGTGGCATATTAGTGTGAATCTTAATGCTAAGTTTCTAGATGTCGTGAGCAGAACGTGGACTCTATCATTCATGCATGTTTGCTAGTGATTGTGGGGGAATCCTTTGTTGCATTGGGATTGTAGTCTCTCTGTAACAAGTCTTCTTTGTATTCTGTGTATCTCTATGGCAGTGATCCCTTTGGGTTGTTAGCCTTGTTGGACAATGAGTCCTTGTTCTAGACAGTGAGTCCTTTTTTTGGCAATGAGCCTTATTTCTAGCAGTGAGCCTCTTGTAATCAGTTTTGATATTCTCTATAGTGTGAGTTAATCCTCACCTTGGTTTTTCTCTTATTGGGTTTTCCATGTAAATCTAGTGTTATTTGGTTTGTGTATTGGATTTAAGTTTTTGCATTGGCATGTGATGATTAATCAGTTAAGTAGTATTAATAATTAGTTCTAGTGATTGAATTAAAGGTTAAATTATGTGACAACTAATTCACCTCACCCTATCAATTGTCCTATTCAACAATTGGTATTAGAGAAAGGTTCCTTGGTGAAGAGCTTAACTACTTGAGGAAGGTCCAGGATGAATGGAAAAATGGTTTATGATTATTTGAGGTTCAATGGAACTAATTATGGTATTTGGAAAGTATTGATGGAAGAATATCTGGAGTATTGCAGATATGATGTGGAGAAAGCTTACAAGAATCTTTACACTCCTCCTACTAATGGTCTACGTATGCCTAAATAGATCAAAGTGCATGTAGTGAAAAATAAGGCAAAGTAAATCTTGAAGAATAGTCTAATACATTCTAAGTTGATTAAGGTTTAGAAGTTGAAGATGGCTAAGGAGGTTTGGGATGCTTTGGAAAGAGTGCATGATGGTGATGAAAGAGTTAAAGAGGAAAAACTATAGAATTTGGAGACACAATTTGATCTCTTACATATGTTTTAAGATGAGAATGTTAAAATTTATGTAAAGAGATTGGATGAGATAGTGGCAAAAATGCAAGGACCATGGATAACATTAAGAACCCCCTCGGTGAAGGTGTAAAAACCTGGTGAATCTTGTATACTTCTCGATAAAAATATTAATTTTATTTGCAATTTTTTTCATTTTTCGGGGAAAAAAATTTCAATTGGTGAATAGTTTTTAATCACTAGAAATTTATGGAAAATCCTAGTGAATTACAATTTTTTTTATTCCACTAAAATATTTTCATTAGCAATTAAAACTAAACTATTTTCATTAGCAATTAAACCTATTTTCAAAAGAATTAAAAAAATGGAAAATTAAACATAATCTCAAACTAATAAAAAAAATTCAATGGTGAAATAAACTGATATGCCAATAAAAAATCATAGTGTGGTTGGCAAAAAATGTCAAATTTTAGGACAAATTTTCCACACATTCAAATTACTTCATAAAGTGTCTAGAATGGGGACAAGTGTCAACATATTTATTATGTCTTAAGCCATATGTTAGTGCAAAATAATATAACCCATGATTGTTTGATGAATTTTCAATTTATGACTATAGTTGCATTCTAGAAGCAAATCTCTGAAGCACTAGACTTGCAAATTGAAACCTCTAGAATAACACTAGAACTATTAGATTCATGAAAGCAAAAATAATATTTTATCATTGACTAGCTACCAGTGGTTGAAGGTCACTTAAGTTATGATGTAATCCTTTGGAGTCATCATGGTGACCAACCCCTTGACCTAGGCAAACAACCGGTTTGAGAAATGAACAGTCAAGATAGGGTGATGTGATTCAACCTTGATTGCTCCCCGCTAGCCCACAAGGGACCCACCTACATATCCTATCCCTCAATAGGGAGGCGGGGAACTGCCACGTGGAATGATCAGAACTGTCGAAGGAACTATAGAAAGGTGCAAAATATTAAGGAAATATTAAGGAACTAGTGTTAAAGCCTATACTACTAAAGGAGCCTTTTAAGCACACATTGTTTTTTGATAGTTAAATAGTTGCTATATGGGTAGCACCTTATATTAATCAAAAAGAGTTTTTACATTCTTCAAATGGGATCAGATGCTTGACCAAGTCACTAGGGACTCATCCTAGCAGTATTCAAAATGAACCCTTCATTTCCACAAAACATTACAACCAAAATATTGAATGGACTGACATTAGACACTTATATGAACTACAAACAAACCATCAAAAACCAAAATGACCTTTTGCAAACACCAGATTATGCATTTGTACAGTTAGCCTCATTGGTCTTCTTAGCTTTGATTGCATTCAAAATCGCTGGACAATCACCACCACATGCACTATGGGCAGGATAGTTTGCTTATTCCTCCTAGCTCCTAGTGTCATTCACTACCCATTCTTCACTAGTTCCTAGCTCCCATCCTCCTTTTCCAAAGACCACATTTTATCGTCGAGAGCTTCCACCGCCACAAACACCTTCAACCAACCCTTCGGGTGGTCTTTGAGAATGTCAGCCACATGCAGAAGAAAGTCAATACACCTGTCAATCTTCCCCCACTAGTTTTTGAGAGTTGCATGGTTCAGTGAGCATACCAAGGGAAAATTTGGTACTGACCATTCATTCCCATGAGCCTTGTAGTAGTGTAATGGTAGAGGGGTCATGAAATTATCTTTAATGTTTTCTAGTGACACATTGATATTTTCCAATAAAGAGTGTTGAAAAATCATTTGGCATAGCTTATTCCCATGTGCTTTCAAGACACCCATGTACACGAGCATTGCCAAAAACATGGTGGGTATTTTGAATTCCCCCTAAGCTTGTGGGTAGCTAGCAAAAATTTTGGGCCCAAAATATCCTTCACCCCCTGGAGCACCAATGGGTGCTTGGACACCATTATCCCTTTTAGTCATTTCTCAATGATTTCGCCATGGAAAGTATTATGTTGTTTTGTGGAATTCAGAAATAGAGGAGGCTCCATTGCCCATTAGTGCTTTTTGAGAGCTTTAAGCCAATTTGAGAAAAATGAGAACAACAACCCCTATTTATAGCAAAACCTTCTATAGCCCTATGGAGACCATACCAAGATTCAAGTGGTGAATTAAATGTTAATTGTCACATCAATGATAGTGGTGAATTTGAAAATGTTAAGTGTGAGTATTTGATGTCACACTCATTGTCTTCATTCTAACTTCTATATATAGTTCACCAACTTGATGTTCTTCATATCATTTATAATATATCTAGATTTGATTTATTTCTTCTCTATTATCAATTTAACTTTGATATTATGGAGTCTTCATGGCATGTCATGCTACCCAAATGTTTTTGGGAGAAAAGAAGGGACAAAGCATACGATAGACAAAAGTTGGGTATGGTTTTTACAATTCATTATGTGTAGGTTGAGGATGCTATAAGAATAATTTTGGGTAGGGAATGGATTTAGGAAAACCCCCATGCTCTATATTCTGAGGTAGTTTCCGCTTTCTTGTCCAATTCCATGGACATTTTTCTCAATAAAGATTTGGTGAAGACACTAGCAATATGTTATTTTTAGCCAATTCAATTTCTTTGTTGGATTTGGCACTAGAGCATTACAATTTTGAAAGTGGTTTAATGCCTATTGGTGGAATCTTCTAGAAAGTAGCATTGCATGCTTCTATAGTGTAGGCTCTCACTCGACTTAATATGAGATAGGGTCTACTATATGATACAAAAAAAGAATCATTAAATACTTTGGAGTTTTGGAGGAAGGTTTTGGGTGATTCACTTTTCTTCTCTGTTGTTACTTTGTTAAATTCAGTTCACCTTCTACTCAAACGCCCAATTGATGGCCTCAACTAATGTTACAAAAAAGATTAGTAATGAATTTTGTGACATGTCATTTGCCTATATTTTATTTTATAGTGTAATAGTTCTTGTAATATGTATTTTGTGACTAGTTTTTTGTCACAGTTAGTGGCTTTTTGGATAGGCTGGCTATATACTATGTACTTCAATCTTTAGGAATGGCTACTTAATTAAAATACTTTTCATGGATCCATTCTTGTAAATCCTTTTTGCTTTGATTAATATATAAAATGTTGCTTTTAAAACTAATAGTAATTATCAACATATAGTTCTGATCATAAGTGAGTGAAATTTATTACGACTTAGTAGTGGACATTGATAATGATTAAAATAAAACAAGCCATTTAATTCTCTCTTTTCAAAGTGTTGAAGTACTCTACCTTTCATTTATTCAATTCTCAATGTTTTTGAAGAAAGTGTGGTTGTAGTACTGTGGGTGGCGGTGCGGATTAATTCCATATGAACATCTGAAGTGATTAATTACATAGCTTTATATTGAAAACTGCATGATGTACTGAAACACGATTTGTAATGATTTCAAATTGTTTGAGTGGAACTGGTGATTTTGATAGCTTGTCAGCTTGATGTACTATAAGAGAGGGGGACCACCATGTGCAAGACCCCAGGTCATGAAGGGTCAAGATGTGAGAGGCTACCCTAACTTACCTCAACTAAGTGTAATGTAAGGAAATGTGAGGAGAGAGTAATGAGGACCGTGAGGCCTCTCAGTTACTCTACAGACCTGAAACATAGGAAAGGGCTAGGCAAGCTAGTTTTTAGGTTTAATGCTATGCCTCAGTAAGTTCTTTGTCTGAGGATGAAATTGTGGTCTCTTGACATCACCGCAATGCTTTGGCATCTCAAAAGTGTACTGGCATCTATACGACCAGACAACAATGAAGACGAGGTCAAACCAATAAAACTAGCTAATAGCCCAGCTGATTAACTAAACAACCAAAATGATGTGATTAAGTAAATGAAATACTCTCTAGTATTATAGAGAAAATATGCAAGAGTGAAGAGAGTAAGGAGAATCTCACCAAGGAATTCATTCACTAGCTGATCCTTCGAGAAGCACGTGCTCCTACACATAACAAGAGAGGAAAATGTTGGGTGGTTGTATAGGGGTCTGCCTCAGTCAAACCCCTGTTTAGGTGTTTCCACCTCCTTGGACAACCAAGGAAACGAGATAAAGGAAATATTGTAGTAAAGAGAAAAGAATCACTAAAAAATAGTGTTATGCTACTCAACCAAGTGATAGAGGAGAGGAGAGTGAAGCTTACCACCTCCACCAAGAGCACTTAAGGCTACTTGGGGGAGAATATGAGAGTACTCAAGCCTTTGCTATAATGGCGTGGTCCCAAAATTTCTCTACTGAAGTGGTGGAGTGTTGCTTTGGCTACAATGGAATGCTTGAATTCTTGGAGTGAGTGAAAGTGAGCCTGAAAGTTAAGTGAAGAAGTTTGTCAATGAAGTCCAAAAGCTAGAATGCATGTTGAAGGGATGAATTTGAAAGAGGAATGGAGAAAAAAAGTCATATTCAGGTCAATCAGCTGAAGGGGGAATTACAACTCCACCTCCAATGAGAAGAGTAACACCTCTACATGTTCAGCCATAGGAATCTACTAGGGACATAAGTGCATTGCATAGACGTCTATGTGTCGCGTGGGCATCCCTGATAGAAATGCCTCTACCAATACTCAAACTAGGTGCCAAGTGGGATGCAAGTAGTGGGATTAGGTGGAATTAAGCCTATGGACTTGGTTTTCTAAGGTGGCTAAAGGAGAAAAGGGGATTTTCACATGGGGTGAAAATTCACTCTTATACATTTTTCCCCTACTTTAGCAAGCATGAATATTGATGAGCACTCGGTAAAGTAGATCAAGAAAGAGTAGGGTTAGAAATGTATACCTAAATTTTTGAGGAAGCAGACTGTGATTTGGAGAACCTAAAGGTGCATGGAAAACAAAGGACTCCATAGCTACTCAAAACTATGAAGTTGGAAAAATAAAGCATCTTATAGGCTCGCGAACCTACAAGGAGGCAACCCCTAAGATATCTTGCATGAAGGAAGCCTCCTGAAGTAAGCACCTTACACACCCATAGAAATGCAATGAAGGTATCCCCAAAAAACTATAGCATGAAGGAAACCCCAACGAAGCAAACTCTGTAGAGTCAAGAAGTAGCCAAATCAGCAAGTGCACAGTCGTGCAAATTGTCGATGATTCACAAGTATTTCAAAGGGGTCCCTCAAGAACCCTTCAAAAGGAGAGGGGTCCACTCAAGGGACATGTTTTTTGAAAGGTGAGGTCTAGTTAGGCTGCCCCCTAGCTAGACACGAAGATATAAAACATGTCTAGTCGGGATGCCACCAAGCTAGATGTGAAAAAGGGGAATGGAATAAGTCTAGCTAGGCTTCCTTGAGGTTAGATGTGAAGGAATCCATTCAAGGTAAATCCTTTCAAAAAGGGGTCCTTTGGGAACCTACCGTGAAGAAAAGGGGGGGTCCACTCAAGGGACACATAGTTTGAAATTAGATCTTCTTTTCTCAGAGTGATCTATCATCAAGGAATTCAAAAGGAAGGATATGCCTTCATGATGTTGAGATTATGGATGCACAGTCCTTGAAGTTGTAGACTTCGATGGAGGACCTTTAAGCCAGGAAAGATAATCAACCACCCAGAAAGTGTTGCAACTAGGCATGCACAATAGAGATTCTATATTGATATGATATGATTATGATATGTTACAAATGAACAAGATGCCTGATTATATAGGCAAGAGCTAAACCCTAATATGCATGAGATGTTGCCATGTGTCTTGATCTAACAACATGTGACAACATGTGAACCCTATCTATATGATCATTAAATGAGGAGACAAGTTCTAGAAGGACAACTCATCTTCTAGAAGGAATCTTATCCCACCAAACAAGGAAGGGAATATTATCCCATCTATTAAATGATTTATCTTATAATGCAACCTAGGACTTAACTAATTAGATACAAGACCTAAGTTAACTTATGCTAGTGTAATAATTAATTAATTAATTACACCAACACTCCCCCATAAGTGCAACTTAGGGAGGAAAATGTAATGATTATGCAAGATGATGATGGGTCCCAGCTACGAGGCCATGTTAGGTACCCATGTACATGAAGATGCAGAAAATCTCCCACAACCGGAGAAAAGGGGAAAACCTAGTGGGAACAAAACTCCTCTCCAAAAAGGAGATGAAAATGTAGAAATGTGAGATAGGATGGGAAGGATGGAGGAATCCCAAATACCCCCAAGTACACCATCCGTCACATGGATACAATGCAATCAAAGGCCCCCCCATAGGAGGGAAAGAGAGAGACTATGTAGCCCCCCCAAAAGATGTGATCACCTGCAAGAAAGTTAAGTGTTTGAAGAAAAAACAAGATCCAATGTTGACAAACAACTTGTCTCCCTTTCGAAAGAAACAAAACCAACTGCAAGTGGAGAGATGCTTCCCATTCCAGATAGGAATTGAAGGAAGGAAGGATGAAGGTGGATGATGGTGTTGTCTTTGAACACTGCTCAAATGTCTCCTTGCCTGATGAAGATGCCACAATCAATGAAGAGATTGACAAACTAGGATGATGCAGAAACTGATGCTGAATAATATCCAAATACTGAGATATGATGAATGTGATGGAGACTTGATTGCCCCCCTGAATGAAGTGTCCTCAAAACCACTGAAAGAAGTCAGAAGCAAATCCAATGGTTGATGCTGAAGAAACTGCAAAACCTGAAAGGAGTAATAGGGAAGAAGTCTCAGATATGAAATATCTAAAGAGAAACCAAGTGCCTCCAAGATGGTCTCTGAATTCCCAATCAAGGTCGAGAAAAGAATGAGGAGACTCAAAACAACTCTCCAAAGCCAAATCCGAATAGAGGAGTGATATCCCCTCAAGAATTTCCTCCAAACCTGTAGAAGTAGCCAAGTCAGTGATACCTAAAATGAAGACATCATGTGATGTCAAGTCTAAAAAAACATAATGTGTCTTGATGAAAGATGATAGTGGAAGCCTCAATCAATGAATCTTGACAAGGAATCATTGAAGGTGAAGGGATACTAGTTGTCTCTAATGGAGAAGAAGCACCTAAAGGAACCTTGTCAATCTCTTCAGAAAGATCAAGGCAATCAACTTCTTGCAGAACAATATCATCATAGGGAACTTGATCTGAAGCAAGACATTTTGAATCATGACCATTGGGGAATAGTGGAGTATCTGAATCTCCGTAGATCTCCCAAAGCTTAGTCCAAAGAATGTGAGGACAATCGCAATGATCAATAGCATTCAAAACATCACAATCAACTTGCATAGAAATAATCTCCAAAACAGTGTATCTGCTGCAACTCCAAGCAAGTTCATGAATACCTTCACTTGGATGAGGAACAATACCAAATAGATGTGGCAACAAATCAAGTGAATGGAGATGGTGGTAGATCCCATCTCGCCATTGCTAATAGTTACCCTTGTGCAACATAGTCAAAGGAGAACATGCAAGCCCCATAATGAACTTTCTCCACAAAAATACAAAGACAAATGACCTTCAACAGCAAATAAAAACTTCCAAATATGTTGTACAACTGAAGTGATGCAACTCGGATCAAAAAATTGTGTCCCAAGCTTCAGAATAACCAGGTTATTGATCAAATGCACCAAAATAAAAAAATCACATGCAAGAGTACCTAGAGCTGAAACTAATCAAGGGGCTGGACTAATCAAAAAAATCTCTGAATCACCTTCCTGATGCCACTAGAATCACTGAAATCTGATGAACGGTTGCGAAGATACAAGCCTTTATGTCCAAATTATGGTTTTGTCTTTAGTTGGCTGTAAAAATTTTTGTGAGAAAAATTTCATAGAACAGATGACACCACTGGAAAGTACACAAAATTCCCTTTTTGATGGTATATCGTTTGCAAAAATTTGATACCCTGGGTGAAAGTTGTGATCAAATGAAAAAAATGCCTTGATTAGGTACTTGGTAGACTAAACAGGGGAAAAATTCTAGCCCCGCGGGCGCTGGCACCTGGTCGGTGATGTGACCACGGCTTTCTATGTGGCAAAAAAAATGGGCGCCACCCAAAGTGGTGGCAGGGCAGTAGAATGCAGCGGCACTGCTAGATGAGCGAACCCCTCTGTTGTTGATAGGACCAGGGTTGAGGCTAGCCGTAGCGGTCACCAACGGGGACTGAGGGGAAAACTCCGGTCGACGAAAGTGACTGTTGGCGGAGACTTTGGCAATCAATGGTAAGTGGAAAGAACTCGACAGTAAAGTCTCCAACCGGTAGGAGCTTCAATGGTCGGCGGGAGCTGATGAAGACAGCTGGGAATAGGCCGTAGGAAGCCGATGATTAAGCACGGTCGATAAGGGTAGTTTAGGTGAGAACAACCGCCGACGAAGTCACCAATAGTGGGCGCCAGTGGAAATACAACCGGTAGGCAGATAGAGTGGGCCGGTGGGAACAACTGGCTACAGAACATCGACAGGCTCGTACAGTATCGTCCCCCCTGCAGAAAAACCTAAATGCCAACTATATTTTGATTTTCAATATTGCTTGGATAGCAATTAAAAAACAAATAATTTTTTTTTTTAAATGTCAATTATTTTAAAAATCAAAACCCATATGATATGTCGATAGGCAAATTGATGCCGAAATTAAATCAATGCCGATGATTAAATTGCAGTCGCCCGGAATATTTTTCCTGAAACTATAGGAAAATAGGATTTTTGCCAAAAATATAAATAAAATGCCCTAATTTTTTTCTAAAAATAGAAAATGGCCTACGTATAAAATTTTTTTACCTTAGAGGACAACTGACTAGGATGATTTTTTGCTGCAAATTATACAGATAATACGATTTATTTTACAAACCCTAAAAATACCTCTAAAGGTCCCGGGTTGATGTATCCAATTTTGATGAATGGGAAGGCGATCCTAGGGTTTCTAGGCCTTCTAAAGACAATGGCGAGCTCGGATCTGACTCTATCTGCTTCAAAAATTAGCTTGGTCACTGGGTGGAATCAAGTAGCCTTCAATGGAAACCTTCAAGCTTGTGGAGAATCTCGCACACCAACTTTCTTTATCGAGGGTTGGCGTTTCACTGGATAAGCTCTGATACCATGTTGAGATTATGGATGCACAGTCCTTGAAGCTACATACTTTGATGGAGGACCTTTAAGCCAAGAAAGATAATCAACGACCCAAAAAGTGTTGCAACTAGGCATGCACAATAGAGATTCTATATTGATATGATATGATTATGATATGTTACAAATGAACAAGATGCCTGATTATATAGGCAAGAGCTAAACCCTAATATGCATGAGATGTTGCCATGTGTCTTGATCTAACAACATGTGACAACATGCGAACCCTATCTAGATGATCATTAAATGAGGAGATAAGTTCTAGAAGGAAAACTCATCTTCTAGAAGGAATCTTATCCCACCAAACAAGGAAGGGAATATTATCCCATTTATTAAATGATTTATCTAATAATGCAACCTAGGACTTAACTAATTAGATGCAAGACCTAGGTTAACTTATGCTAGTGTAATAATTAATTAATTAATTACACCAACACATGAGAGGGGAAGATTAAAGTTTTCCACACTTTGGAGGAAGGTCTCCAAGCCCTTTCTTTATGAACCCATGAATGAAATACATTTTGTTAGGGTTCCAAGTTGAGAATGGGATTCCAAATAAAATTTTGTGTGGATTTTCGAGAAAAGATTCATTGACGACGAATGCATTTTTTGAAAATCAAAATGTTAAAGAAAAGGCATTGTCTGTTATGAAATAACTTGCACAATAGAAGAATATGATAAGAAATATGCAGCGAATACTTGATAATAACTGAGAATAACAAGCCACTTCGAGGGGGCAAACCTCCAATTATCTCTAATGAGAACACACTTCAAAACTTGATGATGAAATAAGACTCACAACCTCCTATATATACCTATTTATGCCAAGGATATCACCTAGGCCAACTTAGACACACCTATATAAGACTTAGGCTGACCTAAACAACTAAATAACAATATACTAATGATAATATGACTTAATAGAGAGTTAAGATAGCCACAAGCTGACTATTCATAACCCGATGTACAATAATATTAAAGTAGCATGCCCCCTTCTTCAAAGAAGCATTGTCCTCAATGCTAATCAAGTGAATGAACTCCTTGTCTTCCCATGTGGCATCTTCAACTGGTAAATTCTTCCATTGGATGAGATACTCAATGATAGTTCTATTCCTCGGCTTCTTTGTGCGTGTTTGACGAATGCACTCTGGTTCCAAAATGATTCTCCCTTCTTCATCCAGCTTGGGAAGTGTTGTTTGAGTGGGAATATTATGCCCAATTACCTTCTTCAAACAGGAAACATGAAAAACTGGATGTATCTTTGTTGTAGGTGGCAACTCAAGCTTGTAGGCAACAGTACCGATCTTCTGCATGATTTGGTATGGACCATAATACTTTGGTGACAACTTATTATTCTTTCTTTGCTGCTTTAGTGAGATTTGCTTATGAGGCTGCAATCGCAAGAAGACCCAATCCCCAACTTCAAAACTTCTTTCACTACGATGTTGGTCTGCTTGTTGTTTCATTCGATTTTGTGCCATGGCTAAATTCTCCTTGAGTCCTGAAAGTACTTGTTGTTGATAAAGCAAGTGGTCTTCTACTACTTGAACTCTTAGGGACACACCTTAATTGATGATATGATGGAAGGATGATATCCATAAAGTGCAAAATGGAGACATTTTTTGATGAGCTATGAAAGAAGTGTTATACCACCATTCCATAAGAGTGGTAGCCAATATACCCACTAGAATTTGTTTCTCTGAAGTGAAACAAGCGTAGATATCCTTCCAAACACTTATTAGCAACCTCTGTTTTCCCATCTGATTGAGGGTGGTATGAAGAGCTAAGAGCCAATTGAGTACCCAAACATGAGAATAAATCTTTCCAAAAGTGACTAGTGAAGATAGGATCACGATCACTAACAATAACTTTAGGTGTACCATGTAGCTTTTGGATATTCTCCAAAAAATCTCTAGCCACTGCACTTGCTGTAAAAGGATGTGCTAATGCAATGAAATGTGCATATTTAGTGAGCCTATCAACCACCACCATGATGACATTATGACCTTTAGATTTGGGAAGCCATGTGATGAAGTCCATGGATATCTCTTCCCAACGCTGGCTAGGAATAGATAAGGGTTGCAAGAGACCTGGTGCCTTAATTGTCTCCCCTTTATGCCTTTGACACACCAAACATTCAGCCACAAATTTTTGAACATCACCCTTTAGCCCTTCCCAAAAGAAATCTTGCTTGACTCGATGATATGTCTTCAAAAATCCTGAATGACCACCCACTGGAGACTCATGCAACTATGTGAGAATCTTGATTTTAAGGTTGGAATTCTTGCAGAGATACAAACACTCTTTATACCAAAGAGTATCTCCCTTCCAACAAAACTTATCTGAACTACTAGGATCACTTTTTAATTGCTCGATGAGATTACTAGTCGCAACATCATTTTGCCACTCTACTTTGGCTTCCTCCACCCAATTTGCTTGTAATATTGAAAGGGCACACAATAAGGCTTCATCTTTCTCATCCTTCCTTGACAGTGCATCTGCGACAATATTTTCTTTCCCTTTCTTATATACAATCTCAAAGTCATATCCTAACATCTTAGTGACCCATTTTTGTTGCTCTTCAGAAGATAGTCGTTGTTCCAAAAAATATTTTAGGCTATCATGATCTGTCTTAACCTTAAAATGTCTACCCAATAGATAAGGCCGCCATTGTTTCACTGCATGGAGTATTGCTAGCATTTCCTTCTCATAAATAGGTTTTAGTAGATTCTTACCTTTTAATTGACAACTCTCAAAAGAAATTGGTCGACCTTCTTGCATAAGCACTGCTCCTATCCCATTTCCAGAAGCATCACATTCCACAATGAATTCCTTGGTGAAGTCAGGAGTGGAAAGTACGGAGTTGAACACATAGCCTCCTTCAATCTCTCAAATCTTTGTATTGGCCGGACTCATTCCAATGAAAAGAATCCTTCTTCAATAGAGTGGTGAGAGGTGCTGCTATACTACCATAATTCTTCACAAATCTTCTATAGTATCCTGTCAATCCCAAGAATCCTCGGTTTCTTAATGGTTTTGGAATAGGCCATTCCATGATAGCCTTAATTTTGTTAGGGTCCACCTTTACTCCTTCATGTGAGACTATGTGTCCCAAATACTCCACCTCTGTAAGACCAAAAGCACACTTGGATGGCTTAGCATAGAGTTTATGATCTTCAAGTATTTGTAATGCTTGGTCCACATGTTGCAAATGTTCTTCCCAAGTCTTGCTATAAATCAATATATCATCAAAGAATACTAACACAAACTTTCTCAAGAACTTCTTAAAAATGGAATTCATCAAACTTTGGAATGTAGATGGTGCATTGGTAAGACCAAATGGCATCACCAAAAATTCATAATGACCCTCATGAGTCCGAAATGCTATCTTACAAATATCTTCCTCCTTAATCGAATTTGGTGATAACCAGATCTAAGATCTAACTTGGTAAAAAACATAGCTCCATTTAATTCATCTAACAAATCATCAATGACTAGAATTGGAAACTTATCTTTAATGGTGTACATGTTGAGCACTCTATAATCTGGACACATGCGCCAAGTATCATCCTTCTTACGTACCATCACCACTTTGGCGAGGAGTAAGCACTTTGGATATGCCTAATGATTCCTGCCTCTAGCATCTCTTCAACAATTTTTTCTATCTCACTCTTTTGTATGTGTGGATACCTGTAAGGCCTGATGTTCGGTGGTTGGCTCCCTGGGACTAACTGTATGGCATGATCATGATCCCTCTTAGGAGGAAGTCCTTTAGGCATATCTCCAGAACAACCTGAGTGATGATCAATTATAGCTTGCAAATCTGGATGAGTAGGAGTAATTAGATTGAGAGACTTCTAATGAACATAGTTGGGCCACAAATCCATCCACTCCTTTCTTAAGCAACTTTTGCATTTGATGAGAGCTTACCATTTGTGGAGATTTTGCCTTCAACCCCCTTAGCTCTACTAGCCTTCCTTTGATTGAAAGCTCATGAATAGTTCTTGGAAGTTCATCTCAATTGTTCCTAATGTAGTAAGCCATTGTACTCCCAAAACAATATCTGCTGCACCCATGGATATCGCATACATTGGGGTATCAAGTTGATAATCTCCCATGGATAATTTAATGCTATGACACTTCCCTGAACAACTAACTGTACCACCATCTGCAATCAAAACTTGAAACTCTGGAGCTAGATATATGAAACAATTTAGACGAGTAGCTAACTTTTTGTTGATGAAATTATGAGTACTACCTGAGTTGATCAACACTGTTACCTTCTACTTCTTTAGGAACCCCGCCACCTTGAGAGTTTGTGGAGCACTGAAACATGAGAGTGCATGACAAGAAATGAATGGTTGAGAATCATGTGATTCCTCATTTGACTCCCTTTCATCTTCTAGTATGGGTTCCTCCTCTTCTTCCTCATTGGGACCTTCAATATAAAACAATTTCTTTTCACTACATTTATGTCCTCGACTGTATTTGCTATCACAATTGAAACACAAGCCTTTTGCTCTTTTCTCCTCAATTTGTTGTGGAGTCAACTTAGTAGGTTGTGTTGAATATCCTTTCTCTCTTGTCACATTAGCCTTGCTTCTTAGGAATCAAATATTTCTCCTCTACCTGCGTGCTAAGATAAAAGACTCATTTATGGAACTAGGGCTAAACATGCATACCTCATGTTGAATGTGATCCTTAAGACCACCCAGAATAAATCATTCAAGTTTTCCTCCGTAATTGAATCCACCCTTAAGGATAGATTTTGGAATTGTTGAATATAATCCTTAACGATCTGTTTGTTGAAGTTTAGCTAGGCTGAAGAAGTTGTCTGTGACGCTATTGCTATATTGTGCTTGGAGTTCCTCTGTAAAAATTGACCATGAGATGGAGAGCCCCTTTTTACCTCAATGAGTGCAAAGCCAATGATACCAAATGAATTGATCTAGTTCTAAATATAAGGAAGCCATCGTGACCTTTTGTCCATTTGGGATTTGGTGTACTTCAAAAAAATTCTCCATTTGGTTTATCCATGTTAGAGGATCCTTACCATCAAACTTGCGCATATCCACCTTTGGAAATAAATTCCTAGATTCCATAGGAGTACTAAAGCTTGTGTTAGTAGTGGCTGACCTAGAATTCTCACCTTGGTCACTTGAGAACTCCTTTCTTGATTCAGCTATGTAGGTGCTTAACATGTTCCGCATTTCCGACATATCTCCTCTTAGGTCACACATATCCATCTTAATTGAGAAAATTTCTTCCTTGACCTTATTGTTAATTGAGGAAATTTCTTCCTTGACCTTATTGAGTTCTTCATTATGAGGAATATCCTCGATTGTTTCACCATCCTTATCAGGATTCTTCCCCGGAGTGACAGCATTCTTTTTACCCCTTGTTGCAGGCTCTGTCATGATAGAAACCACTAATGTTGAAATAAATCACACAAATGAAACTTAAATTCTCTAAAAATTTTACTGTAATCTCCTTTAGTATTTCTTCAAAAACCCAATAAAAATCTGACTCCAATTCAACAAGATGTGCGAGATATGTAGATTCCAAAAAAATAGTGTAGAAACCCTAATTCTGCAATAATTCACTTAATTCTGCTCCAATTCTTCTAAAATCTGGATTGTAGCTTCTTCAATATGTTCTTCAAAAACCCTTTAAAAATCAGAAAAAAATTCGACAAATTCTGAAAGATATGCTCTTCTCAAAATCGCCTCCAAAATTGAGAAAAACCTTGCCTCTATGGTGCCAAGATCATGCTCTGATACCACTTGTTATGAAATAACTTGCACAATAGAAGAATATGATAAGAAATATGCTGCGAATACTTGATAATAACTGAGAATAACAAGCCACTTCGAGGGGGAAAACCTCCAATTATCTCTAATGAGAACACACTTCACAACTTGATGATGAAATAAGATTCACAACCTCCTATATATACCTATTTATGCCAAGGATATCACCTAGGCCGACTTATACACACCTATATAAGACTTAGGCTGACCTAAACAACTAAATAACAATATACTAATGATAATATGACTTAATAGAGAGTTAAGATAGCCACAAGCCGACTATTCATAACCCGATGTACAATAATATTAAGGGCGTAGCATTGTCACACATGAAAGGGAAAACTCAAGCAAAGAAAAGAAAAAGGTAAAGGTAAAGAAAAAGAGAGCATACAAATAAAGGACATAGGGAGATATGGTTATTTGGGGTTAGATCTATTTGAGCTCATATAAGTAATAGAGAACAATAGTGCAAGGTGAAAGATCATAAATCCCCAACCAGATCAAGAAGAATGCATGAGAAGACAAAGTAAAAATAAAAAATTGAGTTAACATGGAAGGGAATCCTAAATGCTCCAAACACTTTGCATCATCCCCAATTTATCAAAAATTAGACACAAACATGGAAGAATGATGATACAAATAGAAGAAGGTTTACGACACAAAAACCATGCCTGTATCCAAGCACCAATGGGGGTGATGAGGATCATCCAAGAACACACAACACAAGCATGAGGGAACACATTACAAAACACGCACACACACAAGATCAAGAAAAGGGGCCTCCTCCTAACATTGATTAGCCAAGAGGTCATCCACTTCCTAATCTAAATCCTCATAAGGGGAAGGGGCATGATCTTGTAATGGTGGGATGTTAAGATGAAGAGCATTCAACCCTCTCACAACAAGGGCTAAGGAAGAGGGCCCTTTGAGGTCCTCTCCACTGAGCTCTTGTTCAGTCAGGGTTAGTGATTTCACAAAGATCACTGATAGGGCTGGGACATCATCCATAGAATTAAACATGTACCCCACAGGGGCACCATGCCTAATTTTAGTGGATGGGATAGGATGTACCTGAGGTTCACTACTAAGCTCATCGAATGAATTGGGAGTGATGAAAAACTCAAGGGAAGTTGGGACCAGTTCTATCACCAAGACATAACAAGTCATTGTAAGGCCATTGTGTGGAGAAGGAGTGGTCCTCCTACGTCTTTTGTTGTCAGAGGGACCATCCGCTACCTCCTATTTCATTGGAGGAGATGAACTCCCCACGGATGAGGCTAGAGGTGTAGATGAAAGGAAGAAAGAACTACAACAGATACAACCAAAGTATTAATCATATCCACAAGTTTTGGGAAAGGTTGGATATCCATAATGGACATTAGCAAAGGTGGCTCCATTGAAGGAGCGATGAACACCTGTACCCATTTAGGTTTAGGCATATTTTTACTTGTAATGGAAGTTGGAAGAAGTATAGGACCAGACTAGAGAGAAGCAGAAGGAAGGGAGGAAGAAGATGCTATAGGAGGCCCTAAAGCAGGGGCAGTCATTTCTTCCTCCTTTCTTTGTGAGGTAGCTTGCTCAGCCAAGAGAGCCTTTCACTGGCACTTGCATTCACACTTCAGGAAGTTCCTACAGCTCTTCGAGTTCAAGGCCAACACTTACGAAGGGACAGAAGGTTCCTAATCAACCATGGGAACTTCCATCTTGGTTGTTTTTAGTGGAGGGACTAGTTCCTGCACGGGAGCAGGAGGAATAGGTTGAGGAGTGATAGGATAAGTTGACTTGAGAACCTTGGCAACGGGCCTCTTTTCACTCATTTCCTTAGGAGTAGGAGCAGTAGCAGGTTACAGATCAAAATCTCTACAAGAACCTTTCTTTCTACCATATAAATAATACTACGGACTAGGGTATTCATTACGGAGGTCTACGATCCTAAGCTTGGGCCTAGGCTAAAGAGGAATCATCAAACTCAGTGGGTAGCCACTAGGTTGGCTCATCCAATACTCTTCCCAAGAAGGGGGAGAGGATGGGTTAGACCGAGAGGAGGTACCCGTCTCTTTACCTTTATGGGAAGGAGAGGGAGTCGGCGTGGACTTCTCCTTCCCTTTCAGGGAAGGGAGAGTAGTTGATGCAGGCTTCTTCTTCTCTTCTCAGAAAGAGGAGGTGAATAATTATTCTGTCATAGGAAGGATCAGCTTTGGCTCCCCTTTTTCCCCCAATTTTATACTTCACATAGTTCTTGTAAAGTAGGTTCATTCTTGGAGGAAGTGGACCGACCGAAGAGAGCCAAAACTAACCTGAGTATCCACCATGGGACTCCAAGGGCTAGTACCCAGTGTCATGCACTATGTGCATGACACCCTCATGGGATAAATTTAAACACTTGTTAATAATGGAGGTGATTCCATTCATTGAGGTGAGCCAAGGTATGCTTAGCTTCAGCCTAAATAGATCTAACTCTAGGATAACATCAAAGACTATGTTGACATCCGTAGGTCCAACTAGGATAGAAAAAATGATTGAGCCATAAGGTTTAAGGCACATACAATCATGTGTACAAATGGTAGATTTCATTTCTTCATATTTTTCCTTTTGTAATGAATGCAATAATAATGTCTCCTCGGAGATAACATTCACATGATTCGCGGGGTCTATCAAGACTTCTGTCACAATGTTACCATTGACATGAGCAGGAATGTAGAGGTGAAGGTTTGTTGTTTAAGGGTAAATCCTATGATGTAAACATAATATCCGATGAATCAGGTGCAGGTGGAACAATGGAAGTTACCATGACCATATTGATATAGGCCTCAGGTTGGGTAACAAAATTAGTGGGAACAATAATCATGTTACCAAAGTGTGATGGAAATGGATCCATTTATATCTATAGTTCACTATTGGCTTTTGCTACTAATTTGTTAGCATTTTGTTTACTCCCATCGAGATGAATGGTATCATCCTCAATGCAGTCCTATATCTCATGACACAACCACATATAATGTTTGGTATCATGTCCATTAACATGATGATACTAGAAATAAGTGCTCCCATCATACCAATTAGGGTAGGGTTCTTTAATAGGCTTAGGAACGGACAAAGTTATGATCTTATCCTTCAATAGCTTCTGTAAGATAGAAGTATAAGATTGTGATAACTTTGTGAACTTTCGGTTACATTTGAGGTTGTTGTCATTAGCAGTGGCTACTACATTCACAATGGCCTTACCTTTCCCAGAGATTGATACAATGGATTTTCCCTTAGAATTGGAGCACGAGGAGGATCCCCCAAACTAAACAACTATTTGTTGGTACTCTCATAAGGCTGCACATAAGTGCACGAAAGAAGGGTATTTCATAAGGGAAAACTTCTCTTGCCAAGGCCTTTCTAAGTTTTGTATGAATACCTTCTACACATTAGAATTAGGCAATTGATACAAGATTTGTGAAAGGAGTGCTTGGTAACGTGCTATGAACTCTGTGATTTTTTCATTATTTCCTTGTTTACATCAGACATAATCCGAAAAGGTCATCTTCAACCCGATATTCACTTCGAACTGTCCAAGGAATTGATTTATGAGTTGATCAAATGAGAAAATAGAGTTTTTGGGAAAGGAACAGTACCACTCGAGCATTGTTTCCTTGAGGGATCAGGGAAATAGTTTAGCCATCAATGCATCATGATGGAAGAAGTTAGTGCATAGGGCATTAAATACAAACACATGTGTCTGTAGATCTCCCTTATGACCATACTTCTCAAATTTAGGTATCTCCATTCCTTGAGGAAAAGAAGTGTTCAAGATGGAAACCGAAAATGGGCTATGTCAGAAGAAGGGCTAGAAGATAGGATAGGAAGAGGCTTGGGAAAGACTCACCAACTAGCTCTGCATCTTACCCATATTTTGAAGAAAAGTGTTTAGAATAGGGTCATTAGAGGATAGAGGGCCAGAGGAACCTCCTCCAGAACCACCACCAAGGCCTCCTCCAGAGCCACCACTGGTGTGACCTCCGCCAGAACCACCACTAGTAGGGCCTCCACCGGAATCACCACCGTGAACTCCATTGGCACCACCTCTACTACCAAATCCACCACCACTACCAAAGCCCCCACCACTTATCCCACCGAAGCCTCCAACACTAGAGGTGACAGGAGGGGTGAAGCTAAATCCCAAGGGGACCCTGTTAACCTTGATAGTTTCATATTTTTAAGAGGTAGAAGGGATACTAATAGAAGGGACTACATTAGCCATATAGAGGGATGTGGGGGGCACTGGTACTCCTAACTATCCTTCACACTCTTTGAAAGTGAATCCTTGTGCAAAGCTAGGGTTTTTTGAAGGAGCACATGCTTTGGCAAGACCAAGGAGGCTAGTCAAAAGTTCAATACCTATTTGATCTTTACTCATCATATGTTTTAGTTCACTGACAACTTGAGTGACTTTAGCCATCGTTGGGTTTCTTTCCAAGTGGTTTTCTAAGTTTCCCAATCCCTTAGTAAGGGTGGCAATGCATTCTGTAGGAATTTGAATAGCCTCATGCTCATCCACTGATGATGGTGTAGGAGAAATAGGGGGAGTGGGAATGTGATCGGTTTCATTAGTGAATCCCATCTCATTCCTTGACAACTGCTTCGTATAACACTTATCTCCATCAGAGCTCATCATCCTAGTTCAAAACCTATCTAAGAAGTCAGGTCAACCAAATCAACTTCTTTCCAATTTAACCCATTCTGAACTTGAAGGAAATTAGTCTTTTACTCTATAACTACATAACTAGAGGAAGGAGAATTTAGAATATCCCCAACTATACCACATCATCTTCTTCTTGAAGCCTTATTAACCCTACAAAATGAAAACCCTTATGACAATTTAGAACATTGCAATCAATAGTAAAGCCTTATTCCTTCAATGAATGATTTCAGTTGTGCTCACTATCCCTATTTATGGGCCACTAGTGCCACTACTAGCCTATTCCATTTTTACTTACAACTCATGTCACATGTGAGGTTGGGTACCGATATAATGATAATTGTGATTTGTGTAAACAATAAAACCAACTTAATCAATTTGTGTAACTTAAGCATTACATTTATAATTAAAATATTTAATTTGATTGACGTTCGGCTATATGCAAACTGTAGTATGTACCTGTATAAGAGTGAATTTGCACCCTATGTGCAAATCCCCTTTTTTCCTTTATCCACCTTAGAAAACCAAGTTTAGAGGCTTAATTCCACCTAAGCCCACTGCTTGCATCCCACTTGACACCTATTTTGAGTGTTGGTAGAGGTGTTTCTATCAGGGACACCTATGTGGTGAGCAGACGTCTACATGACACGCTTACATCCCTGGTAGATTCCTACGACTGAACCTATAGAGGCATTACTCTTCTCATTGGAGGTGAAGTTGTAACACCCCTTTCAGTCAACCAACCTAAATATGGTCATTTTTCTCCATTCCTCTTTCAAATTCATCCCTTCAACATGCATTCTAGCTTCTGGACTTCATTGACAAGCTTCTTCACTTCACTCTCAAGCTCACTTTCACTCACTCCAAGAATTCAAGCATTCCATTGTAGCCAAAGCAACACTCCACCACTTCAGTAGAGAAAGTTTGGGACCATGCCATTATAGCAAAGGTTTGAGTACTCTCATATTCTCCCCCAAGTAGCCTTAAGTGCTCTTGGTGGAGGTGGTAAGCTTCCCTCTCCTCTCCTCTATCACTTGGTTGAGTAGCATAACACTATTTTGTAGTGCTTCTTTTCTCTTTACTACAATATTTCCTTTATCTCATTTCCTTGGTTGTCCGTGGAGGTGGAAATACCTAAACAGGGGTCTGACTAAGGCAAACCCCTATACAACCACCCAACATTTTCCTCTCTTGTTATGCGTAGGAGCACGTGCTTGTTGAAGGATCAACTAGCAAATGAATTCCTTGGTGAGATTCTCCTTACTCTCTTCACTCTTGCATATTTTCTCTATAATATTATAGTGTATTTCATTTACTTAATTACATCATTTTGGTTGTTTAGTTAATCAATTGGGCTGTTAGCTAGTTTTATTGGTTTGACCTTGTCTTCATTGTACTCTGGTCGTATGAACGCCAATGCATTTTTGAGACACCAGCGCACCGCACTAACATCTAGAGACTGCACTTTTTTCCTCAAAAAGAGAGCTTACTAAGGCATAGAGTTAGACCTAAGCATTGGCTTGCCTAGCTCTTTCCTATGTTTTGGGTCTATGAAGTAACTAAGAGGCCTCACGGTCCTCATTATTCTTGCCTCACATTTCCTTACATTACACTTAGATGAGGTAAGTTAGGGCATCCTCTCACATCTTGACCCTCCATGACCTAGGGCATTGCACATAGTGGTCCCCCTCTCTTACATTTTTGGTGAACCCGATGTGAACCAACATCCATTCATCCATTGGTGTTAAAATCTCTCTCGTGTACTTTGTGACTATTATGTTCCTGAGTGTTGTGAAATTTTATGAGCATCACGAACCAGTCCACAACTTATAGGTATATCATTAGGAGAAGTATACGTCACCTCCCAATGGAAAGGATGAAGATCTCGATTGGTCTCTCTATAGGTCTCTCTATCAATGATTGTCTTTGTGTCAGGTTGATACGCCTCCCGACAAGCCATGACCAACTTGGGGGCCACAAGGGATGGAGGGAATCCAACAGCCTTTGCTATTCCACTTTGTCTTATCAATCTTGCATTCTTTGTCGTTGGATTGACCCTGACCCTTTGTGTGAATTCATCAATATCAACATGGCCTATGTTGGTGTCAGTGATTTCCTTCTAATTCATGGTAATTTTTGAGTGTAGAGGTTCACCCTAGAACTAGCATTTCATTTAGTCCTTGTCCTCTTTCCCTCGATGGGTCTTTTCTGACTTCTTCCCTTTGTCCTTCTCAACGGGTGCCCCTAAAGGTCATGCACCCGATTCCATATATTCTACAAGCAAAGGCATAGTCAGCATAATTGATCACGAAAGCATTCACGTTAGTTGAAATCCCAAAGATGAAATCCATTTTAAATGATCTATCAAGCATAACATGATACTTTATCTCTTGATGTCATTGGTCCTTTGATTAAGGGCATTTGGACAGTTCGGGCCTGGATGGCCGAACTTCCTGGGCACGAATGATTTTTGGGAAAGGAAAATAGGGTGGAGGGATCCCATAGACTCTCTTTGGTCAGATTTTAGTACTTTAAGAGGTTCGTAATGAAGAGGACCGAAATTGAGTACGTGGGTAGAAGTTAGATTTCAGATTTGGGCTCATTTGGATCGGTTTAGGAGAATCTGGAAGTCCCGGGCTGGAGAGTTGTCTGGAGATGGCAGTTTGGAATAGCAGGCTGAACACAGAATTCTAGAGATGGAACTTCAGGATTGGGGGTCTGGTGGGTCAAATGGCGGCCAACAGTTTTACATTACTGGGCCCAGAAGGCCGGGGGGGCGTGGTGCACTCAGCGTTTGGGATGACAAACGTCAGACAGAAGTCCTGATCTTCAGGCTTGAACCGAGAGGAAGCCATCATTTCATTTCAGTTTTCAATCGGTGTGAGATTCTACCTCAAAGAAAGGTCTCGGCAACAACCATGTGTCTTGCCGACAAAGCACATCTGAGTGGTGTTTGCATCTTAGTGAGAAGTTTTGCCGATCGGGCGAAGTCATGGCAACAAAAGAACTTGGGAGATCAAAGTGCTCTCATCAAGAAGTCATGCCAAAAGGCAAAGGCTTTGGCAACCGTCAAGAAGGAAGTCCATCAGCACGAGGTTTATGTCCTCTATAAGAGGTCTCACCGACATTTGCATGTCTTACTGACCGAGCATGTCTGTAGGAAAACCCTTAGGCGAGGAGACATTTTTCCAACTAGGTGATGTTATGCCAATAGAAGGGGCCTTTAACGTAAGTTCTTGGGTTGGGAAAGGTCTTGGAAAAGATGAATGTCTCACCAATAGCCGAAAGGAAGACCGGACCCGACACTAGGGCCCGCCGTTCGATTTCGTTTTCAATGGTGTAGTGGAAGGAAGGGCGGAGCCCGAAGCTCGAAGGGGCAGGCGATATTTTCCCCTCAGGATGGTAGATGAGGAAAGGACTCCTAGATGGCAGGAGTTGGCGGGAATGAGGGTTTACATTTGTTCAAGTTACATCCCAGCAGCAAATAGGGGTTCGAAGCCTGGAGGTCGAAAGGACACCAGGTACTCACCAAGAAGAAGGTGATGTTTCCGTGAGGTCTTAGTGAACACGTAAGGTCCCACTGAAAAGAGAAGTCTTCGGTGTAAGTTTTTGGGTTGGGGAAGGGTCTTGGCGAACCAGTGATGTCTCCCCAACAAAGAGCCCCATTGGTGTAACCTCTTGCTGACTTTGCGGAGTCACCCCGATAGGGGAGCCAGGCTCGCCAAGAGGTAGGTTTTTGCTAGGAAGTCATGGCGATAAATGGATGTCTCCCCGATAGGTCTCGCGACAAAAGAAGGGCTCGCTCGGTGAAAGGTCCTACCGAAAAGAGAAGGTCTTGCCAATAGAGGGTGAGGGGCAGAATCCCGGGAACGGAGGTCTGGAGTCCCGGGCCCGAGAGACCCAAAGGCTACTTCAACATTTCTGATTTCCCGCCAAGTCCTCGATAGCAAAGGGAGGATTCGGGCCTGAGGACCACGAATGCCCCTGTGAAGAATGGTCGCGTGGAGGTAAAGCTTTGAATTGGTCATGGGGATGCTATGTTGGTTTACTCAATTTTCAAGGACATGGGTTTTTCTCGTAATGTCGTATTCCATCATCCGCATGTCCTTTGGTGGTCATTGTTCATTTTAAACCTTATAAAATCATGAAAACAATGCTCGGGAGGGTGAACAGAAGGCCTACCTCGAACAATCGATGCAGGGAGGTGTGGGATCCACTCACGATCGATAAGCGAAGGCAAAGGATGACGATCAATCAGAGGCTTCAAAGACTGTGAACTCCTGTGGAAAGCTCTGATTATTCTCTATAACATTGTCAAGTGAAAATAACAAGCTTGAGCGGGTCTTTTATACCCCTAATCACCATTAATGGCCCTACTAAATGAAGGTACGATGAGACAATGAAGTTGGTGAATTTGAAAATCAGCAATGGCGGTGGGAGACCTAGGGTCCAATAGCCGGGAGGGCATAGGACGGCGGCCACTTGGAAAGTTCAACTTAGTAAATTCACCGGCGACAAAGAGGAGGTCATGGCCCAGAAGGCGGGACACCACCAAAGGTTTGTCGTGAGTAACGACGAAACACTCTCGGAACCCCGAGAGCGGAACTCCATGGTCCTGAGCCCAGAGGGTTTGGTAGCTATCAAGATTTCCATGGACATAGTAGACGAAGAATGAGGGTCTAGAATTCGGGGTCTGGGAGGACGCGAGCGGAGTGCCACTGGGAACGGAAGGTGCAACAGGGAAACCTGACAAGGGAAACCCGAACAGCCAGGCCTGGGGCCGTTGGCAGGGGAAAACTACTAGAGAGACTCAGTGACATACCAGAACATGAAAAAATTAAAAGGGGAAGGCATGGTCAACTTATCGTGGCACTTTGAAGCAACATTGACCATCTGGGACACCAAAAAAAAGGGGGCATGCAAAACTAGGTGGTGACAAAAAACAACCCAACAAGGCGAAAGAAAAGAGGGTCCCCAATTCGAAATGGGGCATGTGTGCTAAGGGCACAACATATACCTCTTCTTGCAGCTACATATATGACATAGGAAGTCATGAAGAAGCATTTTGTCTCCGTCACCTTAATCATCTAAATGTGTAGGCACTCTAACAAGATCATCAGCCAATCAAACTGTTGCATGAAGGTTGTTTGTTATTACGGTGTTCCGTATATAGGGGAAATAGGTCGTTCCTTTAGCACAAGAATCAAAGAGCATTGTGCAGACATCAGACACAAACGTGTTCTCAAATCTGCCCTAGCAAATCAATCCTCTTCTTATAAACACCACATTTGTCTTGAAAATACTCAAATCTTATTCAAAGAGGACAACTTCTTTGAAAGAAAGCTCAAAGAAGCCATTGAAATCAACAATCACCCCTCAAACCTTAATCATGATGAGGGGTGGATGTTGAGCCAATCTTGGCATCCCTTGTTATCTAACCTAAGGTCTCGCCATCTTCCCTCCTCTAGGTAGTTTCCCCCCCTCTTCCGCTCCTTTCCCTCACTCCTGTTTGACCGCTTTTTCGTTGCTCTGGTATTCGTGGCTCGGGGTTGGACTTGTTTTAGTCTTCTTTGTGTCTTGGTTTGTTTTGGGTCTTACTCCCCCCTTTTTCTTGTTCTCTCTTTTTTCGTTTTCACTCTCCTTCATTCTCTTTTTTTCTTCATTTGATTTCTTTCGCATCTTTGGTTTCTATTCTTTGTTTTCTTTCCTTTATATATATATATATATATATATATATATATATACTTTTATATTTATTCAAATTCAGGTTTTATTTTTTCTCAATTTCTTTATTTTTATATATCATTTATTTACTTTATTTATTTTTATTTAATTAATTTTTATTTATTATCTTTCTTATTTTCTCTCTTTTTGGTTCTTCTATTCATTGTTTTCCCTCCTACATATATACTTAGTTTATGTATAATGAAACTTATGAATTAATTTTTCTTATTTTCTTTATTTTTTTTATTTTTTTTTACAATATATGTATATTCTCTTTATATATATATATATATATATACACATATTCTCTTTTCTTTACTTATTTTCTCTTTTTAGTTTGTTCTCTTTGTTTGTTTCCTTTATTTCTTTCTCATTGTTTCATTTCTTTTTCTTTCTTTTCTTTTCTTCCATTTATTTATTTTTTCTTTCTTTTATCTCCTCTTTTATTTGTCTCATTTTGTTCCATTTCTTTCTCCTTTATTTGCTCATGTTGCTTCCTCTCTTTTTCATTCTTTTGTTTTCTTATCTTAATTATTTTATTTTTACTTAGTTTCCTTTGAATTATTTGTCTCTTCTTTATTTTATTAGCCTCTTTGTTATTTCTTCAATTATTTCTTCTCTCTTAATCATTTATTCTCTTTCCTTACTTCCTTTATTTCTTCTCTTTTATTCGTTTTATTCTCTTTCTTTATTCTTTCTTTTACTTAATTCTTTTTTGTTCTCATTTTATTTAATTCTTTTAGTTCTCTCATTTGTTTCATTATTTTACTTTCCCTTCTTACTTGTTTCATTTCTATTCATTTCTTTCTATTCTTTCATCTATTCAATTCTTGCTCTCTTTCTTGGTTCATTTCTATTTATTTCTTTTATTTATTTATTTCTCTCTTATTTATTTCACCTCTATTTTATTCCCTTAATTCTTAATATCTTTCTGTCTCTCTTATTTGGTTTCATTTTATGTTTTCAATTTTTATAAAAAAATTATGTTGAATCTTTAATCTTCCCTTATTTTTATTCTTCTCTTTAACTTTTTTTGTATTTTTCTTCCTCTTTTTCTTTCTCATCTCTTTCTTGTCTTTTTTAATCTACTATTTTCTCCTTCTTGTGCTCTTTCATTTTCCTTTCTTAGGTTCTCTCTTTTTTATTCTTGTTTTCCTTTCCCACTGGTTTCTCTTTAATGTTTCTCCCATTTTTAAACTGTCTTATCTCGTCAGTTTGTGTGCAGCAGTCTCTTCCTTTTCTCTAATCCTTTAAAGGTGCTCTAGGTCTGCAAATATCCAATTTTCTCCTTTTTCTCTCTATTCTCATCCTGATGATGGATCACGGAGTGTGATCCAAAATGTTGATGTAAAAAATTGCACACAATCAAATCTAGAAGTCTTTGAAAACTCTCCATACTTAGTTATATTTCATATTCACCAAAAGAAAATTCAAAGAAGAATCAAGAACAACTAAACATTTAACATAGGCAAGATGGGGACCAGAACTAGAATAAGACTGGAACTAGGATCAGAACAAAAACTGAACCCACAACCGATCGATAGTTCCAAGTTCGTTCCCCAATCTAGTTTCGCTTCCACCAAAAGGAAAGGATGAAGATCAGAGTCAACAGTCATTAAAGTGGGATCATTTTGGGAATGAACTCCCATGCAAATAATTATGGGACAAGTTCATTCTTGGATCTGCTTCTGCTAGTTTACCATTCTAATGAAGCAATTTCTTAAAGGTGCGATCACATGAGCTTTAGGAATTGGGTCACCTGGGATCATAAGGTAACTTCAAATAAAGGGGCTTAAACTCACCCTTTAATAGAATAAAGACCAAATTTAACTCTAGGGGCTCAAAATTGTAAAGGTCATCATGCAAACCCTAGTTTGTGCAACGCATCAACTTAGGTAATTAGGGCATCAACAACCTAACATGAAAATCACTGAACTAACATGGGAATAAGATCAAAGGGGTCACTAAACATATTTTAAAGCATTTCAAGCATAGAGGACCCCATCAAATGAAACCCTAGTTAGAAACAAGGGCATGACAGAATAGACCTACCATGAAAATGATAGCAAAATGATAAAATAAAATAAAAAAAGACGAAAAAATAGAAAAGGAAAAAATGAAACCAAAAAAACACAAGGGAACGAGTGAAGATTCATAGGAAAGGTCTCATGACTAGGAAAGAAAACCATGAACATGAACACAAAAATAGAACAAAAAACAAAAATAGGAAAAGACTCTACCTCGAAATGCCCACAAGAAATGTTGAAACTAGATAAGAATCCACTCACCAATGCGCCTCCACAATCAAATCATGCTCCTCTCAAATTTATCCTGGCTCTAGTTTTCTAAAACAACTTTGACAATAAAGATAATGAGCCAGTTAACCTTAATTAAGGTTTAAAATCATTTCGCATGTGTAAGGAGGCTACAAGTAATGCAATAAATGTAGTTGATTGTGAGTGGAACCAAAAATAGAAACAAGTAATCAACCAATGTGGAAATCAAAGGTAGGACAGACATGGAAATGGATCCAGAAAAAACCAAGAAAATTTATCCAAGTCTCTTATCCAACTCCAAACCCAGTTTCGGTCTCGAAGCAAGGACAAACAACAAAGGGAAATGGGGGTGGAATCAGGACCAAAATTCGATCCAAAATTTTACAAATTCCTAGGTTCAATTTTGATTCCGATTCCACTCCTAAAAATTGATAGACAGGTGTTAATTAATGACCGAAATGATTACATTTCCAATGATATGACCTTACGAGATCACCAAACATTTCTTGTTTTAATTTTTGCCTCATGGCTATCTATTCTTGCTTAGTTAGAATGCTTTACACACCACCTATTAAATAACTATCTTAGAGGTGCAATGTAGTTGCACGTGCAAACTATCTATCTAGAAGATCAATTAGGAACATTAATTAGATCTTGGTCACATCAATAGCTAATTTTGGTTGCATAGTCATCCTATCATCCAATCAATCTTAAAGAATACCTATTTGAATGTCTCGCAATTTTTTTATAAATTCAGTGGACACAACACTTCACCATCCTAAAGTATCTAAAATGGTGAGTGCTCAGAGTGATGGAGTGTATGTGAATGACTTCATTTTCATTAAGGAAATTGAGTGCAGCCTCCTCTTTAGGTGGCTATCCGACTAGTTGAGAGAGGTCTTCATTGTCTAGAGTAAAATAGAAGAGGAGGTGTTGCATAGCATAATAAGAGAAACATTCTTGAATTAGGTTCATGTACACAATTCCACGCTTCTTGAGAGTTTCATTTATACTGCCATTTGTACCTTTGGATGTCAAGACTAGGGAATGAGGGTAGCGAAGGACTTGGTTAGACCTGAGTTCCATCATAGAGTCAATGTAGTCATTGTCGAGCTCAGCAACTACCCACGAAGTGGACTGGTTGGTGGTGATATATGCATTGTGACTACAACTCAGAATGAAACCATTGAAGAAGTTGTAACCCTTCTCTATGCAGGACTGGTGAGGAATGACACGGGGTTGTTTTCCCAATTCCTATAATCCCACAAAAATCTACTATCACCAACCCAAATAGAGTGCCTCCATGTGGTGGTGGAGGGAATTTGTGTGCTTATGTGTGTTCTATGTGTCTAAAAAATATCATTTTGATGCTCCTAATTTTGTAATCAAACAACAAATTTTGTAATTCCATCAATATATATAATAAAATCACATTTTTATATTTTGGTGTTTGTATTCATTCTGAATAATTCTACTTTTTAATTTCATTTGCTGTATCTTTGATGGTATGTGTTTTTATTAATTTATTTGCATAAATGATTTCATTATTTGAAACTAAAATGCACCTTAACATAAAAAAAATTGCATTTCCATTCCCTTTGTTTCTTTTGAATAATGTTCTTGAGGCAGTAAACTAGGAGGTTCATGAAACTAAGTAAAAGACCATTGATGGTTTTAGAAACCAATCAAACTCCCACCCAAACTTGAAAATTTTGAAAATATATTGTGTGGTATTTTTGGTCAGTTCACAAACTTTGGGTGCCATCCATCAAATTAAAATACTTAGAGTGTTCAGTAAGTTATGACAATCCCATAATACACTACCCATGAGAAACTAAAGAGAAAATTAAACAAAGTTCGGTTAAAGGGGGAGTTAGATGAACAGGGGAAATCACTACTCAAGTTAAAAAAAATTCATGAAACACCGCTTAGCTTATTAAATTAACCAAAAATTGAATAGGGGTGTCAATTTTGAGAGCGATGACCAAAATTAAGGTAACACTATGTGTTGGTGCTTTTTATTGACTCAAACTTGATCTAAAAAATTATCTATAAAATTTTCAAGCTCAATGGTTAATAATTGTGAGGATTGGCCAACAAATAGGTGAAATCATGCTAGCCTTTCCCTTTGCACTTCGACCTCTGTAAAACCTAGGAGGGTGATCCCTATAATGTACTTTATGATACTCTTGTGCCAATTACCATAGACATTGTAAATAATAGATATATTCTCATATAAAATCTAATTAGATGAAATCCTTCAAGAATCTAGCTAATTCTCTAACAAATAATCACCTAAAGTAGAGAATGGATGACCTCACATGAAACTTCAAACAATATAAGGTGAATGAATGATATTCTTTATGATTTTTTTCTTTGAAAGGTAGAGCCGACTCAATGACTTCAAAGTTAACCAAAGAAATAGAACAATGCCTTATCCATTAGGTGACAAATTCAAATTTTAAATAGGTTGCAATACAACAGTAACCATACTTAGCATTACAAACTATCATGATACTGCATTACAGTAAAACAACTCAAATATCCTAGAGAAAACTAATATCAAATACTTATACCTAATCATATGAACCCATGATTTCATCAGAGCATTTTAATTAAATCCTTCCATTAAAGAAAATATAGAATCATACATTCAACCAAAAATGATTGAAGACTAATCAAAAGATCCTTGATCATTTCATTAATAATTTGTATGACAAAATATGAGGGGAGAGAATCTGCTTTAGAACTTGCACTTTCTCATTCAAATGCTAATACTATTATATGACCATTATTCCTATTACAAACTCAAATTCAAACCTAAGACTCAAATCTAATTCGACTCCTTTGTGCTTGTATTTCAAAATCCTTTACATGAGATCAAAACTCTATCAACCAAAGACCTGTACAATTGGCCTTGAATTCCATTGTATAAGCATAAGGGAGCAAACAAGATTCGGGCCGAATTGCACATTTTGTCACATTTACATTTGACATACAATTCAATTTCATTTCAAAACTTCCCCAAAGGAAGTTATATTTGCATTTCCAAAGAAGGATAAATCATATGAGACAAAAAACCTTTGCACATTGCCGAAGAAGACAGTTCTTTCCCTTCAAAGGGCATCCTTCATTGCTGTAACAACATCAACCATGAACTATATACCTTTTCCATAAGAAATTTTATTTTTCCACTTTCCCACCAAGCTAGCAGAATTTTGAACATAAAAGAAATAAAAGAGGAAAATCATAGACCATGTCCACATCATCATGCCTTCTCATCAAATTTATAACCGAGAGGAGATAATATTTTAACCATACTTCATCCAAGGATTAATCTATAAACTTTACAAGACATGTATTATACTCCTCTTCGATAGGCCATTATGTATCAAGCAAATTATGCACCTTGGTGTTGTGCTGGTTAAATCTAGCATCAATTAATATCCTAGCCTCTTTGACAAAAGTTTCCATGTTGACCTCAATCCCTATCATGTCATCAACAACAACATTCAACATGGTATAATCAGCAAGGGTGATTGCTTCCTTGAAGTGTGGGAGAATACCTCTAACTCATCCTTCCAAATGTTAAAATATTTCAACTCCCCTCCATTCAATATTGCAAGCATCTCATGCCCCTCTATGTCTCTAAAAATTGTCAACTTGTTCTACAACTGCACACCCAATTTCCCATGACAAGTTGAAATTTCGCCTAATAGATCAATTGTCTTTAATAAATCTAGAATGCTTGTTGGAGCCTTAGGATATTATTTCATATTTGGTATCATTTCTTTAAGTTCTCCAACCCTTGCACTCCACTTATTGTAGTCATTTTGAAAGGAATTATGGACTTGCGCATACCTCTTATGAGCTTCATGAATGTTTTTATAAACATTCCAAACATTGTCAGACCTATGCACCATCCTGGAAAATCTATGATTTAGAATGCCATCAAAAATGTATGTGGCTACCTTTGTAGTTTCTTCCTTACCCCTTTTAACATTGTCTTTCTCTACTTTCAATTCCTCCTTTAAGCTTTGTATTCTCAATGGTAATGTTTCCCTATCTTGTGTAAATAAACTAGAGGAAGAAGAAGTTCGAGAGGTAAAAGTCTTTTTTGTTGAACTAGCAGGAATAGCAACCATTCTATTATACTCATCCAAGAACTTTTTATACTTATCCAACAATTTTTCATATCTATCTTGTGAAATTTGAGTTGTGTCTACACTCAACATGGCATCATGCATGGGCAACTGTGCAGGTTGAGTAGGTGTGATCTCAGTAGCTCTCTTTACCACCACAGTACCAATCACTTCCTCAACAAACTTGAAAACCTCATGCTTCCCAATATTTGGTGCCATAGACCATATAGCAAGGGTACACAATTTTGGGCTAAATATCAAACCAAACACCTTATTGTCAAAATTCTCTTTAGATATAGAAGCATTAGGATCCTTCCTTATTGCATCTAGTACAATAGCAGATGTTAGATCCCACCCCAATAGTAACAGGACACCACTTCCTTTGACCAAGCTTCTTGACTCTTAGGGTGTCCTAGCAGTAATTTATTTCATTATTTTATCCTCTTCCTCTTTCTCAGCTTCCTCTTGTAATGAGGGATTAACTTGTGCTTTTACATATTCTATATTTTTCTTGATGTCTTGGCTTTTTAGTTAGATGATGAAGTCTCTAAACTCCTTAGTTTAGATAAAGGTGCCATCAATCATGATATCTCTACAAGCCTTTATTCTGACATCATCATCTTTTTCTTCATCATATTCCCACTTAACTATCCTGCTGGTAGGAACAACATTGAGAGCATCCTACCTCTTAAGGGAAGGGAATGTTTGGTCAACTTTTTTCTCCATAGGAACATGCTCAATAGATTCTTCTTGTGTGTGGCCTCCACCACCTTGCTCAATTTCAAAATATGTCACCAATCAGGTGACTACAAGTTTATCACATGTCTTCATTTCTTGCAATTGAGTTCCTTGAGCTATAGGGTGTTTCAGTTGGCTCCTTACTTGTGCATCATGGTGCTCCTAGGCAATCTTGGATTTTTATTTAGTCTCTTTAAATTTATCAAAAAATATTTCTTCTTTGAAGTCCCCCAACATCATCTTAGCCTAAGTGTACTGGTCCTCTATTTCAATATAAGGACTTACATAAAAGGGGTTCTCATTTAGTATCTTCTCCTTAATGGCATAGATTTTCCTCCACTCATTTTTTCTCTCAGCAATCTTCAAGAGGACAAATTACTAATCACATCTTCTATGTATAAAAAGCGATGCTTCCTACCAGATCTTCCTCTTTCTCTCCTTTCTACATCATTCACTCCCTCAAGATCACAATACCTTACTATATCCTATTTCATTCTGTAGTTATTTACGAGAGTGCCAAACTTCTCAATACCTTCCTATGATGTAACAAAAAAGTATGCAAATCCACATTTTGGATTGATCACTGATGCCTAGCATTTCTAAAATGCTCCTTATTCATGGAATCTAGCAAATCTAGCTGCCACATTATCTCCATGAAAGCAAGTCTATCAAACATATATATTGGTAATCGATGAGTTGGAACTAGAGCTCCATAAACCCTGCTTGTAGTATAACTAGTGTGAAAATACCATTCCCCCCCAATTCAATTTCTATGTTGTGTTCTCTTGAAATTTCATATGCTTTATAATTTCCTTTACACCCCTAGAAATCATGTATATGGGCTTCAAGCCCAATTGCTCCAACACACCAAACTTGAAACCATTATAGAAAACAACATAGTTTGAATCTAGATAGTGCATATCCCAAATATGGTTCCACATTTGCATAGGAAATTCATTGTCTTGACTATCCCTTTCTCTTAAACTCATGAAATTTCTCCATACCTTCCTACCTCTCCATAGTAGCATATGCATTAACAATGAATAATTTCTACAAGATAAAGGAGGCCTTGTATCCTTTAGATTTACTAAATCATTATGAAGTTTAGTTGCTATATAGGAGGCATAGTAAAATGTTTCATTCTAATATTTATTTTTTGTATCAATGGTCATAACCATTATAGGGACATTCATCTTGATATCATACCTTCTGTGCAAAACCTAGCACAATGCATAATCAGTGTTCTTGAAATAATCCTCAAATTCATCACAATAAAAAGTCTCAACCTCCTTAGGCCTAAAAGGTACACCTTTCTTGTTCAATTCATGCCTTCTATGCCTTGGTAAAACATTCTTTCTGTAACCAATTTTTTTCTGCTCTACCCTTGATATAGGGCACCAAACTTGATTCACTCAATAGTGGAGGGATTAAAATTGAAAGCCTCAACAATCTAACTCCTTGTAATATCCAACATGGGGGATCCATCTAGAAACATCTTGATAAATCTATTATTTGGATCATAGCACCTAGCTAACTTCAAAATCAAATCAACTTCCATGAAAATTTTTGGAACAACCAGCTTGCCAATGTCACATGCCTAGAGATGACATGTTGGATCACTAGAGAATATCCTATTGAAAGAATAGAGGAATAGATCCCAACCACTCTGAGGTACAACAATGCCACCTACCCTAGATGCCAAATCCTAAAAATGGCTTATTAAAACACCCTCACTAGTTATCCTTTTCCCAACTGGTTTCACCTCTATGGTTGGATCCTTGAATGTTTCTTCCATAAATCTAGTGTAATCTCTCCTTACAAACCTCTTCTTCCTATAAGCTTTAGGCACTTCTAGCTTAGCAACATCATCCTTTGGTTTTGGTTTCCTTGTTGGATGTTGTTGATTTGTTACTCCTATGTGGTTGTCATTGATGTCAACACTATTAGCATTTGGTGTATCAATTGTTGTATATGTCAAGGATATTGAGAAAATTGTAAAAGAAGTGTTTTGTGTTCCTAGTGGAACTGTGCAATTCATGATGGTATCCTATTATGTACGTTGAATATTAGCTAATGTGGATTAAATGGTTTATTTTTGAGTTTATCTAGATCATCTACCGAAAGTTTTAGAGGTCCGCATAAAGTTTTGAGTATGTTGTAGTTTGACAGTGTTTTGCTAGTCTTTGTCAGTGTTCCTAAATGAAGATTGTGTGATTATGGTTATATCGATTGGTGCATATGTTTCTATTTTGTTTCTTGGTGCTCTCAGATGTCTCTAGACCATTCTCTATCTTTTTGGTATGCCCTCATTAATTGTTGAGATCATTATTGAAGATTTTTTCTTGCGCATGTTTGGTTTTTCATGTTTCTGGCTGACATGTTGGTGGTAGCATGTTGTGGATCTTCGAGGTGAAATTAATTAAATTATTTTCGTATTGGAGATGTTAATTTGGGTTTCCACTATGTTGTGTCCGACCTTGATGGATTCACATTAAAATTTAATTTGTAAATCTGGGTCGACATTGTAAATATATTTTATTTTCTTGGTCGATGAAGTTGTGATGGAATCTCATGTAGTGGATATATAAGGGCAATTAGTTCATTGATGAAGATGTTTCTTCATGTGCTCCCATGTGTGTGTGTGTGAATATCTTTTGATTGCAAATTAAAGTGTGAAGAAGATTGTACAAAGTGTGAAGAATTGTTGAGCTTAATTGGAACTGTAATCAAGCTTGTGTAGAAGCTATTTTCTTAGTTCATACCCTCTGAATTCTTAATCCAACTCTGTTGGATAGTGAGCCCATTTTTTAATTGAGCAGTGAGCTCTAGGCAGTGTGCCTGAATGCATGTGCATTCCCCTTGTTATTTTCCATTATACTTTTAGCAGAGTATAATCTTGTGTACTAACATCCACCATGGTTTTTCCCCTAATAGGGTTTCCACTTAAAAAAATTTGGTGTTCTTTGTCTCTCTGATGTGTTAATTTCTTGTGGTTAATTGCTTGTTAATTAGACCTAAGATTAAAGTTAAGCTAGAAAATTTTAAATATCTATAAAAACTGATTCACCCCCCCTCTCAATTTTTTGTCCTTGTTTTGCCAACATTTCTAACTCTCTTCTATTTTGGTTTTCTCTTAGGTTCAGAAAACTCACTAGGTTGACTCATTTTACAAAGTTTTATGAAACTAGGGTTTTGAATTAACTAGGAACTACAACCTCAATTTTGAAAATCATAGGGTTTATACTTAAATTCAAAATTATTTACCTCACTTGCAAACCCTACATGAAACGATAAAAAATATTTTACTAAATAGAGAATGGAAACCCTCAACTATAAACCCTAGCAATTTATCCCAATTTCCAAACTACCCAATGCTAAAAAATTACTAATAAGGGAATATAAAATTGACTTACCTAGGATAGCCAACAATTTCTTCTTCAAATTTTCTTCTCCTAAAGCTCATCTCCTCTTTTCTACTCCTGAATTCTCATGGAAATGGTAGAAGAATGATCAATTTACTCTTTTAATATCCTAGAAGCAAGTGGATTTTTCATTAATGGTGAATGATAGTTCACGCGAGTGATCAAGAATGTCTCTAACACTTAGCCATTTGGGTTTTAATTTCATCAGTTGATGTATCTAATTTAAAACTCCATCAATGGTTCTCCTTTATCTCTGTCCATCACCTTTTGCTTTCCACTATCATGCTTTAAAACAACGATGACACCTTAAGAAATTTCCATGTGTTTGTTCCACAATCTTCAATAGTCCTATTGTGTAACCATCACTCATTGTTGTAATCATCATTGCATGACCAAATGAAAGAGCGATGTGAAGAATAGCTCCAATGAAAGGAATATTTGCCAGAATATTCTCCCATCACTCATTGCTCATTTTTGTAACACTTGAAAGTTTCATTCATACTTTGGTGATGTGAAGACCTCCATTAATGCAAAGAAAAATAGAAGCTCACCACCGTTCATCGCTCATCTCTATATTTTATCGGAAATGAAAAGGTCTTCAGCAATAGGTGATGCAAGTGATCACACTAGATGTTGAAAAGTGGCACAATCATGATCCATAGTTGTTTACCTCTTGTCACTCATTTCTCAAATGAATTGAGTAGTAGAATTTTTTTCACGATGTGAAGGACCGACACAATGCGAAGGAACAAAAAATTCCATCAAATTTCGTGGAAAAGGTTTAGCGAGTTAAAAGACTTCAGTGATGAAAAGGATGGGAGTGATGCAAAGGAGATGTAATCCATCATGAGTTGCAAAAGTGAATGAGAAGACCAAATGCTTGTAGTGATATGTGATACAAAGGAAATGGGTTCATCGCTTATTTTGGAAATGAAACTAATGAGCAATAAGTTTTCAATGACGGGTGACATAAATACTTCAAGCGGTGGTAATGAGCACATGCTTTAAAAGTTGTTCATAAAGAGGGGACACCTAGGTAAGATGAGGAAGGGGGACTTAAAATGACTTAAGATTACACTCAATCAAGGACATAAAGATAAAATATTTCCAAGCTCCAACTTTATAAAATATTAACCTCAGACCAAAAGAATGAGAAGATAATACTACACAACGGGGTAAATGGGAAACCTAGGCATAAGGGGTTGGTGACCACATAGGTACATAGGCTCAAAATGTAACTTAGACAATCGGGAACTTATCCATCATGTCAATGAAATATTAGACCAAAATAACAAGGATTACAACAAAGGAAAATATGATAAGGAAAACCAACCCTATAGCATAAAACCCTAAACCCTTGTGACATTTCTAAACCAAGAAGCCACTCAAGTAAAGACAATAGATCAATGGAACATGAAATTTTTGAGGGTTCCACCAATATGAAAACCTAGATCCAAAGTCTAATAGTGTGAAAATAATTAGGTTTCCCTAATTTTTTGATAAGAAGTACATGAATTCATGAATTATGGTTTTGAAGCCTTGATATCTCAAACCTAGTTTAATCAACTTCAAACCTATAACCTATAAAATAGATAAAGGGAGAAGGGTTGTACCATATAGGGGATTGCCTTAGTAAAAACTTCTTTTTGTGTTTCCACCTCCATAATAGCTATGATGTTTAATGATAAATATCACATTCTCTCATATGGGAGAAAAGGAAAAATAATAAAGTGAATGATTGTGAACACAACTAGAACTTACAATTTAGATTAAATTATGTCCTTGTTAGACTGAAGTCAATTTTCACACCACATACAAGAAGTAGGAGGATTCTTGGAGATCCTACAATTGTTAGTGATTATAGTGATAATAAACATAGACAAGAAACATCTCAAAATACATGAGCATTAATTTTTTGATACATTACATACTATAATTGACTATAATTATGTTTTTTATCTTTTGCTTAATTTTCTCTATATGTTAGATTAATTTCCTTTTGGATGCTAGAGAGAAAAAAGTTCATTAGTAGAACTTATATTTATATGGATTTAAAAATATTTTACATTAATTAACAACTAATTTTAAATTTCCAAACATATTGAGGCTAACAATAATATTTGAAATTTAGGACCTAGTTAGATGGGATAGGGGTATTAGGTTCCCTATTCTAGGTCTTTTAAGCTATTCAAAAAAAATTTAAATAAAGATTTATTTCAATTTATTGAAAAAAAAAGCAGGTAAATCATATGCATAATTAGGTGCATGAACTTAGGAGGGTGCCAAACCTAGTGTGAAATTATCAACAGTGAAAATTCATGACACTATATTTAGCCCCCACTTTAGTGAGGGTATGAACTTACACTCATACCAACACTAAATTATGGAGAATCTAAAGTGTTCCATCATCAAAAACTTGGAGAGGTAAGATAATTATAAACTAAGAGATATGATATCCCTTACACTTAGAATCCAACTGATACACAATGTTAAGATAAAGGACACACATGCATATAAGACATGATCTACAAAAAAAAAAAATCCATAAAGTATACATGAAGCAAACAAAAAGCATACACAAAGCATACACAAAGAATACACAAAGCATACACAAAGCATACACAAATCATACAAAAAGCATACACTAATAATATGCTAAGCATATACTAAATACATTAATCATATAGGTTAAACAAAAATATGAAAGGTATTACCCTAGACTAGAAATATCCTAAAATTCTTACTAGGTTCCATACCAAATATGGAATTCATGTCATAGGATATCAAAGTATGATATTTTCTAGGTTTCTCATGAATAAGTGAAATCATCATAGGCTAGTGAATTTTGATATTCACTAGGTGAACCCAATAAGAAACAATACATGATAGTGAAGTTTGATATCCACTAGGTGAGTTTTGTGAATAAGTGAAAGAATGATAGGCTAGTAAAGTTTGATATTTACTAGGTGAGCCTCACATGTAGAAAATGAAAAAAAATAGGCTAGTGAAGTATGATATTAACTACAAAAGTTCCATGTCAACAATATAAAATATTAAAATCCAAGAAAAATGCATTATTTATCAAGTAACTCTGATAAAGTGCTACAACAATGATCAAGATTTTATGATAGAATCACTAGTTTTATGGTGTGTGAAGAAAGTGAAGCACATAGTGGAATGCATGTCCACAACTTAAAGTAATTTCTAATGCCAACTAAAATAAATTGAATTTAAGGTAGAAAGAGTGATATATGAAAAATAGGGCACAAGATCATTTTGGAAGTCATATTCCCAATTGATATGTTTCTAAAAGATATGTAATGAGAAGGGGTTTCCCCCTAGGACAAAAAAGTAACAATAATATAAGACAATAGAACATAAGGGATCCAAATGTATAAAGTTAGCATGAATGATATATAATGTATATTAAAATGAAAATTTTGAATTAAAATCATTTCACAAATACTGTGGAACAAAAAGTACAAGGGAAGAAGATCACATAAAGAAAAAAATAAAAATGGTTGACATGGAAGAGACCTAAATGCCTCTTTTCTTTGCATCATCCCTAAAAGGTGTAAAATTTTTATTTATGATAAATAGAATAATGAAGGTACATATAGAGGAATATCATAAAAAATCATTCCCTTCATATCCTTGTGCCAATAAGAACATCAAGGTTCATCTAAAGAGAACCAACAAAAAAATACACACCAAGAAGCACATTACAAGGAGTAATAGTACATTCAAACATAACATAAATAAAAAAAGGGTACCACAAATGTAAGTTGGTCTATAGTGGAGCATCCTCTTCATATAGAGATGGTGGGAAATATGCTAGAAGTACTATAGCAAGTGTCACATAAGGAGAACCACCTGTTCAACATGTGGTGGATAACTCACTATATAATGATCAGTACACATGGCTCCATAAGCTAATTTCATTTATTATATAAAAATTAAAGATAATTGTGAACATTATCATTCTTTAGAGGAGATTTGATAAAAGAGTCTCATGGACTTGATGATGGTGAAGGTGGCAACCTTTTCAATCCTTGGCTTGGTTGAGAAATATAAGGCTCAAGTTCATGTTTTAGTGACAAAGGTGAAGTGAAATAAAGTGATGGAAAAGATGGATGAGGGAGAGGATCCTCATAAAAAATTGGTTGCATGGGCGAAGCATCATTAGGTGAAGATTCATCTCCAAAAATCTAGAGAGCTACATCATGATGTTGTCTCATGTGTTATTTCACTTTTAGATTTTTTTGTGTACAAGTTGAGCTTGTAGAGGGAAACCCTAGGTATTTCCCAACATTAGTTCTTTTTCTCCCTTTGATGTAAGAATAAGTATCCATTAAAGTTTGAGAGACAACGAGAAGGATTTTTTTACATAGTGGACTACTTGCCTCTAAAATTTAAAGAAATAGGAGGAGAAAACCAATTACTAAATTACAAGAAATTATAGACTATGCAAAGTGTTCACCTAGTGATCATGGATAGGATGGAAGAGATGGAATCTTAGCATAGATACCAAATTCTCAGGGTTAAGGAAGGATACTTGATCCAATTTTTTATTCATTCACAACCTATGGAATAGGAGGAACAACAATAATAATCATAGGAGATAGAGTAGCCTAAAGGGGAACATTCAAAATGGTAGATGAGGTGTTGTAAATAGATAGTTCGAAAAAATAGCTAGTGTAGATAGGGAAAGTTTGGGGAAAAGCATGAATCATTAGTAGAAACCACAAAACTACCTACATTCAAACCATAATGAATCCAATCTAACAATGAAGCACAAATTAAAATATAAATTACATAATCAAGCAATAAACCTCAATTCCTATGCCATACTTGATTCTCCTTCATAGCTCTTCTCCATTTTTCTTTTTTCCTCTTAGATTTATAGTATGCAAGATGTATGATAAAAAACTTAAAAGATTGTGGTTAACCTTGAAATGGAATGGAAAGCTTGTTTTTATAGAAATTTGAATTCAAATGAAGGGCGAGGTATGATGATCAATGGATAAGATTGATTGAGAGGAAAATAGATAAGGATAGGAAGAATGGATTGTGATCCAAGAAACTAGGTGAGAAATAGGGCTTGGATATGAACAAAAAAATTAAACAATTGCAACAATTATTTAATTTAGGAGAGGGAAAATGAATAATTAAATAAATAAAAATAATTATTTAATTATAGAAGAAAAGAGGGAAATGAAATATTAAATAATTGGAAACAATTATTTAATGGTAGAAGAAAGGAGGAAAAGTGAAAATGAATAATTAAATAAATAACAATTTATTTAATTATAGAAGAGAAGAGAGTAATTAGTGATGTAATTAAATAAAAAAAAAATTAATTAATCAAAAGAAGAATAAAGATAAAAATGAATTAATTAAATAATTATAACTACTTAATTATGTAGGGAAGATGGAAATTAGTGAGAAAATATTATAGAATCAATACAGTTTTCATTGTCTACATTTTGCCCATCTTTGATACAATATGATTTTGAACATTGTGTCAAAGAATAATTAGGAATTTTTAGCTCAGAGCCTACCCCAGTGTGCCCCAACATGCCCTAGTTAATGTGGGATAGTATGGTGAGTTTTTAGGAAATTTGGCGTAGATAATAAGCCAAATTTATCGACAAGCTGATTTTACTTTCTTTAGTGTGAGGACTAATGAAATAAATGTTATCTTGAAGAAAATGTCAATAAGAAGTGAAGAATAATTAGATAGAATTGGGATGGAATATAAATGAAATGGATTGAGATTGATATGAGATCTTGATGATATATTTTGAGCTTTAATTATAATGCATGATTTTCATAATAGAGCATTTTATTATGTAATTCAATAATGGATACCAAGATATGACATAGACCAAGGTGTGATATATTATCCCTTTGCAAAAATAGACACATTGTAGACAAGGAGTGTCATGATGCATACTAGTGACAATAGAACCCTTTTAGAATATGTGAGGAAGTAACCACAAAGCATGTTAGTCTTGATGAAAGAAACTATGAGATGACCTTTAACTTTCATATGATATTTTGATTATGCCAAATGGAAACTCAGTCACACATAAGGAATTTAGTTGCCCCAGTCATATTACCAAGACAAACCGCAAAGAAAAATCAAAGAGAAAAAATTCATGATCTATCATCGCTCCTCTCATCACTTGTGGACTTCCTCTAGGTGCATATTAACATGAATAAAGATAAATCAATAAAAAGATAAGATAAATTGGACCAAAAATTCAATAGCCATTTAGATCTTCTTTGCTAATGAGTTTTTGTATGATAGATTTTGGATAACTTCTAGTTTCAAGAGAGGAAGCATTTCATTTAAGATGTTGAGTCTAGTTTTGAGAATGAAACATCTTGTATAAGATAGATGGATATGATTATGTTTGGTTTTAGGAATGGTATACCTCATATAAGATGTTGAGTTTTCTTTCAAGGATGCAACAAACTATATAAGACAAATGGTAGCTGATGTATGATGTTTGGTTTAAGGAATAAAGCATATCATATAAGATGTCGATTCTGGTTTCAACAATGCAACATCCTATATAAGATAGTTCGATAGTGTGTAAGGATCATTGATGTTGATAGGTGCATGCAATTAGGAAATTAATTAGTTAGGATTGGAGACTAGTTAGATAGTTCATCTATTATTTCATGATTTGGTAATCTTGGTTCTCTATAGGATGTTCTTGTTTGTGTCTGATCAAAGTTTCAACCTTAGAAAGCGACAATTTATTATGGGATGGAATATGGTAGACAAGACCAAAGGGACAAAAGGAAGCCTTGAGGCTTTATCGATGATGGCCTTACCTATGTGCAGTTGTAGAGACAATGTAGTTTGACTTTTTAGACTAAAACTAACACTATTTTTTGTAGTTTTTGAAAAATTTCATTTTTTTAGATTTTTTGGAATATTTGATTTTTTTAGATTTTTGATGATTATTTGGATGTTTTTAGATTTTTGAAATGTTTTGATTTTTTTAAGATTTTTGGAATGGTTTGATTTGATGTCCTCTAATACCATGTTTAGGATCCTATATGAAAACCTAAGTCAATGAATTTCCCTTAGTTAGGTATAGGACCAGATTATTATTGATAGAATTGGATGGGTAAAATTTATTATAGATAGCTATGAAAAGTAAGAGACTCTCGACATCAACATTCTCAAGCCATGAGAGGTGAATAAGCTTTATTAAGGACTTGTGAAGGAAAGGGGATTTTATTATGGAAGTGGAATGTATGCAAGGGATCATGGATGACGTGAAAAATTAGATAAAATGATAGTAGATGATGGAGAAAAGACTAATTACACATGGCACCTATTTGCCAAGTTTTCACCATGGTACTTATCCAAAGTGCCACTGAAGTGGGTTTCACTATTGCAAACATTATTTCTCTTTAATATTTTATATTTTTCTTTTTTCTTTTTCTTTTTTGTGTCATGCTAGATGCCTGTTTGCCAAGATTTCATTTGGGTGACAATTTTTTAACTTTTTTCATTTTTTTGATATTTTTCTATTTTTTTGTATTTTTATGGGATTCTCTAAAGACTATGTCTAGTACTTTTGAAGGTACATTCTATTGATAGGCTCTGGTAGTGGTTCACCTTTAGGAGTAGTAAGTTCATAAGCACCAGGTCCATATGTTGTAGTTATGATATAAGGACCCAAGTAGTTAGGCTCAAACATTTTGGGCTTCTCTCTATCCATTTGATTCTTTAGAAAAAAAATTATGACCAAGTCACTAACGTTAAAATGTCTAGCTTAGGTCTTATTATTATAGCTATGATAGAGATTATTCTAATAAGCTTGTAAATGGACCAATGCAACTTGTTGTCTCTCATCCAATAAATCTAGCTCATGCAACCTAGATACTCAGTAGCTTCATCACCAGTGAATTTGTGCATAGATACTCTCAGGGATGGTAACTCAACCTCGATGGGAAGAATGGCTTTAGATATGAAGATGAGGGAATATGGAAAGGCTCCATTGGGTGTGAAGATGCTAGTTTGATAGGCCCATAAGGTAAGATTAAGTTGGATATGCTAGTCATTACCAACATCATTGATAGTCATCTTTATGATTTTGATGATGGTTTTGTTAGACACCTTAGCTTGACCATTACCTTGAGGGTAATATGGAGTAGTGAAATGGTGGTGGATATGGAATTTATCACACTGTTCATAGAAATCCTAATTTTTGAAAGGAAAACCATTATCTGCAATGATATATTAGGGAGCACCATATTGGCATATGATGTAATTAAGGATGAACATAACTATTTTATTACTAGTAATATCAAGATTCCTTTGATATATTTTGTAAAATATTTGGTTGCAGTGAGAATAAATTTATGACCATTGGCAGAGGTAGGGTGAATCTTTCCCATGAGCTTGAATCCCCATTGAGAGAATGATCATGGTGATGTAATTAGATGATTTTTTTGGGTAGGTGTGTGCATAAGATCTGTATCTGACATTTCTGACACTTTGTAATAAAATGATATGTCATGTTCCATAGTAGGCCAGTAGTATCTAGTTTTCCTGAGCTTCTTAGACAAGGTAGGACCACTAGATTGAACTCCACATATACCATTAATTACCTCATACAAAGATATTTGTGCTTCATTTGAATCAATACTTCTAAGGAGGGTACTGTTTAAATTGCGGAGGTAAAGGGTATTATCGATGATCACATATCTAGAGGCTTACTAGATAAAGGTTTTGCATTGATTGGAAGACAAGTCAGGAGGAATGATTTGGTCATGTAAATAGTTATAAAGGTCTTAGTAATAGGGGGAATCAAGACCAAAAAATTCACATACTAGCTCAGATTTGAGGATATTGAATGCAATAACCAAAATTTGTTCCATCAAGAACTCATAGTCAGGTACATTGTTAGGTATATCCAAGAGAGATCCTATGGTAGCCATTGCATGGACTACTTTTTTTTGAGTTCTTGGAATCTAATTGAAGATAGAGACATCAAAGTACTCCTTGAAATTTTCAACCATTCTCTTGTAAGTGTTAAGCTTCTCATCTTTTGTATCATAATCATCATTAATTTGATAGATAACCAATTGTGAATCATTGAAGACATGAAGGTTATTGATTTTCCATTTAATAGCCATTTAGAGTCCTATGAGAAATGCTTCATATTCAACCATGTTATTGTTACAAGAGTTTTAGGGTTAGAAGACAGATATCTAACAAGTTAAATGAAGATTTAATTAATAAATAAAGAAATAAAACACACAAATAATTTAGTGTGGTTCACCCAATCCGAGCTACATCCACAAAACCATAGTCATTCAATGATTTTATATCCAATGCAAAATTTATTACAATCTCAAGAATAATCACCTTTTTCCTCATAATTTAACTCCCATCCCAACCCCTTATAACAAGCTTAGAAGCTTCCAGGTTCCACAAAGTTGGTTTTCTTTCTTTTTTTAGTGACTTTTCCTTTTTTGGTGATAATGCCAAAAAGTAAGAAAAAAAATTTCTTGGGGGCTGCCACCCTTGGACCCCCGCCCAGGGCCTAGCCCAACCCCAGAGCCCAGTGAGGATACTTGAAGAGTGTATAGCATAGCATGATGAGTTTCCACATACCAACAAAGAGAACACTATTTTGTATGGCATAGGTATTGAGTCTCCTTGAGGTGTAATGGAAAGGATACCAGCCCCAAAACCATGATTTGTGAAAGATCTATCAAAATATAGTTTCCATGTGGTGGGAGACTCTATTGTGAAAATTGACTCATTGGGAAAATTGAACACCAAAGGATGATCTACTATCATGGACGTGTCTACAAGTTAATCCACTATTAATGCAAAATCATCCTGAGTTGTGAGAGCAATCTTGCATCAACCAAAGGAATGCATTTTAATTTTTATATTTTCCTAAGGTTTGGTGGGTGATTTATTTAATATGGTAATTTGAAATGTTAGAATAAAATAAATATTAAATTATTACCCTTTTATTATTTTATTGTGAATTTTGGGAGGGAGATAATTTAGGAGGGAACTTTGAGAAATTGTCAATTTTTTTATTTTTTTTCAAAAATAGACTTTGGTGTGAGATTTGAAGGGAGTTATAAGTTTGAATGATGCAATTATAAATTTAATTCATTAATTCATGAAAATGTGGGCATCCAAGGTGAGTTGGAAGGAGTTACATTGGAAACTGCCTAAAATCTAGGAATTGACTCCCATTTTGGCAATTTTGGTGGGAGTGGATTTATGAAAGCATTTTTTATATTATGGAAAGTTTTTGGGATGGATTTTTGGAGTTTGTTTTTACAACTTGGTCATGGATTTTTTCTCAAGAAGTTTCAAGAGCTTTTTTTTGAAGATTACAAGTAATTTGTACTTGGTTTTGATAACCATTCTTGACTAGATTTGGAAGGTTGTTGTTGCAAGCATGGTTCTTTTCTTGGGAGGGTGTTGGAAATTGTTATTGTAAGTTTATTTCAGGTTTGAGGAGATATCTACAACAGAAAAATAATGTTTCAAAGGTTACGTGTTTATTGTATTTTGATTTTCCAAAGAAAATTATAGAAAGAAGAAAAATTGATGCTTCAAGAAGTTAAGGGTTTGAAGAGGCCATATCTGTGAATGATTTTGTTGAGTGTCTTAGATTTAAAAGTTTGATTAAATTAGATTTTTTATATCAGTATTGGGGGCTTCCATTATTGTAATTTAATTTTGTTTTGATTTCTTGTAACCCTAGTGATTGTTGGCAATATAAAATTTACAATCTTCTTGTTTTAACATTGTTTGAATCCATTTTGAGGAAGTGGTTTATTATGAATTTTAGGTGATCTTTGAGAGGTTGAAAACCTTATTTCATCAATGGTATCATAGCTGATTGTTCCTAAGTGTGCAAGTAGAAGCGTTGATGTGAGGAAGTTTGCACCAGGACCTGTGAGTAGAGAATGAAGTAGTTGCAAAAGAGAGTGGAAAAGTGTTTGAAAAAATATCTTGGAAGCTAGGAGAATGTTTTGTGATGAAGAAAGAATTTCTAGAGCCATAAAAAAAAATCAAGATCCCAACCAAAGGAGTAATTTATTTTGAACAAGGTGTAAAGTGAGTGGGAAAAATCCACCCTACCTCTTCCAATGGCCACAAATTCATTATCACTGCCACTAAGTACTTTACTAAGTGGATCAAAGTCATCCCCCTTACATACATAACTAGAATTTTTTTTCTAAATTCATTCTCAATTACATCATTTGTTGGTATGGTATTCCACAGTCCATCATCATAGACAATAGAATTTCATTCAAATATTAGGACATTCGTGAGTTATGTGAGTGATTCCACATCCAACATCATTTCTCTACGCCATACTACCCACAAGGGAACAATCAAGTTGAGGCATCCAATAAAACCATCCTTAAAATTCTCAAAAAGACTACTAATGATGTTGGTCATGATTGGCACATCAAACTTAACCATGCTCTGTGGGCTTACTGCACTAGCATCCACACACCTACAAGAGCCACTCCATTTTCCCTGGTCATTGGATTTGAAGCCATATTGCCTATCGAGGTTGAAATTCCATCCTTAAGAGTATCCATGAAGGATCTGATAGATGATGGAGAATATAAATAGTCACGACTACACAAGCTAGAGATGTTAGATGAAAGAAGACATAATTCCCTAAACCATCTATAGGTGTATCAAAACTATCTTTGTCATAGTTACAACAAGAGAGTCATGGTCATGAAGTTTGACATTAGCAATTTAGTCCTCATGCAAAATCCTAAGAATTAGGTTGACAGAAAAAAACCTTGCAAGTTTGAACCAAATTGGTTGGGTCTATATGTCATCATATCCTCTTTCAATTCTGGATGTTATTAGTTGGCTACTCTAGATGGTGAATAACTGACAGAGCCAATCAATAGTCTCCACCTTCAAAAATTTTATGCATAGCATAAGAAAGTTGGGCTGAAAACCACAAAAATACAAAAAAAGTCGTCACCTTGATGAAAACCTGGCAAATAGGCATCTTGGTGACACCAAAAAAATAAAAAAAATGACAAAAATAATAAAGAGAAATAATTCTTCCAAAAGTGAAAATCTGGTAAATAGGCACTTTGGATAAGTACCATGGTGAAAACCTAGGAAACAAGTACCATGCATAGTTGGTCATTACTCTACCATCTACTGTCACTTTATTTTCCTTAGTCCATAATAAACATTCACTGTTCTGACATCACCTTGCCACCTCTCACAAAAGCCTCATCATCTACCTAGCAAATAGGCATCTTGGTGACACCAAAAAAATAAAAAAAATGACAAAAATAATAAAGAGAAATAATTCTTCCAAAAGTGAAAATCCAGTAAACAAGCACTTTGGATAAGTACCATGGTGAAAACCTGGCAAACAAGTACCATGCATAGTTGGTCATTGCTCTACCATCTACTGTCACTTTATTTTCCTTAGTCCATAATAAACATTCAATGTTCTGACATCACCTTGCCACCTCTCACAAAAGCCTCATCATCTTCTTCCATGGTTGATAATGATTAACATCAAGTCTTGCATATAACCCATCTGTCACCCCCACACACACATCCTTTCTACATCCATCTATTTGGATAGTCTTGGACCTGAATAGGGGAAAAATTATATCATGTGATTGTAGTGGGTATCGCACATGGTCTTGACAATCAAAAAAGTCCTGAAAAAATACCTAAAAATTGAAAAATGTCCTAAAGAAAACACAAGAAAATCAAAATATCTCAAAAAAACAAAAACAAAGTTGTATCTTGTCAATTTTGTCATGTTAGTCAGCCTTAGTAATTTTTCTGAACTATGTTGTCTCTGCACATTTGCTATGTAGCCATGGCTCAATCGATGGGTCCCTGAGACATTAGATCAATCCTTTTAGGTTTTTCAAAATAAAATCATGGCTCAATCTTTGGTCATCAAGACAAAGTCATTGGTCATGTCAAACTACGAGGTCTCTGAGTGTATGACATAGGCAAGGCCATCTATTGATGAGCCCCCAAGGCCGCACTAGGTCAGTCCATTAAGGTTCATGACACTACACTGGAACACATGTCAAAATGTCTTCAAGTCAAACAAGTCATCTCAAAACAAGAAAACTCCTACAACCAACTTTGACAATTCTTTAATAATTAGTCAAACACATCAGCATGTCAACATCGACATGTAGTCAACAATAGTCAAAATTCAGTCAACTTCGGTCAAAACAAGTCAAATTGTCATAGCCATTCAAACTATCAATTCTTGGTTATTTCTTCAAATGAGTCCTTCTAACGAACAACCTCTATCATTTATACCTTAGGATGTGTCCTTCCTAGGTATCGTCATTGTCATCAAGCATTTTGAGCAATCCTCTCAACATCAACATTATTCAGGATGTGTCATTCTTGAATTTGGAAAAATTTGACACTCGACATTCAGACATCGTCAAATATGACACCTTGGCATCTTGACACCATCAAACCCGACATCTTGACATCAAAACACTTGACATTCAGACACACTTGGAAAAAACTTGGCACTTGTCTTTGGGTCTTTCATCATGTTACTAGTTTCTTAACAATGTCTTGACAATAGGATTTAGAGAAGCAATGATGTATCATGATGATTGTCGTGTCTTGTCTTTTTGACAGTCAGGTTACTAGTTTCTCAATGATGTCCTGACAATAGGATTTAGAGAAGTAGCGACATATCATGATGATTGTCTTGTCTTGTATTTTTTTTAGTCATGCTTCTAGTTCCTTGAGGATGTCCTAACAATAGGATTTAGAGGAGCAACAACATTTCATGACTTGTATTTCTTGTCCTTTTATCCTTGTGGTTGGTTATGACAAAAAGACTGGGGAAACTGTGCTCTTAGTATGAGTCATGATCATCCTTGTTTGTGACTACTTGTTTTATGTGACGGTACCACCTTGCACACCTTGATCTATGTCATATTATAGTTTTTTTGGCCATTACAATAATCTGCCCAATGATGATTAAGAGCAATAATTATTAAAGTCCTATGGTAGCATGTTGATGGATTTAGTCTTCAAACATTCATCTCCTTCTATCTTGTCATCCTGTCTCATCCATCTCATCATGATATCCTGTGACATACAAAAAAAAAGTGCATACATGATCATATAGGCATTACATGAGGTCCATACATACATCATCTATATCATTAAACCATATACATTGCATCACATATGACATTGTCCATACATATATAATCCTGCATCAACATACATAATCTTAAACATGGCATCCATTACAGTCAAAAAATTATGCATACCATCATCATCATATAAGCATCATCCATAGCATCATCAAGACATATAATCATCAATAAAAATCACATCATCATGACATCTTATCATAAATAACCATCATAACTAAATACATGACATGGCATATAAACGACATCATCATAGGAATCCTAAATGCATAAATTACATCACATATTCATCATAACTATATCATCCTAATCATCACCAGACAAGAATACACCATAAGACATCATCTACACAAATGCATCATCACATAACATAAATCATATAGGCAATTGTAACTGAGGGTTTTTTAGGTTAGATGAGATGTTAGCAAAGACAATAAAACCCAAAGCAATTACAAAATACAATGAAAGTAAACAAAAGAATGATTAGACCAAAAAACCGTCGAGACTTCCATGCTTCACTTTTGTAACACCTTCTAGCTTGTTGGTTGATGTGTTGCCCTCAAATTCGATGTGCGAGCAATCTGGAAATAGATGTCTAAGTCCTACACCAAGCTTTGAAGGATTTGAACAAATGTCTAAATGCCTAATGCCTACAACAATATAAGTGAAATTCCTATGTCCAAATATGCCAGAATAATAAAATCTAAGTGTAATGTCTCTGTGTAATCCAAAAATGAGAGGAAAATGGCATTTTATAGAAAATGTCATTTTGAATGGACGGATGAGATGAGAGATTGAGAAAATGCCCTAGAATCAATGGTTAAGATTCAAAATGGAAATTCTCAATTAGGGTTAGGTAGAAATGCCCAAATGTCTGAATAAGATTTAATTAAATAAATTAAATCAAGAATGAATGTGGCAGTTGAGATGAAATTAGAAAAAATCAGAAGATAAGAAGATGGGATTTTAGAAAATCAGTAATTTTAGAAATTAAATACAAAGACAATAAAACCCAAAGCAATTACAAAACTAAATGTAATATGACATTAAATGCAAAGACAATAAAACCCAAAGCAATTACAAAATACAATGGAAGTAAACAAAAGAACAATTATACCAAAAAATCATCGAGACTTTCACGCTTCACTTTTGTAACACCTTCTAGCTTGCTGGTTGATGTGTTGCCCTCAGATTCGACGTGTGAGCAATCTGGAAATAGATGTCTAATTCCCTCACCAAAATTTGAAGGATTTGAACAAATGTCTAAATGCCTAATGCCTATGACAATATGAGTGAAATTCCTATGACTAAATATGCCAGAATAATAAAATCTAAGTGTAATGTCTCTATGTAATCCAAAAATGAGAGGAAAATGGCATTTTATAGAAAATGCCATTTTGAATGGACGGATGAGATGAGAGATTGAGAAAATGCCCTAGAATCAATGGTTAAGATTCAAAATGGCAATTCTCAATTAGGGTTAGGGAAAAATGCCCAAATGTGTGAATAAGATTTAATTAAATAAATTAAATCAAGAATGAATGTGACAGTTGAGATGAAATTAGCAAAAATCAGAAGATAAGAAGATGGGATTTTAGAAAATCAATAATTTTAGAAATTACTTGATTTGTAGAAGAATATTTCCATTTTGAATTAAATTAATTCAAAATGTGGATTTTGTGAAATAATGAGTAATTGATTTTTGAAATTAATTACTAAAAGAAGAATTAGTTAACTATGTGAGACATTTTTAAATACATTGTTTTATTTAAAAATAAAGAAGTGTCACATACAACAATTAAATAATTAAAAATAATTATTTAATTTAGAAGAAGTGGTTAATTAATTAAATAAATTAGCAAATCTATTTAATTAAAAGAGAGGATTTAAGAATTAGTGACATATTGAATAAATATATTAAAATATATTTATTTGATAATCAGGACACTAATGACAAAGATTAATTAAATAAAATGAGAACTTTATTTAATTATGAGTTGACTTTAGATAATTAGTGACACATTAAATAAATATGATTTTTTAATTTAATAATCAAGGAGAATAGAAGACCCTAAATTAATTAAATAATTGTGAATTATTTAATTAATAGTTGAAGATGGGTTAGGAACATAATTAAAGTGTCATAATTATGCTAGGACGAAAAAGTGGTAAAATAGTGCTCGTAGGCATAGGTCATTTTTAGGTGTCTACATTTTCCCCTCTTTGTCATAATGTCGCTTGTCGCATTGTGAAAAAGAAAATAAGTCAAAAATATGCCCCAGTGCAAAATAAGATGAGGAAGAATGATGAGGGTTTCGGTATGCCCCCTCAAGAGGAAAAATAGGCTCCAAAAACATGGGTGTGCTCTCAAAATTAATGAGAAGACTAGAATATGAAGAGACAAAGAAATATTAGTAAAAAAGATATGGATGATGATATGGATGCAATGCCTATATGAGATGAGTGAGAGAAGATGACAAGACTAAAGAAGATGAATGTTAGTTCCTAGACCAAATCCTTCAAAACATTGTCATTGGACTTTAATATTTATTTCTCTTAATCATCATTGGGTGGTAAAATGACACAAATGGACAACAAACACCATGATATGACATAGACCAAGGTGTGCAAGGTCATCCATTTGAAAAATAGACAGTCATAAACAAGGAATGTCCTAACTCATACAAATGGCGAAGTTGCCCCAGTCTTTTTTTCAAGACAATCCACAGACAGTAGTCAAAGAAAATAAAATAGGCCAAGAGATGTCATCGCACATCTAAATCCTTCATGGGACATCCTCGAGGTAGCTAGTAACATGACCACAAAGAAAAGACAGTAAAAAGATAAGACAAAATAGCCAAGATAGTCAAAATATAAGACAAGATAGACCAAAAAGATTAACAACCATTTTATTTTGTTTTCCAATGTTTGTTTGCCAAAGATTGATTTCTTGTCAATTTGACAGTTTGGACAGTTTAAGGGTTTTTCCAATTTGACGGTGTTGACAATTTGATGGGGCCTATTGTCAGGAAGGACACATCCTGAAAAGGAAAAGGACATTTTGATGAGGTCTAACTCCAAGAAGGAGACATCTTGAAGAGGGCCAAAGAGTGACGAGACTGACATTGTTTTGACTAATATATTTTGGCAAGTTGACTGATGTTGACTGTATGATTGATTGGACTGTGTTGTATGATTTTGACCAATTTTGACATTGAAATTTTGAATGACTGTCTTGTGTCTGAGTTTGACTATGTCTGAGTTATTTGACTGATATGACGATTGTGACAAATGCCATGATTTTATTTGAACCAACCTAAAAGGACTGACCTAATGTCTCGGGGACTCATCGACTGATGGCCTTTCCTACGTAGCAAATGTGCAGAGACAACGTAGTTCGACTATGATATGGACTGACTGACATGATTGAATTTGACTCCATTTTTAAGATTTTGATATTGATTTGGATGTTTTTGTGTTTTTCTTTAGGATGTTTTATGATTTTTAGGTCTTTCTTTAGGACATTTTATGATGTTTTTGGTCTTTCTTCAGGAAATTTTATGATGTTTTTGTCTTTTTGTCATTTTATGATTTTTTTGGATTTTGATGTTTAAGAGGATCGTGCAAATGCATATGACTGATGGGTACACATGAGAATCGAAGGACAAACATGATTGTGCCCCTAGTCAAGTTGAATACCAATTGAAATGTGATGACAACGTTGTTTGACATGGGAAGGACTCATCCTAAAACAATGTGAGGATGATGATGATAATATGACAAAAGTATGGAGGTCTACAGCTAGGCTAGGAACACAGTCAAGTAAAATTTTGGATAATGTGCTTGTATGGATTAGACTCATTGCATTTGGAATGACTTGGTTAGGACTAGATGGGATGATGATTATCCTTAGACCATTTGACAAGGGAAAGCCAAGATAGGTGACATACATGAAAGGATAAGAGGTGGCCTTGGTAAAGGACATGAGACATGAGACTAATGGAATTGTTATATGATTTTCAAGGACAATAAGACTATGATGGTCAATGACATGATGTTTCGCGAATCATGTATGACCGAAGGATAGACATGTCAAGAGTTTTCCCAAAGTATGATTTATGTGTGCCAGTTTTATGTCAAGACTGAGGTAAGTGGGAAAAATGTGTGAAAATGATAGGGCTTAGATGAACGTCAATGTTATGAGGAAGGCATGGGAAAATGAGACGACTTGCCCCCAAGTATAAAATTTCACATAGACGATTTATTTTACACATGACGCTTGTTTGCCAAGTTTTCATCATGGTACTTATCCAAAGCGCCTATTTGGTAGGTTTTCACCATTGGATGAAATTTTTCTCTTTACTCTTTTCTTGACTTTTTAATTTTTTGGGTGTCACCAAGACGCCTGTTTGCCACGTTTTCATCAGGGTGATGATTTTTTTACATTTTTCAATTTTTTTTTTTTGTATTTCTAATTTTGTAGATAGCCTAGATGCTTTAGATGACCACTGACTATTCTGAATCCACTGATGGTGCCAATGTAGAGACTGGTGCCATGATATGCCAATAATGACCTTGCTGAAGGATTTGTCTTATCAGGATCATAGCGCTTGTATACAATTGATCAATGTCATTGTGGTCCTTTCTGATACTAGAGTTGGCCTTATTAGAGTACACACATCACGATAGAGTGCCATGAGAGTCTTTGCAGTAAAGAGTTGTTGCCAAGATGTGATGGATTTATGACATGGGATTTTTGGACTTTAGGCTAGATTTAGGATTACGACAGATGATGGTAGATGTGGAAAGGTTGTTTGGATGAATCACTTTTTATTTTCCAAACTTGGGATGTTGGATGATGGATTTTGGAGGGATGGTGTTTGGAACCAACACCTTTAGATGCCTTGCTTGATGACCATTTTGAAGGAGGTGGACATTTGTTGTATGTGGGAGTCCTCTTATCTTGTGGCTCCACATTGTGATTGACTTTTGTATTTGACTTGGTGTCTTTGTTTGATCCATCTTTCTTTGGGATCCATTTTAATTTCATTTGTCCACTTGTCCTTTTGTTTGATTCAATGGCCTTTGAAATTTGAATTTGATCTTTTGAATTGTAAGAGTTTTGTTTTTGTTGGTTCCAAAGGGAAGGTTTATTTATGATGGAATGAAGGTTCATGGTGTGGGTGGAGGGGGTGTTGGCAGCAATCTTATGACAAGGATTTCTCATGGACTCCATTTTGATGTTTGCATCTGACAAAGTTGCCCCCAGTATCAAGGAGGTACCACTGACATCGTTTGATTTACTAACTAAGGAATAGCCAAGACCTTGATGCCTGTAATTTGCCTGAAGCTGTATTGGTTCTAGAATGCCTTGCTCGTGTATGCCTAGTCATTTGCCTTGATATTGCATGCTTTGACAAATTCTATTTGCAATGGGGTATTTGTTGTTTTGAAAGCAAGATGCTAACCCATCATTAGGTATGTGGATACTGTCACTTCCAATATTTCTGCCTGCAAGAAAGCCTACTCTGACAAAGATATGATGGAGCCTCAAATTTAAGTCCTTGGTTTCCTTTTATTATTAGTTTGTCTTGATTGGGGGTGGAATTTTTCTTTGATTTCATGAAACTTTGGTGTTCTATCTTTGGGTTGGGTCTTTTCTATCGTTACCTTTTGGGAGGGGTTTTAAAAAAAACTTATGTCCCATTGAATCATCTAGGCCTGATCCCTTTTAATAAAAATGCTAAATATTTCACTGGCCCCTTTTTATTTACTAAGGTCTAGGTCGGTTCGTGCCCTATGCTTTTAAAACAAAATTGAGTCATCGACTGTCATTGCCCTAGGTGGTGTCCCCTTCCCCTTATTTTCTTCTAAGTAACTTTAATGTTTTGCAGGGGTTATTTTGATGACCATCAATTTCCTTGTGGTTGATCCTGACCGTTCCCCATGATCTCACGATGACACCACCGTTGGTTGTTTGGTGATTGCGATATCACAGGCGGGTGCCACATGTCCCAGGTTGTTAGTGTTGAAAAGAGTGAATAAAGTGTTTAATATGTATATCATACTTTAATGCATTATAGAGCGGGTTACTAAATCACATGTGAGATGCATGTGCTCATGATCAACAACGATGTTTTAACCTTGGTGAAAAGGCTGCTTGATGGATAGGTATTGATGTTGCTTCCTGTTATGTATGATCGTGATCACCGATGAAGGGAATCAATGGTTGCCCGCCATCACGTGATCCTAAACTGAAGGGAGTTTAGTGTTCGCGATATCCCAGGCGGGTGCCACGTGTATTCTTTTGATGCGGCATACTATGGTGGGCCCTTGATAATGATGTGGAGATGAAGTTAGCTTTTTTGAAGATGACCGTTCAATAATCTAACAGAAACAAGAGATTGACGACAAAGATTTAAACTTGCATCAAATACAATTGAGGCCGTTGGCGTGGCATGCAAGTAAGCTTTAATGGCAGACAAGACGTCTACGAGCCATTTTCATAAATTCTAAGTATTTAATTTTAGGCTGTTTTCACCACAAAGGAATTCAAGTGTTTTCGAAGTGGTCCAGAGCCGAAGATAGAGTTTTTTCAAAGCAATTACAGCAGGGTTTGATTTTTTGCGGGGCGCAAAATTCTGTGAGTTACTTTCTTTATCACTGCTTCTATTTGAATGTAATTCTTGTGGAGGGTTGTGTTATGTTGGTCAGGGGTCTTCTTGATTAAGGTTCTAGGGTTATTAGTTCTTTTGAATTGTGGGAAATTGCAAAATTCTACTGTAATTTTGTTTTGGGTAGCCCTAGTTTGTGCACAAATTTGATATTAGGAGAAGCCTTGGTTGTTTGAAATGTTGCCACTAAAGTAGCATTCTAGCCTTATTGATTATTTGAAAAGGAATCTATATGAAGATTTTCCTTGACCAATTCCCTTTGTCAAAAAACAACAAGAAGAGGGGTTTGATCTTAATGAAGGGCACAGCCTTAGGTGAGGGATTAAGATATAAAACCTATAACATTGCAGATGCTAGGGTACCAATGACGGGCTTGGAAATGTTTAGGAGATGGTATGGGTAGCGAAATGCATCTCATCCTTTTTCAAATGGTTGGAGATATGATATGGGAAAACTTGTGGTACCAAATGTATTTCTCGATGTTGACCTACTCAAGGCAGTGGCTACACGATATGATCCTGTCACAAGGATTATCAGGGATAATGATTGCAGGGTTTTACTAAATATAAATGTAGATGAGATTCGGTAGGTATTTTATTTAAGTGAATATAGCTCATTATTGGTTTGGATAGACTTTGAGGAAATGAAGTAGGAGTATGCCAAGTCACAACTTCTTTTCAGATCAAAATTGCTTCCTCCTCATCTAGCCAAAGCGGGTAGTTCAACGATTCACATCAGCCCAACTGACCGAGAACTTTTTAGGTTGAATTGTTTTGCTAATCATTTCTTTGCAACTTTTTATTCACTTCACCAAATTTTAGGTTTCAGCCCTAATACCGTGATTCCCATTGCTTATATGTTTATGGGGGCTCAAATTCAGCATCCTAACTTTTTTGTAGTGTACGACTATGCTTCTTTCCTTGCTGAAAGGATACATGAGGGTTTGTTGAAGTTGCATGAAGGGGACAATGGTACTCCTTTCTTTTGGTACTCCTTATTGATGCATATGTTCTTGTATAAGAATTCTAACTTCTTCTCAGAGAAAATGGAGTTGAGGCAGGAGGTGAATGGAGAAAAATTATTGGTGCAGGCTTGGAGTGCAGACTTGTCTTATAATAAGGGAGGTGCTAGCTTTGTGCAGTTTGATAACTGCTTTTCTTTTAGGCTCAGAGCTAGACTGATGGTGAATGTGCCAAGAATTCCTGAGGATTTGCATGATTTCCTCATACCCAAAGTAAGGATGCTTGATTTCAAGGTGTGTCATAATTGGGGTGACATTATTCTATACCCTATAAGCATTGTCCTAAGGGTTTATGGTTTCCAAGGAGCTCCTCATATTCTCCCGTATAGTGTACCATTAAGGATGGGATTTGTAGAGGTCATGTGGTAACTAGGTTGCATTCATGAAGATAATTTGACAGGAAGAGGAAAAAGGACTTTGTTCCTTGATTACACTGTTGTTTCAGACTTTGTATTTTCCAAGGGAGGATGGTTTCACTTTGACAGATATTTTGATGATTACCATTTGAAGAGTGGATCTAGGAGGCAACATGACCCTAAGGGATTATTTGCCAGCCCTATTCAGGAAAAGAATTAAGGGGGGCAGGTTTGCTCATATTTTTAGTTTTCCTAAGGATTTTATTAGAAATGAGTTTGATTTGAGCCAACAAAAATTAAATAAAGAGAAATGGATTGCTTATGAGAAAATGATGGCCATGGTGCATAAACTGAATCCAAAATATGATCCACTAATGGATTTCACTCCATTTCATAAAAGAATTGATTTCTTGATGAATAATTTCAAAGAAATCGTGAGTACCCTGAGAACCAAGAAAGTCAATTTGGAAATGGAATCGAGAAGTCAAGGACTGGAGGAAAGGTTGACTTATCAGCCACCAGTGGATAGGCCTCTATACAGGAGGAAGAGAGATGATAGCAGTGATGAAGAGGCAGAAAATAAAAAGGGAAAACAAATAATGAAAACATCATCACAACCGGGTCATGGGATCAGGAAACCTGGAGGGATAATGATTGTTGATCTACATTCACCACCTAGAAATGACCTTGTAGAGCTACCATCAGATCCAAGCCTTAAGAGGCGAAGAGTTGAAGAGTCACAAGAGGCTCTGAGGATAAAATAATCATAATTGATCAGGACATGCAAATTGGTATCCCATCCCCTCCTAGATCAACACAATTGATGCTAACTGATATGGATATAAAGGGGGAGTGTGTATAGGACACCAAGATGGTGGCCTACAAGGCATTCCTAGATGATGATGCCTTTGTGAAAACTCTTGTATTCTTGCAATTAATTTGGAGGATGAAATTTGAAGAATATCAGGATAAATGCAAGAGAAGAAGGGAATCAAGACCTGATAGGTCTGACCAGGAGAATAATGATGAAGTCAAAGCCGAGTTAATGGAGCAATTCAAGAGCATCACTCCCGATGAAGGGAGCAAACTTGTAACTCAGGTTGGTGTCTTACTTCTCCCTAAGTGGGACATAGTTGATGTTATGGCATTCAATGCTATTATTCAGTCCAAACATCCTATGCAAAATAGTGAAGAAGAAGTCAAGGTAGCTCTACAAGACTCTGCCTTTAGTAATGAATATGAGACTTTAGCCATATGGGAATTGGCACCTCAGGGTAGAAAACCAAATGTGGTAGATATTAGCCCAAATCTAAGGGGTGAGATCATTATCAAGAGAACTTCTAAAACCTCAACAACAAAGCCACAAGCCTGACACTGAATGTGGCCAAATTGGCCCAAAAGATAGCTAAAAGAGATGAAGTTGAAAAGAAAATCCTGATAGAAAAGTACAATGCAATAATTGGGGAGTATAGTAGAATGCAGTAGAAAAATGTTGAGTTGCAGTCTAAAGTAGATAGATTAAGATATGGGAAGGTGGGAGAATCCTCCATTTCCTCTGCTATCAGAGCACAACCTACTACATCGGGGTCATTTCCCCCTATTATCCCAATAATTTCTACTCCTGGATCCCCAATTCAGACACTTGCTGATAGCCTTGCACTAGGGCCAATTGAGGAGGAAGTTGAGTATTCTGCAGATCCTACCAAAGAGCAGACGATGAATAAAATCATAGAATTATAGGCTGCCCTAAGGGCTAGTGAGGATGATGCTATGGCTAAACACAATGAGGTGGTTGACACTAGTTTGAGGTATTTAAATGAGAGGGTTGATTTGAGGTTGCCAGTTGTATATTCTTTGTATTCTTTATTCTTGGGTGGAATACAAAACATTAATAGAGATTGGGAAGTGGTTCTACCTCTGGTTGAGAAGTGGATCCCTCAGGCCACTAATTTAGATGTTATGTTTAAGGCTTCTAGATTTGATGTAAATAATAGGCCCCAGTCATTAAAGCCTACTCAAATCTTTGTGAAATCATTGAAGGGATTCCAGGCCCTACCTGATGATTTGAGTAGGAAAATTAGATAAACTAGTAAAGAGTTTTGATGATTGGAATGACACTTTTCTACTAGATGTAATAGATGCATAGGGAAATATTAAGACACTACAACGGTGGCAAGATAAGGTAGAAGAGGTTATTAATGCACAAATCAAATTGATTTGTGATGACTCAGACCATGACTTGTTGGTAAGCAGCATGGATAAAATAATTAATACCAGCATGTTCTTAGAGTCATTTGAGAGGGATGCCAACCAGGTTGCGGTGAATTTCACACCTTACAATACCAAGGTGAGGGAGGTGGTGAATTTTAATTGGCCAACAGATGCGGAATATCAGAATTGGGTGGACAAGTACTTAACCAAAGAGGAGTGAAATGGTGTTTATTACTGGCAACTGACATATCAGCGGTCATATTATAACTGATCATGGTTTTGTTTCCATGGTGGCTTTGGGCATAGGTTCTGAGGTGTAACAATTGCTGCAGCTATTGTGTAATGAGTAGAAATCAATGAAAATATGCTCTAGGACTTGGTGGTTTTGATCATAGTTTTGAATTGGCATATAGCGGTCCAATTGACCGGTGACATGTGTAATATCTGGCCCGATGCTTGTTGCTCCTTCGTTTTCTATAAGAAGGATTTAAAGGCCAGAAATAGGGGTTGGAAAGTCAGATATTTTGAAAGTCGAGTCTAGGTATAGTTGCAGAGTAGATTGTAAGAACTTTTTTGAATGTTAAGGCAATTTAGGTTTGGGGTTATCTTGTAATGGGTTTTAAAGTTATGAAGATTTGATGTTTCATAACACTAGCATTTGAGCTATGATGTTATATCTCAAGCTTATGTCTCTCCTCTGTACAAACATATCATAATTTTGAATAGAATCATCAAGGATTATGACTTTCATCTCATTGCTCTGATGTGTGTGTTTTCTATTTTGGCTTTAATTCAAAGAATTAATTAAAATGCTTTGATGGAATCATGGATGGATATGTTTGAAAAGGGATTTAGTAAGAAGTATTGGGCTGGGATAGGAATTGACACTATTGTAATGCAATATTGCTAGGGATCATGCGTGCTAAGTATTTAAATCTGTTATTGAACTGTGAGTGTTTGTGAATTTGACTCCCCAATGGTATATGGCACTGATCTAAATTGTATAAGTTTGTGAAACTCTGTGTCTGTATGTCTTTTCTTAGGGCTTGCCGCCAAATTGCAAATAAAATGACTATCATAAGTTACAAAATAATATTGTAATCATCTCATGCTCCAAGTAGTTGATATTACTGGTGAAAGGCCAATTCATTTTAGTGGTATCCTATCTTGTTGAGCTATTTGTGGGATTATCTATAAATTGTTAATGATTGTTTATGAGTCTGGTGTAGAGATCATAAACACATTATAGGGACCACCCTCCTGGGTCTTGCAGAGCGCAAAGTGTAGGAGGTTATTATCAACATCCTCGTCAGTTGGTCTAGGACCTCTGAGCTGCCCTTGATTGGAATTGGCAACTCCATAGGTAGATTAGGAGACAAACCTGGTTTATAGGAAAAAAACACCAACAAGATAGATGACCCTAGTTGATAAAGTTTCTTAGCTTTATTGTCATGTTGGACATATTCCTGACTGATATCTTTGGTCTGATCATGTGACATGTCAGGTTCAGATGATTCTGTTGGTGCTTCCAAGGCAATGTCAAAGCCATCATTATATTTAGTGTCATAGAGTCCAATGATTTTAGCTATAACTTGATCATATGCAAATATGTCCATAGTGGAAAACTCTTTTTCTGAAGGGAGATTGTCTATGTGTCCCATGGAGGCAAGTGTCTCATCTTGGAAAGTGTTGATAATCAAGGCTTGTATAGGGTCGGCAAGTGTTTGATCATGAATGGCATAAAGGTCAAGGAGTGGATCGTTTTGGATTTCTTGGTCCATGGTAGGGTCTTGGTCCAATATGGGGTTGTCATGGATTTGGACTTCTTGGTCAATGGTAGGGTTTTGGTCAAAGATGGGGTTGTTGTGGATGATACAATCGGAAATAGGGTCATGGGATGGACTACCTTGTTCTTGACACGAGGGTGACATTATAATGTCATGCTTTGGGCTTTCATTTTGACATGTATCCTCAAGTTTATTAAATGGGATTTGACTTTGAGTAATGATAGAATTTTCATGACTAGATGTGGCTTGTGAGGGGGTGATTTGAAAAGGATTAGGAGAAGACATGGGGACTTGGACGAGAGTAGTATGTGAAGGGCTAGGCTATGACATGGGTACTTGCATTGGACTAGTATGTGAAGGACAAGGGTATGACATGGAGACTTGGACCGGATATGACATGGAGTCTTGGATTGGATTAGGATGTGATGGTATAGGATGTGACATGGGGACTTCGACCAGATATGCCATGAAGTCTTGGATTGGATTAGTGTAAGGTTGACTAAAATAGGGCATGGAGACTTGGATTGGATCAATATGGTATGATGTGAGGACTTGAAATGAGTTGTTAGATGGTTGATAAGGCATGTAGACTTGGATAGGATTGATAGGTGAAGGGTCAAAATATGACATGGAGGTTTGGAATGGACTAGTTGATAGTTGGCTTCCCTTGTCAAGGTTAGGATAAGGGTGATAAGTGGATGTTTGTTAAGAATTACTGGTAGGATTTATGTCAAGTGACTGTTGATGGTGAGGGTAGACTAATGGAGGTGGAAAATTATTTATGTCAAATCCTCGTGGTAACTTAGCCTCTTGGTCCAAAAGCATGGCTAGATACCTTTGAGGGTCGCGTAATACTGAGTTTTCTATGAAGGAGACTATATCAGGATTTTGCGTTGCAACTTCTAAGTCTTCTGCATATACTCGTCCATTTTGGTCTCTTTGTATGAATGGTTCATAAGGGTTTTGTGATGAAGATGGCATGTTCATGGAAGATTGAATGTTCATGTTGTGAAATGGGTCGGAAAAGGTCCAATGTTGGTTTGTGTCATAAGTGTTATTATCAAGGTTGGGATTGAAATCTTGTCCAAAGTTTTCCATTTGTCCTTTTTGTCTTTGAAGCCTAGTCTCAACAATAAAAAGGGATTGCTCAGATAAGGATGATGAAAATGACAACTAAATGTGAGGATGATGAAAACCTATGTTTTTTGGATTTTCGATAAGGATGAAAATGCAAGACTATGTTTCCTAAAATTTCAACTAGGATGACTAGGTGATGATAATGTTTGTCTAAGGAAATGATTGATGTAAGATGACAAGGTGATCAAAGCCAAAATGTTGAATGAGGACTAAGACGATGATGTTTGACTAAGGACTTAATGTTATAAATGCAAGGTCTAGGTTCAAAATGATGACTAAGATGAACAATACAAATTCTAACTTCAAAATGAGGACTGAGATTATTTTTTTGATGTTTTGTTGAAAATTCTGAGTTGTCTAAGGTCGATTGTTTGTGTCCAAATTTGTGATTGTTGTGTCTAATGTTTGAGTAATCCAACAAGCACTTGACAAGCACAATGTTTTGGGTGTAAGAAAGCACACATAAGACAAGTACAATCCTAAAAGGCCAATAGGCCAAGGGTTTGTATACTTGATACAACCCACTGATATACCCCGGATTGGTGATAAACACCTTTCCTTCTCGAGAGCGGATAGCTTAGAATTTTGGTGGCATTGGCTCCCCTCCATAGCTCATTAACGTCATTTGAGCACACCAAATTTAGATTCTTTGGGTAATGACTTCCCAAGAATTTCTATCTCTACTCAAGGGGATCAGTAGTGAGTTTCTTCGGGCATGATATTGTACCCTGCACTATATCAAGCAATGGCCAATAGAACGGTTGGACACTAAAACAAGAGGTTTTTAATATGAGCATTCTGTTTGTGGAGCATGATCCATGTGATGAGAGTCTCCTTTCAGATCCATCTCGTCGGAACCACACGCGTGATTCTTGGGTTTTCCCCAAGAATCCATTTTTATATACCGGCTGGAAGTCCCTCGATGTCAGGGTGCTACCGGTCTAAGTCATCCTGGGGTGAGTACTTTTTCCCACCAGAATAGACCCAAGTTCTAGAGTTAGTAACTGTTTCTCTTACACCCAAGATTGCTCGAAAGCGCAAGGGGAGAGGATACTTCAATTGCTAAGTCGTGAGGGTAATAAAAAAAAAATAATGGGTCTGGTTTTCTGATCACCGAGTTTTCACAAGGCGGAAGCATACTCACCTACCATTTTGCAAACACACTCAGATAGAGTAGACACACAAGTTTGTTTTAATTGCACCAAAAGAAAATATGTACTAATCTAAAAAAGATAGGCACATTGTTTTGATGTTTTAATCTTTGACATTTGAACTTGCAAGACCACATGTTAGGACTTTGAATTTTTTTCCTTTGACCCACGAAAAGTAACTGCCAAATGATACAAACAAATATTAGTAAAATAAACTTAAATGAAAATAGCAAACTAAAATAGTGATAAATTTCTCAAAACTAAACAAAATTTTAAACAGTGGATATCTATGGAAAGCTAAGACATAGACCTTCAAAACCCAGAAAATGTTTTGCAAAATCCTACAAGACAAAAGTGTTATAAACAAAAGAAGACTCAGGTTTTAACAGCTAAAGCTTAAAATACCGCAATCACTAAAATGGCCATAACTTTCTCAAATCTTAACAAAATTTGAAACCGTTTGAAGTTCTAGAAAGATGAGACAGATATCTACAAAACCTAGAAAAAATTTTAAAATATTTTATTCGCCGATTTTTCTATGCTCAAAAGAAGGTGATGGGATTTAGTATGACTTCTTGGCTGTAACCTGCAAAACAGTGAAAACAAACAAGAAAACACACAAATTTTTCTATAGAACATCGGGTTCACCAATGCAACTGAGGGTTTATTTTAGGTTTAAGTTAGATGTTAATAGTAAATCACTGAAGACAATAAACCCAAAGTAAATTACAAAATACAAGGGAAGTTAAAACAAAAAATGATTATACCTGTAAATCGCCGAGGCTTCCATGATTCACCTTTGTAACACCTTCTAGTTTGTTGGTTGATGTTATGCCCTCAGATTCATTGTGCAAGCAATCTAAAAATACTAGTCTAAGTCCTACACCAAGCTTTGAAGGATTTGAGAAAAAGTCTATGCCTATGACGATGATTGAAAATGTCTAAAATGTCTCTCTAAATATCTCAAAACTAAATGAAATATGACATTAAATGCAACATTAGATGAGATGTTAGCAAAGACAATAAAACCTAAAGCAATTACAAAATACAATGGAAGTAAACAAAAGAATGATTATACCAGAAAACCATCGAGACTTCCACGCTTCACTTTTGTAACACCTTCTAACTTGTTGGTTGATGTGTTGCCCTCAAATTCGACGTGCGAGCAATCTGGAAATAGATGTCTAAGTCCTACACCAAGCTTTGAAGGATTTGAACAAATGTCTAAATGTCTAATGCCTATGAAAATATGAGTGAAATTCCTATGCCTAAATATGCCAAAATAATAAAATTTAAGTGTAATGTCTGTGTAATCCAAAAATGAGAGGAAATTGGCATTTTATAGAAAATTCCATTTTGAATGGACGAATGAGATGAGAGATTGAGAAAATGCCCTAGAATCAATGGTTAAGATTCAAAATGGCAATTCTCAATTAGGGTTAGGGCAAAATGCCCAAATGTGTGAATAAGATTTAATTAAATAAATTAAATCAAGAATGAATGTGACAGTTGAGATGAAATTAGCAAAAATCAGAAGATAAGAAGATGGGATTTTAGAAAATTAGTAATTTTAGAAATTACTTGATTTGTAGAAGAATATTTCCATTTTAAATTAAATTAATTCAAAATATGGATTTTGTGAAATAATGAGTAATTGATTTTTGAAATTAATTACTAAAAGAAGAATTAGTTAACTATGTGAGACATTTTTAAATAAATTGTTTTATTTAAAAATAAAGAAGTGTCACATACAACAATTAAATAATTAAAAATAATTATTTAATTTAGAAGAAGTGGTTAATTAATTAAATAAATTAGCAAATCTATTTAATTAAAAGAGAGGATTCAGGAATTAGTGACATATTGAATAAATATATTAAAATATATTTATTTGATAATCAGGAGAACATTAATGACAAAGATTAATTAAATAAAATGAGAACTTTATTTAATTATGAGTTGACTTTAGATAATTAGTGACACATTAAATAAATATGAATTTTTTATTTAATAATCAGGAAGAATAGAAGACCCTGAATTAATTAAATAATTGTGAATTATTTAATTAATAGTTGAATATGGGTTAAGAACATAATTAAAGTGTCATAAGTAAGCTAGGATGAAAAAGTGGTAAAATAGTGCTTGCAGGCATAGGTCATTTTTAGGTGTCTACAACAACATCAAAACTGCATCACATATATATATAATCTCAAAAAAACATGTCACAAGATAGAGTCATGAGATATCCCAAAAATGGAGCTCGCAGGCTTAATAGTCAATACATAAAGTGTCATAACATAAATGTCTGAAACATAATGTGAATAAAATAAACTTGTCCAATGCCCCTAGGATGTGCTCTCCTCATCCCCTCATGGAGAAGATCATGGTGACTGATGACTTATCACTAGTGTTGGAATAACCTGTGATGATGTAGTACCCTATGTTTGTGAGGCCGATGGTACTGACACTGATGGCATCATCTCAACAGTAACATGCATCTAGGATGACACTGCTGCCTACGTCTGAGAAGCTGAAGGGTCTATCATTGGAGGTTGGCTATGGGCTGATCTATGTCCTAACCCAGATGAACCATAGTTGTGACCTGACATGTGACTCTAGGCATACGTGTGGGAGTGGCTAGACCTGTGCCCAGATGAATGTCATGAGGAGGTAGATCCCCCCACACTACTCTAGCTCCTACTACTACTGCCATTCCCTATCTTGCTACCACTGCTTGATCCCACTCTACTCTGACCACCACCAACTCTTCCTACAAGGCCATCACCTATGTTGAACTCTCATCCAGTCTCCTCTATAGGTCTACCACTCGCTAATCTGTAGTCGCATCTTGAGGTAGTGTTGGTCTTGTCAGTATGTCATCCTCTCCCTCCACCATCCACCACCTCAGTAGCTGCTCTACCTCATCTATGACCTCATCATTGTCACCTATCTCCTCCTCATCTCCCATGTCCTCGTCTCCCTTGACAAGCCCCTCCTCTCTCGGCATCTCAACCTCCATCTCCCCCTCCTGTCGAACCTCCATCTTTGGAAACCCCTTCATTGCATGCTCCTCTTGTTCGGCCTCCTCCTCCTATCTTCTCTCCTCCTATCTCACCCCCTCATCTCTCTCCTCCTCCTCTGGTACCTCAATAATGGCATATAGTGCTGCTCTATCCATACGCTACCTCACTCTCCTCCCCTATCTCCCACCACCACCTCCTTGTCTTTGTCTCCCACCATCTCCACCATTATCTTAGTCATCTCCATCTCTCCCTCACCCTCTGCCTCTATCCCTATCCCAGTCTCTACCACCCCTACCACCTCACAACACCCGTGGTATCACTAACCTCCTATCAACTAGTGCTAGTCTATCTGGATCTGTCAAGGGGACTGGTCTATGATTTTTCCAGCAAATATTAAAATTTGTTGAAGTCCCTGGATCTGCAGGCCCTCCTCTCCACCTCCACTACTGAGCCACTAGCCCATCAATCTGTTGCTCTACAAATGGCACTACTATTAGTGGACCCCATGAAGACTCTCACAATGATCTAGCATACTCATTTGTACCCATAGGAACACCCTACTGCTTGTCGAACTTCCATAACACCCTCTGAGGCAAGTACATCTGAATGATAAGTTGACTATGCACTGTCTAGCCAATCAAATATCTAAATTGTCTGCAAAAATGAAGGTGATCCAACTCATCCTCCCACTGCCCACAATCCTTGTATGGCCTCTAGATAAAGGATATCATGGTGTCAATACGATGGCACCACTAGCCTGTCTCACTAACCCTAGTCTATTGTAACACGTCAGCATAATAGTATACATAGGGAATAAAATCTACTAGTTGTTGTCTCTAGATCGATGGATGGAAGACAACATGCTCCCACACCCAGATCATAAGGAGCGTCATCCCACAACCAATACTTTGTGCTCTCCTATAGGCAACCTCATGAATCTGATGATATAACATCCCCAACAGGTAAAGTCCCCAAGCATACATGGTCCTATCTCATCTCATCATGACTAACACATTGCCCCAGCTAATGGGAAATCCATGTCCTTGGTGGTTAGGTTTCAATACTGCTCCAATCAATTTCACCAATAGGGCATCAAACCGAGTGTAGTGTTCTTCCATGAACTCTCATCAGATCTCATACCCCTCAATCCCTAGTCTTGCACCAGTCTCATCATGATAATATGCAGTAAATGTCTAGTAGCCATGTTGTGGATCGTACATGATCCACCTCCTAAGATCAACAAGTGCAGGATCTGGTACATGTCCTCAAGTGTGACTGTAGCCTCCCCCATTGACAAATGGAAGGAGCATGTCTCAGAATGTCACCTTTTGCAAAGTGCAGTTAAAATTCCCCTATTTTCCTGAATAATGGACATATAGGTAACATAGTAGAGTCTTAGTCACATCAGTCGTCATTGCTCCTTGTCCCACAATTGGTCCCAAAATCTATAAGTCGATGGTTTGCTCTCTCATGTGTAAATTGACACTAACTCTCTCTGTACATGTCAAAACACGCATTAGCACCTTGTTGAAAGAATCATTACCATTTACCTAACTCAAAAGTATTTCAAAATTTGAACTTAAACAAAGTCAACCTTGGTCAAAGTAAAAATCAAATGTGTCACATTGACTTCATTTGCATCGCAATCAGGAATTTGCGTCGTTTTGTACTTCATTTGCATCACAACTTGTTGATTGCATCATTCCAACTTGCGTTTGCATCTCAACATCACACTTGCATCGTGATTCTTGTCACATGTGTCACTTAATTCAAATGTGTTACTTGTGTTATCGAATGCATCACAATATTTTGAATGCAACATTACCCCTCGTTTGCGACGTGACTTGGCAAATGTGGCTCAATTTTTTGCAAATGCTTCATTTTTAATTGACCTACCCTAATGACCCCTTGTGTTTGTGTCACAACACATCAAATGTGTTGAATGTGAACATGAATGCAGCTTATGCGCATGCATATGCGTCGCGGCACATTTTTTCTTTGATGTAAAACCCTAAAAATGACACGAAAAATGATAAAATGACAAAGTAAGTTAGATGTACATACTGATGGCTCTAAACCCTCTGGCTATCTATAGGTTCAAATGATCTCCCTGTGGTGCTTGGTCACTGGAATCACCATCTTCACGAAAGTCCTCCTCGCTTGGAGCTCTCAAATTTACTATTGGCAATGTGAAAATGAATTGACTCTTACCCCATTTTCAACCTATTTATAGGGTCAAAATGGAATTTTTCAAACCTTTTACTACTGGAGGCTCATTTGACCAACTTTGACCACCCTTTTGGCTGCCTTAAACATGTCCAAATCTAAAACCATCTATGCCATTGCTTTTTTTGTCATAAAATTGACTTATCAAGACACTTTCCAAATTTTTCTGTCGCTAGCCCAAAATTCAAAAAATTTCCCGAGGGGGCATAGATACTTCATCCCTTCGTTGGGACATGACTTTGACTTATTTTCTTTCTCACAATGCGACAGGTTGCATTATGACAAAGAAGGGAAAAATGTAGACACATAAAAATGACCTAGGCCTGCAAGCTCTATTTTCATCTTTTTCTTCCTAGCATAATTAAGGCATTTTAATTATGTCCTTAGTCCACTTTCGACTATTAATTGAATAATTCATAATTATTTAATTAATTCATGTCCTTTATTCTTCATGATTATTAAATAAATAAATTTTATTTTTTTATTTAATACGTCACTAATTGTCTAAATGTCTTCCTATAATTAAATGAATTTGTTAATTTATTTAATTATCTTTGTCCATTAGGTCTTCCTGATTATTAAATAAATAAATCTTATTTATTTAATACGTCACTAATTCTTTTAAGTCTTCTTATAATTAAATAAATTCTTTAATTTATTTAATTATTGCCACCTTGACATTTCCCTCATTTTAAATAAAATTATTTATTTAAAATAGTCCCACTTTCTAATTTCCCTCTTTTTAGTAAATAATTCAAATTAATTATTTACTCTCATGTGACCCCACCTTTTGAATTAGAATTAATTTTTAATTCAAAATAGTCTTTTTCCTCCAAAAATCAAGTAATTTATATTATTATTTGATTTTTCCAGCTTTCTTTTTTTCTGTGCCAATCTTATCTCTTGTCACATGCATTGACAACCCTTGATTTGATTTTCTAAAAATCAATCCTATCCATTCATTTCAAATTTGACCTAATGTTGCCCTAACCCTAATTGTGGGTTGTCATATTGAATCTTGTCCATTGATTCTAGGGCACTTGTCAAATTTTAATCTTGGTCATTCACTCAAAATTGCATTTTCTATAAAATGGCAATTTTGGTCTCACTTCAAATACCTCATGTCATCTTGCAATCTTGTCACCTCATGCTCATGTTTTGACATCTTATGCTCTTGTTATCTTGTCATTTTTGGCTATTTTTTGCATACTTCATAGTTGCTAGTTGCATTTGTGAGGTCATTTAGTTAAAATCCTTCAACATTTTCTTAGGGCTTGTCATAATCATAGATTGCTCACATAAAATCTAAGGGAAACATCATATTTCTAGCAAGTTGAGAAGGTATAATGGAGATCATCTATGGAGAATGAAGACATTTGATAGATCTTTTAATTTTTGTTCATGTTATTTACTTTGCACTTCATTATTGCTTTGGATTTTTATGTTTTTCATTTGATCTGCTAACCCTAGGAAAATTCCCATAGTTACAATTGTATTCGAAGAGATGGTAGACAAGCTGAAATTGAAAAGAGTCAAGCATCCTAGCCCATACTACATTTCTTGGCTGCAAGTGGATTACCAGATATGGGTAAGTGAGCAATGTGTCATTGATTTTCAAATTCGTAGATATAAGGATGTGATTGTATGTGATATATTACCTATGGATATATGTCATGTTTTGTTGGGTACACCATGGTTGTATGATCGAAGAGATCTACATGATGGTAGGAAGAATACATATAGCATCATAAAGGATGGGGAAGAATATGTTTTGAATCCTTTGCAGGATAGGAAAGAGGAAGTGGAAAAAGTTGTAGTAGATAATAAGGATAGAAAGGAAAATAAAATGGGAAGGGTTGAATCTTATTGTTCTTTTGGTATTGATATGTTTGGAAGTGAAACATTGTGTCTAGGGAAGAAGGATAAAAGGAAAAAGTGGAAATCCTTGTTCAAAAGGATAAAGAGGGAAAAGAGGAGGAAAGTACAACAATGATTAAGGATGATGAGTGTCCTTTGGAGGACTTGAAAGTAATGGAAAATGAAAGTGTAGCTAAGAGTGAAGGTGAAGAAGATATGGAAATAGGTAGTGGTGAAGAAAATGTTGAAGAGAAAGAGGTAATGCATAATATGTTTCATTTTTATGATGAAGATGAGAGTGGATTTTGTGTAGATGAAAAGATTTCAGCAGTAGAAAAGGAATGGTAAGTGTTGATAGAAGGTGGAGTGAAGATTGCAGCAAAAGGTAATGAGGTAAAATCAGATTTTGATGAAAGCTTTGATGAGGTTGACAATGATATTGTAGTGAAGAATGAGGAAAAATATGTTGGGGCAGCGAACAAGAATGAGGTAAATTTTCATTTTGAATTTAGTTTTAATGGTTCTTTACCTTCTTTGGTGAGTGTAGGAGAGGATTTCAAGCAAGAAGAGAGTATGTAGATGGAAATTTCTAATTTCCATGGAGTAGTAATTGTAGATTTGTATACGAATATAGTGGATTTTGATTATTATTAGGAGGAGGATGGTACATGGTGGATACAAGTCCATGAGAGGATAGATGAATGGAGTACAAAGTTGTCAAAGAAGGAGGTTGCTTGTTCCAACTAAGTGTTGGAAGAAGAGAAAGAGGAAATTTCAGAAGAATAAGGAAGAATGATGGATCCAAAGAAAACATATAGTCTTCAAATGTTCATGATTTTTCAACTCATGAAACATTTCACTTACCCAGGGTGTTTGATACAAGATCATCTTGGATTGTGAAAGAAATCTTGCATCAACCAAATGAATGCATTTTAATTTTTATATTTTCCTAAGGTTTGGTGGGTGATTTATTTAATATGGTAATTTGAAAGGTTAGAATAAAATAATATTAAATTATTACACTTTTATTATTTTATTGTGAATTATGGGAGGGAGATAATTTAGGAGGGAACTTTGAGAAATTGTCAATTTTAAAAATTTGCATAAATAGACTTTGGTGTGAAATTTAGATGGAGTTATAAGTTTGAATGATTCAATTATAAATTTAATTAATGCATTCATGAAAATGTGGGCACCCAAGGTGAGTTGGCAGGAGTTACATTGGAAACTGCCTAAAATCTAGGAATTGACTCCCATTTTGGCAATTTTGGTGTAAGTGGATTTATGAAAGAATTTAATATATAATGGAAAGTTTTTGGGATGTATTTTTGGAGGTTTTTTTTTTCCAACTTGGTTGTGGCCTTTTGTAGGATAAGTTTTAGGAGCTTGTTTTTGAAGATTACAAGCAATTTGGACTTGGTTTTGATAGCCATTCTTGGCTAGATTTGGAAGGTTGTTGCAAGTGTGGTTCTTTTCCTAGGAGGGTATTGTAAATTGCTATTGCAGGTTTATTTCAGGTTTGAGGAGATATCTACAGTAGAAAATAATGTTTCAAGGGATACATGTTCATTGTATAAATTGATTTTCCAAAGAAAATTGTAGAAAGAAGAAAAATTGATGCTTCAAGAAGTTAAGGGTTTAAAGAGGCCATATCTGTGAATGATTTTGTTGAGTGTCTCAGATCTAAAATTATGATTTTAGATGTTTTATATCAGTCCTGGGGGCTGTCATGATTGTAATTTAATTTTGTTTTGATTTCTTGTAACCCTGGTGATTTTTGACAATAGGAAGTTACAATCCTGTTGTTTTAACATTGTTTGAATACATTTTGAGGAAGTGGTTTATTATGAATTTGAGGTGATTTTTGAAAGGTTGAAACCCTTATTTTATCAGCTATCACTTGTCATTTATTTCCTTTGTATCAACATAGTCTATATCGAACCCACTCAGTATCATTACCCACTTTGCTAGTCAACCTATTAGGGTTGGTTTATTGAGTATATACTTCAATGGATATATCTTGGATACTAGCTTTTTCTAATGATTTAGCATATTATGTTGAAGCTTCTAGGTGGAAAATATAACTACAAGACATGTTCATTCAATAGGGTTGTAGTTAATCCCATATCCCACAAGCGTACAATTGATATATTATATGTCTCTTTATTTTCCTTCATCATCTTATGCCAAAATGGATCTCAACTTTGATGGTGTTGTAGATATATATATAGTATTAGTTGTTTACCATCAATGGGTGGCATGAGAACTAGAGGGGACAATGGATAGTCTTTGATTTGTTGAAATTCCTCTTGAAAAGGATCAATCTGTATGAATGGGGCTCCTTTACGAAGCAAGTGTTGAAATGGATGACATTTATCAACCAACTGAGCTATGAATCTACGGATTGATTGTAGCTTTCCTTAGAGATTGCATAAATGATTTATGTTTATTGGTGGAGGAATATACATGATAGCTTTTAATTTTTTGGGGTCAACAACAATACCTTTGTGAGACACAATGTATCCTAGTGTTTTTCTAGAGGTTTCCCCAAAGACTCACTTTTTTTCTAGATTTATTCTAACCTTGTATTCTTCCAACTTTTGGAAAATATTTTCTACAACAAAAATAGATGGTTGTCTCTTGAAGGGGACTTTTCCAACAAGTCATCAACATAGTCTTCCATGAGTGTATGTATACATTCATGAAATATTGTAGTCATATCCCTTTGATATGATGCTCCAACATTTTTAAGGAAAAAGGGCATGACATTCCAACATGTACCCTGAGGACAAGGGAATGCTATTTTATAGTGATCTTTAGGGGAAATTCTTATTTTATTATAGCCTAAGAAGTCACCCATGAGTGATAGCATTTCATATCCTACTATAAGGTCTACTAAGATGTCAATTTTTTGCAACAATAAGTAATATTTAGGACAAGATTTATTTAAATCTCTATAATTTGTAAAAATTTTGATTCCTGTAGTTGGTCTTGTGATGGGTATAAGATTTGAAAATCCACTTGGTATAGTCTATTGGTTGAATGAAACCAACATCCAATAACTTCTTCAACTCTTCCTTCACTAAGAGTGCAAATATGAGGATGCATTTTCCTCAACTTTTGTTTAACTAGTTTACCATTTAGGGACAATGGTAAATGATGCAAAACCAACTCAAGATATAACCTAGGCATATGAGCATATGACCAAGAAATATTGATTTGTATCACTAGAAAGAAATTGATGAATTTTGGTTTTTCATTGATTGTCAAAGATGTTGCAAATTGAACAATTCTAGGACTGCCATCAGTGCCAATATTTATCTTTTATTTTTCTATGAGAAATGTTGATCTCTCTTGACTTGTAGGTAGCATATCCAACCCTCCATCCTTAGGTGCCCCATGGAGGTTTTCACCCTTAGATACTTCCTTTCTTTTTAATTTTTCAAGGTCTAAAGACACCTTTCAGTTTTCACCTAGAGACCTATTCTTTTTATTTATTTATTTACTTTTGTGACTAGAGGGTGGAGTAAACTCCCCAAAGTAATTTGTTTTATCAAGTTATATGATGAGTCTAAATTTATTATCTCCACTTGGTATTCCTTCTTTAAGTCCCATAAAATTTTCTATTGCTTCATCATTCTTGAATATGTCTAAGCTCAGAGGTCCTTATTGGTTCCAATCTATCAATTGTAGGTAGACTAGGGGTAAATCATCATCAATATTAGTATATCTCAAAGATAGGGAAGATACAGTAAATATAGAGGTATTGGAAAGATCCTAAAAGGTCTCAATCCAAGCTCAACCATCGGTACCTTTGGATTTGGAGGCATTGGTCTTGGTATGCTCCTTAGATGTCTCAATGTCATTAGAAACATTAACGTCTTTACCTAAAAGTAACTTAGTACAAGGACTCACTTTTAATAGTGTATACTCTAACCCTTTGTTCTTTGGTAACTTAGGAGGTAATAAAGGTTTTCTCATTCCATTCTTATGTAGAACAACTTCATTGTTTATGTCATAACCCTTTTGCTTCATGATCTCAAAACCTTTTCCATATTGCTCAATTGGTATTTGCATGAGCTCGATGCCTTCTTCATCCTTATAGATTGACATAGAAATATCATCACCTATAGTTTCTTTACTTAGCTCAATACACTTAGTTAAAGTAGTGGGAGGGTTATGGATGATGAATTTGAGTTCCTTTTGACTTGCTTTACCATAGGACCTAGGTGATGCGGGTAGCTTCCCAATGCAAAATGAACTCTCAATGTTATACTCTTTGTGTCCTTGGTCCTAGATCTAGACTTTACGTTCAAGAAGGGGAGTGGATGGAGAAAAATATATGGATAATTAAGAGGGGTAAATTTAATGTGATGAGGTAAATAGCAAAGCTTCCTAATTTATGGGAACTTGGTGTTCTAGTGTTCCTTTCAAATTACTACAATATTGGAAGGGATCAAGATCACCTACAATTGTGATTTTGGTGTCGTTATAAGGGAATTTAAAGAATTGATGGTATGTGGGAGGGACAGCCCTTATGGAATGAATCCATGGGAGACTGAGGAGAAGGTTATCTGGAAGGTCTAGATCTAGGACTTGAAATATTGTATTTTGAATAGTTGGTCTGACTCTTACATGAAGTGTAATAATACCCTTAGAAGAACATTTTGCATCATCATAAGCCCTTATGATAATTTTATTGGATATTTATATGCAAGCTTTAGAAAATCCTAGTGTTGTAACAAATTTTAATGACATATGTTCAAACCTACTCCTTCGTCTACCAAGACTAATATAATTTTGTGTTTGTTAATGTATACCTCAAGGTGTAATGGATCATTATGGTTAGGTCTTTACATAGGAAGGTATTGTTTGGAAAATATAATGTGATGGGTGGTAGCCAAGTACCCTACCATGGCCTAAAATTTACTAACATTTAGGTCTATGGGTACAGAAATATCTTGCAAAGCATTGTGAAAAATAACTTTATGCTTGGGAGATATGAGGAGTAACTCAATGATGGATATCCATGTGAGAGTTTTACCTAGATGATCTAAGATATAATATTGAGTTTTATGGTGTGGAGTAGAATTTTCCCCTTGTAAGGTGACTTTAGATCTCTAGGTTGTAATGGCACATTCTAGAGTTTTCTTGATGGTAATTTTGGAGACATTTTTTGTCAAATGATCAGATATTATTAATGGTATACTCATATGAAACATTGGTATAATTGGCTTGGTTATTTGTATTAGTCCCTAAATTGGAGGCTTTTCATAATCCATGATATTGTAAGGGATTTTTAAAAATGTTATGATCTAGATTCAAGGACCCTTGTAAATTATCTATGGATATGTCACCTTGGTCAATGATATATTGAATGATGTTCTTAAGTTTGTAACATGAAGATGTTATATGTCCTTTTGTGCAATGATACTCACAAAAATCATTTTAATTCCACCAAGATGATTTAAGAGGTCATGGTTCATACCATAGTGTCAGATTTATAGGATTCAAGGATGATATTTGATTGTAATAATTTATTCAAAAACAACTCAATTGATTCCCTTGGAGGTGTGTATATTTTTCTTTGTGTGTTTGATCATGGAGGACCTTGTCATTGTGGATTGTTTTGAACTACATTTGTGAATTGATCATGACTTGTTGGTTGTTCATTGTTTGATGTAGAGGTACCTTTGATAGTAATGGTGGCATGCACTTTCTTAATAAATTTAGCATCAACCACCCCATCATTTGTGATATTCTTGTTTATATACCAAAATTTGTTTTTGTCATTGGAAGTGTTTTGATTTTCTTTAAATATTTTGACCAAACCTTTTGCAAGAAGTGTCTTCTAAATAAAAACACCTTTCTCAATGACATCCTCAAATTTATTGCAATAATGGATTTGAAGTTGTTGGATTAGTTCAATATTGATATTTTCGACAAAGATATGACCCAATTGTTTTTCAAGTTTGTGACATGGGCATTTACCAGCCATAATTCTTTATTTCTAGAAGAAGGATGTGAATGATTCTCCATATTTTTTTTTTTTTGCACATAATTTTGCAAGGGTCATGTCACTTTCAATGTTATAGGAGAAATGTTCAACAAATTTATCAACTAGTTCACCCATGTCCTTATCCTAGAAGGTAGATGTGCAAACCAGTCAAGAGCTTTCCTAGAGAGGCTATGTGGGAATAATCTCATTAAGTATGTGTGGTAAAATGTGACATCTATGCAAGCAATATGAAACTCTCTCACATGTTCTAATGGATCTCCCTTTTCCTTTTATTTTTTGAAGTTTGGTACATTGAAATGTTGGGGGAGAGGAGGCATGTATATACTTTGATCAAATTGGTAAGGACATATTTATTTAATGGAGTAAATTTTCCTTATCCCGCTCACTTGCATGTTGGAAATTTGTTGTTTCAATATTTGAATTTATATTGCTAGAGTATCCATGGGTGATGGTGACATGTTTGGTTGATTTCACATGGAATAATTTGTGTTTGTGTTGAATATGTTGAGGTGATTATATGATGAGGATGAGTTTTGGTTTTGAAATGCATTGTGAATCTTGGATTTGGGTTGAAATTTTATTGAGAAGGATTTTCATTACCATGTTGGAAGTGAGATGTTAACATAGTATTGGAATTGGTGTGATGTTGTGATGGATTTTGATTCATTTTTTGGTATTTTGGTGTGAATTTTGGATTTGGATTAATATTTTGTTGAGATGGGGGTGTATTGGAGTAGAGAATTGACCCAAAAGACATGTCTATGTTTGGTGTAGTGTTGTTCATTTGGGGTTGTGTTTTTTGTGTGACAATATGAATCCTTCATGTCTTATTTGGTGAATTTGGAATTGTAATGTTTTGACCCATGGAGGTAGCATTTTGAGAGGATGATGTCATAAATGGATTTACAAATGAGGTACCCATGGTGTTAGATGATGTAAAAAATGTATTTTCAAATGAGGGACTTGGTCCATGAGATGTTGGATTTGTACTTCTTTTCCCAAATGTTGGAGTAAGGGGCATGTTAATAGTTAGTGTTATGTGTAGTTCCCCCAAGTGGCCTACTAGTGTGCATTTTTTGCAACATGAAGTGGGATGATTTGGTGGAAGTATATTATGGAAATGACATTAATTTTGTGTTGTTCCCTCTATAATTGTGGAGGTGTCAAAACCAGCAGGAAGTTTGGGCCCATTTTTAACAAGTGCTAGAAAGTATCTATTAGGATCTACCATGACAAGTTCCTCTATGATACACAATATCCTAAGATCTTTGGAAGCATTGTCAATTTATTCTTGTGTTAAACCTTTTTCTACCTCATTTAATGTAAGATTAGAAAATGGATTTGGAACTTGAGGTTGTGATGTTGGTGGTTGGTTTGAAGATGACCAAAAATTCATGGTGCTAGTAGGATTAAAGTTGGGGTCATTTGAGGGGTCAATGTCTTTTTGTTTCCTTTGTGACCTAGTGAGGACCATATAAGACGTAAATTTTTGGATTTTGAGACTTTTGGGATGGATGCAACTAAGGATGGAAATGAAAAATGATAATGACACTAAGATATGTTCTTGTAATTTTTTAATATAAGGATGTAATATGGCATTGCAACTATGACTATGCTTTGGGATGCAAAGTGGTAATGAGACTATGACTATGATATGGTATTTTGGATATGCAACTTTGAACCTTAAAAAGGGATTCTAGGAAAACTATGATGATGCAAGGTAAGAAACCTAAATTTCAAGACCTCAAGAGGATAATAACCAAGATGGTGATGATGATTGGATAAAAGTGAACCTAAACTAGACACATGAATTTTAGGCCCAACTTGAGGATAAGATAGATGAAATATGTCAAGGTCAAGAAAATAAAATATGTGACTATGGTATGATCAAAGCTCTGATAAACTTCCTAATTTAAAGACTCAAAGGTAATGATGGGTGAACTAAGATGACCAATGCAAACTAGGAGATGCAAGCTAAGCTAAGGAAAATGGTAAATTGTGTTGAAAGAATAATGTAAATTAAATAAGTCTTAGGTCTAACTATCTGGTCACTATTTGGATTTGATCTTAAATGTGAATACTCAAGAATTTTCTTAAAAAAATTATTTTGATAGATGTGATGTTACCGAACATAGATGTGGTGTTAAAAGCCATAGATATAGTGTTATAGTCCACACATGTAGTGTTAAATGCCACATATGTAGTGTCACATGCCATAGTTGTAGTGCTAAATACCAAGTATGTAGTGTTGCAAGCCATAGATGTGGTAAATGCCACAGATGCAGTGCTAAATGCCATAGATTCAGTGCTAAATGTCATAGATGTAGTGTTACATGCCACAAATACGGTGTTCTAATTTTTAACCTAAAATAAATGATTTCTAAGTGTTTTTTTTCATTTTGGGAAGTTTGCAAATGTAGTTGTAAAACATAGAAAACACTCAAAATATAGATTTGACTATTTTGACTCTTTAACTCTTGGATAATCAAGTAGTTTTGTGAGTTTTCTTCCAAAAAATTTACTAGGCCTTGGTTCACAAAAAATTAAAGGAAGAACAACCTAGCTAGTAGTAACACATTATCTACTATAGTGGGCTTAACACAACTTTCAATGTTTTTAAATATGATAAAATGGAGTGGGTAACTAGGTTATGCCAAGGCCATGTACCACCTTAACACCTCTCACCTTGAAAGGATGAAATCCAAGCAAGGAATTGAATCACATCAACCAAGAATGGTACGTGATAAGTAACTTCTCATGATGATGCTATCATAATGCACCATAAATATTAGATGACCAAAAGGTCTCAGGCTTCTAAAATAATGGTTCATAGTGGGGGAAATCTGAAGAACCCCATGTCCTAGTAGTGAGGGGAGACTAAAATCTCTAATCCATGTCCAAAATCACTCGATACCACAAGACTCACCCCCTAAGGCACGAGTGGATTGAGCTCACCTTTGGGTTTATTCACTTTTATATACAAAACTGGGGGTATATACATTGTGGGTTATTCCCTAGGGTGAAACTTTATAGGAAAACCAACCCTACTCAAAATAGAAAAGGTAAAACTTATGTATTGCTCTTTCTCATCACCCAGGAATCGCATGTAGTGCAAGGGGAGAGGATACTTAAGAAAACATGGTGCTGCTATTTCTCATCACTTGGGAATCACATGTAGTGCAAGGGGAGAGAATAATTTAGAAAAACATTCTTTTGGTAACTAAATCACATGTGTTCAAGTGAACAAAACATGGAAAACACTTGTTCTTTTTAAGCACCAATTCTGAATGTTCCTAATTGAGAAATCACAAACAAACAATGGAACCTACAAGAAATTGGATTAGTAGTTTAGTTTAAAAAATTCTCCAAATGTTTTCCAGATAACTAGAAATTAGATATCAATAACCAAAAATATTTTCCCTATTGAATGTATAAAGCAAAAAAAATGAAAAGCTCAATTTTATACCTTCTTTTTGCTTGATAGTCAAATACGGTATAGAAAGGATCAAATGCAGCTCTATATATAATGAATGCAACTCTGTTTATGATGCATGCAATGATATATCTGATAATTGTAGTGCATAAGCTCACAATTGGACTAAAAAATTAATCCTACACTTACAGTGTAGAATTTAACAATTGTTGTGCACAATTTAACAAGTGTGGTGCACAATTTAACAAGTGTGGTGCACAATTTAACAAATGTGTTACAAAATAGAGAAAATACATTGTAGGATGAAGTAAATGCATTGCAAAATAAAGCAAATGCATTGCAGAATGAAGCAAATGCATTTCACTATGTCACAGACACAAAATCATGTTTTTCAAGTAAAAAATGTTATCTTGCATCAAAATATGGGGTATTTAATATATGAAAACTCATTCCTCATCCCTTCCAAATGCAACTGTGATGTTTATTTTCTCTTAAGAGGCTCCTAAAAGCATTTTTTTCAAGATTTATTAAAAGTGCCTACAACCTCAAGACAAAAAACACCAAAAAAATCCAAACAAAAAAATGTTACTCAAGAGGATTAGTATTTCACATTAGGTTCACCAATTTGTAGATATGGAAAATTAGGGGAAAAGCATGAATTATTAGTAGCAACCACAAAACTACCTAAATTCAAGCCATAATGGCCCTAATCTAAAAAATTAAGCACAAATGAAAATAGAAATAAAAAAATCAAGAAATAAACCTCAATTCCTATGCCATATTTGATTCTCCTTCATTGCTCTTCTCCCTTTTGCTTTGTTTTCTCTCAGGTTTGTAGCATGCAAGATGTATGATAAGCTCAATATTTATGTATGATAACAAGATCTCAAGATGAATGATAACAAAACTTCAAATATTGTGGTTAACCTTGAAATGAAATGGAAATATTTCTTTTATAGAAATGTCAATTCAAATGAAGGGTGAGGATTGAATGATGAGGTATGATGATCAATGGATGAGATTGATTGAGAAGAAATGAGATGAGGATAGGAAAAATGGTACACAATCCAAGAAATTAGGTGAGAAATAAGGCTTGGATAAGAACAAATAAAATAAAAAATTGCAACAATTTTTTAATTTAGGAGAGGGAAAATGTATAATTAAATAAATAAAAATAATTATTTAAGTATAGAAGAAAATAGGAAAATGGAATATTAAATAATTAGAAACAACTATTTAATAATAAATGTAAGGAAATAATAGATAATTAAATAATTAGAAAAAATTATTTAATTATAGATGAGAGGACATGATAAATAATTAAAAAATAAAAAATATTTTAATTATAGAAGAAAGGAGGAAAAGTGAAAATGAATAATTAAATAAATAAATAATTCAAAATTATTTAATTAATAGAAGAATATGGCATTAGAAAATAATTTAATTAAAATTACTTAATTATGTATGGAAGATGGAAATTAGTGAGAAAATGTTACTTTTAGACTTGAAACATTTTTTAGTGTCTACAACTAGCTTCGAATTTTCGATAAGATAAAAAGAGATAATCCTCACAAGATTGAATGGGTTGGGTTGGTTGTGGAAAAAAAGTAGTCAAGGGAAAGGTTCCAATGAAGGGACAAGGGATTAAACTCTCTATGATGTATAGTATATACCTATCCTTAAAATGAAAAATTGAGGCATTTATGGATGACGGAGGGGACCACACTCATGGAAGTAAGCCATGGATAAACCAACCTTACACAAAATTGATCTATGGTAGGAATAATGGTGAAAGGAACATCTAGTATTTTTGGTCCAACTTTGATAAGAAGGGTTAAGATACCAATGGTGGGATGGGTAAAACCATCATGCACTCTAATTAAGACTTTTTATTTCCTGTATTTTTCTTAGTACAATTCATGCATATAAAGGAATTATTTCATGATTACATTCACTTAGCATACCAGATCAATGAGTACTCCTCGTCTAGGTTTATCATTAATTCTGTTGGTAATGTTAAGATGACAATCAAGCACATGAATAGAGGCATAAATGTGGATGAAGGTTATATTGAGAAGGAGATAAAGTTGTTGCTGGTGAGGGAAAACATCAACAATGGCAATTATGTCTTCTAATGGTTTACTCTTATAATTAGATGATAATTGTCAATCCCTTATTTTGAATCAACAATGAGCTACAACACAAGGTGTTGTAATCACAACCTATGCTTGGATATTATTAGGAGGAGAATATTTCTTGATAATTTTTTAATTTTTCTTCTTAAATAATTGATAATTGGATGTAGGATTAGCCTTAGATTGACCAACAGGAGGTCATAAGGATAAACCCTCAAATTTGTGATGTAGGAGCATCCAGGTGAAGGGAAATCCTCATCAATAAAAAAGAGGGAATTTTATTTCATTTTCCTAAGGTTTGGTAGGTGATTTATTTAATAGGTTGATTTGCAAGGATAGACTAAAACAAATATTAAATAATTTCCTTTTATTATTTTGTTGTAAATTTTGGGAGTGGAGATAATTTAGGAGGGAATTTTAGAATTTGTCAATAACAAAAATTAGAAAAAATGGACTTGGGCATGGTTTTGGAGGGAGTTATAAGTTTTAATGATGTATTTAAAATTTTCCTAAAATTATGTATGCAAAAGTGAGTGCTCAAGGTAAGTTGGCAAGAGTTACAATGGAAACTGCCCTAAAATCTAGGAATGGACTCCCATTTTGGAAATTTTGGTGGGAGTGGGTTGAGAAAATCATTTTTAATATTATGAAATTTTTTTGGAATTTATTTTTGGAGGTTTCTTCCCAACTTGGTCATGGATTTTTTGTTGGAGAAACTTTGGGAGCCTGTTTTTTAAGATTACAGACAATTTGGGGTATGTTTTGGTGGCCATTCTTGGCTGGAATTTGAAGGTTGTTGTTGCAGGTGTAGCCCCTTCTTGTGAGGGTTTTGGATATTGTTATTGAAGGTTTATTTCAGGTTTTAATATGTTTTTGCAGCAGAAAAAAGTTTGGTAAATCATGGTTTATTGCAGCAAAGGTTTCCAAATGAAGTTTACAGGTTGAAGGAGCTAGAAATTAGTACAAGAAGAAATTTTGAGGGAGAACAATTTGAATCTGATTTTTTTCTATAATATTTCAATTATATATTAGATTGTAATCAGACTTTGAGTGATTTTCATCAGCCCATATGGCTGTACAATCATCAAATTTTAGTTATGCTATGTAATTCTTGAATTTACAAGAGATTTAGAATGAACAAGGATGAATACTTCTTATAGTTTTTTGTTGTTGTTACAAACAATTTATTAGTGCATATTATGTTGTTTGGGAGTTTAAGTTACAGGGTTGGATCCTATTTCATCAATTTTCTAACTACTATTTGGTAATCATGAAGAGCAATGTAAAGATGTGTAAATGAAGAATATCACATCAATAGAATCTTATCCTAAATGTGTGGCTATAAGTTTCCAATAAAAACTCTTTACAAATTAGCATCTAGAAGTGAATATTGTTGGATTAATTAGGATAATCACTTGATAATTAATTAATCATTAATTAATTACTAGGTCCCTTATTACTTTAATTACTTAAGATAAACTTATGAGTACCTTTTTATTATTCTATTGGGCTATTTATAGGTTAGGTTCTCTCATTGCATAGGATTAGGATACTTGTCACAACACAATAAAATCATCTAGGGTTTTCACTTTTTCTTTTATAAGCATTCATTATTTTACTTTGTAATAATTTAATTCCATTCAATTGACAATACAATTATAGCTTAATATCAATATCAGATGCTTGTTTGGATTCAATCATTCTCTCTTGGTTACATAGAAAACTAATTGCTTTGATCTCTTATTTGTGATAGGAATTTTTTTCTTGTAGGTGATTTCTATGAGCTATGGGGTTAGCTATCAACTCCAACATGGTATAGAGTAGTAGATCTATGAATTTTTATCTGAATTTTTAGAGATTCAACCTTGAGGGAAAACTGACTCATCTTCGAATGAAACGAGAATCACCGTTGAGTCCAAAATGGCCAAAAACCCTCAGATTGTTTGTTGTTTCATTGAATTTAGAGTAGTTGTAAAAATGGAAAAATAAAATGCAACATGAACCTTCATATAGAATTTATACAATCATATAGTTTCATACATTTGTACAATCCCATAGAATTGTCCTACATTAATTACTATACAAGTGATTTGATAGGTTTGTTTGGGTTTAAAAAAAATCTCTAGTTTCATTTAATTTTTTCTAGAAAAATCAAAAGTAAAAAAAAAAGGCTTCAAAAAGAAGTGCATGCTTTTCCCACCATGGTATGCCTCCCTATCTTGTTGTCACATTGGCTACAATCCACAATAACTAGTTGAAACAACTGACCAATGACTTATTATCAATGGTTTGCAAATACTCATTTGTCGTGAAGCAACCCTTGGCAACCCACATTGAAAACTAGCCATTTCACCTTTCCAGCTCCAAAAAACACTTTAGCAACAAGGGACAAACCAAATCCAACAAACAATACCTGTCACATATTTTCACCCTTTCTTTATATTCAAAAAATTAGGTTTCTTGGTGACTGTGAAATATTTTCTAGCAAGGGTATTTTTTCAACAAATATGGAATATTCCCTAGAATATAATACTGATGTTAGCATGATGTCACACTAACATAAGTAGTATGGATAGTCATACAAACCCTCTTACCCTGTCTTAGCTCTAACTTTCCCTAACAAAATAATATTTTTTTCTTTTTGGCATAACTTGGGCATATAGTGTCAAAATCAAGTGAAATTTATATCATAAAAAAGAAAGTTTTGAGAAATTTCTAGTGCTATAGGTCTCATGATCATATTTTTTCTAGTTCATTTTTTTCTTCAAAGATCATAATTTTTTTATGTATCTTTGATTTTGTGATTCTTATAGCATTGGAAAGGTATTTCAAAAATCTTCAGATTCACATACAAAATTTTTATAGAATCTACCTTAGGTACATGTGATTTGAAAAACTCTAGAGCGTGCTTACTCAACTAAGTCTTCATTTAATTAGACTTGAAATCAATTGCTTAACTTACTTAATCTCAAATTTGTGACAAGATCTTTAATTAATGGTTTGAATCTAAAGTGTAAACTCAATCCATCAATCTACTAAGCTCTCTAATTAGTGCATTTTCACTTAACAATTTTAACTTAGCTTAAATGTGGAATAAAACATAAACCACCATAAAAAGAAAACCATAAGATCAGAGACACATTTGATTGTGGAGTTCACCTCTCTGGGCTACATCTCTGGATCCACTCAATAAGCATGATCAATTTTCCATTAATGTTGAATCTACAAATTACTTACAACATCTGGTCTTTTGACTACGTACATAAAGATCTTACCACATACGAAGTTTCAAAGCCCTACAAGCACTTCTTGAATCCACACTGAACAAGTGCTTCCAACAACAACAAAAAATGCAGTCCTAGTTCTTTAAGCATCAACTGAATGCGAACTAGCAATGCAGGTACTTTGCCTCATTTACAAAAATTGAATTAATCATTCCAAAATATAGTCAAGTATCAAAAACACCTTGGTTATACTTGACACTAGATGTACGCATGCAGAATTCCCCTACAACCTTGCAAGAGAAAATTCTTCAAATTGGACTCTAAATGACACTCCTTCAAGTACAACCTTCTGTATGGAGTTTCAATTTTCCAATCCTTCTCTCAGGTTGCTCTACAAAATTTTGTCACTTGGATGCCTTGTCTTTGGATCCTGACTGATCAACCCAAAAGCATACTTTAAATTCTTTGATCATTGCTTTGATCTGAATGAGTTGGATGAATTGGGATGTCTTGCTCCTTCCTCACATCCTCCATTATACAAAAAATTGGCCCCATTTGGTTACAACAATTTTTTTTGGAAATTTACCCCCCTTAAGGAAAAATCAAAACCAATTTCCCCTTATTCAATAAAACATTTAAATTTTTTTATAATGCCCTTGATTTGTTGTTCATTCAAGCTTTTGATTGTTAGGGGGTTTTTATTTTATTTTATTTAGACCCTAACTAATAACTATTTGGTTATTTAGTTTAGTTTTTGGCCTTAACTATTCTTTAAATAGTATTGGTGCCTTATATATTTTAAATGCCACAAATGCATGGTGGCAAGCCTTACCTTTTGGTGTCCGGCAGTCAGGGATTCAAACCCCGCCGCTTCCATTTTTAAAACTGATTAAAATTATTTTAAAATATATTACCAACCGATGCCCATATTAGGTAATAGATAAACTCTTGGTGCAACAGTTGCAAGTGGTGGCTTGGAATGTGGGGGTTGCGGGTTCGACCCCCACCAATTATTTTGGTGATAAAAAAAAAATGAGCAATTCTCACTCGCTGAAGACAATGCCACGTGGGATCATATATTTGATTCCATGTGTCAACATGCTATTTGCCAAAGATTGGATGTTGAAGTGCCACATCAGCTACCAACTTAGACTGCCATGTCATCTGCCAACTGGATGCCATGTCATCAACCAACTAGACATCATGTTATGGTATGGGTTGACATGCCATATGTCACCTCAGTAGTATGGAATGACACATATCATGTTTTTATTGGTCCACATCATGTTCGTACAATATAGATTTGCTACATCAGCATGTTGATGTCATCACTTGTACCACCTAGTCAACTTGGTCAACTATAAAGTTTGACTAGCCTAATCTTTCATGTATGTTCTCCATTTTTTATGAAACGAGGGGTGTCAGGATTGTGGCGACAAGGTCTTCATTTTGATGTTGTCTTTGATGAATTTTGAGATGATCAAATTTTAACCTAAAAATGCCTACCTAGTGTTACCCCTGAAATTTTATTTTGAGACAAGTTAAAAAACTCATCCTTTTATGATAAACTTGTGAAAATCGCGGCCTTCACAAATCTCATAACTATCATGGTCTTGTTAAATTCTTGAACCAAGTCGCTAAGTTTTAAAGTTTCGAAACCACGTGACCTTTTGTAAACTTTTGCAAACAATGTATTGTGTTGTCAGGATATCAAAAGTTTGAGAAACACCAAAACTTCTGACCCATAGTTACAGGGTTCCAGCTCGTAGCGATGGGGTGACCTCAACGGGATATATTATTTCCAAAATGTCAATGCATTTAATGAAGCGTATGGTGCCTTTAAGGAATGTCTCCTCCAATTTCTTGAGACAACAACAGAAAGTTTAAACGTAATCTTTAAAAAATCCTTTGAAAAGAAAGCTCTTTAATAAGGAAGTTGGTGAAACCATTTGACACATTTTTCTTAACGAATAAATGACCACTTTCTGCCACCGAAGTTAAATAGGTCTACATGTAAGGAAAGGTGGCAGTGTTTTTCAATTTCAGAGTCTTCTCAAAATGGTACTTCCAGGTGATGTCAGGGAATGGGAAGATGAACTCATTCCTGTGCTCCAATTTGATGTGAATTGGCCAGAGGAAGAAAAATTTGACATCATCTTCCAATTGCATTCACTGGCCTAGAAGGAGAAAACCAGCTATGCATAGTACAATAGGACCATCTAGGTTTTGGATGAAGAAGAGGAACGTGTTGAATTCCACAATTTAGTTATGGAAATGTAGCTAGAGCTGTATAGAGTTCTGGAACCACCAACGGTTTAGAAACATGCATGGAATCTTTCACAACATATGATAATAACGTCTTTTCTAAAAATGGTTGTCGGTATCAGTTGTTTTCAAAACCATTAATTTTTTGTAATGTAACAATTTTTGGGTGCATATATATTGGCCTCCAAGTTAATTGGGGGAAATATTTTTTTGGCTATTCCTAGAAATAGGGAAAGTAAGGGCAGCCTTGAGTTTTCTTTTGGTACAGTTGGTTGTATAGGGTGTTGAGTCTTTGTGCTCACAGTTTTAACATTGGATAAATAAATAAAGTATTTCTAGATCTTTGCATTTGTAAATGTTTCTTTAAATTTTCAATAGATTTTGGGCTCTTGCAATTACCTTCCAATATTGATTCCATCATAACAAACTATACATGCAATTATTTATGGAACTTCAAATGCAGAATAATTAGTCTATCAAAGGGAAGTTCACTGCTTTTTCTTATTATTGTTTCTCATTGTGGGTGTAGAATAAATGGGCTTTGTATCATTTGTCTACATTCACTTCATCCTAAATCAATTCATCACATTTACTTTCATGATTATGGGTAAGTGTTAGTTTTCCTTTCCCGCTTTCAGGTTAAAAGCATACCCTGACTCTTCATTCATTGCATATCTTAAGAGGGAGTTATACCTCTAAAATTCAGAGGAAAGTTTTCAATCTAATGACAACTTCTCCAATTTTTAGTACTATTTGTTCTTCTTGTCGGGCATTCTGAGTCATTTTCTTTCATCCATTTTTGAAGGAAATTTTTTTGTTAACTAACATTTTTTTGGCGAGTCCACTAGGGAATTGAAAAGATTGGTGCTTTTTTCAAATATTTAATGGTTCCTTCCTAGGATAGAAGGCTGGTGACTTTGTTTAATCAAAATATCTCAAAAAAATGATTTGAGGCTAGGCCAAGCAAGGAAAACCAATTCAGAAAGAAATTTATACCAATGATTGAAAATATATTAAAGGAGATATTGGTTGGAGAAGATGAAGTGCTTTAGTCATTGTGGAAATGATTTTAGAGAAAGCATCTGTAAAGCTGAAAAGAAGAAGTTGCATCCATCAAAAGATAATAAATCTTCCATACTATTGAGAAAGGTACATGAAAGATATTACCTGATTAAAAATATTAAAGAAGAAATTAACCAATTGCAAGATGTAGTGAGGAGATTAAAATGATCTAAAGAAGGACATGAAGATAATAATGTTCTTTCCAATTCATATTCTTGTTCTTCTTTCAATTTATCTATACTTGATGACCAGACTGCTGCAGAAACATACATTACACCTCAAAAATTTATGAAAGAGTCTAATCAAATTAAAAGCAAAGAATCAGTAGCCTCCATGTTAGGAAATAACTTGCACAATAGAAGAATATGCTATGAAATATGCTGCAAATACTTGATAATAACTGAGAATAACAAGCCACTTCGAGGGGGAAAACCTCCAAATATCTCTAATGAGAACACACTTCACACTTTATGATGAAATAAGACTCACAACCTCCTATATATACCTATTTATGCCAAGGATATCACCTAGGCCGACTTAGACACACCTATATAAGACTTAGGCCGACCTAAATAACTAAATAACAATATACTAATGATAATATGACTTAATAGAGAGTTAAGATAATACAAAGTGACTATTCATAACACGATGTACAATAATATTAAGGGCGTAGCATGCCCCCTTCTTCAAAGAAGCATTGTCCTCAATGCTAATCAAGTTTAAACTTTTGAATGAACTCCTCGTCTTCCCATGTGGCATCTTCAACTGGTAAATTCTTCCATTGGATGAGATACTCGTGATAGTTCTATTCCTCAGCTTCTTTGTGCATGTTTGACGAATGCACTCTAGTTCCAAAATGATTCTCCCTTCTTCATCCAACTCGGGAAGTGTTGTTTGAGTGGGAATATTATGCCCAATTACCTTCTTCAAACATGAAACATGAAAAATTGGATGTATCCTTGTTGTTGGTGGCAACTCAAGCTTGTAAGCAACACTACCGATCTTTTGCATGATTTGGTATGGACCATAATACTTTGGAGACAACTTATTATTCTTTCTTTGCTGCTTTAGTGAGATTTGCTTATAAGGCTGCAATCACAAGAAGACCCAATCCCCAACTTCAAAACTTCTTTCACTACGATGTTGGTCTGCCTGTTGTTTCATTCAATTTTGTGCCATGGTTAAATTCTCCTTGAGTCCTGAAAGTACTTGTTGTTGATGAAGCAAGTGGTCTTCTACTGCCTAATCTCTTGGGGACACCTTAATTGATGATGTGATGGAAGGAGGATGATATCCATAAAGTTCCAAAAATGGAGACATTTTTGATGAGCTATGAAAAGAAGTGTTATACCACCATTCTGCAAGTGGTAGCCAATCTACCCACTGAGACTGTTTCTCTGAAGTGAAACAACGTAGATATCCTTCCAAACACTTATTAACAACCTCTGTTTTCCCATTTGATTGAGGGTGGTATGAAGAGCTAAGAGCCAATTGAGTACCCAAACATGAGAATAAATCTTTCCAAAAGTGACTAGTGAAGATAGGATCATGATCACTAACAATAACTTTAGGTGTACCATGTAGCTTTTGGATATTCTCCAAAAAAGCTTTAGCCACTACACTTGCTATAAAAGGATGTGCTAATGCAATGAAATGTGCATATTTAGTGAGCCGATCAACTACCACCATGATGACATTATGACCTTTAGATTTGGGAAGCCCTGTGATGAAGTCCATGGATACCTCTTCCCAATGCTAGCTAGGAATAGATAAGGGTTGCAAGAGACCTGGTGTCTTAATTGTCTCCCCTTTATGCCTTTGACACACCAAACATTTAGCCACAAATTTTTGAACATCACCCTTTAGCCCTTCCCAAAAGAAATCTTGCTTGACTCAATGATATGTCTTCAAAAATCCTAAATGACCACCCACTGGAGACTCATGCAACTCTATGAGAATCTTGATTTTAAGGTTGGAATTCTTGCAGAGATACAAACGCTCTTTATACCAAAGAGTATCTCCCTTCCAACAAAACTTATCTGAACTACTAGGATCACTTTTTAATTGCTCGATGAGATTACTTGTTGCAACATCGTTTTGCCACTCTGCTTTGGCTTCCTCCACCCAATTTGCTTGTAATATTGCAAGGGAACACAATAAGGCTTCATCTTTCTCATCCTTCCTTGACAGTGCATCTGCGACAATATTTTCTTTCCCTTTCTTATATACAATCTCAAAGTCATATCCTAACATCTTATTGACCCATTTTTGTTGCTCTTCAGAAGATAGTTGTTGTTCCAAAAAATATTTTAGGCTATCATGATCTGTCTTAACCTTGAAATGTCTACCCAATAGATAAGGCCGTCATTGTTTCACTGCATGGAGTATTGCTAGCATTTCCTTCTCATAAATAGGTTTTAGTCGATTCTTACCTTTTAATTGATGAATCTCAAAAGAAATTGGTTGAACTTCTTGCATGAGCACTGCTCCTATCCCATTTCTAGAAGAATCACATTCCACGATGAATTCCTTGGTGAATTCAGGAGTGGAAAGTACTGGAGTTGTACACATAGCCTCCTTCAATCTCTCAAATGTTGTATTGGCAGACTCGTTCCAATGAAAATAATCCTTCTTCAATAAAGTGGTGAGAGGTGCTACTATACTACCATAATTCTTCACAAATCTTCTATAGTACCCTGTCAATCCCAAGAATCCTCTCAGTTTCTTAATGGTTTTTGGAATAGACCATTCCATGATAGCCTTAATTTTGTTAGGGTCCACCTTTACTCCTTCATGTGAAACTATGTCTCCCAAATACTCCACCTCCGTAAGACCAAAAGCACACTTGGATGGCTTAGCATAGAGTTTATGATCTTCAAGTATTTGTAATGCTTGGTCCACATGTTGCAAATGTTCTTCCCAAGTCTTGCTGTAAATCAATATATCATCAAAGAATACTAACACAAACTTTCTCAAGAACTTCTTAAAAATGGAATTAATCAAACTTTGGAATGTAGATGGTGCATTGGTAAGACCAAATGGCATCACCAAAAATTCATAATGACCCTCATGAGTCTGAAATGCTGTCTTACAAATATCTTCCTCCTTAATCCGAATTTGGTGATAACCATATCTAAGATCTAAATTGGTAAAAAACATAGCTCCATTTAATTCATCTAGAAAATCATCAATGACTGCAATTGGAAACTTATCTTTAATAGTGTACATGTTGAGCACTCTATAATCTGGACACATGCGCAAAGTATCATCCTTCTTACGTACTATCACCACCGGCGAGGAGTAAGCACTTTGGCTATGCCTGATGATTCCTGCCTCTAGCATCTCTTCAACAATTTTTTCTATCTCACTCTTTTGTATGTGTGGATACCTGTAAGGCCTAATGTTCGGTGGTTGGCTCCCTAGGACTAACTTGATGGCATGATCATGATCCCTCTTAGGAGGAATTCCTTTAGGCATATCTCCAAGAACAACTGAGTGATGATCAATTATAGCTTGCAAATTTGGATGAGTAGGAGTAATAGATTAAGAGACTTCTAATGAACATAGTTGGGCCACAAATCCATCCACTCCTTTCTTAAGCAACTTTTGCATTTGATGAGAGCTTACCATTTGTGGAGATTTTTCCTTCAACCCCCTTAGCTCTACTAGCCTTCCTTCTAATTGAAATCTCATGAATAGTTCTTGGAAGTTCATCTCAATTGTTCCTAATGTAGTAAGCCATATTGTACTCCCAAAACAATATCTGTTGCACCCATGGATATCGCATACATTGGGGTATCAAGTTGATAATCTCCCATGGATATTTAATGCTATGACACTTCCCTAAACAACTAACTGTACCACCATCTGCAATCAAAACTTGAAACTCTGGAGCTGGATATATGAAACAATTTAGACGAGTTGCTAACTTTTTGTTGATGAAATTATGAGTACTACCTGAGTCGATCAACACTGTTACCTTCTACTTCTTTAGGAACCCCACCACCTTGAGATTTTGTGGAGAACTAAAACCTGAGAGTGCATGACAAGAAATGATTGGTTGAGAATCATGTGATTCCTCATTTGACTCCCTTTCATCTTCTAGTATGGGTTCCTCCTCTTCTTCCTCATTGGGACCTTCAATATAAAACAATTTATTTTCACTACATTTATGTCCTCGGTATTTGCTATCACAATTGAAACACAAGACTTTTGCTCTTTTCTCCCTCAATTTGTTGTGGAGTCAACTTAGTAGGTTGTGTTGAATATCCTTTCTCTCTTGTCACATTAGCCCCTTGCTTCTTAGGAATCAAATATTTCTCCTCTACCCTGCGTGCTAAGATAAAAGACTCATTTATGGAACTAGGGCTAAACATGCGTACCTCATGTTGAATGTGATCCTTGAGACCACCCAAGAATAAGTAATTCAAGTTTTCCTCCGTAATTGTATCCAACCTTAAGGATAGATTTTGGAATTGTTGAATATAATCCTTAACTGATCTTGTTTGTTGAAGTTTAGCTAGCTGGCTGAAGAAGTTGTCTGTGACACTATTGCTATATTGTGCTTGGAGTTCCTCTGTAAAAATTGACCATGAGATGGTGAGCCCCTTTTTTCTTCATGAGTGCAAAGCCAATGATACCAAATGAATTGATCTGGTTCTAGATATAAGGGAAGTCATTGTGACCTTTGTCCATTTAGGATTTGGTGTACTTCAAAAAAAATTCTCCATTTGGTTTATCCATGTTAGGATCCTTACCATCGAACTTAGCATATCCACCTTTGGAAATAAATTCCTAGATCCCATAAGAGTACTAAAGCTTGTGTCAGTAGCTGACCTAAATTTTCACCTTGGCGCTTGAGAACTCCTTTCTTGATTCAGCTATGTAGGTGCTTAACATGTTGCATGTCGACATATCCATCTTAATTGAGGAAATTTCTTCCTTGACCTTATTGATTTCTTCATTATGAGTAATATCCTCGATTGTTTCACCATCCTTATCAGGAGTCTTCCCCGGAGTGACAACATTCTTTTTACCCCTTGTTGCAGGCCCTATCATGATGGAAACCACTAATATTGATATAAATCACACAAATGAAACTTAAATTCTCTCAAGTTTTTACTGTAATCTCCTTTAGTATTTCTTCAAAAACCCAATAAAAATTAGACTCCAATTCAACAATATGTGCAAGATATGTAGATTCCAAAAAAATAGTTTAGAAACCCTAATTCTGCAATAATTCGCTTAATTCTACTCAAATTCTTCTGAAATCTATAATGTAGCTTCTTCAATATGTTCTTCAAACACCCTTTAAAAATTAGAAAAAAAATCACCAAAATCTGAAAGATATGCTCTTCTCAAAATTGCCTCCAAAGTTGAGAAAAACCTTGCCTCTATGGTGCCAAGATCATGCTCTGATACCACTTGTTAGGAAATAACTTGCACAATAGAAGAATATGATATGAAATATGCTTCAAATACTTGATAATAACTGAGAATAACAAGCCACTTCGAGGGGAAAAACCTCCAAATATCTCTAATGAGAACACACTTCACACTTTATGATGAAATAAGACTCACAACCTCCTATATATACCTATTTATGCCAAGGATATCACCTAGGCCGACTTAGACACACCTATATAAGACTTCGGCCAACCTAAATAACTAAATAACAATATGCTAATGATAATATGACTTAATAGAGATTTAAGATAGCCACAAGCTGACTATTCATAACCCAATGTACAATAATATTAAGGGTGTAGCACTCCATGATATGCATGCAAATGGGAGAAGTTGAGTCTGTTAGTGCCATTTCTGGTTCTCTCATTATCTAGTTGTGTACTCTTATTTTTCATGACAAATATTTAGCTATGGGGTTTTTTTTATTTTGGCACATGGGTTAAATGGGCTCCCACAAGGGTTGAGCCCAGTGTGCTAGCATTCATCTCTCCAGTGGGGCGACTTGTGATAGGGTTTTTCCTGGCTTTTTTGTTTCCCCATTTTTGGGCTTTTAGTTTAGTTCTCCTTTCTCTTTTGCTTGCCTTGGTTTTTTCTTTCAGAGTTGGGGGCAGAATAGATGCTTGAACGGAACTAGAACTTTTCCAAATTTTGAAGTTCTAGTTCCTGTTCACGCATCCGTCCCAGTTCCGATTCCGCGTGTTTGGTGTTTCTTTTCCTTTCTGCCCTGCGTTGGTCACTGGTTGTTTTCCCCAACTCCGCTCGCTCTATTTTCCTTTTTCTTTTGGCAGAGGTAGAACTAGGTTGGGGGTTTGTCTTGGAACTTTTTGAGAGGTTCCTATTTTCCTTTTGTCTCTGCCCCTGCGGCTTTTTGGTTTTGTTTTGGCTCCAGCTCTATATTCACTGTCTTTTGCGGAGGCGGGGGCAGGATCGTTTCGGGTATGTTGTTTTCTTTTCTTTCTAGCTATTTATTCTTTTCCTTCGGTGACCTGTCTGGCTAGTTCGCTCTTCACTTGTGGTTCCCCTGAGCCCCTTACTTTGTTCATCACCGGCCCCTGGCTACCATTTTTACCAACTCTGCCTTGCCTTCGGCGTACCTTTTGGCTTTTGGGGTGACATCTCGGCGACTCTTATCTGTCTTCCCGACTCCCCTTGGTCTTCCCAAGATCCTTTTTCTGCCCTATGTTTTGCTTTTGGTATGGCTTTTGGTCTTCAGGCTAACTTCTTGGTGACTCTAGATTGTCTCCCCAAAGTCTCTGTCGGCTTGTGTTCTTTGTGTCAAGGAGATGTCTCCCCGATCCCCGTTTGTTTGGCCAACTGTGGTGGCCCCCTTTTCCCTTCAGTATGATGGCGTCTGTTCAGGGTGATCTCTCGGCAAACTCCTCTTGGTCTCAATGACAAGAACATTTGGAGGTCTTTGGCATGAGTTATACCTTTCGTTGAAAGGTCTTGGTGATGTCATCTTGTTACACCGACCAGTGATGGAGGACTTAATGCTTCGGTGAGACTTATATTTCGATGTGTGGTCTTGGCGATGGGGTCGAGTCTTGCTGACGGTGGTTCAATATATGGCTTTTGGTGAAAGTCTTATTTTCTCTCAGCGAACATGTGTATAAAGGCCTTCTCGGTATAACAATGTAGTGTCTACATAACCTCTCACCGAGGATTGCGTGCTATAGCGACATACATTTGGTAGGTGATTTCATCAGCGGGAGAAGTTATAAGTCACAGCGACTTGAAACAGTGTCTTTGATGAAGCTTGGTGAAATCTATGATGTCTCACCGATGGTAGGTGGCTATACCGACCAAAAATGTAAAGGGTAATTTCTTCGGTATGAGCTAGGGTTTTCGGTGAGAGGTCTCGGCGAGTGACCTTCGGTCTTGCTAATGGAATATAAAGTGGTCCTTGTCAGTATAGGTTTTGAATCATCTTGGTGACACTAGATGAGGGAATATCTTTCAGTATCTTATGTGACTTCGCTGTGATGTCTTGCCGAGTGCGCCCTGTCTTCCCGACCCGCCTATCTGATGAACTACGAAGGTTGTTGGTGTGAAGTTTCACCGACTTTGTGATCTCTTGCCGACTGTGATGAGTGTTCTATGTGATGCCACCTCTTCAGCTTGACTTTCCCCGACTTCCTTGTGTCTGGCTGATTTTCCCGGTGACTTCGGTGTATTTGTTTTTGTCACCTGGAGGTCTCCCTGAGGGTGATAAGCTATAGTGATTGTGAACATAACGAGAGGATTGCTTCGGTGTGATATGTACCCATGTCTCGGTGAGTGGAACCTTTATGACATCTCAATGACAACGATCCAATGGGATTCAAATGATGGCCGCCTGATCAGTGTTGATCGATGGCCCTAATTCAATTTCGTGTGTTTTCAGGGTTTTGTTATGTTCACGTGCGAAGCTTGAAGCATTCATGGTGGCAGATGAGAGGGTCGTTAGATCCACTGAACCAACATTCATGGTGATGGCCCTAGGACAAGGATGGTATGGCGCGAGTATGGATGCACATATTTGGCAGTGGATTTGGTGTAGGTTTATTGATCTTTGTTCGTGTGGGAATGTTTCTCCTAACAGAGATCCAACCAAGGGCATTTATGAGACTAGTGAAGTTGTTGTTGCTCATGATGTAGTTGGGGTCTGACACAGCATGCTGATGTGGCTCTGAGCAGGATAGCGATCTTTGAACTGTTTAAAAGGAATTTTTGAATCATTTGTAAGGGTCTTTGGCCAGATGTTGAAACAACAACTGAGGAAAGAGCACTAAGTCACAGAGTTAGATTTTACTAGAATTTGAGGTCTAGATTTTTCTATATGTAAACTGTAAGGTCTTAGACACACACCAGAACTTGATTGTAAAATTTTTAGATATTTTAGTCTCTCCTTTGTATTGTGCATGTGAATTGCTAATGAAATTGATCAAGGGTCATTCCATTAACCTCTGTAATACATTGTTTCATTGTATGTTTTGATAATAGCTCATTTTCAAGGAACAGGTTAGACTGCTTTCATCATCTCATAGATTCATGTGTATGGTAAAAGGATTTGATAAGTAATCTTTGGTATCTGATCACTAGCTGTGGGATTAATAAGGTTAATTTCACAAAGGCTTAATTTATCTAGAGTAATTGTTCCTTTTGTTTGCAAATTGTCTTGACTCCTAGCCCAAGAATAATGGCACTAATCTGATATATGCTATTTGTATTTAGGGTTTCAGTTATCTTGCTTGGGAACAATCATTAAAATTAATGTTTCTAGTCCCATGAATGATGTATTTGTGTTTAATCCCATTCTCTGTTAACTTTCCTCACTCATCCAACAATTTTCCATCTCTTGGGTGAGTGTGGGCATTTTAACCATTTCCGAGAATGCATCTGCTTAGTTTTATTTGAGTCTTGTAAGAGTATGCACAGGTTGCTTACAAGAAATATCAAAGTGTGTTTAAGGAACACCCTCCTGGGTCTTACAGAGCCCAAGTGAAGGAGAAGGAAACAACAAGGTGTTGCATCTCATCTATTGGCCATCTGTCTAGCAAACATTCAAGCATTGAGTGTGGCAAGCTCATAAGCGTTTTCTTAGACCTGCTGGTTAGTTGTTTCCAAAAGAAAAACAACCAACAAGATGGCAACTCCGCTGGGGAGTTATTCAAAAATCCGGTTATAAGGTGCCATATCAAAAGAGTCATATTTGTTTGCCATGTTGGCTAGGTTCAAAGTTTGAAGAATCTCTGGCCTAGAGAAAAGCTTTGTTGTAGTGAACGTGAAAGCTACAAGATCTATGGTGCTCTGTCGAATGGAACTTAGAGAAAGATTTACATGTAAGTGAGCTTCATATCATTTGAAGTTTTGTCCTCTACAAAGAGGTGGTGACTCTATCAAGGTAAACCCATTGAAGATTCAAAGAATAGTTCCATGACTGCAATGTTTCTTCATGCTTTTTAAACATTAAAAAAACTTTATTCCCCTTTATTTGGTGAAATCAAGCACTAGCATCAAGGGAAGTTTGAATATTGCAACCGGATAGTTGTAGAGGGATAGGTTTCATTTGCAAGATGCATTGTTTTCATGCTTCTCCCTCTACAAGCTATGATACCATTCTTAAGGCACAGTCTTGTCTTCATAAGAGAGTATGATAAAGAAAGATACATCCCTTTGGATTTTGATAAAATCCAGGGTTACCCACATGCTGCCCCAAGGGGAATCAATAAATATTTACCCAAGTTTAAAGGTGGTGTTGAGGAATTAGCATCAAGACATATGCAGCTTTTTATTGATTTCATTAGAGATTGTTAGGTTGAAAAAGAGGATGTGGTCATGAAGCTATTTGTTAGATCTTTAGAAGGTGTGGCTAATGATTGGTTCACTTGCTTACCAGTGCACTCCATTGTTTCATGGTATCAGCTCAGAACTTTGTTCCTTGATACCTTTGATGATTTATCTAGTCCTAGTAGAGGTCAAGAAGAGGAAGAAGTGGTTGAGAGGGTAGGACAGAGCACTGACCTACTAAGTTGTAAACAAATATCAGATTTGCTAACCACAGAATATCAAAGATGTGCACACAACAACTCTAGGTTGTTGTGGGAAACTCATATCGGTCTTGATGATGAGGACCTGCAGGATGCAAGGTATGATGCAAGTGATTCCAATGCCCCTTCTAATGGTGATCTTGTAGATCATGATGACACTAATTTCAGTCTGAAATCAGATTGTGCTTTTGAACCAGAGTTGCTCAATGATGAGCAAGATTGGGATGATGATGATAGTTGGACAACCCATGAGGATGAGTTAGAGTCCTTTGATGACTCTCATTTCCAGCATGATGAAGAATAGAGCCAAGTGAAAAGAGGAAGTGGGAGTAGTAGTTTAAACCATCATTGCACTAATGATGTGCCTCCTCCTACTAAAAATGATATAGAGAAATTGCATGATGTGTTCAATGGTGAGTGTATCCCTTTGTATACACTTGATGAAGTTTTCACAGAATATGACAATATGCAGAGAATTGGAGCTAGTTATTTTCAGCTTCAGGGTAATGTAAATAGTGAATATGACAGCTTGTTATCACATAATAGTCAACATTTTGGAAGTTTTCCTGACTTTCAAATGCATAAGGATCATGTACATGTTTATAATGATGAATATGACAGCCTGTTGAGAGGTACTAACATATTTTGTTAGGTAGCTAATTGTGATCAAACTGTGTTTTTATGCAGTCCTGATCAGTATTCACATGTATTGCCACAAGATACAAAATCAAAGAATCAAGAGTGTGGCAATAATAAAGTTTATTGGATCTGGTTGCCAGTTGAAGATAAAACTAAACAGAGAGCAAGTTTTCACTTGCATAGAGGCAACCTGACACTTATGTTTGCAAAGGTACATTCATTCATACTATTGTAGATTGGTAGAGGCAAGCACAAGTTAGGGAATGTTAGCTCATTTAGCAGAATTGTATTTGACAGTGGTAAATGTTGGCTCTCATTTTTCATTTGGTGGCCTAGTGTCATCAAATGAAATAAAGAATCAATAGAGTGACTCTTGAATTGCCTGTTCATGGACAATTCTTGAAGTGGTGCTTCATCTGAAGCATTTCTTTTTCCATGAACATTAGGTTAGGTTTTTAATTTTCTAGTCGGTTTTGTTTTGCTATGTTTGCTAACCTTGTCCGGTTAGCTCCTGGTCTATTTTTGGCTTTTTGTTCTGGTCTGCTCTCCCAGTGATCTGAATTCTTGCTATGCCCACCAGGGGCATACATCCCCAATTGGAGCCTATGTTAGTGTCATTTCTAGTTCTCTCATTATATAGTGTGTACCCTTGTTTTTCATGACAAATTTTTAGCTATGGGGTGTTTTATATTTTGGCACGTGGGTTAAATGGGCTCCCACAAGGGTTGAGCCCAGTGTGCTAGCATTCATCTCTCTAGTGGGGCGGCTTGCATTAGGGTTTTTTCCTGGCTTTTCGTTTCCCCATTTTTGGGCTTTTAGTTCGGTTCCCCTCTCTTTTGCTTGCCTTGGTTTTTTCTTTCAGAGTCAGGGGCAGAACAGATGCTTGAACGAAACTAGAACTTTTCCAAATTTTGAAGTTCTAGTTCCTGTTCACGCATCTGTCCTGGTTCCGATTCCGCATGTTTGGTGTTTCTTTTCCTTTCTGCCATGTGTCGATCGCTGGTTATTTTCCTTGGCTCCACTTGCTTTGTTTTACTTTTGTTTTTGGTGGGGGCGAAACTTGGTCGGGGGTTTATCTTGGAAATTTTTGCAAGGTTCATGTTTTCCTTTTTTCTCCACCCCCACATCTTTTTGGTTTTGTTTTGGCTCTAGCTCTGTATCCACTGTCTTTTGTAGAGGTGGGGGCGGGATCATTTTGGGTCTGTTGTTTTCTTTTCTTTTTGGCCATTTGTTCTTTTCCTTTGGTGACTTGTCTGGCCGGTTCGCTCTTCACTTGTGGTTTCCCCGAGCCCCTTACTTTGTTCATCACTGGCCCCTGGCTACCGTTTTTACTGACTCCGCCTTGCCTTCGACGTACCTTTTGGCTTTTGGGGTGACATCTCGGTGACTCTTATCTATCTTCTCGACTCACCTTGGTCTCCCCAAGATCCTTTTGTTTCCCTTCGTTTTGCTTTCGGCATGGCTTTTGGTCTTCGGTCTAACTTCTTAGCAACACTAGATTGTCTCCCCGAAGTCTCCATCAGCTTGTCTTCTTTGTGTCGGGGAGATGTCTCCCCGACCCCCATTTGTTTGGCCGACTGTGGTGGCCCCCTTTTCCCTTCGGTATGATGGCATTTGTTTAGGGTGATCTCTCAACGAACTCCTCTTGGTCTCAATGAGAGGAACATTTGGAGGTCTTTGGCATGAGTTATACCTTTCGTTGAAAGGTCTCGACGATGTCATCTTGTTACGTCGACTGGTGATGGAGGACTTAATGCTTCGGTGAGACTTATATTTCAGTGTGTGGTCTTGGTGATGGGGTCGGGTCTTGCCGATGGTTGTTCAATATATGGCTTTCGGTGAAAGTCTTATTTTCTCTAGGTGAACATGTGTATAAAGGCCTTCTCGGTATAACAATGTAGTGTCTACATAACCTCTCACTGAGGATTGTGTGCTACAGTGACATACATTTGGTAGGTGATTTTGTCGGTGAGAGAAGTTATAAGTCACAACGACTTGAAACGGTGTCTTTGATGAAGCTTGGTGAAATCTCTATGATGTCTCACCGATGGTAGGTGGCTATACCGACCAAAAATTTAAAGGGTAATTTCTTCGATATGAGCTAGGTTTTTTGGCGAGAGGTCTCAGCGAGTGACCTTTGATCTTGCTGATGGAATATAAAGTGGTCCTCATTGGTATAGGTTTTGAATCATCTTGGTGACACTGGATGAGGGAATATCTTTCGATATCTTATGTGACTTCGCTGTGATGTCTTTTCAAGTGTGCCCTGTCTTCTCGACCCACCTATCTGACGAAGTGCGAAGGTTGTTGATGTGAAGTTTCACCGACTTTGTGATCTATTGCCAACTATGATGAGTGTTCGATGTGACGCCACCTCTTCAGCTTGACTTTCCCCGACTTCCTTGTGTCTGGCCGATTTACCCGGTGACTTTGGTGTATTTGTTTTTGTCACTTGGAGGTCTCCTCGACGGTGATAAGCTATAGCGATTGTGAACATAACAAGAGGATTGCTTTAGTGTGAGATGTCCTCCTGTCTCGATGAGTGGAACCTTTATGACATCTCAATGACAACGGTTTAATGGGATTCAAATGATGGCCACTTGATCACTATTGATCGATGACTCTGATTCAATTTTGTGTGTTTTCAGGGTTTTGTTATGTTTGCGCGTGAAGTTTCAAGCATTCATGGTGGCAGATGAGAGGGTCGCTAGATCCACTTAACCAACATTCATGGTGATGGCCCTAAGACAAGGGTGGTATGGCTCGAGTATGGACGTGCGAATTTGATGGCAAATTTGGTGTAGGTTTATTGATCTTTGTTGGTGCGGGAATGTTTCTCCTAACAAAGATCCGACCAGGGGCATTTATGAGACTAGTCTAGTTGTTGTTGCTCACGATGCAATTGGGGTCTGACACGGCATGCTAATGTGGGTCTAAGCAGGATAGCAATCTTTGAACTATTTAAAAGGAATTTTTGAATCATTTGTAAGGGTCTTCGGCTAGATATTGAAACAACTGAAGAAAGAGCACTGAGTCATAGAGTTAGATTTTACTAGAATTTGAGGTCTAGAGTTTTCTATTTGTAAACTGTAAGGTCTTGGACGCGCACTAGAACTTGATTGTAAATTGTTTAGATATTTTAGTCTCTCCTTTGTATTGTGCATGTGAATTGCTAATGAAATTGATCAAGGGTCATTCCATTAACCTCTGTAATACATTGTTTCATTGTATGTTTTGATAATAGCTCATGTTCGAGGAACAGGTTAGACTGCTTTCATCATCTCATAGATTCATGTGTATGGTAAAAGGATTTGATAAGTAGTCTTTGATATCTGATCACCAGCTATGGGATTAATAAGGTTAATTTTCGAAAGGCTTAATTTGTCCAGAGTAATCGTTCCTTCTGTTTGCAAATTGTCTTGACTCCTAGCCCAAGAATAATGGCACTAATCTGATATATGCTATTTGTCTTTAGGGTTTCAATTATCTTGCTTGGGAACAATCATTCAAATTAATGTTTCTAGTCTCGTGAATGATGTATTTGTGTTTAATCCCATTCTCTGTTAACTTTCCTCGCTCATCCAACAGTTTGCCATCTCTTGGGTGAGTGTGGGAATTTTAACCATTTCTGAGAATGCATCTACTTAGTTTTATTTGACTCTTGTAAGAGTATGCACTGGTTGCTTACAATAAATCTCAAAGTGTGTTTAAGGAACACCCTCTTGGGTCTTGCAGAGCCCGAAGTGAAGGAGAAGGCAACAACAGGGTGTTGCATCTCGTCTATTGGCCATCTGTCTAGCAAGCATTCAAGCATTGAGTGTGGCAAGCTCATAGGTGTTTTCTCAGACCTGCTAGTTAGTTGTTTGCAAAAGAAAAACAACCAACAGAGTCCTCACTTATTTCTCCTGAAAAAGAGGTATTGCAAGAGGACTCTACTTTTATTCCTGACTGGTGTTTGAAGTGTCTAGATAATGAATTTTTATGTGGAGTCATAGATGAGGATGGTCATATTACCCAAGTTGAATTAGATGAAACCACTTGTGATTCTACTAATATTAAGAAAGATGAAATTGTGGTAAAAAATTTAGATAAATTGTATTGTCAATCTGCCCATGTTTTTAATGATGATTTTCTTGGAGTAAAAGAAGAAAAATTTATCTCTGTCCCATTTGATCCTATGATTATAGAATCAATAGTAACATGCCCAGAACTACAACAAGAAGGTTTGGCTAGTACTGAGATGGTGAAGGATGCTACAATGATATTTGGAGAGCAATCGAGAAAATCTAAAAATGAGAAAAAAATGGTTATGTCTAGCTTGCAAACCAAGGTTGATGGTTTTTTAGCAGATTGAAAAAAAGATGAGATAGTTGAATTGGTTGTTGAAGGAAATAACAAGGTCTCCTCAATAAACGATGGCTTCTTGATTATCAATGCTTATGCCAATTTTTCTGATTTCTATCAAATGGATGCTTTTTATTTGTCTAAAACAAAGTATGGGGATATAGTTGGTTGTACCTAAGAGGTATATGATGAAGAATGGCTCTTTGGTTGAATATTGATATACAAGGGAATTTTACATCTGGTGAGTCTCAATTGGACCTGCATGTTATTGCTAAGTTTGCAAGCATTTCATGAGCATAAATCTCTTTTCCGCAACGGGTCTTATTTCTCCCAGCCTGTTAATGGCTTTGCATGATTCATCTGGGAGTTTTCCAGAGGTAAGAGGTCTTAGACCCCTATACATATTAGGAGTTTCAATGTTTTCTGGTAGTTATTCTCCTTTCTTGTTGGTGTGCTTGTCTCATTTTTTGTTTGCGCCCTACTCCCCTTTTCCCTTCTGCAAGCTCCACCCTGTCTTCCCACTTTTCTTTGACTCCATTCCCAATGGACTTAGACTAGCCTTCCCTAGTGATTCTGGAATTTATCTGCATTTTCTACAAAAATGCAGTCCCCATTCGGAGCCAATATTATCCTTGAAATTTTATTTTGAGACAAGATGTTTAAAAAATCATCCTTTTATGATAAACTTATGCAAATCGTGGCCTTGACAAATCTCATAACTATCGTGGTCTTGTTAAATTCCCGAACCAAGTCGCTAAGTTTTAAAGTTTCAAAACCACGCGACCTTTTTGTAAACTTTTGGAAACAATGTATTGTGTTGTTGGGATATTGGAAGTTTGAGAAACTCCAAAACTTCCAACCTATAGTTACAAGGTTCTAGCTCATAGCAACGGGGCGACCTCAGCGGGATATACTATTTCCAAAATGTCAGTGAATTTAATGAAGTGTATGATTCCTTTTAGGAATGTCTCCTCCAATTTCTTGAGACAACAACATAAAGTTTAAACATAATCTTTAAAAAATCCCCTAAAAAGATAACTCTTTAATAAGGAAGTTGGCGAAACTGTTTGACACATTTTTCTCAATGAATAAATGACCACTTTATACCACCAAAGTTAAATAGGTCTACATGTAAGGAAAGGTGGCAGTGTTTTTCGATTTCAGAGTCTTCTCAAAATGGTACTTCCAGGTGATGTTAGGGAATGGGAAGATGAACTTGTTCCTATGCTCCAACCTTATGTGAATTGGCCAGAGGAAGAACAACTTGACATCATCTCTCAGCTGTGTTCACTAGCCTAGAAGGAGAAAACCAACTATGCGGAGTACAACAGGACCATCCAGGTTTAGGATGAAGAAGAGGAATGTGTTGAATTGCACAATTTAGTTATGGAAATGTAGTTGGAGCTGTATAGAGTTTTAGCACCACCAATGGTTTAGCAACATGCATGGAATCTTTCACGATAGAGGATAATAATGTCTTTTCTAAAAATGGTTATCGGCATCAATTTTTTTCAAAATCGTTACTTTTTTTGTAATGTAACAATTTTTGGGTGCATATATATTGGCCTCCAAGTTAATTGGGGGACATATTTTTTTAGCTATTCTAGAAATAGGGAAAGTAAGGGCAGCTTGAGTCTTCTTTTGGTACAGTTGGTTGTATAGGGTGTTGAGTCTTTATGCTCATAGTTTTAATATTGGAGAAATAAAGAAAGTATTTCCAGATCTTTTCATTTGTAAATGTTTCTTTAAATTTTCAATAGATTTTTGGCTCTTGCAATTACCTTCCAATATTGATTTCGCAATAACAAACTATACATGCAATTATTTCTAGAACTTCTAATGCAGAATAATTAGTCTATCAAAGGGAAATTCACTGCTTATTCTTGTTTCTCATTGTGGGTGTAGAATAAATGGGCTTTGTATTGTTTGTTTGCATTCACTTCATCCTAAATCAATTCATTGCATTTACTTTAATGATTATGGGTAAGTGTTAGTTTACCTTTCCTGCTTTCAAGTTAAAAGAATACCCTGACTCTTCATTCGTTGCATATCTTAAGAGGTAGTTGTAACTCTTAAATTCAGAGGAAAGTTATCAATCTAATGAAAACTTCTCCAATTTTTAGGACTATTTGTTCTTCTTGTCGGGCATTCTGATTCATTTTATTTCATCCATTTTCAAAGGACAAATTTGTTAACTAACACCTAGTTGCAAGGTTTGACTAGACTTTGAATCACAATAATTTTCACATATGAGCTCAGATTTTGACAAAATGAACATTGTTGTGTTCATGTCATTGAGGCCTTTGATTTGACATCATTTCTAACTAATTCTGATTCGATCATTTTTTTCCTTCCTAACTAGCCCCTTGTACCTAGTTTGACCAAACTTTATCTAGCCATAACTAAGACGTACAAACTCCTTTTTCACCTGTTCAAGTTGTGTTAAGTCTAATTTTTTGAGCACTTCGACATAGTGTTGATTTTGAGGGCATCTAGAATAGTTCAATTTTTAGGTTCTTAAGATCCACCTAGATTAGTCCTCCCCACTGAAGAACTTTTGGTCTCTAAAAGTGATTTTTTCCTTTGAAACATGTCCCTCTCTCTACATTATGCAAACCAATAGGGTCTCATCAATACCAAAGAAGATTCTGGCATAACACTGATGCTCCTCGTTGCTCACAAACTGCTTGAATAATGGAAAATTATACCTCAGCTTGATACACTCCTTCACCTTTGTACTTTAGAATGGCTTATTCAAGGCTTCACCATTCAGATATGTCCATTCCTTTTGTAATAACTATTGTGCAGTTTTGCACACACACCCCACTGAAAGTAGGGACCCTCTTTTTATGCTCTGGCTTTTGGTGTCTTTTGGCCCCTTAATTTTACTAATTTCATTGCCTTTGGAGATCCTTAGATGTTCATCTTGCTTGCCCAAGTGATTCCCCTAGGTTGTGCTTTGAAAAAACTAAGTTATGAGCAAAATCTGGGTTTTTACCCCAATCCGGGATTTTCCTGTCCATCCGGATTTTCTCGGATTCTACTGAAATTCCAGATCTGGGCGAACTCCAGGTTTTTGCATGCGTCCGAGATTTTCCACCCGACCTGGATTTTCCCGGATTTCTTCAGTTTTTCGGGTACGTGCCAAAGTCCAAAATTTTATGTCGTACGTGGAAATCCGGTCCACCCTGATCTTTTTGTATTTTCTGCTAGGGTTTGTGCAAATTGAAATATTGGACTAAATTGATGAATTTGATGATAAATGCTTAACACCCCATGATTAATTTGATATATTACATGATGTTTCGCACATTCTTGGTTCATTTTTGTTGAAATTTTTGCCTTATTTAGTCCAGTCCAGGATTTTCCTGTCTGCCTCGATTTTCCCAGATTCCTGATTCATGCCTGCCTGATTTTTTCCAGATTTTGGTCTAGAGTCCGCCTAACCTAGATTTTCCCCTTGGTCTGGTTTCCTAAAATGGAAATTTTTCCGAAAATGATTATTTTTCCAAAGATGGAAATTTTTTTAAAATGATCTTGAAAATGAAAATTTCTTGAAAAAAAAATAAAAATTGAAAATAAAAATGGAAAAAATGAAAAAAATTATGTAAAAGGAAAGTTTCCTTATAAAAATGTAAGTATTTTAGAAAAGGTCAAAATTTTATTCAAATTTAATTTGAACATGTGGGCTATTAATGATGATATCTATTTTTCAGGACTAAAAAAAATTAAAAGGGGGACTTGCATATGGATTCGTGCCAAAAGAGGGAAATCTGGAAATGTTCAATTTAAATTTTCAAAGTGGGACCTGCCTAAGAATCTGTGCCAAAACTATCTACAGCTAGAGGACTTTCTGGAAAACATGTGAATCTGATCTTGCTAGAGATCATAGGCCGACATGGATAATATTCATGCATTTAATGCAAATCTTGTCCTCTTTTGAAATTCTCTTGGCCGACCTATTTTGGGGCCAATTATTATTGTAGAATCTAATTAGGTCAACCTGTTTTGGGGCCAGTTATTGTTGTAAAATCTAATTAGGCTGACATGTTTGGGGGATCTCTATAAATGGCATTAGTGCCTCATTTGTAAGAGAGGAGAGATTAGTAGAAGATTTGATAGAGAGAGAATTTAGCAGTAGAGTAGAAGTAGAAGCTAGCCAATTTCTAAGCAAGTGATGTAACAGAACATTGGAATTGTTGTTGGAGTTCGGTGATTCAATACAATTGAAAGCATTGTGATTTTCTGGTGATCTCTTTTGTGTTGATTTATCTTGCATGGTTCTTATGATTCAATTTTTAAAATTGCTTATGGTTATTAGATTTAGATTTAGATCTGATTCAATGATGTTCATGATTTAATGTTTGAAGTGTTTGCAGCAATCCCTGGTCCATACTTTTTGTAGCTAGTTGATTGTTAGTTTCTTTGTAAAGTTAGCCTGGACCTCTATATTCATTGTGCTTGGTTCACTTATGGAGATTTATTCATTTCAACTGCAATTGGGTTGTCTTGGGTGAATGTTCATAATCTAAAAATCTTTAAAACCTTAGAAGATTGCACTGTTTATGTAAGATTGCAGATTAATCTTGGTCAAGCAGAGATGGGTTTCGTTGGGATTGGTCCATTTCAAATGTTTATCATTTGCATTGTTAATCTTAAGAGTTAGAATATGATAGAATCTCTCTAAACCCTTATCTCTTTTGCTGTTTATTTTGAATCTGGGTTAGTTTTAGGATTGAAAGCATCACCATATTGTTGCATCTGATGAAAATTCACTTCCAGCATTGTTCATTTGTAAGGCCCCTTGTGATTACCAGCATTTTCACATATTATCTGAGTTGTTTATGCATTGTCATGACCTGACACCCGAGAGACCTTGGGGTAATTTTCAATAATTTATTGTTGAGAATAACCTTTCAAGAGAGATAGAATATTGCATTATGTCTGAGTTGTTGTTGTGCAGAAAACACCATCAACAATAACAAGGCCATTGAAAACCACTACCCTTTGTAGGCCTTTTCAATCATCATCTAATTTGTTGCATCATCTGACCGAGTCTTGAAGCCAGAATATATAGGTCACTCTTGATCATTCTCAATAACTCTCATTCCTAATGTGTAGATGGTCTATCCATGCTTTTCTTCTTCAATAGAAGCTAGTGACACATGCTCACCTTGAGGATTAGTCTTAGCCACTTGAGTACTGCAAGAAATCTATAAGCAACAATTCCTTAACCTACATAAAGAAGTCTTCAAGTATTCTCCTTTAGATTACAAGAGATATGGCTTCAAAAGGCCTTACAAAATCTCAACCTCATAGGAATAAAATTTCATACAATTACTTGCAAAACAATTTCATTTAGAGTCTTTCAATAAAAATCCATACTGGTTTTACATCAACTAACATATTACCACAATCCAAAAGGTAACATAAAATAAAGTTGACACAACTATATAGTCGACATGTTTTCCCCTCTCTTACGGGGTTGAACAAAGGAACTTTCCTCTTCCAATTGCTCTTGTTTCTATTTAGGTTCTTCATGGATTTCCTCAGGGATGGTAACCACAGGTGATGCATTTACCTATGCAACCTTCGGTTGACTCGGTTCTTTCGTAGACCTCGGTGAACATTGAAGTTCTAGGTGTAGTTCCAACACTTCTCAACCCAATGCCCACTGATTTTGTAGTAAGTGCAGTAATTTTTGGCTTTGTCTTGCGTTATTGTTTCCTTCTTTAGAGAGGAATGTTAAAGGTGTTATGTATGCCTTTATGTCTCCTTATCTTGCATGACTAACTTACTACGAAGCCTCTACTTCTTGCTACACCTTGCTAGACATAGTGGTTAGGTGCATGAAAAAATGTGCATGGTTGCATATTCCATAAGGCTTGCACAAAAGAATTACTACTTTCAAAATCAACAATAGATTTAAGGTATTGATCACCTTTAGATTTCCCTTGACTAGCTTGAGCACTGCTCTACTTAGGAGAACTTTCTTTTCCTTTTTTAGGTTTTGTGCCCAACTATTCAAGGTGATCTTCCTTAGAATTTCCTCCACCGATTTCATCTTTTCCAAGAGATGATTTGTAGTCATTATTGTTACCATAGTATGGTTCACCTTCAGCTTGACCTCTCATAAATGTGGTTTTGGAACATTCTCCAATTTCTTCACTTTTGTAACCCAGTCCTGTATAACGAGGTCATTCTACTACCTTTATGGGACTAGCTATTCCTTGGCCATGAATTCCAAGGCCTTTCCCACTGTAGCTCATTTTTCGTTAGCAGCTTCATAGCGATACCCTTTGTATGTTTTTCAAATGTTGCAAAACTATGATCATGGTTAAAGGAAGGAATTGAAATTACTTCATTTATTACCTTCTCTGTCACTTAATCAATTTCTTGGTTGTTTGCCAAAGGCTCCTTCTGAACTGCTACAGATGAAGCCTCCAAACTATTAGGTTGTGTGAGGGGGACATATGAGGAATCCTCTGAGTGTGGACAAAAATTATAAATATCAGGATCTTTAATCCTAGCAATCTTTATAGAAGAAATTTCTTCCATCTACTCCTCTACAACACTTTACAACATCAGGTGTAATTTCCTCTTCTCATCTTCCAAGTCTTCAAGGTGAATCCTTAACTCAACATTTTCCATCTAGAGACATTGATTGACTTCCTCAAGCTCTTGAAGCCTCTTGAACTTATCCTAGTGGAGTGCATTGATCATCTTCTTCATGGAAAAGAAGCCATCCATCATGGATGTAGACATTGTCACCTTGGAAGATTCCCTTTGTTCAAATGCCATTTTGTTCTTGGATGTACACCTGTTAAACTTGCAAACTTGCAAACCAACAAATTGTCAAACTCATCAAAATGAAAAACTTGCATATACTAGTGATCTACTTAACCAAGAAAACAAAGCACATTGAGCTAACTAAAAAACTTGTTAAACTGGTCACTTTAGCCAAACTTGAGCTCAAAAAATGCTCTAATACCACTTGATCTAAAAAAATATAGATTGTGCTTACTCAACTAAGTTATTCCTTTAATCATACTTGAAATTAGTTTCTTAACTTATTTAATCTCAAATTTGTTCCAAGATCTTTAATTAATGGTTTGAATCCAATGTGTAAACTCAATCCATCAATCTACTGAGCTCTCTGATCAGTGCCTTTTCACTTAACCAATTTAACTTAGCTTAAATGTAGAATAAAAGATAAACCATCATAAAAAAAACCATAAGATTAGAGACACATATGATTACAGAGTTCACTTCTTTGGGCTACATCTCTGAATCCACTCAATAAGCATGATCAATTTTCCATTAATGTTGAATCTGCAAATTGCTTACAACATCTGGTCTTTTGACTACGTACATAAAGCTCTCACTACATAGAAATTTTCAAATCCCTACAAGCACTTCCTAAATCCACACTAAACAAGTGCTTCCAACAACAACAAAAAATGCAGTCCTAGTTCTTTAAGAATCAATTGAATGTGAACTAGCAATGGAGGTAATTTTCCTCATTTACAAAAATTGAATTCATCATTCTAGAATATAGTCAAGTATCAAAAACACCTTGGTTATACTTGACACTAGATGTACACATGTAGAATTCCCCTACAACCTTGCAAGAGAAAAGTATTCAAATTGGACTCTGATCGATGCTCATTTAAGCACAACCTTCTATACGGAGTTCTAAGTTTCCAATCCTTCTCTCGGGTTGCTCTACAAAATTTCATCACTTGGATGCCTCATCTCTGGATCCTGACTGATCAACCCAAAAGCATAATTTAAATGCTTTGATCAATTCTTCGATTTGAATGAGCTTGATGAATTGGGATGTCTTGGTCCTTCCTCACATCCTCCTTTTATACAAAAATTTGGCCCCATTTGGTTACAACCCAAAATTTTGGCCATTTTCCCCCCTTAAGGAAAAATCAAAACCAATTTCCCCTTATTCAATAAAACATTTAAATTTGTTTATAATTCCCTTGATTTCCTATTCATTCAGGCTTTTGATTATTACAGTGTTTTTATTTTATTTTATTTAGACCCTAAGAAATAACAATTTGGTTATTTAGTTTAGTTTTTGGCCTTAATTGTTCTTTAAATAGAATTGGTGCCTTATATATTTTAAATGCCACGCGTAGCGGAAAGCCTTAATTTTTGGTGCTCGTCAGTCGACATTTCAAACCCTACTACTTCCATTTTTAAAAGTGGTTAAAATTATTTTAATAGATATTTTACCAATTGGTGCCCATATTGGGCAACAGACAGACAAAAAATTGGCGCAAAAATTGTGGGTGGTGGCTTGGAATGTGGGGGTTGCGGGTTCGGCCCCCACTGATTATTTTGGTGGTAAAAAGAAACGAGAAATTCTCACTTTCCAAAGAAAATACCACATGGCATCATATATTGGATGCCACGTGTCACCATGCTATTTTCAAAAGATTGGAGGTCGAAGTGCCACGTCATTTTCCAACTCTGACTACCATGTCATCTGCCGACTAGACACCACATCATTTTCCAACTGGATGCCATGTCATGGTATAGGTTGGCATGCCATATACCACCTCAACAATATGAAATGACACATTTCACATTCTGATTGCTCCATGTCATGTCCATCCTATATGGATTTGCTGCATCAACATGTTGATGTCATCACCTATACCACTTGGTCAACTTGGTCAACAACAAAGTTTGACTAGCCATATCTTTCACGTATGTGCTCTTATTTCGATGAAATGAGTGGCGTTAGGATCATCATGATGATCTCTTCATTTTGACATTGTTTTTGAATAATTTTGAGATGATCAGTGTTTCACCTAAAAATACCTGCCTAGTTGTAAGGTTTGACCAGACTTTGACTCACGATAATTTTCATGTATGAGATCATATTTTGATGAAATGAACATCATTGGCTTCATGTCATCGAGCCCTTTGATTTGACATAATATTTGACTAATTTTGAGTTAGTCAATTTTTTTTCCTTCCTAACTGGCCCCTTGTACCTAGTTTGACCAAACTTTGGCTAGCCATAACTCAGACGTACATACTTCTTTTTCGCTCATTCAAGTTGCGTTGAGTCTAGTTTTCCAAGCACTTCAACATGGTGTTGATTTTTAGGACATCTAGTGTTGGCATATGGCTTCTAGTGTTGTCATTGATTGCAACTAAAATCATTATTCTAGTCCACAAATCAGAATTTGTTCATACCAATAGGCTAAGTGAAGAATAGAGTGTTATCGACAAAGAGAATGAAGAACAAAGTATTCGGTTAGTATGTTGATCTGTATGCTTCACCGGATTATCATTTTGAGTTGTGGATCTTGGGGAAGGTTGTTAAGTATCTATGTCATCTTATTGTTAAGATATGTGATGTCACATTAATCGGTGTATGAGTTACGAGATCCGACAAGATGATTTTATGTTTATTATCTCATGGTGGCTGACTTAACAAATGTAGCATGTCACGAATGTATAAGGAATAATTTTTTAAATGTTCTTATGTTCAAGTATTTTGTTTTGGGTCCTAGCTATGTCGTGGCCAACTCTTATGGGTGTGAATTAAAGATTACTCACGATCTAAGCCAACATTTGAAGAAGATTTCATTTGAAGCCGACATATAGTAATTGAATTCTTGGGGTCTGATATAAATATGAGGTTAGAAAATCCAATTTATATATAGGTGTGAAAATAAGTATGGATGTGAAGTTGTAGTGTTTATGTGTCTATGAATATCAAAAAATTAGTTGAGATATTTATAGAAGAATTTTGTGAAGCGAATTAAGGCAGAGCAAAACGAAGTACAAAATTAGATAGAAGGTCCAGAATTTGATACACGAGCTTCACCAGAATTGAATCTAGGCATTTGTAGATGCTACTTTCTCAGTTCAACTTTTGTTGTAACCCAAATATATTGTAAGAAAGTGAGTCTTCTTGTAATTGAGAAGTGAGCTCTAGGAAGTCTTCCTGAATGTATGTGCATTCCCCTTTTTCTTCATACTTTTAACAGAGTATAAATTATGAATTAATGTCCACTGTGGTTTTTCTCTAACAAGGTTTAGATGTAAAAATCTTGGTGTTATGGTGTTTCGATTGTCTCTTTCATGTGATTGCATCTTTACTTCCATTTAAATGTCATAATGGTTTAAGATCTAGATTCAAATTTAAATCTTGTTTAACACTGATTCACCCCCCTCTTAGTGTTCCTCGAGTCCAACAATTGGTATCAGAGCAAGGTTCCTCTACAGAAGTTTAACAACTTGAGGTGGATCTTGGAATGCAATGGACTTTGGTGGTCTTCAACAACAACTTTTGGTGGAACTTGATGATCTTGATTAGTCTAAAGCAGAAGTTCTGGAATTAAAAGAAAATCTTGAGGATGATCAAAAATTCATTCAATCATTGAAGGATAAAATCAATGAGTCAAGAGAAAAGAGAAAGGAACTATGTGATCAACTGAAGTAGAAAGAAAGTAAAAACTTGGAAGATGTTCACCTGAATTGGACCTTAAAATAAATAACTGAAGAATGTGAAAAGCTTGCTAGAGACAATGTTGCTCTAAAGATTGAGATGGAATCTATGGTGATGAGGAAAACTAAGGAGATTGAAGAAAGAAGGAAGAATGAGGAGAATCTGGCCCGGTCCTTAAAAGAAAAATCTGAAGAATGCAACAAAGTTAATAGTGGATTCATTCAACTGGAGATTGAATTGCAACAATCCAGAAATAATGAACAAGAGCTTGAAAGATAGATAGTTATTCTAAAAAAAGAACTTACTACCGTAAATGAATACAAGGAGAATTTTAGGATTAGTTATGCTAAGCTTGATGAGCTGACTAAAGGATAGAAGGATGCAAATGATAAGCGAGGTCTTGGGTATGAGAAGGGGGAATGTTCCAGATTTGAACATAAGGATTCTAGACAAAGAAATTAGATGAACAAAGGCAAAAGGTTTTCGATAAGATAACCCAATGCTCAAAAGTTTAATGGTCACTACTTTTCTTGTAATAAATTTGGTCATATGGCCTCTTAGTGTAGAAGTAAAAAAATTCAAGTAGTCCATCATTTCCTACTCAGTGTTTCAGTTGCAATAAGTTTGGTCATAAGTCAATTGAATGTAGAAGTATGTCTATCAATGTAAGGAATGTTAAATGATACACCTATGGAAGTTTTGGGCATATTTCTAATCAATGGAATGAGTGGTTTAGATAGAGAAATCATGTGTATTACAATTGCAATAGGTTTGGTCACATTGCAAAATTTTGCGGGAACAAAAATATGGATAGAAGAGGTTCGGTATACAAAGGAAGAATTTCATAGAAAGATGATAAAAGAAAAGGGAAAGTGACTGTGGAAGAAATAAGAGATCAAATGAATAAAACATGGGTAAGGAAGAGTGAATTTGATGAAGGAAATAATCTCACACTGGAAGCAGGTTTTGGTAATTCCTTTGGAAATTGATCTCTCGCCATTGACCTAGGGAGAGTTTTTCAAGAAAAATCATTAGTCCCCCTGTCAATACTTAGTGCTAGAATGTAGGAAGTTGTCAATAGTTATGCTAATAGTTTACAAATATATCAATGATCACTTGTGTGAGAATTTTGTAAATTAGAAGGTCCGCAAATGAATTCTTCTCTTGTTGTCTGAGAAAACAGAGTAACCAGAACACCTAGGGAAAAAAAATTAATGCAATAAAAAGGTTAGGTGTGAAAATTATAAAAGGGTATTTGGAACCCTCATTTGACACCTTGCATTGAAGAAGAATAGAAGGAGAGCCTCTATAGTAGAATTTCAAAGGAGTAAATACAATTCGGCGAAAAATTCATCATGTATTTTAGTTGCTTGTAGAATTCTCAATTAATTTGGTGTTCGGTAGAAACTTGTTGAGTACAGAAAGGAAAATGAAGCAATTCAAAGAAATGGTGATTTTAGATGAATATGAAAGTGAAAAGATTAGGGACATGAGAAATATGTTACCGACTGATGAATTGAAATGGCTTGAAAGTGTCAAACATAAAAGTTTGGACATTTGGAGTAAATTTCCCTATTTTGATAACGCGGAAGTCATTAGGTTTGTCCTGAACAGGTTGAATGATGACATTCTAACTCTAGATAAACCCTATCCCATTTTGAAAGAGGTGATCAAGAATATAATTGGATTATGCAGTGTTGGGGAAATGTTGAAAAAGAAGTCGAAACCCTAACCGAGGTAATAGGAGATCAAAGGTCTCTAATAATTTTTACAATCACATATCCGATAACAAGGTACATTGTGCATGGAATCTCATACAAAATCTTCTTTAGAAATAGGGAAGGCACAACTTCGGTAGGTGCAGTTTACATCTCTCATAAGATGATAATGGAGGATCAAGATTTTGACTTGTGCGGATTGTTAAAAGATCAATTGATGGAAAATGTGCAGCTAACAAAGGAGGCAGATTACCCTTTCAAGTTTGGTACCTTGGTCATATTTCTTGTGATATATTTTCTGAATTACTTTCCACAAATCAATAATGTTGTATGGAAGGAGAATGAACCAGTTTGTAAAAAAAAATTGAACATTCTAATACTTTGGAAAATTGTGAGCATGAGTACACAAATTTCTTTAAAGAACTGCTTGGGAAATTTGGAGCAATTAGTATTTATATTCTGGTAAGAGCACTTGAAGTTGGATCCTATTCCAATGAGAAGGACAGGAAGAAGAAAAGAGCTCAAGAGATTGTTTATTACACTCCTTTGGCACACAAGACTCCAAAATTTGAAGGAAAAGGTAAAGAACAAGTAATTGTGGACATACCAGATGAAGAATCTGATGAATACACTCCAAGAGAAGAACCAAAATCAATTTAACTAGATGTAGTTATGGCAGAAGGAAGTGAAGAAGGTGTTTTATCCAAAGTAAAGATACTATAGCTTGTTCAGAGAAAGATGGGATACAAAAAATTGTAGACATATGGTCTGATAGACCCTCATATGAGCAAGACTTGATCGATAGCACACTAAGTACTTATTTTGTGCACATTTGGAGAGTTTGTAAAATATTTTTCCTAAAGAGATGATTGAGTGCATTAAGGAAGCCATGGTCTCAGAGTCCCAGTATAGGAAAGAGGAAGAAATAATTCTACATTTGAAGGAGTAGTTCAGGCTATCTCTTACCAAACTAAAAAGGAAAATGAATGTGTTGAGGCAATGCATAAAATCAGCAAATAACATCTACAACTATTGTCTTTGTTGGCCTCATGTAGTTGGGAAATACAAAGATAAGTTGGAGCAAATTGAATCTGAGTTGAATAAGATAGGTCAAGATTATAACATGTTTCAGGATCATAATGGTACAATCAAGAAAAGGATTCATGAGTTGTAGTCTGAGCTTGCAAAAGTTCACTTTGCTAGAAACACCCTTGTGGACACTTTTTGGAAGGTGAAGGATTTAACTAAATGCAAATTGGAGTAGTTAATTGAAATTTTGAGGAAAGGAGAGAAATTAGAAGAATCAATCACAATACTGGAATCCCTCATCTAGATTATCAACTGGACATTAGAAACCAACATCTTGATCTTAACCATTGGGATTTCAGTAGAAGCTCAGAGGAAATTTCTTCCAGAAATGAAAGATAAGTATAAAATAATTTTCTAACTTGAATAGCAATTGTATTTCTTCAAATTTTGATCCAATTTTGAATTAGAAAGGGTAGATCCAATTTTTTTGTCACTGATGTCAAAGGGGGAGAGAATTTTTTTGAAAAATTCCTTATCATTCTAAGGGGGAGCTGTGTTTTGAAAAGAAGTTGAGTTTTGAAATTTTGAACTTTGGTAGTGTAATCTTTGGTTTTGACACTTAGTCATTTTTGACTAAGTGTTGCCATCAATTCCAAAGGGGAAGATTGTTGGCATATGGCTTCTAGTGTTGTCATTGATGGCAACTAAAGTCATTATTCCATTCCATATATCAAAATTGTTCATACCGGTAAGCTAAGTGAAGAACAAAGTATTACCAGCAGAGAGAATGAAGAATAGGGTATATGTTTAGTATGTTGATTTGTATGCTTCACTGGATTATCATTTTGAGTTGTGGATCTTGAGGAAGGTTGTTAAGTATAAATGTCATCTTATTGTTAAGTTTTGTGATGTCGCATTAATTGATGTATGAGTTAGGAGATCCGACAGGATGATTTTCTATTTATTATCTCATGGTGGCTGACTTAATGAATGTAGCGTGTCACAGATGTATAACAAATAATTGTTTAAATTTTTTTATATTCAAGCATTTTGTTTTGGGTCCTAGATATGTCATGGCCAACTCTGATGGGTGGGAATTAAATATTACTCATGATGTAAGCTGACATTTGAAGAACATTTCATTTGAAGCCAACATACAATAATTGAATTCTTGGTAGTGGATATAAATATGAGGTTGGACAATCCATTTTATATATATGTGTGAAAATAAGTATGGATGCGAAGTTGTAGAGTGTATGTGTCTACGAATATCAGAAAAATAGTTGAGATATTTTTAGAAGAATTTTGTGAAGCAAATTAAGGAAGAGTAGAGCAAAGTGCAAAATCAGACTGAAGGTCTAGAATTTGATACATGAGCTTCACCAAAAATAAATCCAAAAATTTGTAGACGCTAATTTATCAGTTCAACTTTTTTTGTAACCCAAATATATTGTAAGGAAGTGATCCTTCTTGTAATTGAGCAATGAGCTCTAGGCAGTGTGCCTAAATGCATGCACATTCCCCTTTGTCTTCATACTTTTAAAAGAGTATAAATTGTTGATTAATCTCCACCATGGTTTTTCCCTAACAGGGTTTCCACATGAAAATCTTGGTGTTATGGTGTTTTTATTGTCTCTTTCATGTGCTTGCATCTTTACTTTTGTTTAAATTTTGTAATGGTTTAAGATCTAGATTGAAATTTAAATCTTGTTGAACACTGATTCACCCCTCCTCTTAGTGTTCCTTGAGTCCAACATCTGAAATAGTTCAATTTTTAGGTTCTTGAGATCCACCTGGATCAAACCTCCCCACTGAAGAACTTTTTGTCTCCAAAAGTATATTGTTCCTTTGAAATATGACCCTCTTTGCATTATGCAAACCAACAGGGTCTCATCAATAGCAAGGAAGATTTTGGCATAACATTGATGCTCCTCCTTGCTCATGAATTGCTCGAACAATGGAAAATTGTGCCTTAGCTTGATACATTCCTTCAACTTTGTACTTCATAATGGCTAATTCAAGGCTTCACCATTTAGATCTGTCTATGCCTACCATAGTAACAAGGCCATTAAAAACCACTGCCCTTTATAGGCCTTTTCAATCATCTTCTAACTTGTTGTGTCATCTAATCAATTCTTGAAGTTGAAACATACAGGTCACTCTTGATGTTCTCGATAACTCTGATTCCTAATGTGTAGATGGTCTATCCATGCTCTTCTTTTTCAATAGAAGCTAGTGGCACATGCTCACCTGAAGAATTAGTGTCAACCACTTGAGTATTGCATGAAATTTGTAAGCAACAAGTCTTTAACTTGCATAAAGAAGTCTTCAAGTATTCTCCTTCGGATTACAAGAGATATGGCTTTAAAAGGCCTTACAAAATCTCAATCTTATGAGAATACAATTTCATTTAGATTATTTCAATCAAAAACCATACTGGTTTTACATCAATTAACATATTACCACAATCCAAAAGGTAACATAAAACAAAGTTGACACAACTATATAGTCGACATGTTTTCCCCTCTCTTGTAGAGTTGAACAAAGGAACTTTCCTCTTCCAACTGCTCTTGTTTCTATTGAGGTTCTTCACAAACTTCCTTAGAGATGTTAACAATAGGTGTTGCCTTTACCTATGCAACCTTTGGTTGACTTGATTCTATCATAGACCTGGGTGAACGTCGAAGTTTTGGGTGCATCTTCCAACACTTCTCGACCCAATGCCCACTAATTTTGTAGTGAGTGTAGTAATTTTTGGCTTTCTCCTACATTTCATTTACTTCTTTTGAGAGGAATGTTGAAGGTGTGATGCATTCCTTGTTTTCTCCTTAGCTTGCATGAATAACTTCCTATAAAGCCTCTACTTCTTGCTACACCTTGCTAGACATAGTAGTTAGGTGCATGGTTGCATATTCCATAAGTCTTGCACAAAAGAATTAGTACTTTCAAAATCAACAATAGATTTAATGTATTCATCACCTTTGGATTTCCCTTGACCATCTTGAGCACTGCACTGCTTAGGAGAACCTGCTTTTCCTTTTTCAGGTTCCATGGCCAACTGTTCAAGGTGATCTACCTTAGACTTTCCTCCATCAGGTTCATCTTTTCCAAGAGATGATTTGTAGTCATTATCATTACCATAGTATGGTTCACCTTCAACTTGACCTCTCACAAACATGGTTTTGGAACATTCTCTAATTTCTTCACTATCATAACCCAATCCTATATAATGAGGCCATTCTATTGCTTTTATGGGACTAGCTATTCCTTGGCCATGAATTCCAAGTCCTTTCCCTCTATAGCCCATATTCGTTAGCAACTTCATACTGATACCCTTGGTATGTTTTTCAAATGCTACAAAAGCATCATCATGGTTAAAGGAAGGAATTGAAATTACTCCATTTATTACCTTCTATGTCACTTAATCAACTTCTTGCTTGTTTTCCAAAGGCTCCTTCTGAACTGTTGTAGATGAAGCCTCCAAACTATTAGGATGTGTGAGGGGACATATGAGGAATCCTTTGAGTGCGGAAAAAAGTAAAAAATGTCAAGATATTCAATACTAGGAGGAATCTTTAGAGCAGAACATTCTCCCATCTTCTCCTCTACAACACTCTACAACATTAGGTGTAATTTCCTCTTCTTGTCTTCCAAGTCTTCAGGGAAACTCCATAACTTAGCATTTTCCATCTAGAGATATTGATTGGCCTCCTTGAGCTCTTGAAGCCTCTCGAACTTATCCTAGTGGAGTGCTTTGATCATCCTCTTCATGGCAAAGAAGTCATCCATCATGGATGCAGACATTGTCACCTTGGAAGATTCCCCTTGTTCTTGGATGTACACCTGTTAAACTTGCAAACTTGCAAACCATCAAACTATTAAATTGATCAAAATGAAAAACTTGCATATACTGGTGATCTACTTAATTAAGAAAATTGAGCACATTGAGCTAACTGAAAAACTTGTCAAACTGGTCACTTTAACAAAACTTGAGCTTAAAAATGGCTTTGATACCATTTGATTTAAAAAACTCTAGAGTCTGCTTACTCAACTAAGTTCTTCATTTAATCATACTTGAAATCAATTGCTTAACTTACTTAATCTCAAATCTTTGCCAAGATCTTTAATTAATGGTTTGAATCCAATTTGTAAACTTAATCCATCAATCTTCTGATCTCCCTGATTAGTGCCTTTTCACTTAACCAATTTAACTTAGCTTAAATGTAGAATAAAACATAAACCATCATAAAAAAAAACCATAAGATCAAAGACATGTTTGATTACAGAGTTCAGCTCTCTAGGCTATGTCTCTGGATCTGCTCAATAAGCATGATAAATTTTCCATTAATGTTGAATTTATAAGTTGCTTACAACATCTAGTCTTCTGACAGCATAGAGAAAGCTCTCACTGCAGAGGAAATTTCAAAGCCCTACAATCACTTCTTGAATCCACACTAAACAAGTGCTTCCAAAAACAACAACAAATGCATTCCTAGTTCTTTAAGTGTCAACTGAATGTGAACTAGCAATGGAGGTACTTTGCCTCAATTACAAAAACTAAATTCATCATTCTAGAATATAGTCAAGTATCAAAAACACCTTGGTTATACTTGGCATTGGATGTACACATGCAGAAGTCCCCTACAACCTTGCAAGAGAAAAGTCTTAAAATTGGACTCTAAATGATGCTCCTGTAGGCACAACCTTTTGTATAGAGTTCCAAGTTTCCAATCCTTCTCTCAGGTTGCTCTGCAAAATTTCATCACTTGGATGCCTCATCTCTAGATCCTGACTGATCAACCCAAAAGCATACTTCAAATGCTTTGATCAATGAGTTGATCTGAATGAGCTCGATGAATTGGGATGTCTTTTTCCTTCCTCACATCCTCCTTTTATAGAAAAATTTGGCCCCATTTGGTTACAACCCAAAATTTTGGCCATTTACCCCCCATAAGGAAAAATCAAAACCAATTTCCCCTTATTCAACAAAACATTTAATTTTGGTTTATAATGCCCTTGATTTATTGTTTATTCAAGCTTTTGATTGTTAGGGGGTTTTGTTTTTATTTTATTTAGACCCTAACTAATAACCATTTGGTTATTTAGTTTAGTTTTTGGCCTTAACTGTTCTTTAAATAGAACTAGTGCCTTATATATTTTAAACACCACAAATGGCGTGGTGACAAGCCTTACCTTTTGGTGCCCAACGATCGAGGGTTGAAACCCCACCGCTTCCATTTTTAAAAGCAGTTTAAATTATTTTAAAAGATATTACCAATCGGTTCCCATATTGGGTAAGGGACAAACCATTGGCATGATGGTTGCGGGTGGTGGCTTAGAATGTGGGGATCGTGGGTTTGACCCCCATCAATTATTTTGGTGGTAAAAATAAACTAACAATTCTTGCTCACCGAAGACAATGCCCTGTGGCATCATATATTGGATGCCACATGTCAACAAGCTATTTTCCAAAGATTGGAGGTTGAAGTGCCATGTCAGTTGCCAACTCAAACTGCCATGTCATCTGCTAACTGGATGCCACATCATCTGCCAACTAGACGCCACATCATGGTATGAGTTGTCATGTCATATGCCACCTCAGCAATATGGAATGACACATGTCACATTCTAATCGGTCCATTTCATGTCCATATGCTATGGATCTATTGTGTCAACATGCTGACATCATGATGATGTCATCACCTGTACCACTTGTTGAACTTGGTCAATTGCAAAGTTTGACTAGCCATATATTTTGCGTACATGCTTCGTTTTTGACGAAACAAGCATCGTTGAGATTGTGGTGATGAATTCTTCATTTTGACACTATTTTTGATGAATTTTGAGATGATCAATTTTTCACCTAAAAATACCTGTCTAGTTGCAAGGTTTGACTAGACTTTGACTCACTATAGTTTTCACATATGAGCTCAGATTTTGATGAAATGAGCATCGTTGGGTTTGTGTCATCGATCCCTTCGATTCAACATCATTTTTTATTGATTATGAGTCAGTCAAATTTTTTGCCTTCCTGACTGGCCCCTTGTACTTGGTTTGACCAAATTTTGGTTGGCCATAACTTGAACATATGAACTCCTTTTTCACCTGTTCAAGTTGCATTAATTCCAATTTTCTGAGCACTTCGACATGGTGTTGATTTTGGGGGTATCTTGAACAGTTCAATTTTTAGGTTCTCGAGATCCACTTGGATCAACATGTTATTCATTTTTTTGTAATTTCATAATTTATTAATTACTTGGATGTCTTGGCACCTAGAAAGGATATATTTGCATGATATGTCTTCATTTGATTTTCTTTACAAGTGTTGAGATTATTAGTGTATGATTTTTTTATTTGAGTAAGAATCATGGTTTTATGTTCATCCTAGAAAATGATAACTATGATTCTTATAAAATGACATCTTGAGACATCTCAAGTGGCTTGATCTTTTTGCTTATTTGTATGGATTCATATTTACACCAAGCACACCAAGGATTTATTCAACATGGGGTATTATCAGTGATCATGTGGTAGAAGCAATTTGTTCTATTGTTTATCATGACACTACATGTGTGATTTATTAGACATTGATTATCCCCACCCACTTTGGACTCAAATTTAGGAGATCCATGGAGACCCTCATATCTCTCCATTCCTATAAGATCCTACTACAAATTGTCTCATTCCTTTTGTAGATGTATTTTTCATACCCTTCGATGATGATACTTTAGAAGATCTTGAGTATATTATAGGTCTTGCATATTCAGATGGTTCAGATACTTGTATTCATGTTCCCACTCTTTATATTGAGACCCAATCTCTATATTTTGTTTTTCTTGATCATCTTGACATTACCACATCCTTGTCCACTATTGGTTTAGTATATCAATACATTCATAATCTTCCAAACATAGGTACTTGGAATTCATATCTTGAATACATCATACTTATTTGTAGAGTCTCAAATTAAAAATTTAGAGGATTAATTTGAGGACATTCATCTCCTCTTTTTGAACATCCACATCATCGATGTTGGATAGTCATCTTAATCATCTTTTTATATTTTTATACATTAGTCTTCACATGATTCTAGATTGATATCACCTCATTTCAACATGTGGATATTTGAGAAATGTTTAGTGGCACACGTCATTCTGATTAGATTCCTTATTCTTCCATATTTTAGGAATGGCTTCTCCAATCACCAGTGGATCTATTTCTTTCTAAAGGGATAATTGTTGTTTATAGGAAATGGATCATGTTTTTCCTTAAATAATTCATTATTGGCACATAATCTCTTTCTTTGTGGGAGAGATTCATATCCTTATTTTACCTCTCCTATTAGGGGACATATATTATACTTATGTGTAGGAAGTAGTCCCTGAGGGGTCACATTGAGTTATCCTTCTATCCTTCTTTCACTAGTGCAATTATTTCATTTTTCTCTCTTTTGGAAAGGATTCTTTTCCATGTGGTTTTGTCATTTTCAATGGTTATGATAGATTTCATTTCTTTATACATGGGTACCTCACCAGTCTATGTAGTTGGGACCCATTCATGCATCCATAATTACACTCTTTATTATGGTTTTGAGCTTCTCCCTATGTTTTTTATTATGGGGAAAAGAAAGTTTTGATGGGACCCGAAACCCATTACAAATAGATTTTGAAGGGACCCAAAACCCTATCTAGACCAAGAAAGCTGCAGCAAAAAAATCATCAAAAATATTAGTAGCCTAAATAGTAGCAACCATCTAAAATAAATAGTATAACATGGGTTGCAACATATAAGTAGGTTTTGAAGGGGCTTTTAACCCTTACAAACAAGAAAGAATATGGACCTTAAACCCTAACTAATAAAAATAAGTATCTAAATCAACCACACAACAACTAACCAAATGCTTAGAAAACCCAATACTAAGCCAAGGAAGAAAACCAACTGATTGGTGTAGAAAACCCACACACCTCTAGTAACCATAAATTCCAGCACCAACACACCCTTCTCATTGAAGAAGGGGTAAAAGAACATGATTTAACACTAAGATCCAACATCAACCTTACAACACCAATTCACCTAGATAGCCATCTCAAGCTCCACCTCAATAGGAGATAGCTTCCCTCTAAAGGAGAGGATAATATGAGGACCCTTGCCACCAAATCCACCACTCTCTAGCTCCCACAAGCTCTACCTCAATAGAAACCAATAAGAGAGAAGAGAAATTTCCACCACACCTACAAAATCCAAATCCATCTCAATAGGAGAGGGATCCCCCTTAATAGGAGTAATCTCCACCTCTAGAGAAGACTCAAACTATAGAATCCAACAAAAAAAGCTTCAGAAGAAAGGACAAAAATAATATCCTTAGGAATCACAAGGTCTTGGCACATGAAGCAAGATTGAAAGAGTAACCCAACAATTAGCCACAAATACATAAACCCCTAAGCCTTTAGAAGAAGCATTAATTATAGCTCATCCAATAGAAAGGAGACAAGCCCAACATACAACAACACCTCAATAATAAAAATAAGGGCTTCCAAAACTCCCAAGAACATCACAATCACCATCATCAAGAGCCAAAAGTAGGAAACCTTTTTCCAGTAAAAAGAACCATCCCCCCTAAACCTTAAAAGCTTCATATTCAAAAAAGGGAAAGCATCCATTATCAACCTAAAACACTAGGATTTCAGAATAGAAATTAGACTCATCCTAGCCATCTATCAAATAATAGCAACATAAGAAAACACATCTCCCATAGTCAGCTTAAGCAAGGATACCAAATAACTAGTATCCTATGGAATCCACCACATGCAAAAAGCAACCAAAGTCCACAAGACAACAACCATAAAAAAGGTAAAATAAAATACAACCAATAATTTTCACCAAGCCTAAAAAAGACCACAAACCAACCCCTCCAACTGAAGAGATCCCAAACAACTAGGGGTCAAAATAGATTGCAAAAACAAACCTAAAAAATAAGCACCAAGCAAGATAAGGCACCATATACAGAAGCATGGAGAGATGTCCCATCCAATAGCTCCCATCCCAACCAACAATAACCATCTGCTAAAGCACCAACCACAAGCAGCAAACCAATTGCAAGCATGACCCTCCAAGAGATAGAGGATAGGGAAGCAAGATGCTGAAAAGGGTTGTCGAAATATAGTAGATAAAACACCAAGCCACAACCCACAATAACTTCCACCTCCAAAAAATAAGGCATGGAAGAAAAACCATTAGCACCAGCAACAAAAAACCCATCCTCACCAACACCATTCCAACTAGAGCTCCCACACAAAAAACCATCCGCAAAGTATCTAAAACTGGGCACATCGATGGGGGAGCCACCAAAACCCAACACAACATATGTAAAGTAGAAAAAATCCACACAACATCCGTGAAGCAACCAAAAATGAGAAGCAAACCAAAAAAACCTAGTAAAACTGCATCATCATCATTTGGATTAGACTCTCCATATCCATCTCCCTCTGAAGATTTCAAACACCCACTCCCATCTCTCTTCCTCCTCTCCATTTTGCTATAAGATTTTAGACATAGCTTCTTGCCAGGTTGATCTTAAGGGGGTGTTGGATTAATTATGATAATCACTTGACAAATAATTAATCATCAATTAAGTTTTAGGTCCCTTATTACTTTAATTACTTTAGATAAACTTAGTAGTACTTTTTTATTATTAGATTGGGCTATTTATAAGTCAAGTTATCTCATTGCATAGGATTAGGACAATTTTCATCATCTAATCAAATCCTTATCTAGGTTTTTCACATTTTATTTTATAGGAATTCATTATTGTGCTTTGTAATAATTTAATTACATTCAATTGACAATAAAATTATAGGTTAATCTCAATATCATATGCTTTTGTATATTAAATCACTCTCTCTTAGTTGCATAGAAAATCAATTACTTTGATCCCTCATTTGTGATAGGTGATTTTTGGGAGTTTTGGGGTTCACTATAAACTCCAACAAATATGATATTTGAGAGTAGAGAGCTTGATATCACCATATAAAATGAGTCACTTTTTCCTTGGATCCTTTCTTGCAATGAACCGAACCAGTTAATGTGACTTGTTGTCCAATGCTAGCTTGGAAGTGTTGGAGAAATTGATTAAAAATTTGTGAAAAAGAGTGGATCAAGTTATTGGGTAATGAAAAACTAATCCAAGTTTGTTTCTTTCAATGACCAAAGAAATATATTTGATAAAAGAGCATCTTTAAAGAGGAAAATAATACATAGTACAATAATGTAATGACCCTCACTCAGTAATAACATTTAAGATTTATAGACTATGGATATATGTATTGTTTTAGTAAAATTTAGTTGACTGATTCTAAATTTGTTTAGAAATTTTCAAAAGAATGACATGGCATTAGTATGGCTAAAGGTATTATTTATCTCTATCATTAAGAATTCATTAATGATATATTGGAAATGATTGAGAGCTAAAATAATGAAGATTTTACTCTATTGTCTACAAATTGGTCAACTATAAAATTATTGCTATAATAAGTCAAATATGAATTATTATTTATGTGGAATTAGTTGATTAACTTATGGATTAAATTATTTAAAACCTCATAATTTATTTAAAAAGTAATTGTTGTTGCAAGTATGAGTAGTTGGTGTTGTCATTGATTTCAACAGACTTTTGATTGTGTTTTCATTAATGTCAACTAGTTCATATTGTTGGTGATTGTCAGAAGTCTATTGATGGTTGAGAAGTTGTGGTGATTCTTTCATTAGTTTCATTATGTTGTCATTAGTAGGTGCTACTGGTGTCAACCTCTAGTGTTTCTTTGATAAGAATGTATATGGTTGAGTTGCTATGTTGTAGTTAGTTTTGTCATGATGAGAATTTGTTTGTGGTGCTTGGATTCCAAGTGATTTTGAGAAAATTTAAATAAAAGAGAAAATAGTGTGTTGTAGAGGTGTTTTGGCATATAGAGCAGTGTTCTGGTTTTGCTTCACATTTCTTTTGTACTAAAGCTATACTTGTGTAGTTCAAATATGTTGATCAAAGTGGTTCATAAGTGTTATATCCAAAGTTTTTTGGTTTGGATCCTTGTACAAAGAAAGTTGTGTTCACTAGTGTGTGAGTTGTGTATTGCAGTGGTGTTTGGGAGAAATAGTTTTGCTTTGCATTTCTCCACAACTTGGTTTCTAGTCTTGCAGTTCTAGAAGTGTGTTGATAAGGGTCATATCTACCTTTAGTTGAAGTTGTTTTTGGTTTGGTGCTTTGCAAGTTAGTTTCTTGAGTTACAATATGTGAAAGGTTAACTAGGTGTACATGATGAGTTTGTTCTTTAGGTGATAGTTGTTGTGAAGGAATTTTTTGGATTTCAAGGTGTTTGTGGAATATTCTAGATTTTATTCAAGTGACATTTGTTGTCCCCAAATTATCTCGAGATTAAATAAAGCATGTACTTAATTTTTTAATGGTGTTTACATGGGTTCAGTCGACCTTGGGTGTTAACACTAATTATGGATTTTCTTCGATGATTGTGGAAGTGACTTGGCATGTATGAGTGGATTAAGGTCCAAGTTAAGGTGTGATGTGGTCTAGCTTCATTCCTTTCCACCACAGGAATGTTTTGGTACTGACCTAATTTGAGTTTGCATGGTTGAGGTGTAAAGCTGACCTTGGAGAATGTTTTCAAGGTTGAAGAAGGTAAAAATAAGTGTTGTGTTGATGGAGGATTTATGTGTAGTGGATGTGATGTGAATTGTATATTTCTGAAGTACAAATGTTTTGAAGTGCAGTGCAAGCTTCAATGAGTTAGACTACTAGAAGGAGTGAGAAGAAGGTGTCCACAATCTTTAGAAAGACTATGAATGTGTTGGTGATGATGTGGTGGAATTTTCTATTGCATTGAGATTGATTTCTCATTGTCACATCCTTCTTTCTTCTTTTTTGTAATCTAGCAGTGAGACATTGGTAGTGAGCCCTTCTTTCTTTTAGGTAGTAATCCCTTTGATCTATAATTAAAGAGATAGAAAATAATTTACACTTTACTCTCAACTACATATTTTACCCTGATCCAACAGAATTATGTGTTTTTGAATCTTAACCATTGAGGGAGTAAACTAGGTACACTTAATATTTTATCCAAAAAAAAAATATTAATGAACATAAATTGGAAACTCAAAGAATTAAAATACTGAAGAAAATTAGAAGATGGGAGAGAAAAAGAGATATCATGCTTGATAACGAAGTTCATCCGATTAGGACCACGTCTCTGAGTCTACTTCTCGACATTGGACCGCTTTATTAAGATTGCCAAGCACTTGAAAATTCCTTCTTACAATTCTTCAAGCTTGCAATAGTCTCCTCACAATCTCACTCTCAATTTTTTTACAATTCTTGGTGTAATATCACCTTGTAAAGTTCTCCAAAAATTCCTCAAAAGAGCATAAAATTTTCTCTTAAAACACCTGAATGAAAAACTCACACACCTAACCCCCTTTTATACATAATTTTGCATATGGGGTTTAAAACCACCATAATAAATAAAATAACTCCCCTCAAACAAATTAACCCCTTTTAAATATTTTGTTCAACCCCTTTTGGCCTTTAATTAGGCTTCATAACAATTTAAGGGGTTAAAATAACCATAAAAAGTTATTTTGTTAATAAATCAGGCTAGAATATGCTTTAAATATGACACAACCCATTAAAAAAAAAAAACTTCCCCATAAAAAAAAACAATTTAATTTGCTTAAGCCATTAAAACCTATTCACGGGCTCATTTGGTTTTTTTAATGAGTTAATCTTTTTTATTTTTAGGAGATTTGGATCCCACAAAATCTGATCCCACCAAATGGATTTTGTGGAATAAACTTCCACCACTTTTTTTTTCAAAAATAAAGCATGGTGTACATGAATTTTTTGATATTTTTGCCACATCACCAACAATTTCCATGTCACCATCCAGTCAACTGCCACGTTACATGCTGACATCATCATTTTGACTAAAACTTTGACTTGGTGTAGCTTTGGCATACAGTCTTTGTTTTTGATGAAATGAACACCGTTGGAAAGGTCTTGACAAGCTCTTCGCGACGATGTTGATTTTGACCACTTTTGTGACAATCAATTTTTTTCCTTTTTTTCCTATCTGGCCCCCTGGTTCACCAATTTGACCAATTTTGATTGAGCATAACTCTTGCCTACGACCTCCTTTTGACCTGATTCCAGTTGTGTCAGAATTGTGTTAGCGAGCTCTACACAATGATGTCAGTTCTAAGAGATTCTGAGACTGTGAGATTTTTTTAGGTTTTCTAGATCCACCTAGATCATTCCTCCCCGCTAAGAAGCTTTTGGACCTCCAAAAATCTTGTTTTATATACACTTTGAGCTAGGGAAATGTCACCCCACTTGCCCAGTATCATCTGTCCTTCCTTCTTGGAACCTGTACATCTAACTCATCATAACAAGAATCAAAACTACACTAATATTGTTAAGTGCATTAGCCATATACACATCCACATTCAGTGTTGCCGCTACCAACCATACACTGCTAAAAAGTAGAAGGCTGAATAATAAAACTAAATTTGTGGATGAGAAAAAAGAATGTACCAACATCATGCTTGTCTTTCATAACTAGAACAACCTTAGAATTAGATATGCTTTTATGCAATGACACTTCTTGTGGTATAGACATAAGTGCCAAATTATTGCTTGCATTAACTACCCTTTCCAATTGTCCCATTGTCACAAAATATTTATCAATCTTAATTTGATGAGAATGCACAATGTATTCGAGTCCTTCCTTAAACAAGTGATATTGATTATGTTCCCTGTAGAATATTGCTTTTCTATCATATAAGTATGGGATACCCAACACAATCCCACAGATATCAAGTGGAACCACATCAAATTCAACCTCATATATAAACTTAGATGTTATTGCAAATCTTAGATTGCATTGCTTAGTTACTCACAATCTGTTATCATTCCACACCCAACCTAATGGATAAGGTTTCTTATGTAGATTTTTTTCAATCCCAATTGTTTAACAACTTCTTCTAAAATTATATTAACTTGGGACCCACTATCTATTAGGGTATCAATCTTAGTGTTCTTAGAAATCACTCTTATATGAAACAATTCACATCTTTTGCTATCTTCAAGAACAACATGACTTTTAGAAGTGGAAGCACATAAAACATTAGTGACAAAATCATTACCAACAAAATATTTACCTTTCAAACCCACAACTGTTATCTTTGTTTCGTCATCAGAATCTGATCCAAGATCCTAAATGACAATGACAACATTTTTCTTTCCTTTACAATCCTTAAACCACTTTGGCTTCAATTCCAAATGCATTTTCCAACACTTTTCATCTATGTGCATGTTAATGAATGATAGCTTCGGTCATATATGAATGACGATTGTTGTAAGCATCATCGTCATTCATACTTGATCAAAGTTTATCATTTATATTGAAATATTTCTGGAAAAACATTTAATCAAATTTATGAGCATACATATAAAATTTGAATTATATATATGATGTTATATTATGCATTTCATTAATCAGAATTTACTTACTCATCCGCCACCTTGTAGAAGGGTATATATGAGTTATACTAAACAATGATAAATGACTTTATCATAAGTCGCACCCTAAGGGACACATCCCATGAGTGGGCGTGTCTCCACTTGTGGAGACACGTCCTCTCATGAGATGTGCCTCTTAGGGGTGGGTCTCCTATCTTATTTATGGCAGATCCTTCTTTGATATGCAAACATAGAAATCAAATAATGTTTTGCAATCAACACATTCAAAAATAAGAAATTCAAATCTGGAAATTGAAAATCTGAACATAGAAGTTTGAGTAGTATTCTTACACTTAGAATTTTCATAAGTCCCTTAGTCTCCCAATTTGATTAAAGATTTGTTTACATTTACATGGTATCAGAGCCAAGTTGTGTGAATCCAAAACAAATCTAAAATCAGTTTTCTCTAGAAAATTCATATTTTCTAAAATTGAATTCACATCACATTCTTCATAATGTCAAGTGTGATCAGATTTGAAGATCGCCTTGCAGGAACAGACAACTTCACATCATGGAAATTTAGAATCATGATGATCCTTAAAGAGAATAAACAAAAACACATAGATGAAGAAATTCATGTTCTCCACACATCTAATAAGAGGAGTAAGAAAAAATCCTACAAGAGAGGATCTTTTAAAAGAAAGAGAAGTTCCAATGGAAATGAATCTTATAAGAAGAAAGATATCTCTCAAGTACAATGCTTTATATGTGATCAGTATGGCCACTATGCAATGAAATGCCCTGATAGAACTAAACAACAAGCATCCTTTGCCAAAGTAGGAAATTCAAACCCAGATCATGAATCTGAGAACTTTGTGTTCTATACAGCCCTTTCTAGTCAAGTATCTGACAACACTCAAAATTGGGTAATTGATAGTGGTTCCTCCAGACACATCACAAGGTTTAGAGAACACTTGGACTCTATGACTGAAAAGTTTGATGAAGAAGTAACCATCGGGGATTATTCTGCATACCTTGTAAAAGGGGTTGGAACATGTTCCATCAAGTTGAAATCTGGGGTTTCTCTACAACTCACTGGAGTCTTATTTGTACCTGGAATAAAGAGAAATCTTATATCCATCTCTGCCCTTGAAGACAATGGTTATAGAGTTACATTTATGGATGGGAAAGTTCTAGTATGGCCTAAGAACTCATTTATCAAGAAAGCTTTAACCATAGGCATAAGACAAGGGTACCTTTACAAACTATACACTGAGGTTAAACAATCCCTTACCCTTGACTTTGTTGATACAAATGAAATTTGGAATAGAATATTAGGACACATTCATTTCCGTGCCTTACCTTCTATGGAAAAACTTGTTACAGGCTTACCCAAGCTAAAACCATCTCATGAGGGAACTTGTAAAGGTTGTGCCCTAGGAAAGAATACAAAGGGATCCTTTCAGAATAGCTTGAGTAAAACCCTTAATGTGTTAGAACTGGTTCACTCTGATTTATGTGGACCCATGTCTGTACCTTCTAAAGCAGGATTTCTATACTATGTCATATTTGTAGATGACTTCTCTAGGAAAACCTGGATCTATTTCCTTAAGTGTAAAGAGTCAATAGAAATCCTTAAAAGGTTCAAAGAGTTCAAAGCCCTTACTGAAAACTTCTCTAGAAAGAAAATAAAAACCTTAAGGACAGACAATGGGAAAGAATACACCTCTGAGATTTTTAAGGAATTTTGCATGAGTGTTGGAATTAAGAGGGAGTTCACAGTTGCCTACAACCCTCAATCAAAATGGGGTTGCTGAAAGAAAAAATAGAACCATTGTAGAAGCTACTAAGGCAATGCTACTTGACCAAAACATTGAAACTTCTTTCTGGGTAGAAGCCTCTAGGACTGTTGTCTATATCCAAAATAGATGTCCTCATTCTCATCTTGATATCAAAACTCCTGAAGAAGCCTTTAATGGCACAAAACCCGACATTAGTCATTTTAGGATTTTTGGTTGTCCTGTCTATATACATGTGCCCAAAGAGAAGAGATTCAAACTAGAACCTTCTAGAAAGAAGGGAGTATTTGAGGGTTATAGTGAAACCTCCAAAGCCTATAGGATATTCATACCTGGGAAGAAACAAATTGAATTGAGCAGAGATGTCATCTTTGAAGAAGACATTACATTCAAGAGGGCAAGAAGTTCTAGTGAGATAGAAACCTATTCCCCTAGAGTACCTGAAATGGAACCTGCTCCTGAGATTCAGAGGGAGCATCCTGATGAAATGCCACATGAACTTCCTTCTACTTAAAATGAGAATACAAATGATCAAACTGCAGACATTCTCACCAAGCCTCTCTCTCGAATCAAGGCATAGCACTTCAGGAAGAAACTTGGTATGGTTGAAATGTAATTTGTTATTTATGTTTGAAATACAAATTGTTTATAAATTGTACTAATATATAAAGATGTTTAATGTGTAAACTCTTTTGTCATGTGTGTGACTCCATGAATTTATGGGCCTACTCCCCCTATGTACATTATTGAAAGGTGATGATTTTTCTAATAATGAGCACTTGTATTTGACATTGTAAAGTGACGACTCTATAATGATAAACTATCATGATAGATATCATGTGACTTGATATCTATGGACATGTCATGATAGTATCTCTTGGACACTTTGATTGATATCATGGGACTTGATATCATTTTTAGATCATTGTGATCCTTAAGAGATAATCATGGTGGATATTTATATCCGTGGATATGCCATGAATTATGGTAGACATCATGTGACTTGATGTCAGTGCACATACCATAATAAAGATATGTTATGAAGAATGTCATGTGACTTGACAATATTGAGAAATCATACCATGTCTTAGATATCACGTGTTAAGGTGATATCTCTACTTATTTGATTTGAAATATCTTCCCTAGCTAAGAGGGAGTGTTAATGAATGATAGCTTTAGTCAGATATGAATGACGAGTGTTGTAAGCATCATCGTCATTCATACTTGATCAAAGTTTATCATTTATATTGAAATATTTCTACAAAAACATTTAATCAAATTTATGAGCATACATATAAAATTCAAATTATATATATGATGTTATATTCTACATTTCATTAATCGGAATTTACTTACTCATCCACCACCTTGTAGAAGGGTATATATGAGTTATACTAAACAATGATAAATGACTTTATCATAAGCTATCCCTAAGGGACACGTCCCATGAGTGGACGTGTCTCCACTTGTAGAGACATGTCCTCTCATGAGACATGCCTCTTAGGGGCGGGTCTCCTCTCTTATTTATGGCAGATCCTTCTTTGATATGCAAACATAGAAATCAAATAATGTTCTGCAATCAGCACATTCAAAAATAAGAAATTCAAATCTAGAAATTGAAAATCTGAACATAGAAGTTTGAGTAGTATTCTTACACTTAGAATTTTCATAAGTCCCTTAGTCTCCCAATTTGATTAAAGATTTGTTTACATTTACAGTGCCCTTTCTTCTGACAATGTTAACAAGTGGGCTTTTCACCTTCCTCTTTCTTCACAGTAGCTACTTTCCTCTCCTTACCCTTCTTATTGCCTTCAGTTGGAGGAACATATTCCTTCTTTGAACTAAAACTTATGCTCCTTTCACCTTCTTCAATATGGGTTTCTTGTACACACACTTCATCAAAGTTAGATGGATTAAACATCAGGATTATATGTTTCAAATGTGAATGTAAACCACCTATATACTTTAATAAAGTTTCTTGTGTATAAAGAGGAATGCCAAGAGTAAGTGCTTTCTTCCTAAATACCTGTGTATACTCTTGCACTATTTGTCCTTTACCCAATCTTAGATTTTTCCATTCCATAACAACTTGTTGCATATAACCCAAAGGATAAAACTATTTCTTTAAAGAAAAAGTAAATTCATACCAAGATGAAATGATTTTACCATGTGTGGCAAGGTCATCTTGAATCTTACTCTCCAACCAAACCAATGCAACACCTCCCATTCTAAGGGTACCTAGTTAGATTTTGGAAGAATCATCCAAGATCTGTTGATCCCTACAATACACTTCGATCTGCTTAAGCCAGTTATCTAATTTTTCTGCATCCAATTCACCATTATATATAGGCAACTCAAATTTAATGTCTAGTTTTAACAAAGGTGTTTGCATAGGTTGTTTCTTTTTAGAAGATTTAGACGAAGAAGAAGAGGATGAAGAAGATGAAAAAGATGAAGTGGATGGGGATGGAGGTTCAAGAGGGTCACCACCACCTCCTACTCCTTTACCTTTGTCTTCTTTCAATGAGGATTCAACTTCCTCCTTCTTCCTAGCTTTTCCTTCCTTTCTCTTCTTTCATTCTTGCCTCTCTTCGAAAAGAACTTCCACCATTGACTTCATCTTGAGAAAATCTTTTTGGAAATCTTTCTCATCAAGCTCTGTAGAATTTTGTTCAATTGCCATTTCTAATCGTGGAAATGTCCTTCATTTCTTGATCTTAGGATTAAAATCTTCTAGTGTACCTTCTCCTCACTTCAATCCCAACTTGGTTAACATTCACCACTTGCAATTTTTCCTATTAAACTACTCTAATACCAACTTGATCTGTAATTAAAGAGCTAGAAAATATTTTACACTTTACTCTCAGCTATAGATTTTACTCTGATCCAACAGAATTACGTGTTTTTGAATCTTAACCATTGAGGGAGTAAATTAGGTACACTTAATACTTTATCCAAAAAAATAAAATTAATGAACATAAACTGGAAACTCAAAGAATTAAAATACTGAAGAAAATTAGGAGATAGGAGAGAAAAAGAGAGATCGCACTTGATAATGGAGTTCATCCAATTAAGACTACATCTCTGGGTCCGCTTCTTAACGTTGGACCGCTTTATTAAGATTGCCAAGCACCTGAAAATGCCTTCTTATAATTCTCCAAGCTTACAATAGTCTCCTCACAATCTCACTCTCAATTTTTTTACAATTCTTGGTGTAATATCACCTTGTAAAGTTCTCCTCCAAAAATTCCTCAAAAGAGCATAAAATTTTCTCTCAAAACACCTGAATGAAAAACTCACACTCCTAACCCCCTTTTATACATAATTTTGCATATGGGGTTAAAAACCACCATAATAAATAAAATAGCTCCCCTCAAACAAATTAACCCCTTTTGGCCTTTAATTAGGCTTCATAACAATTTAAGGGGTTAAAATAACCATAAAAAGGTTATTTTGTTAATAAATCAGGCTAGAATATGCTTTAAATATGACACAACCCATTAAAAAACAATTTAATATTCTTAAGCCCTTAACACCTATTCACGGGCTCATTTGGTTTTTTCTTATGAGTTAATCTTTTTTATTTTTAGGAGATTTGGATCCCACCAAATCTAGTTGGGATCCCACAAAATCTGATCCCACCAAATGGATTTTGTGGAATAAACTTCCACCACTTCTTTTTTTTCAAAAATAAAGCATGGTGTACATGAATTTTGTGAGATTTTTGCCACATCCCCAACAATTTCCATGTCACCATCCAGTCAACTGCCACGTCACATGTTGACATCATCATTTTGACTAAAACTTTGACTTGGTGTAGCTTTGGCATACGGTCTTTGTTTTTGACGAAATGAACACCGTTGGAAAGGTCTTGACAAGCTCTTTGCGGTGATGTTGATTTTGACCACTTTTGTAACAATCAATTTTTTTCCTTTTTTTTCTATCTAGCCCCCTGGTTAGCCAATTTGACCAATATTTGACTCAGCATAACTCTTGCCTACGACCTCCTTTTGACCCAATTCCAGTTGTGTCAAGATTGTGTTAGCGAGCTCTACACAATGATGTCAGTTTTTATTGATTCTAAGATTGTGAGATTTTTTGAGGTTTTTTGGATCCACCTGGATTACCCTCCAGTAGTGAGCCTATTGTATTCAGTATTGCAATTAATTTATCTTGGGAGCTAATCCTCATCGTGTTTTTTTCCTTATTGGGACTTCCATGTAAATTTGGTGTTCTATTGTGCATGGTGTTGAGGTGTTTCAGTTTTTGTTATTTTCTTTCATGCTAAATCATTTTAATAGATTAAAGGTTATTGAAGTTGATGTGGATATGAATATTAATGTGGGTTTTGATGTTTTAATGAAAAAATTATTCATCCCCCTCTCATTTTTCTTATGCATTCAACAATTGGTATCAAAGCAAGGTTCCTTGAAAGAAATCTTAACCACTTGAGGTAGACCTAGGATGGCACACAAGCGAGATTCTCCTTTGTTTGATGGATCAAATTATACATTTTAGAAGACATGGATGGAAGGTTTTGTGGTATCCCTTGGATATGGAGAATAGAAGTCTATTGTAACCAAATACACTATTCCTAGAAATTGTTTGAGTATTGATGATGAGATCAAGGCCTATGAGAATAATGGAAAAGAAAGGTATGTTATTTTAAGTGGTCTTTGTAATACTAAACTTGTGAAAGTTATGAATCTAAAAATGACTAAAGAGATATAGACAAAGTTGGAAACCATTTATGAAGGAGATGATAAGGTCAAGCAAGCTAAGATGCAAAATGTAAAGATCATATTTGAGAACATGGAGATGTTAGAGGATGAAAACATTACAAGCTACATTCATAAGGCGGATGAGACTACCAACTCCATTAGAGGCCTTGGTGGAAAGCTTGAAGAAGAATAAGTGGTAAAGAAGGTACTAAGAAATCTTCCTAAAGCTTATAATCATAAATTTTATTCTATTGTGGAAGCTTAGGATTTTAAAAAAATATACTAGAGATTAGTTGTATGGTGCTTTATCTACTTTTAAAATGAGAGAATTTGGTCCAAGTAATGCAAAAGCTGAGACTACTTTTAAAGTTGGTAAATCAGATAAAACTAAAGAGTCGGATCAAGAGGATCTTGATGATGTAGAAGAAAAAATTGTGAGAAGAATGAAAAAGGGTACTAGAAAGTACAGAGGTAATTTACCTTTGAAATTTTTCAAGTGTGGAAAGATAGGTCATTATTCTTAAAGATTTCCAAACAAAGCTTTAAATGACAAGAACAAGGAGAATAAAGGTAAAACAATTAAGAAAAATCATTATGTTAGAGAAGATGCCAACATATCTGATGATGAATCCGACTATGTAGATGATGAGGATGTTTAACACATGAAATACTGAGGAGGGGGTGAATCAGTATTCTATTAAACCATCCAATTATTAAACATCCAATTACCAAAGAATAATTAAGAATTATAAGGAATGAAAGCATGAACAACCCATAACATGTGGACAACACATGAATGCCAAAAAAAATTATGTGGAAAACCCAAGAAGGGAAAAACCATAGTGAGGATTAACTCACAATATGTTATAACTAGTTATAAGATATTATAGAAAAGCTTACTGCTAGGCAGACTCATAGTCCAAGTGAGCTCACTATTCACAGAGAAAAGAAAGATAGAAAGAGGTGGCTTCATAGCAAGGATTTGAACTAATTGAAGTGCATCTAACATATGTTAGATTCAATTCCTTTGAATCTCATAACACACTCTAATCAACTCGAATTACAAGTCTCTTCTCTACTCTGTATTCATGCACCTTTTCTCAATGTTGATAACTTATTTGCATAATTCTACAAAATTTTGCATCACTTCTTGCATTTAGATTGTGTACACATCAGATTCTCTTTTTTCATCAACTCAAATTAACCTTGTATATGCGCCAAAATCCATCACAAACATCAATTAGGTCAGCCTAATTAGATGTAGCCTCAAATAACACAAAATGTGCTTAGTCGACACCCAATTCAAACCAAAATTACCTTCACACCCAAATACAAGCAATATAGGTTGACATATACCTATAATGACTCCCTCTTCCATTCACATTACATATTTAATCTCCACAACTCCTTACATATATTAGGTTAGCCATGCATAGAACCCAAAAGAAAAAATACTCCAACCAATCATCACCATAGAATAAATGGACCACAAAATGTCATGCCAACTAGAAAATACTATATACTGACACCTATTAAAAATTTTCCAAAACAACAAAGTATAACTCAAATCCATGGAGGAATTTTGACTAGTTAGGTAATATCCAGTACATAAAAAACTATGTAAACCATATCTTTTGATCTTTTGTTGCTTGCAATTTTTGAACCACTTATCCAAAATAACTAAAATTATGAGATAAGATGCTACTGATGTCCATGAATAACATATTAGAACTTTGGAAGTAGATATGAGAGGGTGAACAAATGTGAAGCAAATTATCATAGGGCACTGTGTGCTAAAACTACCAATGTAGACACTTAGCAAAAAAACTTATTCAAATTAAATTTTCTATAAGCATCTATCATACTGTTTGACATCCATCATGAAGGTTTGACATAAATGACAACTCATTAATGGAAACCTTATTCATTCTTTCAACAATCTCCCCCTTTTCCATTGATGGCAACATGTGCCAAAAACATCTTTCCTCAAATATATCTCCCATAAATATCTCTCCCCAAATATATATCCCCGTTTGACATCAAGGGAAAAGGGTGCTAACCTTGAAACATATATACAAACTAAACTAGCTCCCCCTTAGGAAGCTAACCAAAAACTCCTAATACATCTACATATGTACAATAGAATCTAAAACATAAAAAAACTAAAAAAGTGTATAGAGATAGAAATGGTCAACCTGAAGATGTTAACCCCTGAAGCTTTTGAGGAATAGCTTGCCAAGTAGATTTTCCTTCTTCCTAGCTCTTCTTCACTACTACAAGCATTTTGTGTAGAGACTCAAGCTCTATCAATGTTTCCTCTCCTTCTTCTATAGTACTAGGGGTAAGATTTATCTTTGATATATTGTCAATACTAGCAAGGACACTTGAGATAGGTATGTGCTTTGTTTTTACTAAGTCCCTTAGCTTCCCAAGCTACTTGATAATTTATTCCTTCTAACTCTGCAAAGTGAAGAATCTATCATGTAAGCCCACTATAACAGTCCAATTCTTATCATATCTATCTAGTGCCAGATCATAGACACAAGATGCATTAGATATCTGGAACTCAATCAAGTCCATTTCATCTTTTATCCCTTGTGTGGCATTCGTCCACTTCATGCAATACAAAAACAATGGTTTTCCTCCTTCCTTCCAGGCTAGTACTTCCTTCAAACATTCTTCAACTTTGGTATTTGTAGATGCACATTTTTTTATGATATCCATTAGCTTTTTTTTTGTAAGTCTTATTTCAACCTCTTTTTATGCTTGTCTTTTTAATCTACAAGCATATTCCTTAAAGGAATCAAACAACAATTTGAAAATTTCCACCATAGCTAAAGATGTATCAACATTAATTCTTGGTATAATCTCATATAATGTGTTTATGACCTCATCCATTAATTCATTTCTCTTCTAATGTGTTCCAATTATTTCTTTTCATGTTGATGCACTAAACACATCACTTAGATGAAACTTGTGTATAAGAGATCTTATCTAGATCAACACTACCCTTCTGCATGGGAAACTACAACAATTGAAAAGAAACAATTGGTTGAAACTTTAACTGTTAAGACAAAAAACCTTCTAAACTATTATTAGAGGAGGATTCACTAGAGGGCCTAGGTAGATCCTTAGAATTCTCTACTTCTTCATTATTTTTTGTATCATAATTTTCTTCTTCTTCTACCTTTTCTTCTTCTTCATTAGAGATCTTATCTTTATCTTTATATTCATCTCCTTCATCCTTGTCTTTTTTTCCTTGCTCATTATCTTCATTTTTATCTCCTCCTTCCTTCTTACCATCATTCTCTCCTTCCCAATTCTCTTCATCCTCATGCCTCTACACATTGACTATATCATGCTTTTCACCTTCCCCTGTGTTCTATTTTGTATTTACTGGAGGAAAAGATGTCTCTAGGCTACCTTGATCCTTAGTCTCCTAAGTTACCAGAGGAATAGAAGTGTCATCCTTTGCAGTTTCCTCTCCAGTCACAACAATATCCTCGTCTTCAGCATTTTCTTGCATTGGTTCATCTGTATCTAGAAGAATACTATCTAGATTTTCTTCTGTATTAGTAGTTCATATGTTTTTATTTTTTGAATATTGTTCCTTGTTGGTTGAGGAAATAGGAATCATGCCATACTTCTAGGATATACCAGTAATATTTTCTTCTATTTCATTTTGCATTCTCTCAAATTGATCCTGATCTCTTCCCATTTGAAGTGTGACCCTTTGTTTTTGTTCTAAATTATTTGGTAATAACTTGGGCCAATGTGGCCTTGTCAACATCAGATAGGGAGAATCCAATTTTCACCACAACATCTAATATGAGATAATCTTCCATTTTGTTGGCCTCTCTTCTTCTCTCCATTAAGATTTTCCACACATCATCAAGAACCTTTGTCATAATGAACTCCATATTTTCTTCAACAAACATATTGTATTTGATGATTGCCTCTAGTATGGTGGCTCTATTCTCTTCATTTTCATTTTTGTATAAAGAAGTTGTTTCTTCCAACATCTCATGATGCAACATATATTTAAATAATGATTCCAATTTTATAGGAGTGAACTTGTACCCCTTGTGTAAATTCCCCATTTGCATACCCTCACCTTAGAAAATCAAACCCAAAGGAGAAATTCCACATCACCCACATGCCTTCCACCCACTTGATGTTTGTCCTGTGTGTCGATGAGAGAATATTTGTTGGCGAAGCGAGCACAGTGTGTAGATGTCTGCACGACGCGCTACCATCTCTAATGGATTCTTGCATTTCATGTTGGTAGAGATGTTACACTCCTCATTGGGGAAAAATTAAAATGCCCCATCAACCAACCCACCCAAAAATGGCTTATTCCTTCTCATCTCACCTTCAAAAGAACAATCTTCCTTATCACTTCATATCTATACACACTTCTTGATCTTCCACATTCTCTTGAGCATTCCATTTTACAATTCAAGTAGCTTTCACAACTCCATTGAGTATTGCAGTATCCAGTTACTCCATTCATTCCATCTTGTACGTGTGAGGATACCATAGAAGTTGTGAGCTTGGAGTCTTGTGAGACCTCCCTTCATCATCACTATTGCTCTAGTGACTTTTCCAAGTTTTTTGCTTTCATTCTCCCTTCATTGGCCTTGAGAGCCTTTGGGTGGAGGTGGTAACACTTTACTCTCCCTTTTGTGGTTTGATAGAGTAGCATAGTATTGTTTTGTAGTGTTTAATAGTCTCTCTTGCTCTTCTATTTTCTTTACATACTTTCTACTTCGTTCCTTTTCTACTTGTCCATGGAGGTGGAAACACCAAAGCAAGGGTTTGACTAAGGCAAGGCCCTATATAGCCCCAATAATTTTCCTCTTCTTTCTTGTGTGTAGGTTAGAGTGTGCATAGAGCTCATTGGAAAATTGGTGTTTTAGTGAGTTGGTGTTCATCACCCTAGTTCTCATCTACTTATTTTATTATTTCCACACTTACTTTCCATACTCTATCATTATGTCCTTTTCTTTAAAATCAACTAGCTAGATTGCTAAGTAGGTTCTTTCCCCTTTTTGTTGTACTTTAAATTTTATGGATGTACAAACACAAGCGTACCAAAGAGATGCCAATGCACCATGCTATTGTCCTAGACCCACATTGTCATCTTCAGACAAAGAGTTGTTTGAGGTATAGTTCAGACTCCAGAAACTGACTTGTCTAGCCCCAAATAGAATTTTGAGACTGTAGAGTGACATAAGTACTTCACATTGCTCTTCATTCTTGATCCTCGCCCCAAAACACCCTTTAGAGTGAGGTAAGTTAGGGAATCCCTCCACTCTCAGCTCTCCATGACTTGGATCCTTGGTGTGGTTGGTCCCCCTCTCTTACATTTTTGGTGAACACAACATGTTGGTTATGTTTAGTAGTGTTGAAGGGTCCTTTCCTCATGTTCTAGGAGAATTGTAGGTGTGAGTTTTGTGAGGCATTTCACCTTACATCCCAACTTGTGACCCCTAGTAGGCATAGTTGGAAGGTTCCATAAGCATTGCGGAATGAAGCCTTAACTCGGTCATTGTCCAATTTCAAACCTTTGGGGGACTTTGTGAGAGTATTGTATAGTGTATGTGATGGATTTTTTCTTGCATCTTCATATCCCCTCTATACAACCTGTGAGTAGAGGTCTAGGTATAACCTTCACCTCATAGGACCTGTCAATAGGTTTTAATAGATAACCGTCTCCTCTTTACATTCTTGTGTGAATCAACAGAAACACTATAGTAGGTGTTCTTGTTGACTCAACGTGTCAGGTGAATATTATAACCAAGGAGATTATGTTAATTAAATTCCATCATAAATATGGGTATGACATACCTGTAAGCACCATCCATAAGCATAATGCACTTTTTGTACCTCCCCTTGGTAGCATCATTTTTTTGGTCCTTGTTAGACCTAAGTCTGTAAACCTGTTGTTTGACATAATCCCAGGGTATGAACTCTTCAAAGTGAAGCTAGTATATGTTGCTTAGTATCTATGAACACAGTTCCCATAGTTGTGCATAAATGTTTGAAATTTATTCATGAGGGTTCGGTGCATGTGATCCTTGACACTGGCTATAAACCACTGGTTGCATGTGGTAGCTATTCCTTAGATCACTTCTAGCCTACACCCATTGGCATGCTCCTTCCTAGGAAGGACCTCTTGTACCGAACCTATGAGAAGTACAAGAAAGTGTGCTTAACACCTAGAGTGAGATACCCTCCATCACCTTATGTTGTTTCACATAGGGCTTGTTTAAAAGCTGATAGTGATGCCACCTTGGTGCATATAAGGGAAGAAGATAAGTGCTCTTGAGGTTCCTCTTCCTCCCCTTTTGTTGTCTAGCCTACTACTTCCTCTCACCCTGATGTGGCATCCTTGGATTTTTCTCCATGTTTGCGAGAGAACCCTATGGTGCCTTCTTGGAAAAACCCAAGTGGCTTGCATTCGAACCTCCTATTCTTCCCATGGAGCCTAGGCTCGTTCGATATGATAGAAGGAAAGGTCCCCATAGGGAATCCTCTATGTCTCGACCTCCATAGCCTCCCACCAATCCTTCTCTAGTGCAAGAGAATCTACCAAAAACCACAACTCATCAAGGGTACATCTGACCCAAACTCAAACTAAGAAGATCAATTTCATAAATCACCAAAAATTTATTGCTCATTTCACCAAAATCCATCAAATTTACTTGCCATCCACAAGGCTTCAAAGTAACAAAAACTTCAAATCTTGCTTCTAAAATTTTACCAGACCTTAATACACTTTATTTATCTTTATTTTTACAGGAAAAAAGCTAAAACACCTTCTTACAACACTATTTTATTAGATTTCTCAATTGCTTGCACTAGAAAACCAAATTTGCTTGTAAGTGCCAAAACACTAAATTGGGTGTATCTTGCAATCCACATTGAATCTCTACAGGATAAATACATTTTTTGGGAACCCATTTCAGCCTTATTAATCATACTTCAACAATAGGTGCTTGTGTTTTGAAAAGAATCAACATAAAATTGGTTGTCCCTTTTTAATCATAGGCTCAATTAGGCCAAAATTACAAAGGAGGTCACCTTAAAACAACTCCAAACTAGTAAATAACCTAAAAAAGTATTAATTCATGTTGCAAAACTCAATATTCAATAACCTTTTGGAATAAAAAGGCTCCATAAAATTTTGATCCAACAAACCCTTGTTTTTTGCTCAAAACTAGCTTAATGAATGAGGGTTTCAAGGAAATATGCTCTCCAAACATTCTAACTCATTGAAAATGCTTCAAAAACATTTTTTTTGGTCTGAATCAACTTTCTAAACCCACTCCCAATTTATTTTCATGCTTTCACATCATTTTCTATCACGAAGCCATTCATTTTCATGAAGAAATCACTGTTTTTCTGTCAGGACAGCAACTCTCACATTGTAATCTGGCCTTCCCCTACACAAAACAACACAAAGACTATAAATCATCCTATCTCACTCTAATCCACCATTCTACAAAGCCTACTTTGGTGGAGTAGAGAACATTTTCTGATTTGACTCTCAAAACCTCAATATTGAGGTTTTCAACTGAGTTACAAAAAATCAGTCCTAACAACTGAAGTGCTCAAAGAATTTTCTACAAAAGGAATGTAAAAGAAGGATAGACTACTGTTATATTAGAAACAATATTGTTCAAGGCCTAAAACTTCTATATAGACCATATAACTACTGAACAACTGAAAATAAAACTGAATTTTCACAAAAACAAGGTACTTTTATTGATTCTAAATCTTCAAGATTAGAAGAATGAATCATTTGTTCGCCATCTCCAACTTTTTAAAGATGTTTCCAATCCATAACTAACTCTACAACTTCTTCTACCAAATTATCTCTTCAACTTCCCCACAAAGACTCTTGAACTTCCTAATTTTTGTTTGTTTTCCAATTTAGCAACTTTTTACAATTTTTCCAAATTTTACTTTTTTTTTTATCTTTCTTCCCACTTGATGACCTATTTGACATTTCAAATACTCCATTTATGACCTTTTACAATGCTTTACAATGAAATTTTGAATTTTTGAATTTTTTTCCTATTGAAGGCATTTAAAGAGCAAGGTGCTCCAACACCATACAACCAACCAACAAAATTTTCCAAGTCCCTTGGAAACATATTGCTTCAACCTTGCTTGTACCTACAACACAAATTCAAATCTTCCTTTAGAATACTTCTCTCTGACTCTTGAATCTTTCTCTGTCTTGGTTCCAATCTTTGTCTTCAACTTGGTCTTCATTCCTTCACTTTGTCTTTTCCATTTTTCTTCATCTTTGTCTTCTCTTGCCTCTTGCCTTTCTCTTTCTACCATCAGGTTCACAATCACTTTTCTTCCTCAAAAGGACATAGGACTACCCTTTTACCATTCTCAAATTTCCATCAACTTTTCCTCAACCAAGGACACAAGACTTCCCTTGCAAACCATTATGATAGTGATTGATGGTATAGACAAGACAAGGATAGTGAATTGTGAAGTTGATGTGACAAAGAGTGACAAGTCTAATAGTATAGGGGATTACAATTTTGAGAAGGAAAAGGATAGGAAGATAAAGGTGAGTAATGATGTTAGGATAGTGAATAGAGTAGGTACAGGTTTGACAGAGGTAATAAAGTCTGATGAGACAATTGGTAAAAATGAAAGTGCAAATTTGACAAAGATAGTTGATGATACAAAGGTTCCTAAGTTGGACAGTGATAAAAATGAAAACAAGGAGACTAGTGGACAAAAGTTGATGCATGAGGAACAAAGGAGAGTAATGGTAGATGATGAAGGGAAGAATACATATATGTATAGAGTTGTGACATCAAGACTTGAAGGTGGAAAAGATGACAAACACCCCACAACATGGGAAGAACAGTTGGAGCAGCAAATAAGTGAAGGAAAACTCAAGAATGTCAATGAAACTGAAGGATCAAAGCAAGAAATAAGACAAAGAGGAAGTAAAAGACCTGAGGAATACCAAGGAGGACATATCACATTGATCTTTCCAAGGGACTTGGAAAAGCTCAAAGTTGGGGTGTATGGTGCAGGAGCACCATTGGTGTAAAATTGTCAAGACAAGTTCATATGGTCTAGGCTTTAGAGGTTTTTGTGTTTTGTCCATGTGTTGATGTAATTAGTCATTTTTTAATAGTACTTAGGTGTCTAGGTGGTGGAGGTTTTAAAATGTGCAAAAAATGCTAAGTTGTTAAATTGGAATAATATAAGGTTGTAAAAGTGCACTAAAGAGGGAGAACAATGGTCACCTCTTTCAAATGTTAGTTTTGGAAGTTGAAGAGGTTTTTTTTAGGTTGGAAATACTATAAAAATCCATGAGAAACTCAAATGGAGGGTTGTTGAAACATTTTGAAGGATTGAAATACAAGAAACTCTATTTTTCACTCATTTTTCTGCATTTTCTGTTGTAGCAGCAGTTTGTACGGCTTATGCATAAATTTTTTGACTCAAATTTGCTTTTTTTTTAGTATTAGGGTGAATTAATTTTCTTTTGAATCCTTTTAGAATGTTTTTTATTATGTTTTGTGCATTTTATCAGAAAATTACTCAAACCAGCCTAAACATTCAAATTTGAGGGTCTTGAACCAATAAAAATGGCTTTTTGACCCATTCCTTTTTCTGTAGCCTTTGTAACTCAGGGACTGGGTCTGCAATGACATTAATAAGGTTTTTAAGTGATGTGTTAGTGCTGGAGAGGTCTTAAATTTTGATGGGTGTGAAACCCTTGTGCGTAAAAGTGAGTTTTCTTTGAGAAAAATGAGGTTTTGATAAGTCAAATTGAATTTTTGAGTTGGGAAGCATTATTTTATATTGGATTGAGCATGTGCAAATTATTTTAGACTTTTCTGATCAATTGATAGGCTTTGGGTTCGTTGGGAAATGGTACTTTCAATAAAACCTAGGGTTTCTAAGCCTAGGAAGAGGGTTTCATGGTTTGGCTAGTGAATGATTGAATTTCTAATATCTAATGATGGAATCTGAGGTTTTGATAGGTATGAAGTGTTGCCCCAAGGTTTCAAAAATTTTGGACAAGTTTTGAAGGTGGTCCCTTTGTAAAAGTGGGCTAATTTGAGCACTAAAAGGTGGAATATCCCTATTTTGATCAAATTGTTACAAAGTAGTCATAGGTGGTTTGTTGATGTACACACGTAAAATGCACTGATTGACATTGTGCATCTGATCCTAACCACTATCATTGTTTTGTCCTGAATCATCCTTCGGTCTAACCATTTAATCAAATACATTTATCTGATTAAATTCGTCAATATTCCTCTCTTAATTAAATAAATTAGTTATCTAATTAAGTCACCTTTTCTCAATAATTAAATTAATCATTTTTTATCTAATTATCCTATTTAATTAAATAATTAATTTTATTTGATTAAATTTCTTAAGTCTATCTATTAAATTAAATAAATTAAAACCTTATTTAATTTAATCTAACATCATCTCTTTTAATTAAATAAATCAAAATCCTTATTTAATTAATCCCTTATCACATTCTTCTCATATTTGATTTAAATAAATCCACAAATTTAAGTCAAATAGGTCACATCATTTAATCTCTTCATTAAATTAATTAACCTAAATTAATTTAATCTCTCCTCATGTCCCATCCTCCATATTTTACCACTTGCACATGAAAATAGACTTATTTGATGTATTAAATCTCTATTTTCCTCAACAAGGCATCTTTTAAAGAATATTCTTCAAGTTTGAATTCAAAATCCAAGTTGACTTGTCCCTTCCAACAAGGCATTTACTCTCTCTTACATGTCCTTTTCCTTGAGCCAAGTGGCATTCAATGTATTCTTCCTTCCCTCTTGCATGTCATTTCAACAATTTCAAAATTCAAATATAGTCATTTATTGGCACAATCCTCAAAACTTGCACATCCTCCATCCACTCATAAGTTGACAAGTGGCACTTTTCCCTTGGCTAATTCTTAGTCCCACATTGCTCTATTTTGGACATTCATCCATCTTATCATTCTATAAATAAGAGGTTAATCTCCTCATTCTAGCATCCACAATTTGAGTAAACTTACTATGCTCAAATCATTAGCAATTTCCATCCATTATCATTGAGTTCATAGCTAGGTTATGCAGATTTTTCTATTGGAGCACTCATCAAGCATCAACAAAGTGGATCACTCTTCATCACACATCAATCTTGCATCCTAGGAGTTGGGAAAGGGCCAATTTTCACATCAAATTGGCACCAATTCCCCCATGGGATCAAGAGTTTGCTTGTTTTGATAGGATTTTAATCTATTTCATTTGTGTTCTTCATTCTTCTTTCCTATTTTAAACTATGCTAACAGATTTTATGGGGAATCCTTGTTCTTGCTTGCATTTCATCTTCTAATGTGTTTGTTCATTGTGTTTTGAAGGTATTAGGATTGGGGTTTATATATTTGGTGCTAGAAAGAGGGAAATCTCACCTTTCAATCATGTTTTTTTATCAAAATTACTCATTTTTTTTGTTTATAGGCTCAGTGTAGTTGTTCACCACCGCTGGTTCTCAAGCATCGCTATATAGGACCGCTGAAAATTCAAACTTCGACGCTTCAGTCTTCCCGCCTAGGATTTTGAATTTTAAACTGTGTAGCTGGATCAATCAGACCCGCGGGAATTTTCAAAAAAAATCAAACTGCACCACTGGGAAAAAAGGCGACGCATTCATGCTCACTATTATGACTGCAGAGCGACGCTGATTGGAAAGCAGCACTATACAACACCGCTGGAGAAATCAAACTGCGACGCCTTCACAGATTGCACTGTTGGAGGGGAGTATGAAGTGAAATTTAATTTACAGCATGTGCTTTTTTTCAAATTCTGCTTCTTTTGTCTATTTTTTGTCTTTTTGACCTCTATTTTGTAGAATATAACTAATTTTTCTTGTAGGTTGGATCGATCAAAGATGAAAAGGAAGAGAAGCACGATGATGTCATTTCACAAAAACAAGTGTTTCTAAACACTTTAGTGTTTGTTTAACACTATTAGAGGATTCATTAGTCCTCTTAAGGAAAATTTGTCATCTTTTTATGCTTAGGATCCACTAATTTTATTTGGGATTTAAAAAGAACACTTCAATTTTTGCTACAAGAAGCTTAAAATGAATATTAGGACTCAAATCTACTAAAGTTTGTTTTGGGATTAAAAAATTGAACAAGGCAATTTGTCACACTTACTTTGGTGCTTTTAAAACAAACTCACAATTGCTTTGAAAGGTTAAAATGAATATGTGTAACTCTTTTTTTGTGATTGCTTACTTAAAATAACATCATCGAAAAGAACGTATGTGCTTCTCTCACACTTTACAATGATCTTGAGAATCAAAAGGCCTTTTTTATGATCTTAGGTTGAGATAAAGTAATCACCTCCACACTTCATTTTGGGTTTAAAATTGAACAAAACACTTTGTGAGTGTGAGTAAACTTATTGCATATGTTCTCCCTTTGTTTCTAAATGAGGGTCAATTGAATTATGAATACGTTTATTTGCTTTTGTTTATCTTAGAGGGCCTTCCTTGGGGAAAAAGCACTCACCCAAGGGAATGACTCAATCGGTAACACTTTAAAGCCAAGAGTATTTCCAACCGGGATATAAATGTGGGTATTAGAATAAATGCCAGTATCATGTAGTTGAATCTGACAAGATGGATTGAAAGGGACTCTCGCCGTATGGGTCAATCTCCACGAACATAAAGTCCTAATTAAAACCCATGTTTTAGAATTGCAAAATCCTTGATCTATTTGTTGGTGCAAGAACAGTAGTTCTAAAGCCACCATGCACTTTTACGGTCTTTTAGTAGAAATGGAAAGCATGCCATGGGAGTTTCATGGGTGTTGATGCTTGGATGCCCCATATAAGTGAGTGTCGTGGAGAGGAGCCAGTGGGGTCAAGCATCTAACCATTCGCTAAAGATAAGCATAGATGGACTTGTCCAAGTGGGGACTCAACAAATATTGTCTTTCATATCCATATGGTTGTACTTATTCTTGGTTACAAAATGCTTTGCTTGTTCGAAAACATCTTGGAAACAAACACTTAAACATCATCATCAAAATTTCAAACCCTTTAGGATACAAATACAATTGACCCAATTCATGTGTTATTGCTTGCCCTTGGGATTTTATCCTTAGAGGTTTCTAAACATTGGATTACATCTCAATTTGTCTACTAAAGTTAAACAATAGGTAACCCTTGCCTTGAATTCATCAAATTTCCACATAACATACTTTGTGGGATTCGAAGAAATTAATACATTGGACATCTCGTTTGGAAAAACTAATCAAAACAAGTGTTTGTGGTAAAATAAAGTCACTAAGCAAAGATAACAAAATGGACTCTCACATGTGTTGAAACCTCATGATTTCCAAGAAAGTCAAAATCCCAAAATGAAAGTCCTTGAGTCAAAGTTCAAAATCCAGAAATGTATGTTCAAATTGAACCACTTCTTAGTTATAGAGGTCCTTAGAAGCATTGTATGTTCTTCAATACCAAGGTCTAGGTAAACAATGTGTCTTTGTTAGGTTCATCCTAGGATCAAAAGAAATCAAAATCTTTTTTCATCCATCCTTCAAACATCAAAGCAAAAATAATCTCACCATCATCTTTTGAGAAATATTGAAATTATCCTTCATGCTAGGCTTTTTGGAAAAAATCAAAATCATCAAATCCTTGAGACAAAATCCTTGAAATCTTTTCATCTTTGGCTAGGTATGTGTAGATGCATCCTTTTGCATATGCTTAGTCAAAATTATCAAACCATCTTGTTTAGCTAGGTATATGTAGATGCATCCTTCTTCATATGCTTGGTTAAATTATCATCTTGTTTGAATAGGTGTGGGTAGATGCATCCTTCTCCCTACACATATTCAAATTATCATTATTTGAGAAAATCTACCCCTTAGATAATCATCCAACATCTTAGGGTCTATTTGTTCAATCAAAGCAAACCAAAAAAATCAAGTCAAGGACAATCCAAAAAATCAAAATAAAAATCCAAAACATATCCAAAATTCCTAAAAGTCTGTTATTCCCCTCAAGATTTATCAAAAGATCAAACATCCACATCATCTATCTCTTACATCATCATATCACCTTTTGATCCTCAAAGATATCCTAAAAATTTCTCTTTTGTGCTTAAAATAAGATCAATCCAAAGAACTAGAGATTCATCTCCCGTATTCTTGAAAAATTGATCCTTGTTTTATGGTTCAAACTAGATCTCAATACAAGAAGAACATGGAAGCTGACAAAGAAACACCCGCTTCAAGTGACCTAAGCCAAACAAATTCTGAAATGAATCCCGTCGAATCAAGCAATCCTTTGACTATCTTATCATCACAAAATCCACAAGAGGAAATTCAAGAAGAATATCTCACCTTTGGGATGTCTCATGAAGGAATAACCTAAATGGTACAAAATCTGGAGAACCATAAGATCATCAAAATCATGATGAGGCTTAACCCTTCACTATACATGCTCAAACTAGCAAAACAAGGGGCCAAATTACCTTCTAATTTTGACGTGAGCTCGATAGTGGAACCACCTTTGGATATCATACCTCTAGTTTCATCCACACTCCCCATCTCATCTACACCCCCATCCCAAAGCATCACTCAAAACATTCTACAAATCACATCTTTTGCTCCAACCCAACCCAATATTAATAAGGGAAATGCATTTCTTAATGCTATTCAAACACACCCCCTTGTCAACAATCAAGACTTGGATGCAAATACCATTTTGGAACAAAGCATACCCCAAAATCCATTACATAAGTATGTCCCTCTCACTTTCCATAATCCTAATGATCCATCATCATCATCCTTCCATGCAACACCCCAAACTTCTCTCCTCATAAATTCACAAGGAGAAGATGACATGTTCGGACCAGGGGGCATTTTTGACACCACATAATTTTCTCAAGAGATCACACCCCTCACATTTTCACCTCTTCCACCATTACCACCATTATCCACACCTCTACTTGGCTTGGGGCTTCTACCTTTACCAAATATCAATCAAACCAACATTCCAAACACCAATCAAAGCATCACGCCAAAATCTCAAAAATTGTCATCGATATTGCAACAATAGATGACAACTACACAAGCAATCATGACATCATCGACCACCCCTCTAATGTCTCAAATCATGGGATCTCAAGGACCAACCACATCAATAACACCATCCACCACTCAAACCACCAACATGACATCACCGCTCACCACTACCACACGCACCATTCTGAATCCACCACCACCCCCACCACCACCAAATTCCAATTTATCAAGCCAATATAGCATGGCATTGCAAGCCACTCAACAAGCTACTTATCAAAAGGCATTCATGTAAGTGAAAAAGCAAAAAGCCACACAAATAGCTGCCCAACAGGCCGCACAAGCAATGCAAAATGCTCAAGCTACCCAAATAGCACAACAAGCGCAACAGGCTGCACAAGCCCAACCCATATTGCAACAACAACAACAAGCTACTCAAGTAGCCCAAGCCGCATTACAAGCACAAAAGGTTGCTCAAGCCCAAATTTTATTGCAACAACAAGCGACACAAGCCCAAGCACAAGAAAAAGCAAAAGTTCAAGCTCAAGCACACACCCAATATCAAGCACAACAAGCACAAGTACAAGCACAGTTTTGTGCACAAAAGCAAGTAGCACAACTACAAGCATATCAACAAGCAATAAAACAATACCAAGAGCAACAAGAAGCAACCCAATTAGCAGCCCAAAAACATGTGTTGTTGGAACAACAAAAAGCACAACAACAAGCTCAACAACATGCAATCCTAGCACAACAACAACAAGATAAAAAACAAGCGTTGTTTATACAACAACAAGTGCAAGCATACCTGGCTTGAAAAAATGTGCAAATACCATCAAAAAACACACCAAACAACCCACCCATCCAACCAACAATTGAAACACCCCGAAACACCTTCATCCCACCCCCTAATCTGAAAAATAACGTAACGACACAAATCAGGTTGCTCTCACAACAAGTGCTCGATCTTCAATCAAGGCGAACCACAAAAACACCAAGCAACTTTTGTCCCTATCCATTTGACAGGAGCCTTGTGATGAAACCATTCCTAAAAGGATTTGAGATCCCCAAGTTTGACAAATATCGTGGGATGGGAAACCTTAAAGATCACATCAACGAATTCCAGGTTCATTGCATGGAAGTCGCATATGATGATACCTATTTGATGTGGCTATTTCCTAGGAGTTTGGCTGGCCACGCTATAGAATGGTTCTCTCACCTACCTACAGGCATCAAAACATTCCAAGGAATTATAGACGAATTCATTAAAAACTATTCATGAAATATTGCAATGGATGTCAGTCTAGAAGAACTCTCAGCTCTGAAACAAGGTAAGAATGAATCATTTGCTTCATTCCTACAATGATGGCAATTCAAGGCCAATCAGAGCAAATGGGTCATGCCTGAAGAACAACAAGTTTGCACCATCATATCCAACCTTGATGGCCTCTTGGCATTCCATCTCAAGGTCCAAGGGACTACCACATATGACCAGTTGATCTCTAAGGTGCTCAGCATCGAACGAGTCCTTATGACACAACCGGGAGGATCAACTTCATACCCCGAACAAAAAAACAACGGCCCACCCGCCAATTACAATGACAAACCTCGCACATTGGCAAGAAACAATTTTTTTTCCAATGATGGTGTTGTCGACACTAAAGTGGTCATCAGTGCTCCTCGCCAAAATACACCTGCACTACAAGTCTAAATCCAACACCAAAACAATCATCAAGCAACACAACAACCAAACAACAATCAGGCAATTAACAATGTCAATGATCAAAGGGGACCACCCCAACAAAACAATAATTACCCCAAGCGAAAGTACACTACTCTTGGGGAAACACTTGAATTCATCATGAAGAAGCTGATAAATGAAAAACTCATCAAGGCACCCACCTATGAGAATTACCAAGAATCTGATGTGAAACCTCCTTGGTATAATGAGAATCAACTTTGTGACTTCCATAAAATCAAAGGGCATACCACAAATAGTTGTATGAGGCTAAAAAACATAATTCAAGATCTCATTGATCAAAGAATTATAAATGTGGAACAACCAACAGGAAACCTAAACCTTAAGATATACACGAATTTGATGCCTAACCATGGCAATAAAGAGAATAATAACATGGGTAAGGGGAAAGAAACCTTCAAGAATGTAAATCATGTCTACAACCACGTCGTTGCATCTCTAGATGACTACTGTGCTACCATCACTATCAAAGGGGCCCATGCCGATTGTGGAGTCACCACAAGAGGCAGCAAAGTTACCATCGCAGGATCATCCTAGCCAAATAGAGTCCCTGCACCTAGATTTGTCCCCAATGGATATAACATCCTTGATCAACTCAAAAGAACGCCAGCTCAAATCTCCATCATGGAGTTACTAAAAATCTCATCTTCCCATAAGAAAATTCTTGAGGAAGCATTGGCTTCATCCACTATCCCTGCAAATCTTGATGCAGAACAATTCCAAGCTATAGTCAGAAATATCATTACACTAAATCTCCTCACATTCTCTAACCAAGATTTTCCTACCCAACCATCTCATAACCATGCACTCCACTTAGAAGTCCTAGTACAAAAAAGAAATGTTAAAAGGGTCTTGGTGGATGGAGGTGCAAGCTTGAATATTTGTTCTCTCAAGCTCATCAAACAATTAATAATCTCAGAGGATTCTATCGACAAAGGAAAGGGTATCACAATAAGAGCATATGATGATCAAGAAAGAGTGTCCCAGGGCACAATAAAAATCCCAATTCAAGTAGGGCCATCTATCATGGAAGCCACTTGTTAGGTCCTGGACCTCGACTTGCCATATAACATCCTCCTAGGACGTCCATGGATTCATGCAATGCAAGTTGTAGTGTCAACTTTCCATCAATGTGTCAAATTCACATTTGAAGGACAAGAAGTCATCGTCCATGGAGATCCTGAACCATTTTCCTACTACAAAAGCCTCAAGGAAAAGTACTATAAAATCCCCCAAGTACCAAAAAATGATGAGGGCCCATCTACACTATACATTGATCCCGCCACTCTCGCTTCCACTTCTGCAAAAGAGACACCCGCCACTCCTACCATTCCCATCATCTCTAATATTAAGGTCATCATCCAAGATAAAGGTTGTGGAAACTACATGCTCCCTAAAAATACTTTTGTGATAGGAGAGTTACCACAATCTCCTAGATCACAGGGACGTCCACAAATAAATGAAGCCTCCACATCTCAAACATCTCCTAAAGGCTATCCCAACTTTACAAGTTGGGGAGATCTTGGCCAAGAGGTTATCGAGGAAGATCCATCGCATATGCTATACCAAGATGAGAGACCACTAGCTGATTTACCAATGGATGATAGAAGCAAGGGTCTGCAAATGATGCTCGCAATGGGCTATGATAGAAATCAAAGACTTGGGAAAAATGACAATGGGCTTATAATACCTATCATTACAGAGATGTGAATGGGAAGTCTTGGTCTTGGATGTACCCCTCTGAGTATAACCATACGTGGCCAAGATCCTTCAGTTAGAAAGGTCAAAAATCCTCCTTAGCAAACTGCAGTTGAATTGTGTTTACCAGTATCTATAGGTCACATCATAGATAACTTCACATTTGACATAACCGACATCTGTAGTAGTAGTGATGACGAGGATCCCATGACCAACTTACCTAGGCTATTTGAGGATACCGCTCTTTTCATGATTAGCACCCTATCTTTTGAATCAGACCATCAAAATCATGAAATCCTCCTAGTATACCCCCAACTCATCGACTACGACCAACGAGGACCACCAGTTCTTGATACATTCAAAAATGATGAGGCGCTCTCAGAATTCATGGGACTATGGGATAACATTCCATGTGGGGATCACAAAGCAGGCTTCATAATTGAGCTAGATACACATGCCTATTATGGGGAAACAATTGAATCCCTTAGTCACAAAAGTGGAAAATTGAGAATAATATCTAAGTCCTTGATTAAAAACCACACTGTGGCACTCTCCGACATGAAAAAATTAAAAAGAAAGGATGCATCCAATGGTGAAAACCTCTCCAAGGTTCCTGAGGATGGGGGATTCAATCTTCTTTTTAGAGCTCTTCATCAAGAAAAATCAGCAGTCCTAGCAAAAAAATACAATTCGGTGAATCTAGGAACAGAGGAAACCCCGCACATCACATTCTATGTGGAATCATTACTATCACAAGAACAAGAGCTCCTAGCAGCCTTCCTAAGAGAGACAGATAAACTTTGCATGGAGCTACGCTAACATGCCAAGGCTTGATCCAGAAATCGTGGTTCACCGCTTAGCAGTATACCCAAAAGCAAAGCCTATTAAACAAAAACTTAGGAAAATGCACCCTCAGATCACCCTGCTAGTCAAAATGGAATTAAAAAAGCTATTAGATGCAGGATTCATTCGACCAATAGATTATCCAGAATGGGTGTCAAACTTGGTGCCTGTCTCAAAACCTAATGGGGGCATCATAATCTACACAGACTTTAGAGACTTGAAGAAAGCATGTCCGAAAGATGATTTCCCATTTCCCAATATTGACATGATTGTAGACATGATGACGGGACACGAAATGATTTCCTTGATGGATGGTTTCTCAGGTTATAACCAAATAATGATTGCTAAAGAAGACCAACACAAAATGGCCTTTACATGTCCATGGGGGACTTACTGCTTGAATATGATGTCATTTGGCTTGAAGAATGCAGGAGCAACATGCCAAAGGGCCATGACATTAATCTTCCATGACATCATTCACAAAAATGTCAAAGATTATGTTGGTGAGATTCTAGCCAAGTCTAGAAGGAGAAAGGATCACATAGCAACCCTAAGAGCCATTTTTGATAGGCTAGAAGAGTACAAGGTTCAACTAAACCCAAAGAAGTGCGTCTTCGGTGTAGAATCAGGAAAGTTGCTAGGATACATAGTGTCAATGAGAGGTATTGAGGTAGATCCAGCAAAAGTAAAATCAATCCTTGAGATGGAGGCACCCAAAACATTAAAGCAATTGAGAGGTCTCCAAGGAAAACTTCAATCAATTCGCAGGTTCATAACATAGCTAGCAGACAAAGAAAACCCATACTCTCAGCTACTTCACAAGGGAGTAGCATACAAATGGGATAACAAGTGTGAAGACGCCTTCAATAAAATCAAAGAATATCTACTTAAACCAACAGTCCTAATGCCACGAATCCCAAGAAAACCATTAATTCTCTACATGTCAGCAATAGCAGTAGCCCTTGGAGCTCTCCTAGCTCAGCATGACGAAAATGGAACAGAAAGGGTCATCTATTATATTAGGAGAACAATGGTTGGGCATGAGATAAACTACTCATTCATAGAGAAAGCATGTCTAGCAGTAGTGTTTGCATCATAGAAATTTAGACATTACATGTTGGCACACAAAATAAAACTCATCACCAAAATTGACCCTCTCAAGTATTTACTATCAAAGGAAATGCTCACTAGAAGAATGGCCAAATGGGTGATGATACTATCAGAATACGACATTGAATATGTGGAGTGGAAAGCAATCAAAGGCCAAGTTATTGCAAATCAGCTTGTAGAAGCACCAATCTATTCAGAGAATCCCCTCAACTTAGAGTTTCCAGACGAATCTATTTTTAATCTCAACATAGCCGACCACTGGAAACTTTACTTTGATGGATCATACATGCAACATGGATCAGGAGCCAATGTCTTCTTTATCACCCCGCAAGGGGACTGCATACCAAGGTCCTACAAACTGTCATTTCCCTACACTAATAACATTGCAGAATACAAGGCTTTAACCATAGGTCTCAGAATAGCAGTGCAAAGGAACATTATAGCTCTTAGAGTATACAGAGACTCTCAATTGATAATAAACCAAGTGAATGATGAATACCAAACTAAATATGACAAGCTCACTCCATACAATAAACTGGTGGACTCTGAAAGAATCCTTCATCAAAATCACATTTGAGCAGATACCCAGAGCCAATAATAAAGCAGCAGACACCATGGCAACAACTGGATCCTTACTGGAATTCCACCACAATGTTCCAAAATATGAATTCCTAATAGAGAAACTTCTTGTGCCTGCATTTGAGGTACCAGGATTAGAATTTGTGTGCGAAATCATTGGTCCCAATGATCATTGGTACCACGACATTTATACATACCTTCAAATAGGCGTCATACCTGCCGACTTACCCTCAACCCTAAAATGAACCTTTGTCAAAAAGGCATCCCGATTTGTCATCTTAGGAGATACCCTATATCATAGGAGCATAGAAGGAAGCCTATTATGTCGTTTAAATGCTGAGGATGCATTGACCACTCTAACTGAAGTACATAATGGTATATGTGGTTCACACTCGAGTGGAATGACCATAGCTAAGAAACTGTTGAGGATGGGGTATTATTGGCCTACAATGGAAAGAGAGGCACATGACTAGGTCAAAAGGTGTCTACAATGTTAGGAGCATGGAGAACTCATCCATGCTCCATCTCAAGGACTTCATCCCATCATCACACCATGGCCCTTTTCACAGTGGGGACTCGATCTCATTGGAAAAATCATGCCCACTTCATCTAACGGCCACATGTTCATCATAACCACCACATAGTACCTTACTAAGTGGGTGGAAGCCATACCCATGATGTATATAACTGGGAAGCAAATATCAAAGTTCATCTTGAACTATCTCATTTGCCACTATGGTGTCTCACAAGACATTATCTCAGATAATGGGACACCATTTAAGAATCAGGATGTCCATGACTTGTGTGAAAAAATCAAAATCCAACATCACTTCCCCACCCCATAATATCCCAAGGCAATGGCCAAGCAAAAGCCACTAATAAAACCATTTTGAAAATCCTCAAGAAAACAGTTAATGATGTAGGTCATGACTGGAATCTATAGCTCAATCCCACCCTTTGGGCCTACCGAACTAGCATCCGCACACCCACCAATGCCACCCCCTTCTCCTTGGTCTACGGATCAGAAGCAGTACTCCCCATTGAGATCGAGCTCCCGTCACTCAAGATATCACTGCAAAACCTCATCACGGATGAAGAGTACCGAATATCAAGACTAAATGAGCTGGAGCTATTGGATGAGCATTGTATAGATGTTTTAAATCATTTTCAATTCTACCAGAATAGACTCAAGAGGAGCTATAATAAGAAAATCAGAAGCAAGACTTTCCAAGTCGGAGAATTGGTACTAAAGGAGAATCAAAAGAATGTCACAAACCCAAGTAGCAAAGGAAAATTTGAGCCCACTTGGTTGGCACCATTCATTATCACAACAAGTTATAAGTTAGGGGGATATCAGTTATCAACACCAGAAGGGGAACCTCTGCAAGAACCCATGAATAGCTCTCATCTCAAAAAAATTTATGCCTAATCTTTCAAGGTATAGAACCAAAAAATAAAAAAATTAGAAAATGTCCTGAAAAAATGATTACTTTGGTGAAAACTTGGCAAATAGGAATCTTGGTGACAACAAAAAAATCAAAAAGCAAAAAATCCAAGAAAATCAGAAAAAGGATTAAGAAACAGTAAAGAAAAAAATCATCCTCTAGTGAAAACCACTTCGGTGGCACTTTGGGCAAGTACCTTGGTGAGAACCTGGTAAACAGGTGCCTTGTGTAAATAAGTACTTTCCATCCACTAGGATCTTTATGGCTTGTTTGCATCATCCATCCATTACGTTTCCATCATCCATCACATTCAGATCTCCATCGATCACTCACCCACCCACATCCGCACCATGGCTTGGTCCTATTTTCGTATCATGATCCCTCCTAGTACTACTTGGCCCATCCTCAAGGTAAATTTGTCCTGCCTTTATCAAAGTAGTCTATTGCACCACAGTGGGGGCATGTTCTCATCATATCAGATTCGTGTATACTCTTGAAGTCCTAAAATCAGAAAATCCCAAAAACATCAAAACATCAAAAAATCCAAAAAGCATTGAAAAATCACCAAAATCCAAAAACATTCAAAACATATCAAAAAATCCAAAAATAGGTCAAAATTCAATCAAAAAGTCAAAAACAAAGTCGTCTTGTCAAACTACGGGTCTCTGAGCCTTGAATGTAGGAAATTTTGATCTTTGATCATCCCCCGAGACACTTAAGTCAGTCCCTTTAGGAGTCTGTCATAATAAACTAACATCTCATCATGTATATCATCATTTGTAAATCAACCAAGTTGTCTGTCAAACTACGTGGTCTCTACGTGTATAATGTAGGCAAGGCTAATTTGTTGATCAACCCTTGAGGCCCCTAGGATAGGTCCTTAGGTTAGTCTCTTGGTCAAAATCTCATAAAACCCCAAAACATTTGAAAAATCTCAAAAATACCAAAAACAGCCTCAAAACATTACAAAAACTCCAAAAACATCCAAATATTTGAAAAAATCCACTCGTCTCACCTCACTTTCACCTGCAATAATATCACTCATAATAAATGATCATCATCCTCAACCTTTGGTAAGATAATCAGAAACAAGTCTAGTCAGTAAAAAGTGAAAACTCAAAATCGTCAAGTCTCAAGTCTAAGTCAGTACGTAAAAAGTTGGTCAACTCTTTGTGTCGATAACCTATCATCCAATTGGTCCCATATCAATCATTTGAAAGAACACTTAAGATAAATGAAATGGTATTCTGCCATCCACTAACATGTCCTAGGATGTATCATTCCTACAATGGGCATTATCTTTTGGCAATAGTTTTGATTCTTATCCTTAAAAACACATTCCCTTTTGGTTAGCGTTATTGAAGAACATCGACTTGTTTGTTTACTTTTTCTTTATCTTTTTGACTTATCTTATTGTGCTCATTCCAAGGACTTCTCAATGATATCCAAACAGAGGATTTAGAGAAATAGGAATGGGGCAACGATCATTTGTCTGTTGTGCTTGTTGGACGTTCTTGTAAAATAACCTTGGTGAATACTTGCTTTGTTAGATATGTATGGAGGAAGTTTTGGGCAGCTTGTTGACTATTGCATTGATAGGTTATACCTTTCCATTTTTTGGTCCGAGGTGTTTGAAACTTCTAAAGTGCATCCTAGCAAGGTTTACATATGTTAGGTGTGAACAAGAATACTCCTATCTGTTTGTCAAGTCAAAGTCCATCACACTAGGTACAATGCCTGGTTCTCTATACCTTGATGGATCATACCATGTGTGTTATCAAACATAAGAAAATTGACCGTTTGAAATCCCAACTCCTCGGAAAGTAGTCATCATCATTTGCATATTCATCATCTTGTGTCTTGCTGAAATGACGTCTTCTCTTTCATCCCTTCTTGCTCATCACACTAACAAAGTACTATGACAGTTGGTCATCATCATCATCATCATCATCGTCATCGATCCTGCATCCACAAATCATTAGCATATTGCATAAAAATATCATATAGGAAACATATGCATTGCATTTTCATCATCATATAAACATGTTATTATAAGCATTTATCATAAATTAGCACATCCCTTTCTCATTACATTGCATCCACTTTTTTCATCACATTACATTCATCACATGAACCATCACATTCATTTGCATTTCATAACCATTTCACATTACCATCTACTGCATAATCATACATAATAGGTACATAAGCATTATAGATAATCCATTGCATATTCACATCACATAACATCATAAAGTTATCTCCCAAATTATGCTCATTTTGCATAAAACATCACCATACCACTTTGCATTAACATATAATTTCGTATATTACATCACATCACATTAAATGCATCACATACATTACATTATCATTTAACATGTTTAGGATAATAATATTTGTTATTCTAAGCATCTTAAAACCATCTCATTTGCATCATCAATACATATCATATAAAACATGACCATTGCATTTACATTGTGTTATATCATTCATTAGTCATCCACACCAATATATAGAACACATCATAAATAACATCGCAATCATTTTTTAAATTTCATTGCATAAATCATTCCACACCATTATAAGCATAAAAAATGCATTGCATGCAAAAGCATACATCCATCCATAATAATTTTATAAGCATGATTCACATATCATTTTGCATATACACCATAGATCATCTCCATATCATTTTGCATATTACATTTCATATCACATATCATATCATTTGCATCAACATACATAGATCATCATCATCATCATCCATTCATATTACATATCATACAAATCCATCTGCATACCATGAATAAACAACTGAATATAAGATCTAATCATAATGCATACATCATCAGAAGGAAATGCATCCATATACACATCGCATCACATCACAACATCATTGCATAGCATATAGAATAGAACCATCCATAAATGCATAAATAAATGATACACACACATCATATCAAAACCATCATCTCATATATATATCATCATCGAGTAACTGTCATAGTACAAAATAAATCAGATCACTGTACATGTGTGTCAATAAGTATAGAAAGGCCCATCGGGCTATCAAAAAGGAGCCCATAAGGCAAGAAAAGTATCATCTTGATCAAAAAAAGGTCTATCCATCCTGTTTGTTTCCCTCGCCCCTGTCACCATGACCCTCTGTTGGTCTGTGGCTGGTCCACTGCGAGTAGTCTGGGGCCCACTCTACTCTAGGCACAGTCTAATGATAATGCATACGGTAATAATCCACCTCCTGGATGACCTCCTTGTAAGACCGAATGGACATTGTGCTCTGAGAGGAGGAGGATGACATGCTCTCTAACTGATGTCGTTGGCCCATCTCTGTGGTCGCCTATAGGTCTACGGCCTACCTCTGCAAAATGGCCTGGTCTCTCTTGGCCCTAACCTGATCTCTCTCAACCCTGACCTGATCCCTCTCCCCTGTCAGAGTTTAAACCTGACCCTGTAACTATGCAATCAGTGTGTCTCTAGGATCTAGCTGCCCTACTGGTTGTGCTTGTGCGGGTTGTATGTGAGGCTGATCCTCACCCTCAGCTCGTGGTGATGCACCTGTCTGCTCCTGCTGCCTCCAGAACCAGTCTTTGTACGCTTGTGTGACACCTAGATCCATAGGCCCCTGATTGTAAGCCCATGGCTGAGCCACCAACTGTCTAAAGCTGTCAACGGCCTTAGAAGTAGGAATGTATTGACCCCATGGAGCATGTGACATAGTTCAAAAAAATATGGCCACATAATAATCATGTGGCCAGTCTTGTGGCTCACTAAACTGGTGTTGAACGCACCCTGGAAAATATCTCTCCACCATGGTATGCTCCTGCCCTTGCATAAGCTGGTCCTGATGAAAGAAAATATGCTCTACATCATCGGCCCATTTGGGCCAACCAAGATAGGGACACCATGTAAAAGCCTGCATCTCATCTAAGACTCTCCTCCAGTAGGGAATTTCGTGCTCGCTCATGTGTGTAAAGGACACACCACCTCTGTAATGCCATACAAGGGGATCATCAGGCCCCATCGGTACTGCAACAACCCATGGCAAAAAAAAAACAATGTGCTCCCACACCCATACATGGAGAAGTGTGACACCTACCCTGAGTGCTCTACCATCAAGGTAGATGTACTTGTGTAAATATCTGTAAAGTGAAGCAAGAAGAATAGGCCCCCAAGCAAAATGAACTGGCCTGTCACGCATCACCATACGCTCCCAACAGATTCCCCAACTAGTATTGAAGTATCGGCCTCACCGATCTAGGGCAACAAGACCTAAAATGATGGCCACAACAACCAAGTGGAAGGGAGAGGCCAGAGACCTATGATGCTCAAGCTCAATCTGACCCTCACAAAAGATAATTTCCTCTATAGTGAGGACTGTGTGACAAGCGTCCCGCCCGGCATCCATATCAAAAATAACATGCCGACCATGAATCGATAATCTTAGGATGCACCACACCTCCTCTAAGGTGATGGTGGCCTTGTTAGTAGGAAGGTGGAAAGATGAGGTCTCGCTATGCCATCTCTCGGCAAGCGCTAACATGATCCCAAGGTGGGTGTGCACAGGTGCTGCATATGCGATGTGCCACAACCCCATGTCCCATAATCGATCCTGCTCTCTGTCACTGAGGTCTCACAAATAATCGAAGAGATCCCATGACCTGTGCTCTTGGGAATAGAGCTCCTTCACCGCGTCTGGCATCAACAAGGGTCACCATGTTAAAAAAATTTAAAAATTTCATGCCAAGCGTCCAAAAAATCACTCTAGCATCACTATCTATGAAGGCGTCACAGTTTGAATCTTTTTTAAAATGCGGCATTGGGGCACAAAATGTTGAAAGTGTACCGCCATGATGCACTTTTCTACCAAGCAGTGCAGTTTGAAAAGATTCTTGTTTGATAAACCACCACCACGTCGCACTTTGTAAATGACCCCACAGGCCATGGCATCAGCATCAAAGTTTGAAGTTTGTTTCCAAACTCCAAACTCCACCGTTGCGGTTCAATTTGACACCGAGCAGTGTAGTTTGATTTTTGAGCGACGCCATATAGCGCCGCTACATAATAACTAACTTTAAAAGCAATAAATGAATGCGAAAAACAAGAGATAAAGCTCAAGGATCACTCACTGGTGCCCCAATGTCGGGTGGTCGCTGGTATGTCCAGACTCGGTCAGAAATGTGTATCAGGAGTTTTCGTTGTGCCATATTATCAAAAGGTCAGAGCTCAAATCTTAGGATTGCTAGAGGGTTGTGTGTGAAAATGAATTGAAAGTGACCCCTCAGAGCCTTTTTAACCTTGAAAATTAGGGTTTTTTCACCTTATTTGGCTATCCTGCTAGGGCTTTGAACCCTTGAACCTATTTTTATCCAGTTAAGGCCTGTTTTACATCATTTTATTGTGTTTAGACACATTTTTGGCCTCTTGAAGCCTTTTTGGATCTGTCGGGCACCTTATCCTCTCTTTTTTGAGAGATCACCTAAAAATCAAAAATTTTGTCCAATCTCTCAAGGGGGCAATATATTGGCATGTTTTCTCTCACCGGGCAGTAGTGGGGCAAGATTTTGAAAATGAATTTTTTTTGGCTTTGATCGAGACCATTTATTTTTTGAACCAACACAACGAGTGCATTTCTTCAAAGAGGGGCAAAATGTAGACAAGTAAAATGTACTAATTGACATTGTGCATCTGATCCTAACCACTAACATCATTTCATCCTATGTGAACCTCAGTCCTAATACCTGCAAAACAAAGAGAATAAACACATTAGTTAATAAATTGCAAGCATGAATAAGGATTCCCTATGAAATCCATTTACAACACTCAAATTAGGAACAAAATAGTGAAGAACACAATGGAAATGACAAAACAAATATTGAATCCTAATTAGAATAGCAAACATATGATCCCATGGGGGAATTGGTGCCAATTTGATGTGAAAATTTGGCCCTTTCCCAATTCCTAAGATGCAAGATTGATATGTTAATGATGATTGATCCACTTTGATGGTGAAGGATGAGAGCTCCAAACCAAAATCTGCAAAAAACCCTAGCTAAGAACTCAATCATGATGGATGAAAATGGCTAAATATTTTAGCATAATAACTTTGCATAATTTGTGGATGTTAAAATGAGGATATGAGCTCTTTATTTATGGAATTCAAGATGGATGAATGTCCAAATTTGAGAAATGTGGGACTAACATTCATCCAATGGCATGATGCCACTTGTCAATCTATGAATGGATGGAGGATGTGCAAGATTTGAGAATTGTGCCAATAAATGCATATTTTTGAATTTCAAATTTGTTGAAATGATTTGTAAGAGGGAAGGGAAAATGCAATAAATGCCACTTGGCTCAAGGCAAAGGACATGTAAGATGAATTTATTGCCTTGTTGGATGTACATGTTGACTTGGAATTTTTGAATTCAAATTTGGAGAATATTTCAAAAGATGCGTTGTGAGGAAAATAGAGATTTAATAAATGAATTAAATCTATTTTCATGTGCAACTTGCAAAATCTAGAGGATGGGACATGATTTAGAATTAAATTAATCAAGGGTTAATTAATTTAATAGGAGATTAGATGATGTGACCTATTTGACTCAAATTGATGGATTTATTTAAATCAAATAAGAGAGGAATATGGTAAGAGATTAATTAAATAAGGATTTTGATTTATTTAATTAAAAGAGATGGTGTTAGATTAAATCAAATAAGGTTTCAATTTATTCAATTTAATGGATAGACTTTAGAGATTTAATCAAATAAAATTAGTTATTTAATTAAATAAGGATAATTAGATTAGATGGATTGATTTAATTAACAAAAGAGATGACTTGATTAGATAAAATGATTTATTTAATTAAGAGAGAGAAATTGATGAATTTAATCAGATAGGGAGATTTGATTAAATGGTTAGACCGAGGGATGATTCAGGATGAAATGATGTTAGTAATCAGGATCATATGCACAATGTCAATCAGTATATTTTATGTGTCTACATTTTTCCCCTCTTTGAAGAGATGCACTTGTTGCGTTGGTTCAAAGAATAAACGATCTTGATCAAATTTGAAAATTTTGATTATTCAAAAACTTGCCCCACTTCTTCCTGGCGAGAGAAAACATGCCATTATATTGCCCCCTCGAGAGATTAGACAAAAATTTCAATTTTTGGTTGATCTCGCAAAAAAAGAGAGAGGATAAAGTACCCGATAGGTCTGAAAGGGCTCTAGGAGGCTAAAAACGTGTTTGAATGCAATAAAAGAATGTAAAACAGGCCTCAACTAGACAAAAATAGGTTCGGGGGTCCAAAACCCTAACAGGACAGCCAATTAGGGTGAAAAAACCCTAATTTCTAGGCTTAAAAGGGGCTCGAGGGGTCACTTTCAAGTCATTTTCACACACCTCCACCAACAACCTTGAGATTTGAGCTCTGACTTTTCAACAATATGGTGCAATGACAGCTTCCCCTACATATTTCTGATCGAGTTCGGACATACCAACGGCCACCTAGCATCGGGGCACCGGTGTGTGACCCTTACTTGAGCTTCATTTTTTTCATTTAATGCCTCATTTAATGCTTTAAAAGGTCTTTCCACCTACAGCGGCGCTATATAGCACCGCTCGGAAATCAAACTATGTCGCACGGTGCGATATTGCATGGTGGTACAGTTTGGAGTTTAAAAACTCTGACGCTGTGCTCGAGGGTGACAGTTTGGTTTGAAAAGTGCAACGCGGCAGTCCTGATTTCACTCAAACTGCGACGCTGGAAGGGAAAGTGCACCGCAGCGGTGCCATTTTTCTATTTTAAGCCCTAGCATCGGAGTTTGATTAGAAATCAAACTGTGACGCCATCACAAGCTGCACCATTGGAGAAGTTTTTTGAACACTCAATAAGAAATTTTTCAAAAATTTTAACATGTTGATCTTCCCTGATGCAGGACACGGTGAGGGAGCTCTACTCTCGAGAGCACAGGTCACGAGATTTGTCTGGCTCCTTGCGGGACCTGAGCGACAGGGACCAGGATCGACTTTGGATTGTGAGGTTATGGTACATTGCTTACACGATGCCCATCCACACTCACTTAGGGATGCTATCTTTGGTGGCCAAGAAATGGCACAACTAGACGTCTTCATTTCATCTTCCCACTGGTGAGGCCACCATCACCTTGGAGGACGTTTGGCATATTTTGAGATTGCCGATTCATAGTAGCTAGACAATTTTTGATATGGACGAGGGGCGTGAGGCCTGCCATAGAGTCCTCGCCACACAAGACATCATCTTTTGTGAGAGTCAGATAGAGCTCGAGCGGCACAGGATCTTGGCACCTCCCTACCACTGGGTGATTGCAGCCCTCATTTCGGGTCTCGTTACCCTTGACAGACAAGGCTGATACTTCAGTCCTAGCTGGGGATACTGTTGGGAGCGGATGGTGTGAGACAGGCCAGTTCGTTTCGCATGGGGGCCTGTTCTTCTAGCTTCACTATACAGGAACCTCCATGAGTATGTCTACATGGATGGTAGAGCACTCGGAGCAAGGGTGACTCTTCTTCACGTCTAGGCGTGGGAGCACATTGATGTGTTGCGTCCACATGTTGTTTCAGTTTTGATGTTGCTAGACGATCCCCTCATGTGGTGATACAGAGGTGGTGTGTCCTTCACACACACTGGTGACCACGTGATCCCCTACTGAAGGAGGGTCTTGGATGAGATGCTAGTCTTCACCTGGTGACCATACCTTGGTCAGCCTGGATGGGCTGACAATGCTGATTAGTTGTTCTATTTCCACCAAGACCGGTATATGCAGGGGCGGGAACACACCATGATCAAGAGGTACTTGTCTGGGCATGTGCAGTGTCAGTTTCGGCAGCTGCAGGATTGTTCTGATGGGGACTATGTAGCCATCTTCGCCTGCAGCATGACATAGGTGTCATGGGGGTGATACATTCTTGCTTCAGAGGTTGTGGACAACTTTAGGCAGTTGGTTGTTCAACCGTGGGCTTACAATCAGGGACTCACAGATCCAGGCACGACTCAAGTCTATAGGGATTAGTTTCAGCCTCTGCTTCGGTTGACTATTCTAGGTGCAGACCCAGATCTATGGAGAGTTAGAGGCAGAGGGGGAGGATGAGGCTGGAGGGGGGTTGCTCGACAGGACCAGCCAGTTGTGCCACCAGTTCAGCTAGGGCAGGGTGATGTGCATATCCAGGGCTAGCAACAAGAGCCACCAGGTGTACCACCATGAGGTGAGGATTAGCCTTAGGTACAACCACAAGTACAACTAGGAGTATAGCCAGTAGGATAGACGGATGCACGAGATACTTTGATTGCGTAGTTGCAGGCCTAGGTCCAGGCTATGACAGCCAAGAGAGATCAGGCGAGGGCCAAGAGAGAGCAGCTTAGGGCCAAGAGGGATCAAGCCGTACAGCAGAGACAGGTTGTAGAGCTATAGGCAGCCATCGAGTTAGGTAGGAGACAACAACTAGAGAGCATGGCAGCCTCCTCCTCCCAGGGTATAGTGTCAGTTCGGTCCTATAGGGATGTCGTCTGAGAGGCTGAGTACTATCAACGATATTCCCACGAGGCCGTACCTAGAGCAGAGTGAGTCCCAAAGTACTTAGAGCAGGCTAGCCATAGACTAGCAGAGGGTCACGGTGACAGAGGTGAGGGAAGCATTCACAGGGACAGAGCCTGATCAAGATGATATGATGCTTTTTGTGCCTTATGGGCTCATTTTTGATAGCTCGATGGGCCTTTTGTACTGATTGACATACATGTACAGTGATTTTATTTATTACCTATACTATGACAGTTGCGTTATATATATGAGTCGATGATTTTTTGATGTGATGTGATGTGTACTCTTTATTTATGCATGGATTATTTTACTTCTATATGCTATGCAATGATGCTTTTATGGATGCATTTATTTTTGATGATGTATGCATTATGATTATGACTAACAAATTTATATTATGTTAACCTATGATATGCAAATGTATTTATGTGATGCATAATGATGTTGTCTATATGATTATCTATGCAATGTTATGTGGATTATGATTATATATGGACGAATTATGGGTGGATGTATGCTTTGTATGTGATGGATTGTTTTCTATTTATGCTTATGTGGAATTATTTATGCAATGAATGATTTATGATGCTATTTATGATATGATGTGGATGATGTAATGTGATGGTCATGATATGATGCCAATGAGATGGTTTTTTAAGATGCTTAGAATGACAAATGTTATTATTCTAAACATATTGAATGATGATGTAATGTATGTGATGCATTAATATGATGTACTATATGCAATGATATGATAATGTTTTATGCAAAATGGACTTAATGCATGAGATGAATTTTTTATGTTATGCCAGTATGTATGTGATGGATTATCTTATAATGCCTATGTACCTATTGTTTATGATTATGCAGTGTGTGATAATGTGAAATGGTTATGAAATGCAAATGAATGTTTATGCGGTAATTGATTTAATGCAATACGATGCAATGTAATGGATGAAATGGATGCACCTATCTATGAAGAATTCCTATGATGACCTATTTATATGATGGTTGAAATGCAATGCATATGTTTCCTATACGATACGTTTATGCAATATGGTAATGGTTTGTGGATGCAGGATCGATGACGATGATGGTGGTGATAAACAACTGTCATAGTACCTTGTTAGTGCGGTGAGCAAGAAGAGAAGAAGTCATTTCAACAAGACACAAGATGATGCAAATGAAAATGATGATGATGATTACTTGCCAAGGAATTGGGATTTTCAAAGGGATAAATTTTCTTATGTTTGATAATGCACATGGTGCGATGCATCAAGGTATAGAAAACCAGGATGGCGTTGTACCTAGTGTGATGGATTTTGACTTGAAAAGCATATAGGAGTATCCTTATTCACACCTGACATACGGAAACCTTGCTAGGATGCACTCTAGAAGTTTCAAACACCTCAGACCAAAACACAGAAAGGTGAACCTTTCAATGCAATAGTCAACAAGTTGTCCAAGACCTCCTTCGTACATACCTAACAAAGCAAGTATTCGCCGAGGTTATATTACAAGAACGTCCAACAAGCATAGTAGACAAAAAGATATTCATCATTGCCCCATTCCTATTTCTCTAAATCCTCTTGTTCGGATATCATCAAGAAGTCCTTGGAATGAGTGCAATAAGATAAGTCAAAGTTAAAGCCAAAGTAAACAAATAGGCTGATGCTCTTGAATACCACTAATGAAAAAGAGGATGTGTTTTCTAAGGATAAGAATCGAAACTTATTGCCAAGATAATGCCCATTGTAGGAAGGATTCATCCTAGGACATGTTAGTGGATGATGGCACATTATTTCATTTATTCAAAGCATTCTAAATGATGATTGATATGGGACCAATTTGGACGATGAGTTACCGATACAAAGAGATGACCAACTTGCTTATGCACTGACTTAGACCTAAGACTTGACGTTTTGAGTTTTCACTTTTATCCTGCTAGACTTGCTTCTAACTATCTCACCAAAGGTTGAGGATGACAATTAGTTTATTATGAGTGATGTTATTGTGGGTGTAGGAGAGATGAGATGGATGGATTTTTTCAAATATTTGGATGTTTTTGATCTTTTTGCAATGTTTTGAGGCTATTTTTGGTGTTTTCAAGATTTTACAAATGTTTTGATTTTTTAATTTTTTGAATGTTTTGGGGTTTTTTCTGAGGTTTTGACCAAGAGACTAACCTAAAGACCTATCCTAGGGGCCTCGGGGCTCATCAATAGATTAGCCTTACCTACGTTATTCATGTAGAGACCACGTAGTTCGACTGATGACCTGACCGATTTATAGATGAAGATATACATGATGAGATGTCAGTTTATTATGATAGACTCCTAAAGGACTGACCTAAGTGTCTCGAGGGATGATCAAAGATCAACCTTTCCTATGTTCAAGCTTAGAGATGACGTAGTTCGACAAGATGACCTTGTTTTTGGCTTTTGATGATTTTGAATGTTTTTGGATTTTCTGATTTGAGGATATTAAGGATATACACGAATCCGATCTGATAAGAATCATGCCCCCAGTGTGATGCAATAGACTACTTCGATAAAGGCAGGACAAACTAACCTTGAGGATGGGCTGAGTAGTACAAGGAGGATCATGATATGAAAAACAGGACCAAGCTATGGTGCAGATGCAAGTGGATGAGTGATGGATGGAGATTTGGATTCGATGGATGATGGAAGTGCTATGGATGCAAAACAAGCCGTAAAGATCCTAGTGGATGGAAAGTGCTTATTTATGCAAGGCGCCTATTTTCCAAGTTTTCACCAAGCTACCTGTCCAAAGTGCAACCGAAGTGGTTTTCACTAGAGGACGATCTTTTTCTCTTTACTATTTTTGATCCTTTTTCTAATTTTTTTGGATTTTTTTCTTTTTTGATTTTTTTGTTGCCACCAAGATGCCTGTTTGCTAGGTTTTCGTTGAAGTAACCATTTTTTCAGGACATTTTTTTATTTTTTGTATTTTTTGGTTCTATACCTTGAAAGATTTAGGCATAAAACTTTTTGAGATGGGAGCTATTCATGGGCTCTTGTAGAGGTTCCCCTTCAGGTGTTGATAGCTGATATGCCCCTGATTTGTAACTTGTTGTGATAACGAATGGTTCCAACCAATTGGGTTCAAATTTTCCTTTGCTACTTGGGTTTGGGACATTCTTCTGATTTTCTTTTAAGACCAGTTCTCTGACTTGGAACGTCCTGCTTCTGGTTTTCTTATTGTAGATCCTTTTGAGTCTATTTTGATAGACTTGCAAATGATTCAAAGCATCTATATGTCGCTCATCCAGTAGCTCCAGCTCATTCAATCTTGATACTCAGTACTCTTCATCTATGATGAGGTTTTGTAGTGATATCCTAAGTGATGGGAGCTCAATCTCAATAGGGAGTATTGCTTCTGATCCATAGACTAGGGAGAAGGGGGTGGCTCTGGTGGGTGTGCAGATGCTGGTTCGATAGGCCTAGAGGGCAGGATTAAGCTGTAAATGCCAGTCATGACCTATGTCATTGACTATTTTCTTGAGGATTTTTTAGAATGGTTTTGTTTGTAGCTTCTGCTTGGCCATTGCCTTGGGGATAGTATGGGGTGGAGAAGCGATGTTGGATTTTGAATTTTTTGCATAAGTCATGAACCTCCTAATTCTTGAATGGTGTCCCATTATCTGAGATAATGGCTTGTGGAACACCATAGCGGAAAATGAGATAGTTTAGGATGAACTTAGAAATCTGCTTCCCAGTTATGCATGTCATGGGTATGGCTTCTACCCACTTAGTAAAGTACTCTATTGCAGTTATGATGAATTTATGGCCATTAGATGAGGTGGGTGTGATTTTTCCAATGAGATCAAATCCCCACTTTGAAAAGGGCCATGGTGTGACGATAGGATGAAGCTCTTGATCTGGAGCATGGATGAGGTCCCCATGCTGCTGACATTGTAGACACCTTCTGACAGTCATGTGCTTCTCTTTCCATTATGGGCCAATAATACCCCATCCTCAGCAATTTCTTAGCTATGGTCATTCCACTCGAGTGCAAACCACATATATCATTATGTACTTCAGTTAGAGCAGTCAATGCCTCCTCAGCGTTTAATCATCACAATAGGGTTCCTTCTATGCTCCTACGATATAGGGTATCACCTAGGATAACAAATCTGGATGCCTTTTTGACAAAGTTTTGTTTTAGGTTTGATGGTAAGTCGGTGGGTATGACTCCTATTTGAAGGTATGTGTAAATGTTTTGATACCAAGGATCACTAGGACCAATGATTTCGCACACATATTCTAATTTTGGTACCTTGAATGCATGTACGAGAAGCTTCTCAATTAGGAATTCATATTTTGGGACGTTGTGGGGGATATCGAGCAAGGATCCAATTGTTGCCATGGCATCTACTGCTCTTTTGCTGGTTCTAGGAATCTTCTCAAATGTTATTTCGATGAAGGATTCCTTGAGCATCTCCACTAATTTCTTATATGGAGTGAGCTTGTCATCCTTGGTCTGATATTCATCATTGACCTGATTTATGATCAATTGAGAGTCTCTGTATACTTTGAGAGCTATGATGTTCCACTGCACTGTTATTCTGAGACCTACGGTTAAAGCCTCATATTTTGCAATATTATTGGTGCAGGGAAATGCCAATTTTTAGGACCTTGGTATGCAATCCCCTTGTGGGGTGATGAAGAAGACACCAGCTCTTGATCCATGTTGTGTGTATGAGCCATCAAAGTATAGTTTCCAATGGTTAGCTATGTTGATATTAAAAATAAATTCATTTGGAAACTTTGAGACAAGAGGATTCTTAGAATAGATAGGTTCTTCTTCCAGTTGGTTTGTGATGACTTGGCCCTTGATTGCTTTCCTCTCCACATATTCGATGTCATATTTTGACAGTATCATCACCCATTTTTCCATTCTTCCTGTGAGCATTGCCTTTGATAGTAGATACTTGAGACAGTCGATTTTGGCGATGAGTTTTATTTTATGTGCCAACATGTAATGTCTAAAATTTTGTGATGAAAACACTACTACTAGGCATGCTTTCTCGATGAATGAATAGTTTAGCTCATGCCCCACCATTATTCTGCTGATGTAATAAATGGCCCTTTTTGTTCCATTTTCGTCATGTTGGGCTAGGAGACCTCCAAGGGCTATTGTTGTTGCTGATACATAGAAAATCAATGGTTTTGTTGGGATTGGTGGCATTAAGACTGGTGGTGTTAGTAGGTTTTCTTTGATTTTTTTGAATGCCTCTTCACACTTGGTATCCCATTTGTATGCTATTCCCTTATGGAGTAGGTGAGAGTATGGGTTCTGTTTATCCACCAATTGTGCTATGAATCTTCGACTGGATTGTAGTCTGCCTTGGAGACCTCTTAGTTGCTTTAATGTTTTCAGTGCCTCCATCTCGAGGATTGCTTTTAATTTTGTTGGATCCACCTCGATACCCCTCATTAACACTATATATCCAAGGAGATTTCTTGATTGTATGCCGAAGACGCACTTCTTTGGGTTTAGTTTGACCTTGTACTCCTCCAGTCTGTCAAAGATGGCACTTAGGGTTGCTATGTGGTATTTTCTCTTTCTGGACTTAGCTATAATGTCATCAACATAGTCTTCGATTGTCTTATGAATCATGTCATAGAATATCAATGTCATGGCCCTTTGATATGTTGCTCCTGCATTCTGTAAGCCAAATGGCATCATGTTCCGACAGTATGTCCCCCATGGATAAGTGAAAGCTATTTTATGTTGGTCCTCTTTAGCTATCATGATCTGATTGTACCCTAAGAATCCGTCCATTAGTGACAACATTTCATGTCCCGCTGTCATGTCTACTATCATGTCGATGTTGGGAAGCGGGAAGTCATATTTTGGACATGCCTTATTCAAGTCTCTGAAGTCTGTGCAGATTCTTATATTTCTATCAGGTTTTGAAATAGGTACCAAGTTTGATACCCATTTTGCATAGTCTATCGGTCGGATGAATCCTACATCTAATAGCTTCTTTAGCTCCATTTTGACTAATAGGGTGATCTAAGGATGCATTTTTCGAAGCTTTTGTTTGATAGGCTTTTCTTTTGGATATACTGCAAAGTGGTGAACCATGGTCTTTGGATCAAGTCCTGACATGTCAGCATAACTCCATGTGAAGTTTATTTGTCTTTCTCTTAGGAATGCCACTAGGAGTTCTTCCTCTTTTGATAGTAGTGATTCTACATAGAATGTGATATGTGGGGTCTCCTATGTTCCTAGGTTGACTAGATTGCATTTTTCTGCCAAGACTACTAACTTTTCCTAATGAATAGCTCTTAAAGGAAGATTGAATCCCCCATCCTCGAGTGCCTCAGAGAGGTTTTCACCGTTGGATGCGTCCTTTCTTTTTACTTTTTTTTGTCAGAGAGTGCCACAGTGTGGTTTTCACTCAAGGACTTGGATATTATTCTTAATTTCTCTATTTTGCAACTAAAGGATTCAATCATTTCCCCATAATAGGCATGTGTGTCCAACTCTATTATGAACCCTACTTTATGGTCCCCATCTAGAATGTTATCCTGCAATCCCATGAATTTGAAGAGCGCCTCATCATTTTCAAATGTATCGAGAACCAGTGGTCCTCGTTGGTCGTAGTCGATGAGTTAGGGATATACTAGGCGAATCTCATGATTTTGATGGTCAGATTCAAAGATAGGGTGCTAATCATGTAGAGGGTGGTATCCTCGAATTACCTAGGTAAGTTAGGTGTGGGGTCCTCATCATCACTGCTACTACAGACATTGGTTATATCAAATGTAAAGTTATCTATGACTCTACCTGTAGACACTGGTAATCGTAGTTCTGTTGGGGTTGGCTAAGGAGGATTGTTAACCATTCTAACTAGAGGACTTCAGCCATGTATGGTTATACTCAGAGGGGTACATCCAAGGCCAAGATTTTTTATCGGTCGTGTCTTTGGCATGATAGGTATTATAATCCCATTGTCATTTTTCCCAAGTCCTTGATTTATGTCGTAGCCCATTGCGAGCATCATTTGTAGGCCCTTGCTTCTATCATCTATTGGTAAGTCCACTATTGGTTTTTCATCTTGATATAGCATGTGAGATGGATATTCTTCAATAACCTCCTGGCCAAGATCTCCCCAACTTGTAAATTCGGGATAGTTCGTAGGAGACGTTTGGGATGTGGAAGCTTCATTTGTTTGTGGGCATCCCCATGATCTAGGAGATTGTGGTAACTCTCCTACTACAAAAGAATTATTAGGGAGCTTGTAGTTTCCACAACCGCTATCTTGGATAATGAGCTTGATGTTAGAGATGGTGGGAATGGCAGGAGTGGCGGGTGTCTCTGTCGCAGAAGTGGATGCGAGAGTGGCAGGATTGATGTAAGGTGTGGATGGGCCATCATAATTTTTTGGTACTTGGGGGATTTTGTAATAATTTGCTTCAAGATTTTTTCAATAGGAGAAGGGTTCAGGATCTCCATGGATGGTAACTTCTTGTCCATTATGTGTAAATTTCACACATTGGTGGAAAGTTGATGCTACTGCTTTCATCGCATGGATCCATGGACTTCCTAGTAGGATGTTATATGGCAAGTCGAGGTCCAAGACCTGACAAGTGGTTTCCATGATGGTAGGCCCTACTTGAATAGGGAGTTTGATTGTGCCCTGAGACACTCTTTTTTATCATCATATGCTCTTATCGTGATACCCTTCCCTTTGTCAATAGAATCTTCTGATATTTTCAACTACTTGATGAGGCTAAGAGAATATATATTCAAACCCACACCTCCATCCACCAAGACCCTTTTGATTTTTCTTTTACGTACTATGGCTTCCAAATGAAGTGCACGGTTGTGAGATGGTTGAGCAGGGAAATCCTAGTGGAGAATGTAAGAAGATTAGGCATAATGATATTTTGACCATAGCTTGGAATTTCTCCGCATCAAGATCTGTGGGGACAGTGGATGAGGCCAACGCTTCTTCTAGAATTTTCTTATGGGCAAATGGTATTTTTAGCAACTCCATAATGGAGATTTGTGTTGGCATTCTCTTGAGTTGATCTAAGACATTGTAGCCATTAGGAACGGATCTAGATGCAGGGATTCTATTTGGCTGGGATGATCTTGTGATGGTTTCTTTTCCGCCTCTTGTGGTGACTCCACAATCTTCGGCATAGGCGCCCTTGATAGTAACGACCATGCAGTTTTCATCTAGGGAGGTGACAACTATTTCATACACATGATTTGCATTGGAGTGGATTCCTTTCCCTTTATCTTTTTTATTGTTATTCCCTTTGTTACCATGATTCGACATTAGATTTGTGTATATCTTAAGTTCTTGATTTCTTGTAGGTTGTTCCATGTTTATGATTCTTTTATCGATGAGATCTTGAACGATGTTTTTCAATCTCATGCAAATGTTTGTGGTATGGCCTTTGATTTTATGGAACTCGCAAAGTTGATTCGCATTATACCAAGGAGGTTTCACATCTGGTTCTTGGTAATTCTTAAATGTAGTAGGCTTGATGAGTTTTTTGTCGATCAATTTTTCATTATGTCTTCAAGTGGTTCCCCCAAAGTGGTGTATTTTTTCTTTAGATAGCTCTTGCATTGGGGTGGTCCCCTTTGATCATTGAGATTATTGACTGTTGGATTTTTGTTCAGTTGGTGTGTTGTGTGATGATTGTTTTGGTGTTGTATTTGGATTTGTGGTGCGGGTGTATGTTGGTGTGGGGCACTAATGACCACCTTGGCATCGATGACACCATCATTAGTAATGTTTTTGTTCCTTTCCCACATGCGAGGTTTATGTTGTAATTGGATGGTGGGCAGTTGTTTTCTTGTTCGGGGTATGAAGTTGATCCTACAGGTTGAGTCATAAGGGCTCTTTCAATGCTGAGTGCCTTAGGGATCAACTGATCATATGTGGTGATTCCTTGAACCTTCATTGAAATTCCAAGAGGCCTTCAAGGTTGGTGATGATGGTGCAAACTTGTTGTTCTTCAGGCATGGTCCACTTGCTCCATTGGCCTTGGATGCCATCATTGTAAGAATGAAGCGAATGATTCACCCTTACCCTGTTTCAAAGCTGAGAGTTCTTCTAGACTAACATCCATTGCAATGTTGCATGTGTAGTTCTTAATGAATGCGTCTATAATTTCTTGAAATGTTCTAATGCCTAAAGGTAGATGAGAGAACCATTCCATAGCGTGGCCTACCAAACTCCTAGGAAATAGCTACATCAGATAAGTATCGTCATATGTGACTTCCATGCAATGAACCTGGAATTCCCTAATGTGATCTTCAGGGTTTCCCATCCCTTGATATTTGTCAAATTTGGGGATCTCAAATCCCTTAGGGAATGGTTTCATTATTAGTCTCCTATCAAATGGATACAGACACAAGTTGCTTGGTGTCTTTTTTGTTCGCCCTGATTGAAGATCGAGCACTTGTTGGGAGAGTAACCTGATTTGTGCTATTACATCATTTTATGGATCAAGGGGTGGGATGAAGGTGTTTTGGGGTGTTTTGATTGTGGGTTGAATGGGTGGGTTGGTCAGTGTGTTGTTTGATGGTATCTGTATGTTCTACCAAGCTAGGTAGGCTTCCACCTGTTGCTGTATGAACAATGCCTGTTGTTGATCTTATTGTTGTTGCGCTAAGATTTGTACTTGCTATTGTGCTTGTTGTTGTTCCAACAACACTTGTTGTTGTGCTTGTTCCAACAACGCTTGTTGTTGGGCTGCCAATTCGGCTGCTTCTTGTTGCTCTTGATATTGCTTTATTGCTTGCTGACATGCTTGCAATTGCGCTGCTTGTCTTTGTGCAAGAAGTTGTGCTTGTGCTTGCACTTGTTATGCTTGATATTGGGCATTTTCCTAAGCTTAAGCTTGTGCTTGTGTTGCTTGTGCTTGGGCTTGTTCTTGTGCCGCTTGTAGTTGTAATAGAGCTTGTGCTTGAGCAGCCTTTTGTGCTTGCAATGCTTGTGTGGCTTGAGTGGCTTGTTGTTGTTGTTGTTGCAATAATGCTTGGGCTCGTTGCACTTGTCATGCAGCTTGGGCTACTTGGACAGCTTGCACAACTTGAGCAGCTAGTTGTACGACTTTTTTTTTTTGCACTTGTTGGAATCCCCTTTGAAAAGCAGCTTGCAATGTCGCGTTGTATTGGCTTGATGTAGTGGAATTTGGTGGTGGATTTAGAATGGCGTTTGTGGTGAGTGATGATGTCGTGTTGATGTTTTGAGTGTTGGATGGTGGTGTTGATATGGTGGTTGGTCCTTGAGAGACCATGCTTTGCGATGTTAGGGGAGTGTTTGATGATGTTGCAATTGCTTGTGTGCTTGTCATCTGTTGTTGTGATATCGACGATAAATTTTGAGCGTTTGGCATAATGTTTTGATTGATATCTGGGATGTTGGTTTGGTTAAAGGTTGGTACGGGAGGAAGCCCTAAACCACGGAGTGTTGTGGATGATAATGGAAATGGTGGAAGAGGTGGAAATGTGAGGGATGCGAGCTCTTGCGAGAATGTTGTGGTGTCAAATATGTCCCCTGGTCCGAACATATCTCCCTCCTCTTGCAAATTTGTGAGAGAAGTTTGAGGTGTTACGTGGAAAAATGATGATGATGGATCATGATGGAAAGTGAGAGGAACATTCTTGTGTAATGGATTTTCGAGTATGTTTTGTTCCAATATGGTGTTTGCATCCAAGTTTTGATAATTAACAAGGGGGTGTATTTCAATAGCATTATAAAATGCATTTCCCTTATTAACATTAGGTTGGGTTGGAGCAAATGATGTCATGATTTGCAGAATGTTTTGCGTGATGTTTTGAGATGGTGGTGTAATGTTTTGTGTGATGTTTTGAGATGGGGGTGTAGATGAGATGGGAATGGTGGATGAGATTGGAGGAAATGATGTCTCCACTATAGTACTCACATCAAAATTTGAAGGTAACTTGGCCCCTTGTTTTGCTAGTTCAAGCATGTATAATAAAGGGTTAAGCCTCATCATGATGTTGATGATTTTATGGTTCGCTGGATTTTGGAGCATTTCAGTCATTTCTTCGTGAGACATTCCAAAGGTAAGATCCTCTACTTGGTTTTCTTCTTGTGGATTTTTTGATGATGAGATGGTCAAAGGATTGCTTGATTCGGCAGGATTCATTTCTACGTTTGTTTGGCTAAGATCGCTTGAAGCAGGTGTTTCTTTGTTGGTTTCCATACTCTTCTTGTATTGAGATCTAGTTTGAACCATAAAACAAGGATCAATTTTTCAAGAATATGGGAGATGAATCTCTTGATTCTTTGGTTTGATATTTGTTTTATTCCCAAAGTAAAATGTTCTTTAGGATATCTTGAGGATCGAAAGGTGATATGATGATGATGCAAGGGATGGATGATGTGGATGTTTTTGTCTTTTGATAAATCTAGAAGGAGATACTAGGATTTTAGGACTTTCAGATATGTTTCAGATTTTGATTTTGATTTGATTTTGGATTTTGGATTTGTCCTTGATTGATTGGTTTTGGTTGTTTTTATTTTTGAACAAAAGAACCCTAAGATGTTGGATGACAATCTAAGGGATAGATTTTTTCAAAGGAGGATAATTTGAATATGTGCGGGGAGAAGGATGCATCTACCCACACCTATTCAAACAAAATGATAGCTTCACTAAGCATATGAAGAAGGGTTCATCCTCATATACTAAGCTAAACAATGATGACTTTGACTAAGCATATGAAAAAGGATGCATCTACACATACCTAGCCAAAAGTGATTTTGATAAAGCCTTCAAGGATTTAATCTTAATGATTTTGATGATTTTGATTTTTCCAAAAAGCCTAGCATTAAGGATGATTTTCAAGATTTTTCAAAAGGTGATGGTGAGATGAATTTGTTTTGATGTTTTGAAGGATGGATGAAAAGGATTTTGATTTACTTTGATCCTAAGATGAACCTAAAAAAAATACATTTTTTTTGCCTAGACCTAGGTATTGAAGAGCATACAATGCTTCTATAGACCTTTGTAACCAAAGAATGATCCAATTTGAACATGCATTTTTGGATTTTGAACCAAGGATTTCTTTGAGAATCGTGAGTCTTCAACACACATGAAAGTTCATTTTTCTTAGCTTTGCTTAATGGCCTTATTTTACCAAAAACACTTTCTTTGATTAAGTTTATCCAAACTAAGTGTCCAATGTCTTGATTTCTTCTCATCCCACAAGGTATGTTGTGTGGAATTTTGATGAACTCAAGCCAAGGGTTTACCTATTATTTACTTTAGTAGACAAATCAAGAAGTAATCCAATGTTTAGAAACCTCTAAGGATGTGACTCCCAAGGGCAAGCAATAACATATGGATTGAGTCAATTGCATTTGTCTCCAAAAGGTTTAAAATTTGGATAATGATGTTAAGTGTTTTCTTTCAAGATGTTTTCGATTAAGCAATGCATTTTGTGACCCAAGAATAAGTACAATCCTATGGATGTGTAAGACAATATTTGTTGGATTCCCACTTGGACAAGTCCAGCTACACTTATCTCTAGCAAATGGTTAGATGCTTGACCCCACTGGCTCCCCTCCACAGCACTCACTTATATGGGGCAGCCAAGCATCAACACCCATGAAACTCCCATGGCATGTTTTCCATTTCTACTAAAAGACCGTAAAAGTGTGGGGTGGCTTCAGAATGACTGTTTTTGCACCAACAAATATATTAAAGGATTTTGGAAAATTCTAGCACATGGGTTTTAATAAGGACTTTTTGTTTGTGGAGATTGACTCATATGGAAAGAGTCCCCTTTTGGATCCATCTTGTCAAAATCAACCACGTGATATTGGTGTTTACTCCAATACCCACATTTATATCCCAGGTGGAAATACTCTTGGCTTTAGAGTGTTACTAGTTGAGCCATTCCCTTGGGTGAGTACTTTTTCCCCAAGGCAGGCCCTCTAGGATAAACAAAAGTGAATAAAGAACAATATTCATAACTCAATCAATCTCTGTTGGCAACAAAGAGAGAGAATATATGCAATAATGCCCCCACTCACACTCGCACAATATTTTGTTCAATTTTTAAACCCAAATTAAAGTGTGGAGGTGATTGCTTCATCTCACCATAAAGTCATAAAAAAGGCCTTTTGATTCTCAAGATCGCTATAAAGCACGAGAGAAGTGCATACGTCCTTTTTCAATGCCTTTATTTTAAGTAAGCCTTCATGAAAAACAAAGTTGCACTTGTTCTTTTTAAATCCACAAAGCAAAATGTGAGTTCTTTTTAAACACCAAATGACAAATGAGAGACATTTTGTTCAATTGTTAACCAAAAACAAACTTTAGTAAGTTGTATTCTTAATGTTTGTTTTAAACCTTTGCAAAAAATTGGAAAGATTCTTTTTAAACCGAAACGAAATTAGTGTCCTAAGAAAGAAAATATAACAATTCTTTAAGAAGTGTTAAGCAAACACTAAAGTATTTAAAAACACTTTGATTTCATAAGATATCCTTGTCATGCTTCTCCTTTCTTCATTTTTGATTTCCAACCTACAAGTGAGAAAACTAGTCAGATTCTAGAAAATATAGAGATTAAAAACCAGAAAATAGAATATAAATTGATCATTAATCAAAAAGCACGTGCTAAAATTTAATTTCCACTTTTTACTCCCTCCCAGTGGCACAACTCATGACTGCGTCATAGTTTGATTTCCAAGCGGTGCCCTTACAGCGCCGCTTACCAGTCAGTGTCGCTCTATGTTGGGACAGAGAGCTCAACTATGTTGCAGTTTTTTCCCAGCATCGCAGTTTGGTTTTTGAAATTTCCTGTGAGTCAAACAGTCAAGCGGTGTAGTTCGAAATTCAAATATTTAGGTGAGAAGAGTCCAATGTTGCAGTTTGAATTTCAAGCGATGCCATATAGCGACGCTGAAGGGTCAGCGGTGCCAAAATAGCGATGTTGAGCTCTCAACGTTGCAATTTTCTGTGTATAAGCAAAACCACAAAATTTTTGAAAAAAGATGATAAAGAATGATATCCATCCCTCCTTCTAGCGCCAAATGTGTGAACCCCAGTCCTAATACCTACAAAACAAAGAGAATAAACACATTAGTTAATCAATTGCAAGCATGAATAAGGATTCCCTATGAAATCCATTTACAACACTCAAATTAGGAAGAAAATAGTGAAGAACACAATGGAAATGACAAAACAAAGATTGAATCCTAATTAGAATAGCAAACATATGGCCCATGGGGGAATTGGTGCCAATTTGATGTGAAAATTTGGCCCTTTCCCAATTCCTAAGATGCAAGCTTGATATGTTGATGATGATTGATCCACTTTGATGGTGAAGGATGAGAGCTCCAAACCAAAATCTACAAAAAACCTAGCTAAGAACTCAATCATGATGGATGAAAATGGCTAAATATTTTAGCATAATAACTTTGCATAATTTGTGGATGTTAAAATGAGGATATGAGCTCTTTATTTATAGAATGCCAAGATGGATGAATGTCCAAATTTGAGCAATGTGGGACTAACATTCATCCAACGGCATGATGCCACTTATCAATCTATGAATGGATGGAGGATGTGCAAGATTTGAGAATTGTGCCAATAAATGCATATTTTTGAATTTCAAATTTGTTGAAATGACTTGTAAGAGGGAAGGGAAAATGCAATAAATGCCACTTGCTCAAGGCAAAGGACATGTAAGATGAAGTTATTGCCTTGTTGGATGTACATGTTGACTTGGAATTTTTGAATTCAAATTTGGAGAATATTCTGAAAGATGCGTTGTGAGGAAAATAGAGATTTAATAAATGAATTAAATCTATTTTCATGTGCAACTTGCAAAATCTAGAGGATGGGACATGATTTAGAATTAAATTAATCAAGGGTTAATTAATTTAATAGGAGATTAGATGATGTGACCTATTTGACTCAAATTGATGGATTTATTTAAATCAAATAAGAGAGGAATATGGTAAGAGATTAATTAAATAAGGATTTTGATTTATTTAATTAAAAGAGATGGTGTTAGATTAAATCAAATAAGGTTTCAATTTATTCAATTTAATGGATAGACTTTAGAGATTTAATCAAATAAAATTAGTTATTTAATTAAATAAGGATAATTAGATTAGATGGATTGATTTAATTAACAAAAGAGATGACTTGATTAGATAAAATGATTTATTTAATTAAGAGAGAGAAATTGATGAATTTAATCAGATAGGGAGATTTGATTAAATGGTTAGACCGAAGGATGATTCAGGATGAAATGATGTTAGTAATGGGATCGATGCACAATGTCAATCAGTATATTTTACGTGTCTACACATCTCGAATCATCCTTCAGTCTAACCATTTAATCAAATACCTTTATCTGATTAAATTCATCAATATTCCTCTCTTAATTAAATAAATCAGTTATCTAATTAAGTCACCTTTTCTCGATAATTAAATTAATCATTTTTTATCTAATTATCCTATTTAATTAAATAATTAATTTTATTTGATTAAATCTCTAAAGTCTATCTATTAAATTAAATAATTTAAAACCTTATTTAGTTTAATCTAACATCATCTCTTTTAATTAAATAAATCAAAAATCCTTATTTAATTAATCCCTTATCATATTCTTCTCATATTTGATTTAAATAAATCCACAAATTTAAGTCAAATAGGTCACATCATTTAATCCCTTCATTAAATTAATTAACCTGAATTGATTTAATCTCTCCTCATGTCCCATCCTCCATATTTTACCACTTACACATGAAAATAGACTTATTTGATTTATTAAATCTCTGTTTTCCTCAACAAGTTATCTTTTAAAGAATATTCTTCAAGTTTGAATTCAAAATCCAAGTTGACTTGTCCCTTCCAACAAGGCATTTACTCTCTCTTACATGTCATTTGCCTTGAGCCAAGTGGCATTCAATGCATTCTTCCTTCCCTCTTGCATGTCATTTCAACAATTTCAAAATTCAAATATAGGCATTTATTGGCACAATCCTCAAAACTTGCACATCCTCCATCCACTCATAAGTTGACAAGTGGCACTTTGCCCTTGGCTAATTCTTAGTCCCACATTGCTCTATTTTGGACATTCATCCATCTTATCATTCTATAAATAAGAGGTTAATCTCCTCATTCTAGCATCCACAAGTTGATTAAACTTGCTATGCTCAAATCATTAGCAATTTTCATCCATTATCATTGAGTTCATAGCTAGGTTATGCAGATTTTTCTATTGGAGCACTCATCAAGCATCAACAAAGTGGATAACTCTTCTTCACACATCAATCTTGCATCATAGGAGTTGGGAAAGGGCCAATTTTCACATCAAATTTTCACCAATTCCCCCATGGGATCAAGAGTTTGCTTGTTTTGATAAGATTTTAATCTATTTCATTTGTGTTCTTCATTCTTCTTTCCTATTTTAAACTATGTTAATGGATTTCATGGGGAATCCTTGTTCTTGTTTTCATTTCATCTTCTAATGTGTTTTTTCATTGTGTTTTGCAGGTATTAAGATTCGGGTTCATACAGTTGATATGTTGGAAATCTCTGTAATGGTTCCATGATGTGTGTTACATTGTGAATTGAAAGGGTGTGTGAGTGGAGTAATACTCAATTTAGTGGTTTTTTTATGCTACAAGGAAACAATGTGAAGTTGTTAAATGATGAGATTTAGGGTTAATTATGAATTGAAAATTGTTGTCATTTCTGGAATTGTGTTTGGTGAGTTTGGAATTGTTGTGATTCTTGGAAATGTGAAGAGGCCCCCCACCGAGGCACTAGAGCTAACTCCCCCCACTGTCTCTCAAACTCTTCCTACTCCTATTTAGGAGTCTATCCCTCTGCTAGAGACAACTGTGATGGAAACTCCTATGGATATGCAAGATCCTTTTATCCCTCCACTAGAGATGGTTGTGATGGACAATCCTATGGCTGAGTAGGAGCCTATTATCCCTTCATATCTCTCAACCTCTAGCTCAAAGAGTCATAGAAACTACCTTGTGCATGAGTGCAAGCACCAATGAAAGGATCTAGTGGCTGATTAGGCCTCTTTACAGAGAAAGGAAGAGGATTCAACCACCCCTATTTTAGGTCCTCCTAATGCATCCTCCTCTCTCCTCCCCTTTGCTTTTGTTCAATTGAAATCAATTCTATTGTTGGCTCCCCTTGTGAGTGTGATTGCACCTGACCCTAAAAGGGTGTAGGTTTTTATCACTCCTTCAGTTGAGCCACCTTTTTCGATGTCCCTCCCAGACATCCTACCATTTCCTAAACTCATGGACATTCCAAATACCTCAGTGGTGTTTGTTGTGGTTTTTTCCTCCTCTTTTGTGCCTCTCGCCTCATTTGTGGGGAGTTCACATCTTCTAAAAAAGTAGAAAGAGGAGGTTGGCCCTTCTAGCAATAGAAGGCGTAAGAGGATCCCACCTTCTTCAAAGAGTGGTCCTACACTATCTTGTTCCATCCTAGTGATGGAGTGAGTTCTGGCTTCCCCTGAGTTTGTCACTACTCTTGAGTCACTCGGTGAGCCAAGTGGTGAATTTAGGGTGACGTCCTCTCCATCCATTAAGGTACCACATGGAACTCCCATAAAGTGCATGTTCAACTCTTTGGATGAGGTCTCAGCCTTGTCAGTGATCTTCACAAAATTGTTGACCATCACTCCATATGAGTGTACTGGAGAATACCTTGTGGGTCCTTCCTTAGCCCTTATTGCGGGAGGGTTAGAAGTGCCTCCCCTTAATATTCCACCACTGCAAGCTCATCTACCTTTCCCTTATAATGATCTAGATTAGGAAGCAAATGACCTCTTGGTCGATGAGTGTTAGGGGGAGGCCTCTTCTTTACCTTTAGATTAGGTGTGTGTTGTTGTGATACATTCCCTTGTTCTTGTGTTATGTGTTCCTGGATGACCCTTGTCACCCTTGTAGGTTCTTGGATACAGGAGTGATTATGCTTTGTCAAACTTCCTCTATTTGTGGCATCATTCTTCCTTTGTTACATGTTTTTATTTTCAACAAATTGGGTATGACACAAAGTGTAGGGGGGAATTTAGGCTTCCCTTCCATGTTAACCCAATTTTTTATTTTTACTATATCTTCTCATGCATTCTTCACATGATCTAATATAGTAGGGGGTTGATGATAGTTCATCTATATACTATTACTATACTTATATATATTTATGAGCAACTCTAACCTCGAAATATCAAATCACCTTTGTGCCCTTCGTTTATGGTGTTATTATCTATTTTTGCAATCTTAGTCATCTTTCTCTCTTCTTTTCTTGATTTGTCCCTTGTATGTGCGACAATGTCACTTTCAAAATGTTTCAATTTTTAGAAAATGCATTCATTGCCAACGAATATTTTCTTGAAAATCCTTGAAAACCTTTTTTCAAAAATTACATTCTCAACTTGGACCCCTAGTGAAACATGTTTCCTTCATCATGGGTTCGCAAAGAAAGAACTTGAAAAATTTCCTCTGAGGAGGGAGAAACTTTTCCTATGGGAGAATCCTTGAACTTCCCCTTGCGAGGGGGCATTTTCTTCATTTCGAATTTATTGATGAAGTGAAAATATTTCCAAAGGATTCCTTGATGTTGAATTTATTTGTGAAAAAGACACTATCTCACTTTCAAATAATGCATTCCCTTGAGTGGACCCCTTTTCTTTTGGAAGGTTCCTGAGGAACCCCTTTGAAATCCTTTTGATTTGTTGACTATATGTATGACTTTCTTCTTGTTTTCCTACATGATTGCTTTGTGTTTTCTGACATGTTTTATCTATGGATTAACATGTTGCTTTGTAGGTGTGCCTGTGAAGCCACTTTCTAGTCCAACTATGCAAATTCCCCCTACACTAGGCTTCCTTCATGAGAGAGTACTTGGGGGAATGCCTTCTTGTAGGTCTGCAGACCTATGAGGCACTTACGTTCTATAATATTTTTCCATCATTGGTCTGAGGGCCTTCGGTGTACTTTATGTAACTTTGTATTTCTACGGAGCTACAAAGTTCTTTTGTTCAAACCTCCTCAGAAGAGAGTACCTATGGAGTCCTTTTCCTTCCCTACACTTTCAAGTTCACTAGATCACAGTCTGCATCCTTGACAGTTCAAGTATACATTTCTAACTTTTTGATCTACTTTACCGAACACTCATCGATACTCGTTCTTGCTAAATTGGGGTAAAAATGTATAGGAGTCAATTTGCACCCCTTGTGTAAATTCCCTTTTTGCATACCCTCACCTTAGAAAATCAAACTCAAATGAAAAATTCCACATCACCCACTTGCCTTCCACCCACTTGGAATTTGTCCTATGTGTCGGTGAGAGAATATTTGTTGGGGATGTGAGTGTAGCGTGTGGATGTTTGCACGGTGCACTGTTGTCCCTGACAATTTCCTAGATCTGAAGTTGGTATAAATGTTACACTCCCCATTAGGGATGAATTGTAACATCCTTCTATCTACCAACCAACCCAAAAATGGCTTATTCCTTCTCATCCCACCTTCAAAAGAACAATCTTCACTATCACTTCATATCTCTACACACTTCTTGATCTTCCACATTGTCTTGAGCACTCCATTTTATAATTCAAGTAGCTTTCATAGCTCCATTGAGCATTGCAATAGTTGGTTACTCCATTCATTCCATCTTTTACATGAAAAGGCTACCATAGAAGTTGTGAGCTTGGAGTCTTGTGAGACCTCCCTTCATCACCGTTGTGGCTGTGGTGACTTTGCCAAGTTTGTTGCTTAGATTCTCCCTTCATCACCATTGTGGCTGTGGTGACTTTTCCAAGTTCATTGCTTAGATTCTCCCTTGATTTGCCTTGAGAGCCTTTGGGTGGAGGTGGTAACATTTTACTCTCCCTTTTATGGTTTGGCATAGTAGCATAGTATTGTTTTGTAGTGTTCAATAGTCTCTCTTTCTCTTCTTTTTAATTTATCATACTTTCTACTCCATTTCTTTTTTGGTTGTCCATGGAGCTAGTCCCCTATATAGTACCAACAATTTTTCCCTTCTTACTTGTGTGTAGGTGAGAATGTGCATGGATCTCACTAGTGAACTGGAATTTTAGTGAGTTGGTGTTCATCACCCTAGTTCGCATCTACTTGTTTTATTATTTCTACACTTACTTTCTCTACTTTATCATTATGTCCTTTTCATTAAAATCAACTAGCTAGATTGTTAAGTAGGTTTCTAGCCTTTTCTATTGTACTTTATGTTTTCTAGCCATACAGATTCCAGCACACTAGAGAGACACCAACACGTTGCACTATCATCCTAGACCCGTACTTATGTCCTCAAACAAAGAGCTATCTGAGGTACAATTTGAGCTCCAAAAACTAGATCATCTAGCCCCAAACAAAATTCCAAGTCTATAGAGTGATAGAAGTACTTGATAGAGCTCTTCATTCTTGATCCTCACCCCCAAACACCCTTTAGAGTGAGGTAAGTTAGAGCAGCCCTCCCCTCTTGGCTCTTTGTGACCTGGAGCCTTGGTGTGGTTGGTTCCCCTATCTTACACCAACTCCATTGGATTGAGTGGACTTTGTAGAGATGTCTTCTTTTTCTTCCCTACTTCTACTATATATAATTTATTTTTCTTTCTTTCCTTCATCCACTTATGCATATGTATCTGAAAGGCTTCCTTTTCCTTTTCAATGTCTTCTTCATCTGAATTATCAAAAATATCTATCCTTTGTTTCTTTGAAATAGTGTTATTTATTTTTAGGATCAATGGGGAATCTTCATCCTCTTCGTCTTCTTCAAATACCACACTCAAATTCTTTTCTCTTTTACCCTTTTCTCTTCTTTTTGATTTAGTGGCAATAGAGGTTGTGAGAGTAGTTTTCTTTTGCTTTTAAGGCCTTATGGCCTCTTTCTCTTGAGGTTCTTCTATTACTAGAGCATTGATCTTCATTTTCTTGGTTCTATTGGAGGTAGAAACTTATCCAAAGGGTTGTTAAATGCTAGGGGTAATAGTGGAAGTAGTTATTCTAGATCTTCTAGGTCCAAAGATCCTACTTGTTGTTCTTGTTTCTCCCTCTACTTTTTATTTTAACACTCATATTTGTTCTTATGTGAGTCCTTTTTCCTTGAGATGTTTATGTACCATTTTTTTCAACTTCATTTTTATTTCAGGCTCTTTTAGCTCCATATGCACTTTCAAGGATTTATCCTCATATGTTCCATGTCTTTCTTGTGTAGGGTCCTTAGGACTATTCGATAATATACCAACATAACCATCTACTTAATTTTTATTGATCTCATATCCAAATGGTTGAATCCAAACAGTTATAGGTTCCATAGCTTGGATAATGCATTCTTCAGTTTTGACCAAAAATGGGATATCATCTCAATATTTTCTATCATAGAATTAGGGATCCTCTCCCTTTCATGCATTATCTTGTGAAATACTACAAAGAAAGAAATATGTGCCTCATCTTGATCTTTCATATCACTAATTGTGTGTATATGTTCAAATATTTGATGGGATATGGGTCTACTTTTACTCCATATAACATTTCTTCTTCCTAGAAGCTCCCTCAAAAAATAGAACAACAAGCAAAATACCAAAGAACCAAATTTGAAGGGGTATATCTTATCCCAAGTTTTCTTCAAATTGTTAAAAATTTGTTGTTAGAGAAACTCACACAAATCATATTTCTTAGTTTCCACCATTTCATGGGCTACATGAATTGTTGTCGTAGATACAAAATTCTCTCTACTAGTGTAGTATATTTTATATCCTATGACCATAGCTACATTCCTTACTACAGGATTTTTTATGGTGTTCATAGTGAGATCCCTTTGATCAAATGTGGCTCTAGTTAATTCCATCACATCCTTGTTCTTTATAGATTTCAGCATAGGTACAAGTTTGGTGTCACAAATTCCAATAGTCTCCCTTATGACTTCTTTAGATATCAAGCCAGGAATGTCAATCCATACAAATTTTTCATGCACTCTACTTAATGCCATTCTCACATACTTAAGTTCATCATCATAGGTGAAGCATGGGAACCACTACCAAACATCCAATTTCTTCTTCATTAGGTTTTCATATGTAGGTTTAATGTTGAAATCACCTCCAATCAGCTAGCCTATCCAAAGGTCTATAAGTTTTGTATGGTTATACTCTTCCATTTTCTTGTGGATGTATGCCCTAATGTCCTTAGTGGGCAAAACTCTATATGGAATAATAAAAAAAGCTCTAAATGGGTCATTCTCAAACACTTTCATGGGGAATTTCTTGAATTTTGGTTGGGGTTTCTCACTCACATTTACCACTAGATAGGTGTTTCCATCTCTATTTAATTCAAATGCTTTGAAAAAAAGAATCTATTTCAACTTTGGAAAATGTTAAATACCGTTTTCTCAACAAGAATTATGGTTTGGATGCTCTGCTTCACAAATCACCTTCAGACTCTTGAATTCACTTCAATTCGCACTATTTGCTCCAAATTCATATAAGTGAATGAAATCAACAAATGATAGGTATATAATCCTTTTGATTTTTCCCTAATTTTCATTTAATACACCAAACAGTAAAGTTGGTAAAACCTTCTCTGTGCAACAATAAACCTTAAATCGCTCCACATATCTTCACAACTACATATTTTCTTTTAGAGTTTTCTCCAAAAGATCCACACTGTCCATCTCCATCTCATATCTTCATTCCAAGCCATGACACCTCATATTGGCAAGGGGTTATGTTATTTTTTGTTACTTCTCCCCCTAAGCCAATGCCTAGGTTCAATTCTTGAAGAAATTATCTGCACCAGAGGGTGGTACAGATTCATTTGTGGTCTCTAATTCTTCCTTATTCTTAGGCTCCTCATTCTTTCTCCAAATCTTTTCTATTTCCTTCTTTACTTCAGTTGGATATATATTTTTAGTTGGTTCATCTCTCTTTACTGGATTATCCTTCTTTGAATTTCTACTTCTGCAAAATCTAGCAATATGTCTAGTTCTATTGCAATTGTTGCATATGAAATTTATGAGAATTAATCCTTTCATTCATTCTGAATCTACATTGATTAGCCTTTGTCCAAATCCATAACATTTTTAGCAGTAACCATTAAAAGATTGAATCATTCTACCACTATTATATGCATTCATCATTTGACTTCTACATTCATTTTCTCTATGCCCAAATCTCTTGCATGTAAAGCATTGACCAATAAACGATGGAACATTCTGATTCATTTTGCTTCTACATTCCATTTCTCTATGTCCAAATTTATTACAAAAATAACAAAAACCATTGAAAGATGGGTATCTTTGAGCATTTGTTTGTTTGATGGGGGATCTTCTAACATTATTTCTTTAATTTTAAAAATTGCCATTTTTCTTCTTGTCTTTAGTCTTCTCTGCTTCACTGATCTTCTTTGCATCAGGTGACAAAAATTCTTTTGATCTTTCTCCTTTTTCAATTCCCAAACCACCTTTGTCTTTGGATGCTTTCTGACCTACAATTAACTCATCAAGAATTGGAGAAATTGTTTTGATTATGTCCTCATGAATTCTTGCTTTCTCTAGATCTGATATGAGATTTACCACTTCTTGTTCAAGTCTTATGCATTCATCAGTCTTTCTTTTTACCATTGTATTTAGACATTCCTCAATTCTTTTCTTTTTCCTCCACTCACACTTTTAGTTTGGTGATGTTCTCATTGGCTTGTTTCAATTGATCATTAATGTCCTTATGTATTTCTTTGAACTTCTTGATTTTCTCTCTCAATTTTTTGATGCATTCATTTGCTTCTTTAATATTTTTCTTCAGATCTCTATTTTCAACTTCAATTGTGTCAAGGTCTTCAAGAGTAACTTTGAGCTCTCCATATTTATCAAACATGCAGTCTTCTTCTGTATATCCAATAGTAGGAATCACTTTCGAAGAAATAGGAAACTTTCTATCAACCATGCGTTTAATTTCCAAGAACTTCCTGAAGCAGTCAGGCTTCTTCCAAAGAACCAAGCTCTGATACCAATTGTTCAACATACATAATACTAAGAGGGGGAGTGAATCAATATTCTATTAAACAATCCAATTATTAAACATCCAATTACCAAAGCATACTTAAAAATTATAAGGAATGAAAGCATGAACACTTGATTTTTTATGTGGAAAACCCAAGAAGGGAAAAACCATGGTGAGGATTAACTCACAATATGTTATAATTGGTTATAAGATATTACAAAGAGGCTTACTACCAAGTGGAATCATAGTCCAAGTAAATTCACTGTCCACAAAGAAAAGAAAGATAGAAAGAGGTGGCTTCATAGTCAGGATTTGAACTAATATAAGTGTATCTAACATTTGTTAGATTAAGTTCCTTTGAATCTCATAACACACTCTAATGAACTCAGATTACAAGTCTTTTCTCTACTTTGTATTCACACACCTTTTCTCAATGCTCACAAATTATTCGCACAATTCTACAAAATTTCACATCACTTCTTGCATTCACATTATGTACACATTAAATTATATTTTTTTCATCAACTCAAATCAACCTTGTATATGTACCAAACTCCATTGCAAACATCAATTAGGTCGACCTAATTAGATGTAGCCTCAAATCATACAAAACATGCTTAGTTGGCACCCAATTCAAACCAAAATTTCCTTCGTACCCAAATCACAAGCAATATAGGTCGGCATGGACCTATAATGACTCCCTCTTCCATTCACATTATATATTTAATCTCCATAACTCCTTACATATATTGGGTTTTCTAGGAATAGAACCCAAAATAAAAAATACTCCAACTGATCATCATCATAGAATACATGGACCACAAAATGTCATGCCAACTAGAAAATGCAATGTACTGATGCATGTTAACATTCTCCCAAAATTGCAAAGTCTAACTAAAATCCACAAAGGAATGTGGGGAAGTTAGGTAATAGCCAGCAAACAAAAAAACTATGTAAACCATATCTGCCAATATTTTGTTGCTTGCAATTTTTGAACCACTTATCCAAAATAACTAAAATTATGAAATAAGATTCTAGTGATTTCCATTAATAACATATTATAACCACATAAGTAGATCTAAAAGGGTGAACAAATGTATTATCAGAGGGAACAATATGTTGAAACTATTGGTGTAGACTCTTAGCAAAAACCCTTTTGCAAATTAACTCTTCTATAAACATTCATCATAATATTTGACATCCATCATGTAGTGTTGACATCAATGACAACTCATTAATGACACCCTTCTTCATTCTTTCAATAGAGGACAGTGAATGCTTGTTTGTGACTATAAATGTTGAATTTTAAAACTCTACTAACTTTGAGAGATGTATGAAGGAAAGTGCTTTAGAAGCATGTCACAATGATGAAGGAACTATGGTGACTGATTTTTATGCTAGATAGGAGAATAACTACTAGATCATTTATAGTGGATGCTCAAATCATATGACCAGTGATAAAAGTAATTTTCTTAAACTTGAGAAATATGAAGGAGGTCTTGTTAAGTTTGGTGATGATACATCTAATAAGATATGTGGAAAAGATTCAATAAGTTTTGATGGTAAGCATAATATAGATAATGTTATTTATATTAAGCATTGAAGGAATAACCTCTTGAGTATTGGAAAAATGTGTAGAAAAGGCTATAATATTATGTTTCAGGATGATGGATATGAGATAAAAAAAAAAAACTCTAAAATTGTGGTTGTTTTTAGAAGGACAAATGGACATGTTTGTTAGCTTAAAGGTGTTGATGGTCATTGATTTATGACTTTGATTAATTAAAGTTGGCTATGGCATAGAATAATGTGTCAGAGCAATTTTGATGGCCTACTGAGGATCAATTCAGTTCAAGTTGTGAGAGATCTGCCAAAGATTACAAATCTCGTCTATGTTATCTACAAGGAATGTCAGATTGGGAAGCAAGCAAGAATAATTTTAAAATTCAAAGAATAATATACTACCAGACTATTAGAGCTAGTACATATATATCTTTATGGTCCTACCAAAGTAAGAAATTTTCAAAGTGATAGGTATTTCATGCCATTAATTGATGATTACTATAGAATGATATGGGTTACTTTTCTCAAAGAAAAATTAGAAGCTCTAAAATTAGTTTAAAGAATTTAAAGTTATGGTTGAGAATGAAATGGATATGAAAATAAAGAGTTTGAGGTATAATAGAGATGGAGAATTCACCTCTAATTAGTTAACATTTTTGTGATAATCATGGAATAAAGAGGTATTTATCTGCCCTTAGGACTCCTTAGTAGAATGTAGTGGTTAAAAGAAAGAATAGGATTGTTGAGGAAGCTAAAAGAACAATGATGAAAGAGGAAAATCTACCAGATGTCTACTAGAGAGAAGCAATTCATACTATTGTCTACATACTTAACAAATTTCAAGCAAAAGAAAATAGTACAAAGACTCCCTATGAGTTGTGGTATGTAAGGATCCCTACTATCAAATACTTTAGATTGTTTGGAAGAAAATGATATATCATAAGAGATGAAGAGAACTTAGGAAAGTTTGATACAATATTATATGAAGGTATCTTTCTTAGATATTCTACAAGAAGCAAAGCTTATTAGTGCTACAACAAGAGTTTGAAGAAGATTGTTGAGAGTGCAAGTGTCAAATTGGATGAAGACTTACAAAAGAACTTAGTGTTGATAGATGGATATGAATTAGATGAGTACTCTTGTAGAGAAAATGACAGAGATGAAGGTAAGGAAAATGTTCATATTGAAGAAGAAGAAGCTTTGGAAAGGATCCCAAAGATTCCTAAGTATGTGCAGAAGAATTATTCTAAAGATAAGAAAATTGGTGACAAGAGAAAATGATTTTTTAAGAGGAAAGTTGCTATGGCTAAAGAATGGGTAAATCTATGCTTACTTTCTAAAGTTAAACCTAAAACAATATTTGAAGCATGCGAGGATGATTACTGGATAAAGGCCATGGAATAATAACTATTGTAGATTGAGAAGAATCAGACTTGGGAAATTGTCCCAAGACCCGCAAAAAATAATGTAATTGGAACTAAGTGAGTATTTCATAACAAACTAAATGAGAATGGAGAAGGATTGAGAAATAAGGAAAGGCTTATGTGTAAAGGCTATTCATGAGTAGAAGGAATAAAACTTTGAGGAAACATTTGCTTTAATGGTAAGAATGGAAGCTATCAAAATGTTTTTGGCTTTTGCAACACATAAAGATTTCAAACTTTATTAGATGGATGTGAAGTCTACTTTCTTGAATGGTGAGTTGGAAGAAGTATACATTGAACAACCAGAAGGATTTTAGTTATCAAACAAACTAGATATGGTTTGTAGATTGAAGAAGGCATTATATAGACTAAATCAAGCTTCTAGAGCTTGGTATGCAAGATTAGATAGGGACTTGTTCTAGCAAGGATTCAATAAAGGTACCATAGATAGTAATCTTTATTTCAAAGTTGAAAAATATCAAATCTTGATTGTGGTTGTGTATGTTGATGAAATAATCTTTGGAGGAAATGAAGCAATGTACAAGAGATTTTTAGAAGAGATGCAAAATGAGTTTAAAATGTCAATGTTTGGAGAGATGAATTTATTCCTTGGACTATAGATCAATTAGATAGAAAATGGTATATTCATTTCACAATCAAAGTATGCCAAGGAAATTTTGATGAAGTTTGGAATGGAAGATTCTAAACTGGTATGTACCCCTATGGTTACTGGTTGCATGTTGAGTAAGAATGATGAATCTCCTAAGGATGATTAGAGCAAGTAAAATTAATGATTGTAGGACTTGTTGGATGTTGTGGTTGTGTTGCTGATATGTGGTTGTCATTGATGTTAACACTATTAGCATTAATGCATTTGAAGCTGTATATGTCAAGGATATTGAGAAAATTGTATAGAAATGAGTTGCAAGTTGTTAGTGGTGAAGTGATGTAAAGTATGGTGGTATGTTCTATACGTTGATGATCAAAGGTTGTGGAATAAAGGGTTTGTTACTGAGTGTATCTAGTTTATCAATGTTGAGTTTCAGAGATTCGCATGAAGATTTGATCGAGTTATGAAGATTTTCATTCTAACAGTTTTTTTCTTTCTTCGGTTGGTGTTCCTGATTGAAGATGAGGCTATTTCAGTTATCTCAATTGCTGCAGATGATTCCCTATTGGTTCTTAATGTTTTTGGATGCTTCTATATTGTACTATATCTTTGTTTCACATTTGCATTGATCATTGTGCTCGTGGTTGGCAATTTTCTCTTGTGTGTTCATGTTTTTCATGTTCATGGCTGACATGGTGTTGAAGTGTGTTGTAGATCTTCAAGGTGTAATTAATTGAAGATTTTTCATGTTGAAGATGTTGATTTAGGTCCTCACTAAGTTATGGCCAACTTTGGTTGATTTGCATTAAAGATTATCTATTTTTTGGGCTGACAGTTATATTCATTTTATTATTTCTTTGTGGCCAACTTGTAGCATTGAAATTTCTTGTTGCAGATATATAAGAGTGGTTGTTTATTCGAATTGAAGTATGTACAATGTGTGCATGTGAATAATGTCCTAATCATTCGAAGGTAGAGCAGAGTGTTAAGAAAAGTGAAGAAGAGTGAAGAGTTGTTCATGCGCTTAACCGAAAGTATAATCAGGCATTAGCAGATGTTATTTTATCAGTTCAAATCCCTACAGCTGGCTATAATCTGAATCTATTTGTAAGATAGTGTGTCTTCCTTTGTAATTTAGTAGTGAGCTCTAGGAAATGCACCTAAATGCAAGTGCATTCCCCATATTTCATTCTCTTATATTTTTAAAAGGGTATAATCTTGTGGACTAACCTCCACCATGGTTTTTCCCCTAACAGGGTTTCCACGTAAAAAATCTTGGTGTTCTATGTGTTTCTGATATGTTTTTGATTCATGCTTTCATGGTTAATTATCAAATATGAGATTAAGGTTAATAATTTGAATAAATTTGAATTTATGTGACAACTAATTCACCCCCCCTCTCAGGTGTATGCCCTTTTATTTCCAACAATTGGTATCAAAGCTAAGTTCCTTGGAAGAATTTTAACAACCTAAGGTGATTTGGGATGGCAAGTTACAAGAAGGATAGTCTGAGATTTAATGGAACAAATTAATCTTTGTGGAAGACTCGAATGGAGTGTCATCTAAGATGCATTGGTTAACCCTACGAGAGAATTACAAGTAATATGTATGTTATTCCACATAATGGTCCTACTACTTCAGCTAAGATCAGAGATGTTGAGTATAACATCCAGGCTAAGGAAGCTTTGTTGAGTGCTTTGACTGATTTTGAGATGACAAATGTCATGGATCTGAAGACTACTTATGAGATCTGAAAAATTTGGAAACCTTGTATGAAGGTGATGCTAATGTGAAGATTGTTAAGTTGCAGAGTTTGAAAGGGAAATATGAAAGGATAAGAATGGGTGATGATGAGAATATTAATACTTTCATGCAAAGAGTGAATGAACTTGTGTGTGGTATTAGATGTGCTGGTGGAAAGATAGAAGAATCTGAGATTGTTGCTAAAGTGCTTAGATCCCTACCTAATTCTTACAAAGTCAAAGATATTGCTATTGAAGAACTCTAGACTATAACAAACATAACTAGATATACATTGGTCGGTAAGATGACTGCTTTTAATTTGAGTGAATTTGGTGATGCCCTTCCTAAGGTCAAATCTGCATTTAAGGCTACTACTTCCGGAAGAGATAGACAGAGATATGATCTCAGTGAGAGTTTATCTAGAAAGGCATTCGAGTATGAGGATGAAATTAGACAGATTGAAGAAGAAGAAAGAGAGATGGAAGAACTGGAAGCACTTATTGTCAAAAGAATACCGAGAGGAAAAGGTAAGTATAAAGGAAAGTTGCATCTTAAATTATTTTCCTACAATAAGATAGGTCATTTTGCATCAAGGTGTCTGGAAAGAGCTATTAAACCAAGACATAACAAGCCTATATTTCAGAAAAAGTATTACTATGTTGTTGATGAAGGCGTGATAGATGATGAATTTGATAGAGATGATGATGAATGGGTATTTATTGCTATCAGAGAAAATAATTTTGCATCTACTGAATTTTCTAATTGTACAAATGTGGACAAAGCCTTGGTTGCTTGAGTTGAAGAAAAAGATGAATGGGTAATCGATAGTGTATGTTCACATCATATGACAGGAGACAAAATTAAGTTTATAAGCTTTGAAAAATATGATGGTGGTGTTGTGAGATTTGGTGATAATACAACTGGAGTGATCTGTGGAAGAGGGTGAATTTCTCTTGATGGTAAGAATAATACTAATGATGTTTTGTATGTGGAAGGCTTGAAGCATAATCTTTTGAGTGTTGGCCAAATGGTTGATAAGGGTTACAATCTTTAGTTAAAGGATGGCAAGTGCAGAATATTGAGTTTCAGAAATGAAATTGCCTCAGGAACAAAAAAAAAGGTAATATCTTTCACTTGAGTGTTGCTAGCAAAAGTTGTTTGATTGCTCAAGTTGATGAAAGTTGGTTATGACATAGGATATTGTGTCATGTTAACTTTGATAATATTGTCAATATAAGTTCCACAAAGGTTGTGAGAGGCCTACCTAAGTTGGTGAAACCTACTAATGCAATATGCAAGGAATGTTAGTTGGGAAAGCAAACCAGGATTTTATTTCAGAGTAAAAAGCGTTGTTCAAATGAATTCTTAGAGTTGATGCATATTGATCTGTGTGGTCCCTCTCAGGTTAGAAGTTTACAAGGTTACCTTCTAGAATGGTATGGGTTACCTTCTTAAGAGAGAAATCTGAAGCACTGGAAAAGTTCAAGATCCTTAAAGCTATGGTTGAGAACAAGACAAGTTTGAAAATTAAATGTCTAAGATCAGATAGAGGTGGTGAATTCACTTATGGTGAATTTAATTCTTTTTGTGAAGAACATGGGATAAGGAGACAGTTATCTACACCACGGACCCCTCAACAAAATGGAGTTGTGGAATGGAAGAATATAATAGTTGAAGATACTACTAAAACAATGATGCTGGAAGGAAATGTCCCTCATATCTATTGGAGAGAAGCTATGAGTAGTGTTGTGTACACACTCAACCAGGTACAAATAAAAGGTGATTCTAGTCAGAGCCCTTTTGAGCTATGGACTGGTCAAAATCCTACTATTAAATACTTCAATATATTTGGAAGCATATGTTATATTAAGAGAGATGAAGACATAGGAAAGTTTGATGCTAGGAGTGATGAAGGTATTTTTCTGGGTTATGCTACTAATAGTAAGGCCTACCTGTGTTACAATAAAAGATTGAAGAAAATGGTTGAAAGTGTAAATGTCAAGGTTGATGAAGACTTAGGTGCACCATCTAGAACCTCTGGATACGACTCTGATGATCAGGATGATACTACAAATCAAGGAAAGCAAGATCAGATTACAAATTTGGTAAATTAGGAGAATGAAGAAGAAGGAGAAACTTGTGGAAACACAGAAGAGAGATCAGAGGAACCTGAAGTTGAAGAAAATTCTAAGAAAACTCTAAGGTATGTAAGATTCAATCATTCAAAAGATCATATTATAGGTGATAAGAATAGAGGTGTCTAGACTAGGAGAAAGATTGCAGAAGAATATTGCTTGATTTCTAAGACTGAGCCTACTAGTGTGAATGAAGTATGTAAAGATGAGCATTGGGTTGAAGCAATGAAAGAAGAGCTAAAACACATTGAAAAGAATGATACATGGATTCTTGTTCCCAAACCTAAGGATAAGAATGTTATTGGAACTAAATGGATTTTTAGAGAAAAACCTAATGAGCAAGGTGAAGTGATTAGAAACAAAGCAAGACTGGGATGTAAAGGATATTCACAAATGGAAGGAAATGATTTTGAGGAGACCTTTGCCCCTATTGCTAGAATTGAAGCTATAAGATTATTTCTTTCCTATGTTGCTCACAAGGACTACAAATTTTATCAGATGGATGTCAAATCAACTTTTCTAAATGGCGAATTGGAAGAAGAAGTGTATGTTGAGCAACCAGATGGATTCCAGTTGACTAATCAGGGAGATATGGTGTGTTGGTTGAGGAAAGAATTGTATGGACTCAAGAAAGCCCCTAGAGCATGGTATGCAAGATTGGATAAGTATTTATTGAAGCTTGGATTTAACAAAGGTACTGCTAATAGTAATTTGTATTTCAAGAATGATGATAAAGATCTAATTGTTGAAGTCTTTGTTGATGATATTATTTTTGGAGGAGATGATGCTTTGTGCATGAAGTTTGATATTGAAATGCAAAATGAATTTGAGATGTCCATGATTGGTGAGAAGAAATTATTTTTGGGATTTCAAATTACTCAGTTAGATAAAGGCATATCTATATCTCAGTCCAAGTATGTGAAGGAATTGTTGAAGAAGTTTGGTATGGAAGATTCAAAGCTAGTTGGTACACCCATGGTGATTGGATGCAAGTTGACTATAGAAGATGATTCTTCAAAAGCAAATCAAACAAGATACAGATCAATGATTGGTGGATTGTTGTATTTAACTCAAACTAGGTCCGATATCATGAATGTTGTATGTATTGTTGCAAGATTTCAAGCTAATCTGAAGGAATCTCATGTGACTACTATGAAGAGAATTTTTAGATATTTGAAGGGAATTATTGATCTTGGCCTATGGTATCCTAAAGATGATGATCTTACTTTGAGTTCCTTTACTGATGTTGACTGATCCAGAGATGTAAATGATAGGAAAAGTACTAGTGGTGGAGCATTTTTCTTGGGTAAAAAGATAATTTCAAGGTTAAGAAAGAAGAAAAATGTCATTTCCTTGTCCACTGCTGAAGCTGAATACATTTTTACTGCTAACAATTATACTCAAGTCTTATGGATGAAGCAGATGTTGAAGGATATTAGAGTTGTATATGATGAGCCTATTGCTATCTTATATGATAATTCAAGTGCTATTAATATTTCCAGGAATCTAGTGTTGCATTCAAAAACAAAGCATATATCTATCAAGTTTCACTTTTTGAGGGAGAAGGTAAGTGAAAAGGAAGTTAGACTGGAGTATGTGCCTACTAAGGAGCATATTTTAGATATCTTTACTAAGTCATTGCCTAAGGATTATTTTGAGTATCTCAAAGGGAAGTTAGGGGTAATTACCCCTCCTAATCAAAACTAAGGATGCAAAGAAATTGCATCATTCTATGTATTTCATAGACATATCTTGTTTCAGATTGATGTTGTGGTGGTTGCTACTTAGGTGAAGTAGTCAGATGGTTCAGAAATTTAGATATGCATTTTAGAGCTTAGTGAACTTTGTCATTGATGTCAAAGGGGGAGAAGAGTCATGTGAAAAATTGGTGATTATCTGGGGAGAAGAGTTATGTGGGAGAAGATTCATGTGAATGAGTTGAGGAGAGAATGAGTTAGATTCTAAGGGGGATTAAGTGTCAATAGTTAGTTGCGTTGATGGTGTTTTTAACATCATGTGTTTCCATCAATGCCAAAGGGGGAGATTGTTGGATGTTGTCACTGTGTTTCTGATATCTGGTTGACATTGATGTAAACACTATTAGAATTAATACATTTGAAGCTATATATGTCGAGGATATTGAGAAAATTGTAAAGAAATGAGTTGTAGGTTGTCAGTGGTGATGTTCAGAATGGTGGTATGTTCTATACGTTGATGATCAAAGGTTGTGGACTAAAGGATTTTTTGTTGAGTGTATCTAGTTTATCCACTTCAATTTTCAGAGATCTGCATGAAGATTTGATCAAGTTATGAAGATTTTCATTCTAACAGTTTTTCTATTTCTTCAGTAGTGTTCCTGATTGAAGATGAGGCTATTTGAGTTAGCTCAGTTTCTATGGATTCTTCTCTATTGGTTCTTAATTTTTTTGGATGCTTCTAGATCATGCTCTATCTTTTTGCATGTCTGTGTTGATCGTTGTGCTCGTGGTTGGTGATTTTCTCTTGCGTGTTCATGTTTTTCATGTTCTTGTCTGACATGGTGTTGAAGCGTGTTCCGGATCTTTGAGGTGTAATTAATTGGAGATTTTTTGTGTTGAAGATGTTTATTTAGGTCCTCACTAAGTTGTGGCTAACTTTGGCTGATTTGAATTAAAGATTATCTATTGTTTTGGGCTGATAGTTATATTCATTTTATTATTTCTTTGTGGTCTACTTGTAGCAGTGAAATTTCTTGCTGTGGATATATAAGAGAAGTTGTTTGTTCGAATTGAAGTATGTTGAATGTGTGTGTATGTGAGAATAATTTCCTAATCATTCAAAGGTAGAGCAGAGTGTGAAGAAAAGTGAAGAAGATTGAAGAAGAGTGAAGAGTTGTTCATGCGCTTAACCGGAACTGTGATCAGGCATTATTATATGTTATTTTATCAGTTCAAATCCCTATAGATGGCTATAATATGAATCTATTTGTAAGACAGTGTGTCTTCCTTTTTAATTAAGTAGTGAGCTCTAGGCATTGTGCCTGAATGCAAGTGCATTCCCCATATTTCATTCTCTTATACTTTTAACAGGGTATAATCTTGTGGACTAACCTCCACTGTGGTTTTTCCCTTAATAGGGTTTCCATGTAAAAAAAACTTGGTGTTATGTGTGTTTCTGATATTTTTTTGATTTATGCTTTCATGGTTAATTATTATATATAAGATTAAGGTTAATAAGTTGAATAAATTTGAATTTATGTGACAACTAATTCACCCCCCCTCTCACTTTTTTTCCCTTGTATTTCCAAAAGGATTGTTATACCTAATTGCTACTAGATAGGATATCATGTATATAGTTTGTCTTGTAACTAGATTTAAAGAAGATCCTAGAGAGTCACATGTTGCAGTAGTGAAGAGGATATTCAGATACTTGAAAGGCACTCTAGAACATGGTTTGTGGTATCCAAAGGATAATGATTTTAATCCAAGTTCTTACACAAATTTAGACTAGGTAGGTTGTGCGGATGATAGGAAAAGTACAAGTGGTGGTGCATTCTTTCTTGGATGCAGATTGGTCACTTGGCTAAGCAAGAAGCAAGATTAATTGTCTTTATATACTATAGAGGTAGAATATATTGCAACGACATCTCTTTGCACATAGGTATTGTGGTTGAAGAAAACCTTGAAAGATATCAAAGTGGTATATGATGAACCAATTTCTATCTTCTATAACAATACAAGTGTTATTAAAATTTCAAAGTCTTTTATTGCACTCAAGGAAAAAACATATCTCAATCCGGTATCACCTTTTGAGAGAGAAGGTTATAGAGAACAAGGTAAATATTGAGTACGTTCCTAAAAAGGATCAGGTTTCTGACATATTCACTAAGGCTCTTCCTAAGGATTCTTTTGAGTATCTCTACAAGAAGTTATGGGTTATTACCTCTCCTTCTTTGAACTAAATTCATAAGGATATGCATCAGCCTAGTGGATTTCAAGATTCATTCCTTGTTTTGGATTGATGTTGGTGGATACCTCTTGGGGTGAGTAGGTAGTGGCATTATTGGTTGTAAGTACTAATGCAGGTTGGTGTTGTCCTTTGGCGCTTGCTTCAAAGGATATGTGCATTGGTTTTTGGTTGGTGCAATTTTTTGTGTGCTCCTAAAGGCGAGTATGAAGACAAGTGGTGAGTAGGTACAAGTATGATTCATGTTAATAGGGGAGACTAAGAGAGAGATGTGCCATCCTTTTCTATTGATGTCAAAGGGGGAGACAAAAATTAATGTGAAAAAGGAGAGTAGTCAGCTAAGGGAGAGAAAGTAAAATTGGAAAAGAGAAAGAGTTTCTATGGAGCAATGTGTTGGTGATCAAAGTTGTTATGTTCTTTTGTTGGTGGTTTTTAACATCATGTGTTGCCATCAACGGCAAATGGGAGATTGTTGTAAGTATGAATATTTAGTGTTATCATTGATTTCAACAGGCTTATGTTTGTTTTGTCTTTAATGTCAACTGGTTCATACTATTGGTGATTGTTGGAAGTCTACTAATGGTAGAGAAGTTGTCATGATGCTTTGATTAGTTTCATTATGTTGTCATTAGTAAGTGTTACTAGTGTCAACCTCTAGTGGTGCTTTGATAAGAATGTATATGGTTGAGTTTCTATGTTGCAATTGGTTTGGTTGTGATGAGAATGTCTTTGTGTTGCTTGGTTTTCAGGGGCTTCTGAGAAAATTTAAATAAAAGATGAAATATTTTGTTATAGAGGTGTCTTGGCATATAGAGTGGTGTTATTCTTTTGCTCCACATTTATTCTATACTAAAAATCTGCTTGTGTGGTTTAGATATGTTGATTAGAGTGGTTCATAGGTGTTATATTTAGAGTTTCTTGGTCTAGATCATTGCACAAATAAAGTTGTTTTCACTAGTGTGTGAACTATGTATTGTAGTGGTGTCTAGGAGAAATGGTTTTTCTCCTCATTTCTTTGTAGCTTGGATTATAGTCTTGTGCTTCTGTAAGTGTGTTGATAAGGTTCATATCTACCTTTGGTTGAGTTTATTCATGGTTTGGTGTTCTGAAAGTTAGTTTCTTGAGTTACAATATGTAAAAGGTTATCTAGGTGTACATGATGAGTTAAATTGTTTTGAAGGAATTCGTTGGATTTTAGCATATTTTTTTAATATTCTAGATTATGTTCAAGTGAAAAAAAAATTATGTGAATTGTCTAAAGATTAAAAGAAGTGGGTACATAACTATTTAATGATTTTTACACAGGTATGACCAACCTTGGGTGTTTACACTAATTATGGATTTTCTTCACTAATTGTGGAACTCTAGTGTGGCATGTATGAGTGGATTTAGGTCTGAGTTAAGGTGTGATGTGGTCCATCTTCATTCCTTTCCACTGTGGGAATGTTTTGGTGTTGACCTAATTTGATTTTGCATGGTTGAGGTGCATAGAAAACCTTGGAGAATGTTTTGAAGGCTGAATAAGGTATAAATAAGTGTTGTGTCGATGGAGGATTTGTGTGTAATGAATGTGATGTGAATTGTAAAATTTTGAAGTACAAATTTGTGAAGCATATTGCAAGCTTCAATGAGTTAGACTACTAGAAGAAGTGAGTAGAAGGTGTTTACAATCATCAGAAATGTTGTGAATGTGTTGGTGATGTTGTGGTAGACTTTTCTATTGCATTGGCATATATTTCTTAGTGTAACATTCTTCTTTCTTTTTTTTTATAATCTGGCAGCAATCCCTTCTCTCTTTTAGGAATGATCCCTCTAGTAGTGAGCCTATTGTATTTGATGCCGCAATTACTCAATATTGTTAGTTATTCCTCACTGTGGTTTTTCCCTTCTTGGGCTTTCCATGTAAATTTTGTGTTCTATTATGCATGGTGTTGAGTTGTTTTAGTTTATATTATTTTCTTTCATGCTAAATCATTCTATCAAATTAAATGTTATTAAATTTGATGTGGATCTAAATATTAATGAGCTTTTGATGTTTTAATGAACAACCAATTCATCCCCCCTCTCATTTGTCTTGTGCATTCAACAATTATTTGAAATATCTTACTATTACAATGATATGTTGTTATTATTATCATTGTAACATTTTTGTTAAATATTCTTAGTTATTTTTTAATTAAATTATTAACATGAATTATTATCATGACTTGAGATGCATTTACAAGTATTGAATAATTATTTTAATGGTTTAGTAATTCATCTGCATTGAGCTAGTTAATATTTTGAAGGTGATATTTATTATTATTAAACAATTATCAATGGAAGATTCATTAGTCTATATATTCTTGTATTTGATTATAATTTATGTGGAATTTGTTGTTTTTTCCTACTAAATCTTGAAAACCCTCTAAAGGATAGCCAACTCTTATTCTCAAGGACTTCAAGATTAGGGGCCAACAAATGAGAGATGGATTTAACACTTTTCTCCCCTGCACTTCAGCCTTTACATAACCAATGTGGGTATCCCTATATTTAAAGAAGATGGGCTTCATATAGATGAAAAGGGCTTGTAGGGATAGTTAAACCCCTTGTTCTCATTTAAGTTTAGGTATAAAGCAGGAACCATGAAAGAAAATCTAAAATAATAAAGAAGGGAAAAGGTTGTTTGAATATAAAGTTTGTTTTTGAGGATGGGGGTGGAAAACCATGCAAGACCAGTGCATGCCTTGAGCTACAGAGTCATATGTTATGCATTTTATGATGAAAGAACCAAAAATATCTTGGGGGTCTTCTTAATAGATTATCACCTTGTGATAACAAGACCTACACAATCCTAATATGAAACTCTACTTATAAATCCATTTGAGAACACATCTTTTCTATCTTCATGCAATAATTTACATCACTCCTTGAATGATAAGAAAATAGATAATTAGTTCAAATAGTAAATGTTTTTGAAGAACCTAAAATAAAAATTCTATTAAAACTTAGAAGACATTACATTTCAGAGTTGGAGACAACTAAATACCAGTGTATATTCATATATGTCACAATTAAAAGATAGAAAGGAAATTTCAAGTAATGGCTTATGTAACATCATGAAAACAAAGTGGAATTAAAGCAATACATATGCAATTAAACTTGAATCGTAAACTAAAGCTAAAAAACAAAGCACAAAGGAAAGCTTAAACATAAACACAGAATGATCTCACCCAATATCTACATCCTTACATGAATGACCTCGATTGTCCTTCTCCATTTCATCGTGGTAGTATTCTTGCCCTCATATTTTTAGTATGTGTGCAAGTATAGCCTTGATTTATGTGATAAAAGCGAAGTATTGAAGATTAAACAAGTGCTCCAAAATTCATTAGATTTTGGAAGGAGTAACAACGATTAAGGTCAGATCAATTTATAGAAAATTGATTATCTGAATGAGAGGTTGAGATTGAAAGATAAACAGACGATTTAGATTAAAAGATTCGACATGAATTTTAAGATAAGTCTTAGTATTGACGTGAGTGATAAAACCTAAGAATAGAGATCAAGATTAAATAATGATTTAATCTCTAGTTGAAAGTATTCAAAAATTAGAGGAATAATGATTACATGAAAAGGATAAAGATAGATTAAAGAAAATGATCTATTCGAATGCACGCATAAATTAATTAATTAAATAAAGATATTTAATTAATAAATATCTACATGCATAAGAATTAAAACTAGATAATTAATTGGTTATGACCAAGAGTTTATTCGTGAAAGACAATCAGATATTGAATTAGGAGATAACTGACTTATTTAAATAAATCTCGAGTCAAGTGAAAATGAATACTTAGATAACTTAAACAAATATCTAACTATAGAGGAATATGTCCAAAATAGACTTTTATGAATTAAATGATTATTTAATTCAACATTCAACATTTTAAGATTAAATTAAATAAATAAGATTTATTTATTTAATTATAGTTAGAAATATGATTAGGATAAATTAAATAAGAATTTATTTAATTTAAGAAAGAGGATAAAGTTGATTAGTGACGTAATTAAATAAAGAACATTTATTTAATTAATCAAAGTTTGAATAAAGATGATAAGAATTAATTAAATAATTAAGTTTATTTAATTAATAGAGGAATAATGAACTTTAGAGAATAATTAAATAATTAACATTATTTAATCACGACTATGAAAATATAAATAATGAAGGAATTGAAGTCAAGGGCTTAGACCAAATTCCAGTGTCTACATTTTGTCCCTCTTTGATACAATGCCATTTCAGCATTGTGTCAAAGAAAATCGATCAAAAACATGCCCCAATCATACCCCAATATGAAATAGGTGAAGGTATGCCCCCTCGAGAAAATTGACAAATTTTTGAAAAATTCCTAAAAATTTGGAAATAGTCTTGATTAGTTAATTTGATGACCAAAAGTTCAATGGAGTTGACAAAAATCAATTTGGAGGAAGTTTGATAGGTCAAACGGTTATCGGAAGATGGAAAATAGTGCATCCAATTTAAAAGATTTTGAAAAATGCCACCAAAATGCTAGGTATAAATTCAAATTGGGTGAAAACCTAATTCATTTTTACCCCTCAAGTTTAGAATTTGTGATTTTGGTGCTATGGCACTTTAGAAAAAATGTCACCTGTTCCTCACACTTCTCACCACGGATATCGCATTCAGACGCTCCGACGCCCCGCAGACACTAGACCCCCAATAAGTACTCAAACATCGACTCTTGAAATTTTGTTCTTCATGCATTTCTAGGAATTTAGTGCAATTTTTAGTTATGCATCACTTTATTTTGCACCACATGCATACGCCTTGCATGCAATTGCTTTCGAAATTTCGCATTTGAAATTTTATGTCAGAGGCTAGTGTAGGTGTTTTAAAAGTTGATTGCATTTTTTTTTTAGTGAACCACATTTGTAAAATTTCAACGCATGTGTAGTTGGCAGTAGCGCATATAGAATTTTGTGATGCATTTGTTATTTTTAATACGCATTTGCATGTTGAATGTTTTTTTGATTGGTTGTGGTTGCAATTATGCACATTTGCATTTTTGAGATGCATTTGCATAGGATAATGATGCAGTTGATGTTTTGAGATGCATTTGCAAAATGGAATGATGCAATTGAGTTTTTGCAATGCATTTGACTGGCATAAAATTTTCAAATTTTAGACTATAACAAGTTGTTTGTATTATGACATGAGGCATGCATTATGTCATTGCAGGTTGTATTGTATCTGATATATACGAGGGAGTCAAAACTATTGACCTTTGACTTTTGGGACTAGTTGTGGACCAGGGAGAGACGATTCCTTTGGCACCTGGGTCTGCACCATGTCACCTTCATGCCCACTATTCAGGAAAACCAAGGTCTACTAACTGCTCTCTATGAGTAGTGGCACTCTGAGACATCGTCATTTCATCTACCTACAAGTGAGGCCATTATTACCTTAGAGGATGTATATAGGATATTGAGACTGCCGATTAGGGGTGCTAAGGTGATGTATGACACACAGAGGGTTTTTTTTGAGATGTGTAGATATTATCCCCATGATGACATTAAAAAGTTGGGGATTGACCATTATGAGGTTAGATGGAATGTTCTAGCTGAGAGATATGGTAGGATAGATTTTTTATTATGTACATTGATTGGAGGGGTAGTTCTTTTGGACCGCCAAGGTCATGGATTTCTAGTAGGATGGGGGGAGATGCTTGTAGGCATATTAGAGAGATGAGTGGTCTATGCTTGGGGCCCTTGTTTTTTGGCCATGTTATATTTCCATTTGCATGATATTTCCTATAGAGAGGCACAGTCTATGAGTTGTGGTACCACACTCCTGATGGTATGGGCATGGGAACACATAGAAATTTTTTCGTCTACTTGTTATAGTTGAGCTGCAATAGGGATCTCGTTATGCCTTCCGTTATACGATAGAAAACACCTAGACTCATGTTGGAGACACCAGTTTCTACCGAAATGCTATTGAAATGATGGTTTAGTTCATTTGGAGGCCCTACATGGATTTCCCACAATGGCCAAATGAGGATGGACACTTGCCCTTCTGCAGACAGACATAGTATCTGATTGGTAGGACATCCTCCCATGTACATATTATTGAGAGGCATTTTCCAAACCGTGTCCTGAGATAGTTTGGTGAGGTTCAGGATGAGCCTCAAGGATGAGCAGAGTATGCCCGATCTTCCAAGGATGTGACCTTGTGGGGACCTAAGATTCTCGTCACCACAATGAAGGAAAATATTGATGCTTTACAGCCGATATAGTGGGGGTGGAGAAGGAGAGCAACTAATTTGATCACAACGGCTACATATGATACCTGCTGGGCTAGTCACATACTAGTTCCTTTCATGGATCTAAATCAGGATGCTCCTATAGAGAGGTACGGGATAGGACCGTAGGGTAGGCATGGGAGAGGTGGCAGAGGTGATTTTGGGGTTGGTAGTGAGGAGCATGTAGTGGAGGAGGACATTCCAGAGGAGCATACAAAGGAGGAGGTGGTTAGGGAGGAGGAAGAGATAGACGCTCTTGATTTGCTCATCGGCTACCAGAATGACAATGAGGAGGAGGAGGATATGGATGACCAGGAGAGAGACCTCCAAGACAGGATCTTGGAGGATTGGAAGGATGATGGGAGAGAGTGGCCAAAATAGGATGATACTGGTCATGTTGATCAGGATGTAGCAAATCAATGGGCCCAGGTAGCATCTCTTGAGGAGAGGATGAGGTCTTTGATGGCCGAGCAAGACTCACTATGGATGGAGAGGGATAGTGCATATATGGACAGAGATCAGGCCATTGCTTAGAGATAGGAGACCAAGTAGAGGTTTATAGAGATTACAGCTCTTTGTAGTGGGTCGATGACAGCTTTTGCACGAGAGTTGTTCAAAGTAGTTGAGAGAGCCACCTACTATAGGGATCTATATGAGGGAGAGGTCCCTCCTGAGAGATGGGCTTCCATTTTTTCTCAGGCACATAGTAACAGATCCCGAATCAGGACTTAGAGCAAGACACAAAGCACAGAGGAGGTCGTGGGACCTCACAAGACTGGGCCATATGAAAGGCCTCCTTCTGCACACTAGTCATCAAGATCTCATCATCAGTCACCTTCACATTCTCCACATGGGAGTAGTGGGAGTTCAGAATAGGGAAATTTTATGATATTTATTGATGGACATTGTATTTTTTATCATAGAGCCTGTGGGATTCATTTTTATTGATACATTATGACATTGTGATGTGACACTTTTTGAGTGATATATATATATATATATGATTTTGGCAACGGTTCCTATGATATGAAACCCTATTATGATTATGCAGTGTTTTATTTATGCATGTGTTCTATATGATATGTTATTGTATATTTAATATGCCTATGTTATGGATGATTATATTTAAATTATGATGTGTTTATGCAGCTTATCATGTGATGTTTATTCTATCAGATGATATATGCATTTACTTTATATGGTATTGATGGATGTTATGTATGCAATATGATGATCATGATTATGAGATGCAACATGATATATCTATTTACAATGCTATCTACATGTGATGCTATATGTTTGATGATGATGGATATAATTTTATGCATATATTTACAACTTTTATGTACATGTAATGCTTTTGTTATGTAATCTAATGATGAATTCCTATTATGCCATGATTTCCTAGATATGATAGATGCCTATATTTTTGTGTTTTTTAAATGCAAGATATATGTATGATTTACTATGTATGATATTTACATGATGTTTCTAACATGAATGCATATTCAAGATGCTTTATATTTTGTGTGTCAAATGACTCCATCATAATGCAAGAAAGAAGAAATGTTAGTGTGGAAAGAAAGATTAATAAAAGACATGGATATTAGTATTAGCAATCTTCGATGTTTCGCCGAACCACAAAAGGCTTTGCACTTAATCATCATTGGGTGGTAACTAATACAAATGGAGACAAACACCATGATATGACATAGATCAATGTGTGCAAGATCATCCACCTACTAACAATAGATAGTTGCAAACAAGGAATGTCCTAACTCATACTAAGGGAATAATTTCCCTAGTCTTTTTGTCAAGACAAACCACAAACAGCAAAAAATAAAAGATGGGTCATGAGACATCATCACTCCTCTAAATCCTTCATGGTACATCCTTGAAGAAACTAGTAACATGACTCAAAAATAAAATTTAAAAGACAATTGATAAACAACAAAAAAAAAAATCAAAATGTTGATACATCATTGCTTCTCTAAATCCTTCATGGGACATCCTTGAGAAAGCTAGTAACATGATTCCAATCATAAAGTCAAATGAAATGATAAGATAAATAAGCCACAAAGTCAAAACCAGTAAAATTATTTTTCCAAAACTTGATTTGTTTATTTGATTGTTTTGATTGATAAGAGGATTGATTGATAGAGCCTGATTTCAAGAGAGATACATATTGGATAAGACATTGAGTCTGGTTTCGATGTTATGACTATCTATATAAGGCATGAAAAAAGCCTAGTTTTAGAAAGACATGCATCGTATAAAATGTTGAGTCTAATGTTGTTGATGTGTTAACCTATGTAGGGCTATGATGATTGTTTTCCTAATGTTTGTTTCTAGGAAGGACACATACTATATAAGACATAGGTTGATTGTTTTGATGATGTCTATTTTTAAGGACATATCCTATAGCAAACATAAGTTGATTGTTTTGATGATGTATGTTTTCAAGAAGGACACATCCTACAGTAGACATAAGTTGATTTATTTTGTTTGTTTCTTTGGAAATTTGCTTGATTTGACTTGATGACATTGTATGACTTGTTCATCCTTTTTTTTGTTTTTGATGCATGACCTGATGTGTTATGCTGAAAATTGATTGTGTGTGATGACGAAACCTAAATGAATGATCTAGTGTGGCCTCAGGGGCTCATCGATTGATGGCCTTTCATATGTTATACACACAAAGACCTCGTAGTTCGACTAGACTTTGACTAACAAGACTGACTATAAAAATCTTGATTTGTATGAAGATATATGATGTGTGTAGAAGTGAGTATGATAAACCCTAATGGACTAACCTAGTACGACCTTGGGGTCTCATTGATTGATGGCCTTGCCTACGTTATACACGTAGAGACCTCATAGTTCTACATGACCAATGACCTTGTCATATAGACAAATGGATTGAATCATGATTTTATACAGACAAACCTAAAAGGACTGACCTAATGCCTTGGGGGCACATCGGAAGATGGTCTTTCCTACATCTAGTTGCAAAGGAAATGTAGTTCAACAATGACACAGACTGACAAGTGTGACTTACTCTGACTCTATTTTTGGATTTTTGACATGTTTTGATTTTTTTGTCTTTTTGAAGATTTCGGATGTTTTGGTATTTTCTCAAGAAATTTGGTAATTTTTTTGGATTTTTTGATGGTTTTACGTCTTTCGAACAACCAATGTAAGAACCAATATGACGCAAGTCAAGTATTTTCCCCCAGTCGGGTATAAGACCAACTTATTGTGAATAGGATGGGATGGGGAATACTAAGTGCACTCGATGTCAATCGTTCCAAGTTATGAAAAAGACAACCATTTATTATGAATGGTATGTACAAGCGATGGATGGGAAAGATATGTGCTATGTACAAGGATAGATAGTATGTACATGGAAGTTATATTAGAATGATGGTAGAAAAAAGAGTAGAGTCGACTACACATGGCGCTTGTTCGCTAGGTTTTCACCATGGTACTTATCCAAAGCGTCACCGAAGTGGTTTGCACTATTGGACGACTTATTTATCTTTACTCTTTTCTTGATTTTTTGATTTTTTTATGTTACCAAGATGCATGTTTTCTAGGTTTTCACCTAGGTAACAATTTTTTTATTATTTTGTATTTTTGATAATTAAGACAAGGCTCTCAGAAGCTATGCGTAGAACTTCTTTAGATGAAGACTATTGATAGGTGCTGACAATGGTTCTCCTTTAGGAGTAGAGAGTTGATATACTCCTGAGGCTTCTATGACAATGTAGGGTCCTAACCATTTTGGTTCAAACTTTCCTGGTTTCTCTCTTTAAGCTTGATTCTTAGGATTCTCCATTAAGACCAGGTCACCAATGTCAAAATTTATATTTAAGACTTTCCTGTTGTAGCTATGACTAAGACAATTTTGATATGCTTGGAGATGATCTAATGCCTTCTATTTTTGTTCATCTAGGAATTATAACTCATGCAATCTTGAAACTCGATACTCTTAATTGTCAATGTGCCCTTTGAAAGATACCCTCAGGGAAGGAATCTCGACCTCAATAGTAAAGATGGCCTTAGAGCCAAATACTAGGGAATATGGAGTGGTTCCAGTGGGAGTAGGAATGCTTGTGTGGTAAGCCCATAAGGTTGGATTAAGCTATAAATTTCAATCATGACCAACATCATTGATGGTCTTTTTAAGGATTCTGATGATTATTTGATTAGATGCCTCAGCTTTTCTATTACCTTGTGGGTAATATGGGATGGAAAAATGGTGTCGAATATGGAACTCTTCACAGAGATGATGAACTTCTTGGTTTTTAAATGGACGACCATTACTTGTAATTATGGACTGGGGGACACCATACTGACAGATGATATAGTTTAGAATAAACTTAGAAATATGTGTGCCAGTGATGTAGGTCATGGGAATAGCCTCAATCCACTTCATAAAATAATTAGTGGCAGTAATGATGAACTTATGGTCATTGGATGATGTGGCATATATCTTACCTATGAGATTGAGTCCCCATTGGGAAAAGGTCCATGGTGACATTATGGGATGAAGATCCTATGTTGGTGCATGTATTAAGTCTCTATGTACTTGACATTGATGACATTTCTTGACAAAGATATATGAGTCTTTTTCCATGGTAGGCCAATAGTAACCCAGTCTCATAATCTTCTTAACTAAGGTATAACCACTAGAATGGGATCCACATATACTCTCATCTACCCCACACAAGGTTTCTTGTGCTTCTTTAGTATTGAGACATCTTAACATGGTATTGTCTAAGGCGCGTCTATAAAGGGTGTCTTCGATGATGGTGTACTTGGTTGATTTGTAGAGAAATGTCCTATGTTGGTTATTGGAAAGGTCAAGGGGTATGATCTCAACATGGAGGTAGTCATAGATTTCCTTATACCATGGGGACTCAAGACAAACAATATCACACACCATTTCTGAATCTAGGATGTCATAGGCAAGGAACAAAAGTTGTTCTACCAAAAACTCAAACTTAGGGACATTGCTAGGAATGTCCAAGAGTGAAGCAATAGCAACCATGGAATCTGCTGTCCTGTTTAGAACATGAGGTATTTGATGAAATTCAACCTTGTCAAAGTACTCCTTGAAACTATTTGACATGTGTTTGTAGGGAGCAATATTTTCATCCTTAGTCTCATAGTCATCATTTACCTTTCGGATTACCAGTTGAGAATCACCATAAACCTGTAGGTTCTTTATCTTCCATTTGACTACCATGTGTAATCCTATCACAAGAGCCTCATATTCTGCTATGTTGTTGGTACATGGAAAGGCTATCCTAAATGACTTAGGGATAGAATCACCTTGTGGTGTAATAAACAATATACTAGCCCCTAAGCCATGATTTGTATGAGACCCATTGAAGTATAATTTCCATGCCATGTCTGTGTCAAAGGTGAATATAAAATCATCAAGAAAATATGCAACTAAAGGGTGATTTTCTTGTATCGATGCATCAGCCAACTGATCATCAATGACTTGTCCCTTGATAGCTTTTCTCTCCACATACTTGATATCATATTTGCTAAGTATCATTACCCATTTGTCCAGTCACCCTATTGATGTTGCTTTGCTTAGAAGATATTTTAGAGGATCTATCTTCACAACCAGCATTGTCTAGTGGTTTAGCATATAGTTCCTTAGTTTTTGAGTAGAAAATACTATCACAATACAAGAACACTCAATGGTATTGTAGTTGAGTTCATAACCTATGAAAGTACGACTGATATAGTATACTTCCCTTTCATGGCCTTCATTGTCATTTTGTGCAAGAAATACTCCTAGTGATGAGTGGGTTGCTGAAATATAGAGAATCAATGGTCATCCCTCAACAGGTGGCATTAATATTGGTGGTGTGAGGAGGTAGTCCTTAATCAGTTGAAAAGCTTCCTGGAATTTACCTGTCCCTACAAAGGGTATTCCTTTTCCAAGTAAATGTTGAAAGGGATGTGTCTTATCTGCTAACTGCACTATAAATCTTCTGATGTATTGCAGTCTCCCTTGTAGTGTCCTTAGTTGATTGAGATTAGCTGGTGGAGGCATGTCTATGATTTCTTTTACTTTGGCCAGATCCACTTCAATGCCCCTTCTAGAAATGATACATCTCAAAAGCTTTCTTAATTTAACGCCAAACACACATTTATTTGGATTTAGTCTCACTTTATACTCTTCTAGCCTTTGAAAAATCTTGTTTAAAACCTTTAAATGATCATCCCTTTTCAATGATTTAGCAATAATATCATCGACATAGTCCTCCATAAGAGATTGTATAAGGTCATGAAAAATAGTGGTCATGGCACGTTGATAAGTTGCTCCAGAATTTTTGAGCCCGAAGGGCATAACATTCTGGAAATACTTTCCCAATGGACATGTGAAAGTTATCTTAGGTTGGTCTTCAATTGCAATTTTGATCTGATTATACCCTGAAAATCCATCCATAAGGGATAACATCTCATATCTTGTGGTCATGTCTACTATCATGTCAATGTTGGGAAAAGGGAAGTCATCTTTAGGGAAAGCCTTGTTGATATCTCTGAAATCCATACAGATGCAAATGCCCCATGTTGGTTTTGTGACTAGTACCAGATTGGAAATCCAATCTGCATAGTCGATCGATCTAATGAAGCCAATGTCCAACAATTTCTTGAGTTCAACCTTGACTAGTAAAGCAATCTATGGGTGCATTTTCCTCAATTTTTTGTTTTACTAGTTTTACACCTGGTTGTAAAGGAAAATGATGTGGTACAAGTTCAGGATCTAGCCCAGGCATGTCAGCATATGACCAGGGAAAATTAATCTATCTTTGTGTAAAGAAGTTGTGGAATTCTGGTTGCTCTGCTTCTATTAATGATGCTACAAAATATACCAGTTGAGGATTCTCTTTTGTGCCTATGTTTACTTCCACCGATTCTTCAACTAGCATGGGTGACTTTTCCTGAGCAATGGGGAGAATGTTCAAACCTCCATCCTTAGGTGCCTCAAAGAGGATTTCACCTTCAAATGCGTCCTTATTTTTTGCTTTTTCATTGTCTAAAGGTACCTTTTGGTTTTTTCCTACAAACTAATAATTTTTATCTTTTTCATTATTTTTCTCATTTTTGTGAGTAGAGGGTTCAACAGATTCCCCAAAATATGCCTTTTTGTCCAAGTCAATGGTAAATCCAACCTTATGATCTCCACTAGGTATTCCTTCTCGTAATCCCAGGAACTCGGCGATTGCTTTGTTGTTCTCAAAAATGTCTAAGATAGATGTGTCTTGTTGGTCCCAATCAATGAGCTAGGGATAAACTAAAGGCATGTCATCATCGGAGTTTTCAAAGTTTAATGGGGTCAAGGTAAAAGCTGAGTTGTTCATAGTCACAAAAATTTTGTACCAAGTCCTCTTTTCTCTTTTTCTTGGATCTAGGTGGATTCTGAGGTGGGCCTAATGCCAAGGTTTGGTTATCTGAAATGGATTTATCAGGTTCCCAAGAGGTAGGATCAAGAGATTCCCAATAGTAATGTTTAAACCATTCCTATTTTTTCAAAGTATTAGGTGGAAAGGAATTCAAAGGATTTGGTGAGGATTTTATCATTAAGTCAAGTTCTCCAAATAATTTATCAAGGTCCATGGTAGAGGTGGAGGATAGGGAATCCCACTCATATTCGTTAGAGTCAGGGGAATCATAGTAGGGTTGGTCAGATGGTTCATTGGATGTCCCAATATCTTCTGAAGCACTTACTTCCTCTATTAACAGTGATTTGGTACTAGGAGCGCCAATCTAGATCAGTTGAAACCCAAACCCTAGGCCCTTCAGCCATTTAGAAACAATGGTAGGTTTCATCCTCCCATCCTAATGTAAACCTAAGCCACTATGCCCATTGTATCCCTTGCTCTACATTATGGTAAAACCTTTTTTGTATTGATCTATAGGTATCTAATTAGCAAGTGGAGGAGGTTCTTCATTAGCTTATCTCTATATCCAGGAGGTCACATCATCTTCGTTGATGGATTCTTTTCTTAATTCTCCCCATTTTGTGAATGTTGTTGTGAATGTTGTTGTCGGAGGGATATGTATGGTGACCATGTATTGTCTCCTATCTATTGTAGGTAAACCATATGATTTAGGAGGAATTAGATGGCTAACACAATAATATGTCTTCATGTGATGTTCTCCACAACTCTTGTCTTGGATCTCGACCCTAGGAGTGGAAGGTAGTGATGATGGAGTGGATGGATCAACATAGTGAGATGAATGGGATGATGAAGCCTCTTGGTTTATAGGCACTTGGCATTGGAGCATCTCTTGTAGATTAGTGCAATATTGAAATGGATCTGGGTCACCATCTATTTTTATTTCAGTGCCATTGTAGGGAAATTGTAGACATTGATGGTAGGTAGAAGGAACTGCCTTCATAGTGTGAATCCATGGTCTACCTAGCAAAAGGTTGTATGGAAGGGTGAGATCCAAGACTTGGAATTTTGTCTCCATAACTATAGGACCAATTCTGATAGGAAGTGTTAAAAGCCCCTTTGTTTTTTGTTCTTTATCATCATAAGCCTTAATGACAATGATTTTGTTTGTGTCCACACATGCTTCCGAGAAACCTAATGCCTTAACCAATTTTAAAGTGTAAAGATTTAAATCTGATCCTCTATCTACCAGGACTCATCTAACTTTGGTTTTGTGAACAAGGACTTCAAGGTGTAATGGGTCATTATGATTTGTCTTCTCAGTTGCATAGTCTTGTTCGGAGAAGGTAACATGATGATTATTGGTCAAGTAGCCTACCATTTCCTAAAAATTATTGACATGGAGATCATTAGGGACAGTGGTTATTTGTAAGGCCTTGTCTAAAATGGATCAATGTTCAGGGGAGATACACAACAGTTCCAAGATAGAGATTTGGGTTGGGTTCTTCCCCAACTAATTAGGTAAGTTATACTGTAACTTGGAATTCTGCGGTGCCTAGTGTGATGGAGGACCTTGGATGGTGATCTTGGTTCGACGAGTGTTGACAGCACACTTGGGAGTTTTATTTATGGTAATGGTATTGACACACTCATCAGTGGCTCAAATATGATTTATGAGGGGGCCACTATAATCAGGCTTGACACTAGCATAGTTAGTGGAAGTATTGGTCTTGTTACCTGAACTGGGGGCTTTTCCCCATGGTCATGTAGTGGACTAAAAAAGACCTTGAAATCGGTGTTTGAGGATGTTAGTTTATGTCCTCTAACTTGAATAGTTTTGTCCTCGACAAAGTCCTATATGATGTTTTTTAGTCATCAACAATTTTGTAGGCTATGTCCTTTTGTCCCATGGAAGTCACAAAAGGCATTGACATCCCACCAAAATGGTTTGAATTTCCCTAGATCATAGTGTCATGGCTCTTGAAGCTATATAAGATTGTGTTCTAACAGTTGTTTGAAGACTGACTTTATGGGTTCCCCAAAGGGAGTGAACTCACAGTTTGGAAATCTTCTCTATTGTTGTGGCCATTGGGTGTTTTGGGTAGTGTTTGGGGTTTGGTTGATGGCATTGAGTGTGTTGGTAGAGGGGTTATTTCCTCTAAGTGTGATGATCGGTCTCGCATGTAAATTTTTTGCATCAACTACCTCATCATTGGTAACGTTTTTATTTAGAGACCAAAACTTGTTTCTATCATTGGGTGCATTCTGCACATTTGGATTTCTATCGGGTGTCTTAAGTTCTCCTTTTTCAATGAGACATTTTTCTAGTATGAGCCCCTTTTCCACTAGTTCTGCAAAGGATGTGCAACAATGTACCCTCAAGTCACTTCTCAATTTTGGGTTGAGGTTTTCTTGGAAGATAGTGACCTCTTGTTTCTCAAATATCTCGACAGGACATCGACTGGCTATAGTTCTCCATCTCTAGAAGAAAGCGATAAAATTTTCTCCTTCGTCTTGTGTAGTGTGACACAAGGTTGGTATGTTGATCTCATGGTTGATGTTAAAGGAGAAGTGTTCAATGAATTTTTCAGCCAATTCACCCCATGATTTTATGCCATAGTCAAGACCTGAAAACCATTATAGTGCAATTCCAATAAGACTTCTCGAAAAGAGTCTCATAAGATAGGTTGGGTCATATGGAACATCTATGCACATCGTGGAAAATTCCCTTATGTGTTTGACTAGATTTTGCTTTCCATTATATTTAGAAAAGTTTGACATACCCATGAGGGAAAGGTTTCATGTACAATGATTTTTCAAAGGGAAATGGGCATAAATCCTTTGCTAAAAAGGTTTTCTTGTTAGACATTGCCATGCTATCCATCTTTGTTTGAAGTGCATGCATTTGTGTCTGCAGGACGTCAACTTGTGTTAATGATGTGTTGGTTGGATTGTTTGGATCTATATACATGTTTTGGAATCTAATGTTTTGTGATGGGTTTTGGTTAAGTGTTGGTATGTAAAGTGAATTTTGACTTGGAATGTTAGTGAATGGTTTTTGATTTGGAATCTGTGAAAATGGATTTTGAATTGGGGTTTGTGAAAATGGATTTTGATTCAAAATCTATGAGAAGGGGATTTGATGTGGAATTTGTGAAGTGATGGTTCAGTTTATATATTGAAAGGAGGGTATGCCTCTTGTCTGTGAGACCCTAATTTGTGGTATAGTACTAGCAACATTGACACTGGGTATAGTTATTGTTTGTGGAATAGTGCTAGTGACATTGACACCGAGTATAGGAGTTGATGTTTTAGATCTTTTGTTCCCAACAAGAGGACCAAAGAGATTGGACAATGATTCCCCTATGGTGAAATTTAGCTCCTATGTCATGCTAGATATACCAAATGGAGATTTATGTATTGTGGGAGAACTCTATGAAGGTACTCCAGTTGGTATAGCAGTAGTCACTTGAGGTATAGTAGCACTAGTAGTGGTAGTGTTTGTTCCTTAAGTAGATGCAGTTTTTAGGGTACGGATATCAAAACCAGGAGGTAACTTGGCACCTTTTGCTAGAAATTTGGCTAAGTATCATTAAGGATCATTTCCTAGATAGTCATCTACAAAGGAAGAAAAAGCAGGGTCCTGTGCAGTAGCATCTATGTCTTCCACTACAATGTGTCCTTGTGTGTCTCTAGTAACAAATTTTTCTAACAAAGTCTTGTGAGGTCTCGATGAAGATGTCTCTGAAAAGGGGTTTGAGAACGGATTGATGAAATCGTTTGGATCAGCCATCTTTTCTCTTTCTTTCCTTTTCGATCTTGTTTCAACCATGTAAAATAAGCTCAAAGTGCAAGTGATGCAAAAGTTAAGTCTATGGATGATTATGAGTCTAATCTATGTTTTTGGGATTTTCTTGCAAATAAGGAATGTATGCAGCTATTTTTTTTTTTGTTATTTTCTCTGCAAATAAGGTATGTCTAAAATAAAGCTATTCTAGTATGACAGTGTATAAATATGCAAAGGTCTAAGTGATCAATTTGGAAGATTCTAAAAGAGGTTACCTACCAGCTAAAGCTTAACCTAGGTTTCAATTTAGTTTTGACAAGGAACCTTCATAGGACTAGGACCAAAAGATAAGGTGAGCTCCCAAACTAGACTGATGAGCTGGAAGGACTCACGTGTAGGAAAAAAAGATATGATAACAAGGTTCAATGACAATGTTTGTTGAATCAAGGGTCTATCTAAAGCGTGAAAGGTTCCTATCTTAAAATCTACAAATGATGATCTCTTTAAAGGAAATAAAGACTCCTAAGATGAAAGTAAGATCTATAACTAGGATACCTATCATTATGATTGAATGATTCCTAAAGGATGCAGTCATGCAAATTTTGAGAAAACTTTCTAGTTTCTGTCCAAGAATCAATGTAAAAGGATAACTCGGATACTGGTTTGATTGTTTGTTTTTGGTCTGTGATAGTGAATTATGGTTTTCTAGTGATCAAGTAGATGTGTTGTAGGATAACAGATGCATCACAAAATTTAATAGTTGCAATTTGATTTGACAATTGTAGTGTATTGGTAAATACAGTCTCTGGTATCAGACAAATGTGGTTCTATATCAAGTAGATGTAACTCAAGGTATCAATTGTGACTCAAGATTAATTAGTTGTGGTTTTCAAATTCAGTTAGTGTACTAGTAAAATATAACTTGGTTCTGTGACAGGGCATATGCATTGTTTCAGACATCAGATGCAACTCACCTATTCAGATGCATCACAGAATGTTTCAAGTGCGGGTTTTCCAATGACAAGGTATTTAAATTATGTGACACAAGACTTCAGATGTGGTATTCCAGTAAGTAGATGTGACTCAAATTCTGGTACATGCAAATTGGACTCAGTTTTGACATATGTGACAGACTGGTTAATAGACGCAACTCTATGTAATAGATGCATTTTTCTGGTGAACAAATGTGACTCTGTTTGACAATTGTGGTTTTCTAATAAACGGTTGCAATTTTCCAATAAATTACAGTGTAAACTGACTCTATCTTGTGATCAATTTTTGGCATATGAAAAAAATCAAAAAATAATGTATTTTAAGTTTGACGATCATGAACATATGTAATTCCATAAAACAAGTACAATCCTAAGGCTAGAAGTGACAATACTTGCCGAGTTCTCACTTGGGTTTCCCCAACTATGATTATTCAGAGCAGATGACTAGAAGCTTGACCCCACTGGCTCCCCTCCATAGCACTCACTTCTCTGGGGCAGCCAAGCTTTAGTACCCATGAAACTCCCATGGAATACTTCTCATTTCTACTAAGGACCGTATGAACGTGAGACGGCTTCAGAGGTCCGATCTCTTGCACCAACAAATAGAAGGTTTTTGGCTTACTAAAAAAATTGGCTCGTAGTACAAGAACCTATTTAGGTGGCTATGCATAAGGAAAGATACAATGATCTTGTCTACATAACAAATCAGCACCTACAACCTTAGTCTTTCCCTTAAGGTTTACATTTATATACCAGTTGGGAGTAGCTCAGCGAAAGAGCTTCATTGCTGGTTTGAGTCATCTTGGGGTGAGTACTTTTCCCACCAAGACAGGCCCAATTTCTAGAGTCAGTAACAGTTTCTCTTGCACCCAGGATCATACAAATGTGCAAGGGGAGAGGATACTTCTATATACTAAATCAGGTAATAACAGATTGTTCTTTCACATCAAACACAGTAGACAGTAGTAAATTTTAAAACCCAAATGACAATTTTTTAATCTACCAAATAGTCTATTTCAAAATAGTCTTCGACACACCTACAAAACAATTCACCAGTAGTTTTGAATTGGTCTTCATCAATCATCCTGCAAAAAGGTTTCAAAAACTTGTCTTCTACACTACGTCCTACAAACTCTATGTTAAATCCTTAAAACACGTGCTGCAAACTAAAGATTAGTCGAAATAAAAACACAATGAAAAATTGTAAATCAAAATTGGAACTCATAAATTTCACCAGTCAGATGTGTCATGCAGGGTAGCAGATGTGTCAAGGATTTTCACCAGTCAATTGTGTCACGAAAAGCCATAAATACATCAAATTTCATTAGATGTGTCACTATATTCGTTAGATGCGGTTCGTAATATTAGTTGCATCATTTCTTATGTCAAATGCATTGGGTCGTACGATACCTACAAAAATTGAATAAAACTTCTATGGATTTGGGAAGAATGTGTTTTCACGTCAGGTTCACCAATGTAACATCATGAAAACAAAGTGGTCTTAAAGCAATATAGATGCAATTAAACTCAAATCGTAAACTAAAGCTAAACAACAAAGCACAAGGAAATCTTAACATAAACACAGAATGATCTCACCCAATATCTGCATCCTTCTATGAATGACCTCGATTGTCCTCCATTTTTCCATGGTAGTATTCTTGCCCTTAGATTTTAAATGTGTGCAAGTATAGCCTTGATATATGTGATAAAATAAAAGTATCAAAGATTAAACAAGTGCCCCAAAAGTCATTAGATTTCGGGAGGAGTAATAATGATGAAGGTTAGATCAATTTATAGAAAATTCATTATCCGAATGAGAGGTTGAGATTGAAAGATAAATGGATGATTCAAATTAAAAGATTCGACATGAATTAAGATAATTGTTAGTACTAACATGAGTGATAAGGGTATGCGCAGGATCATCATGGAAAAGACGGGCCCTTAAGTGGCAAAATTTTTAGAAAAATTAGAGTTAGGCAACTTGACATAAAAATTTGAATATGTTATCTATATTATTTTAAAAATATGTAAGAATAAAATTTGTAGAAAATTGAATGTAGTTTCTAAACTACTAGGTTTATTTAAAAAAATAATAATTCTATTTGGTGAAAATTTAAAATTTCAATGCAGTAGTACTTAAATTTCAGGGAAAAAATAAGAAGTAGGTGTCTGTCTGACCACCCTAATGACAATAAAATGATAATATTTTTTTATAATATTTTAGATATAAGTAGAGGAATCATGTCCCGATGTGATACATATTTTTTGTATTTTTTTTCAAGTAAATAATTAATTATGAATTTTTTATTACAACTTTTTAAAAATATAAAAAACTCATATGTTTGACCACCTTAACTTGGTCAAAACTTCATGAAATTCAAAAAAAAAAATTAATATTATAGGATGTGAAGCATAGAATGTGACACAAGTTTCAGATTCAAAAAATGTGATACCATTTGAAAGCTATAGATGTTTTTCAATCAGCCTATCAATCAAGACTTTAGTCGTAATTCTAATAGAAAATGAATAATAATTATTTATTAAATTCAAAGTAAAGCATAATTTATATTGGTGGAAAGCTGAGAATCTCCTTTAAAAAATTTTTTGTTTCATCAATTTTGGGTAAAAAAAAAGCCGTCAACCACATACCCATCATATTGCCACTTTTTGGCCCATCATGATCCTGCATGTACCCATAAAACCTAAGAATAGAGATCAAGATTAAATAATGATTTAATCTCTAGTTGAAAGCATTCAAAAATTAGAAGAATAACGATTGCATGAAAAGGATAAAGATAGATTAAAGAAAATGATTTTTTTAAATGCACACATAAATTAATTAATTAAATAAAGATATTTAATTAATAAATGTCTACATGCATAAGAATTAAAACTAGATAACTGATTGGTTATGACAAAGAGTTTATTCATGAAAGACAATCAGAAATTGAATCAGGAGATAACTGACTTATTTAAATAAATCTTGAGTCAAGTGGAAATGAATACTTAGATAACTTAAACAATTATCTAACTATACAGGAATATGTCCAAAATAGACTTTTATGAATTAAATGATTATTTAATTCAACATTCGATATTTAAGGAGTAAATTAAATAAATAAAATTTATTTAATTCACTGAGGAAAGGATGAATAATTAACTAATTAAAGTATTTATTTAATTATAGTTGGAAATATGATTAGGATAAATTAAATAAGAATTTATTTAATTTAAGAAAGAGGATAAAGTTGATTAGTGACGTAAATAAATAAAGAACATTTATTTAATTAATCAAATTTTGAATAAAGATGATATGAATTAATTAAATAATTAGGTTTATTTAATTAATAGAGGAATAAATGTTAAAATGAATTAATTAAATAAATAATTTTATTTAATTAATAGAAGAATAATGAACTTTAGAGAATAATTAAATAATTAACATTATTTAATCACGACTATGACAATACGAATTATGAAGAAATTGAAGTCGTAGGCTTAGACCAAATTTTAGTGTCTATAGCTTACAAACATATCCTCACCTTTCATTAATACAACTCTTTTTCACATAACCCCTTGGACCAAAACCTTAGAGGCATGGAAGGGAGAAAAAAACTTTGAACCCTAACAAAAACAACAAAAAATTCCTTTATAGTTGATGCATAACTCATAAATTTGACTAGCCAAAAACCCTAACACAATTAGGGTTTACCCAAGGTTACAAAATATTTGCATCAAAAGCTAAATCTAATGAGATCATAATAAAAATTTCATCATTAATGATCCTGACATCCATTTTAGGGCCCAATATAAGCAATAAAGAAAACCTCGAAAACCAACAACAAATCACGACAAGGAAGAGATCTTTGATAGAAAGGACACCTGCAACCCATAAAGAAGCATGGGTAGCATCTCTTCGCAATGATATTTGATTCAAATAGAATTAAATACCATCCCTATCCTACCAAAGATCAAATCAAGTCTCAAGTAGATTCATTTCAGCATTAATGGTGTTCCCATGAAAACATGTCAAAATACGGGTAAAGCGAAATGGCTAGGCCTGAAACATAAGCTCTGTAATATCATTAAATGGTTCACAATCTCAAAAAACTATCCCTATTAGACATTGAGCATCTGAGGTCCCTCATACTTCATACTTCATATGCTACTTTAGCACTAGCATTGGGATTCAAACATTGGGCATGAGGCTTACTTCTTACCGTTGAGCAAGGAAAAGCATAGGAGGAAAGGAAAAATACCAAATCCCAAAAGGACTCATTGGAAGTCAGAGATTGGGGTTTAGGCTTACGTCTTACCACTTACCGTGAGGCAGTAAAATATAAGGGGTAGGATTGATCCACAATTCTTGAAATGCCTATAATCACCTTTCAAAGAACTTATTGGGGATTGGGGGTTGGATGGAGGGCTTACCTTTTACCATACAAAATGGTAAGAGGTAAAGGGGAATCCTGATGTCTAATTCTTGAAAAACCAACACTTAGTCGATTTGCAAAAATAGACCTTGAGAGGGAGACCTAAGGCTTAGAGAAGAAAAGGAAATTCTAAAGGAAGAAGATGGATGAAGAAGGAATTTCAGGAGTTGGGCATCAAGAGGATGCTTTATCGAATGAAAATAAAAGGAGGAAGAAGGTAAAGGGTATGCTCGATACTCGATTCCTAAAAGGCCGACACTTAGTTGTCTTTCGAAAAGCACATCAGGGGGTTGGGGGTCATAGGATAGGCTTACCTCTTACCTTAATAAAGGTAAGAGGTAAAGGGTAAAGCTGAAGTCTAATCCTAAAAGCTCAACACTTAGTTGATTTTTAGAAGGATAGGGGGTAAAGGGAAAGGGTTAAGCCTGATGGGTGAAACCTGAAATTCTAGGAAGAGAAAGAGAAAGAAAGGGAGAATAAGGAGATTGGAGGCAATAGAAGAGGGGTGCAAGGAAGAAAGAAAGTGATATCTCGAAGGTCCAAAAGAACAACACTTAGCCACTTTTTAGGGTTTGAAAATGGATTGTCAAATAAGGGAATTTTGCAACTTACATAAGCTCTTGAGCATGATGCACTAGTAAGATCTCTTAGATCAGTTATAATTGATGGGAATCACAAGGGGAGTGGCACAAGCTAAAAATAGTATCACCAGTGGCTCTAGAGTGGGATAGATGCTTCAAGTGAAGGATGGAAAGATTCTAGATCTCTAGGGAAGTAGACCATGCCTTATTCAATGGGCCTAGAAACTATCCAACCTTCAAACCTCATTTGATGGCCCCAAGCCACCAAATGAAAAAGGGAGCCAATGCTTGCCTCTATCAAACACTAGCATGTCAATGGAGTTGATATCCCTTAACCCAAATTTTTTTCTACCATGCCATAGTAGCAAGGGTAGCCTCTTTCTTGCAAGTACAAACACATGGTTACCTCTGAGAAAGTGAAGATTGCTACATGTTTGGTCCTTTTGTTGCATGGTAACCACATAATGTAGGCCACCTCACTATGACACACTACATTTTCTGATTTTGTACTAGGTGGAAAAAATTGATAACTTTGATCAACACCATATGAAACTATGGTACCTTCATACCCACTAACCACCTCATGTGAACCAAGGAAAAGAGAAGATGCTTCCAATCCACATGTCAAGGAAAAATATGCCTCTTTACAATGTTAACTTGCAAAGGGAAACTCATCCTCTAACAAGTCAAGCTAAAAAAATTGAATCTCTAGCATATGAGAAATATGAACATCCAAAAAATCACTACATTGTTGCTGCTCATCACCAATGCAAGCTGCATTCTTGGAGTCATCAATTTTGATGCAAACTTCCTCAACACATCCTTTCAAATCATGAGACATTTTTGTGTGAAGATCTACACTCTTCAAATGGTCTCTCTATTTCAATATTTTGGCAATCTACTGAGACATATGTTCCACAAAAAGTAGACCTGTGACACACATATTTGGAGCTCATCTCAGGAACACTGCCATGCCATGAAAAACTCGAATTCTACTTCTCATTAGGAAGATTATGAGTTGTATCCCCTAAAAACATATTTTCATAGGAATCCATGCGACTAACACAATCACACTCCTCAAGTGAAAACTCATCATGAAAAGTATCTTCAATTGTACCAACATTTATCTTTATATTTTCATCTTCATGTACAACTACATCTATGCTATCCTCATGCAAAAACTCAATGACAACTTCAAAACAAGAACAAGGGACAAAAGAATGTGAGAAATCAAACAAGGTCCAAGAAGTTTCTTGTTCATCACTTACATCACCATCATATGCATTCCCAACATAATCAACCACCTAAATTGATTCATCTGATGAATCTCTTGCATACACATCTTCTTCTTGGTCCATACTACTACAACAATCAACAATGTCATATCCCATACAATGAAACTAAAAATCATTAATTTCATCATTGCAACTCTCCACAGATGATTGTTCCAACTAAAGATCATTGCACAATTTTTCACTTTCATTTGATATAGAGAGTTGACTCTCTATTTATGTAGCTTCAAAATCAATATAAGGTATGATATCAAATATTTCAGTCACTTCATCATACCTTGCAGCTTGGTTGTTGTTCCTGCACTCTATTTTTGCACACACATCATTTGTTGTTGCTCAAAAGCAAGATTTTCCCCATAATAAGATGCATTACTACCTTTTTCTATACCATCTAGACTCATTTGATCAAGCCCAAGAAGAGTATCAAAACATAAACCAACAAGGAAACTATTTTCATATTGCTTTACTATTACTTCAAGCCACTAGAATATAAATCCTAGACTATAAGGCTTCAAATCTTGTGGCATGGTACTCAGGCCTGGCTCAAGTCTTTCACAAAAGAAACCAATACACATTGATTCATCAAGTTTGTCTAACTCTAGTATAGCATACAAATATTTCATGAATCTATCATAAAAACTAAATGGGGATTCACCCTCATATCTTTTTATATCACATAATGCATCAATAGGTCAAAAAATTTCAACCACAGGTTCACATTCTTCTTCAAAAAATTTATGAGTGTGTAGAAACCTACCATCAGATAAACATTCATTATTCACTTCACCTAAGTGATCCATGAATAGTATCTAAATCTTATGCCATGAACAAAAAAAATGCATAGGATAGCTACAAAACAAATCCCAATCACCTTTCCTTAAAGTTTCTACAAAAAAATCATGACAACATCATCCTTTGCTATCTAATGTTTCACCATCAACCTAGTGAAAACCTACAAATGTTCTGATGTTGATTCTTCATAATCTTCTCTAAACTTAGGTAGGTATTCATTTATTTCTCTTAGTACAAAGTGTGGATAACCTTGGATATTATCAAAATCCAGAGAGTTATATCTTTCTATAGAGAAACATTTTCTTTGAGTATATGACAATGGTTCAATCATGGAATAATAGCTTGTAGAGGGGGAACCTGACTGGTTATACATATTTTCTAATGAACATCTATCCCTCTACAACTATCTGCTTCAAAATATCTGATGTTCTCAATTCCCTTTTCTACTAGTATCTTAAAGCACTGAATAAGGGACAATATTTACTAAAAATGTTCAACAGTTAACCTTCATACAAAATGTTGCAAAAGATAACTACCTGAAATTTTTTGAAACCAACTCTTATAATGATGTAAAAAAAATGTATATTCACCACCTCTTTGAAAGAGGAAATGTTCTTCAAGTAGCAGGGAGCTCCTTTCAAGATCTAGGTATTTCTAAGTTCTCTCCACCAGTAGATCACCGGACTTCAAGAACACACAATAAATGTTGCAATAGGTTCCTTCTTCAAGTATGAAGGTCATTGGATCACAAGACCCAAAACTTCATATTGGAAAACATTGGATTCTTTCTAAATGGATGCGCCTTTATCTTCCTCATTAGAGTCACCAAATTTGTTGGTGGCTCAGATGGGGAGCTTAAAATTTATAGGGATAACAAATATAACTAGAAATTATTTGTTCTTTCCCCAGCAGATTCACCAATTTGTTGGTGTTTTTTCTTGCTAAACCTTGAAAAACCTCTAAAGGAAAGCCGACTCTTATGCTCAAGGACTTCAAGATTAGGGTCCAATGTTACGGGAGATGGATTTAACATTTTTCTCCCCTACAATTTAGGCTTTACAGGACCTAGGTGGGTATCCCTATATGTAAAGCAGATGGGGTTTGTATAGATGACAAGGGCTTGTAGGGCTAGTTACACCCCTTGTTCTCATTTAAGTTCAAGTATGAAGTAGGAAACATGAAATAAAATATAAAGTAAGAAAGTAATGAAAAGGTTGTTTGAATATAAAGTTTGTTTCTGAGGATGGGGGAGGAAAACAATGCAAGACCAATGCCTACCTTGGTCTACAGATTCATATGTTATGAATTTTATGATGAAAGAACAAAACATATCTTGGGGGTCTTCTAAATATATATTATCACCTTGTGATAACTTGACCTACACAAGCATGCTATGCAACTCTACCTATAAATCCATTTGAAAACACAACATTCACTATCTTCATGCAAGCATTTACATCACTCCTTGAATGATAAGAAAATAGATAATAGTTCAAATAACAAATGTGTTTGAAGAACCTAAAATAACCCTTCTATTGAGATTAAAAATATATTGCATATCAGAGCTAGAGACAACTGCATACTAGTGTATATTCATATATGTTGCAATTACAAGATACATAGGCAATGCCAAGTAATGGCTTACATAGATCTTCACCTTTCAGAAATACAACACTTTTTTGTACATAGCCCCTTGGACCAAAACCTCAGAGACGTGGAAGGGAGAACAAAAATTGAAACCCTAACAAAAACAACAAAACTTTCCTTTATAGTTGAGGCATAACTCAAAAATTTGACCAACCACAAACCCTAACACAACTAGGGTTTACCCAAGGTTACAAAATATCTACATCAAGAGAAAAATCCAACCAAATCTTTGGAAGGAATCTATCATTAATGATCCTGACATCCATTCCATGCCCCCATACAAGAAATCAAGAAAATATAGAAAACCAACAACAAATCATAGTGAGGAAGAAATCTCAGATAGAAAGGCCACCTAAAACCCATAAAGAAGCATGGGAAACACCTCATACCAATGAGATTTGATGAAAACAACATTAAATACCATCCCTATCCTCTCAAACATCAAATTAGGTTGCTAGTAGATTCATTGCAACATTAATGGCATTCTCTTGAAAACACATCAAAACGTGGGTAAAGAGAAATGGTTGGGCCTAAAAACAAGCTTTTTAAAATCATTAAATGGTTCATGGGCTCAAAAAATTTCCATTTTCGGACATCAAGTGTTGGAGATCCCTCATAATTCATACTTCATACTTCATATGTTGCTTTGGCACCGACATTGAAATTCAAACATCAGACATGAGGCTTACCATTTATTGTTGAGCAAGACAAAGTGCAGGAGCAAAGGGAAAACACCAAAGCCTAAAAGGACTTATTGGACATTAGCGATCAAGGATCAGGCTTACGTCTTACCACTTACCATGAGGCTATAAAATGTAAGGGGTAGGGCTGATCCCTAATTCTCGAAAGGTTGACAATCACTTTTCAAAGAACTCTTCAGGGATTGGGGGTCAGATGGAGGGCTTACCTCTTACAATAACAAATGGTAAGAAGTAAATGGGAAGCCCAATGTTCGATCCTCGACAAATCAACACTTAGTTGATTTGCAGAAATAGACCTTGGGAGGGTGACCTAAGGCTTAGAGAAGAAAAGGAAATTCTGAAGGAAGAAGATGAACGAAGAAGGAATTTCGACAGTCGAGCAGTAGGAGGATGCTTTACCGATTGCAAAGAAAAGGAGGAAGAGTGTAAAGGGGATGCTCGATCCCTGATGGACCCGAAAGGCTGACACTTAGACATCTTTCCAAAAGCACATTGAGGGATCGAGGATTGAAGGATAGGCTTACCTCTTACCTTAACAAAGGTAAGAGGTAAAGGGTAAGGCTGAAGTATGACCCCCAAAAGATCAACACTTAGCTGATTTTCAGAAGGAAGGATAGGGGTAAAGGGAAAGGGTTAAGCCCAATGGGTGAAACTGGAAATGCTAGGAAGAGAAATGGAAAGAAAGGGAGAAGGAGATTGGGGGTGATAAAAGAGGGATGCAAGGAAACAAGAAACTGATAGCCCAAAGGTCCAAAAACACAACACCTAGCCACGTTTTGGGGTTTGAAAATGGATCTTGAAACAAGGGGATTTTGTAACTTACAAATGTTCTTAAGCATGATGCACCACTAGGATCTCTCAAATCAGTTATAATTGATGGGCATCACAAGGGGAGTGGCTCATGCTTAAAATAGTGCCACCAAAATTATTAATGGCCATCAACTTTTTATTTTCTCTCTCAAGGTTAGGTCTCATAAGTTTCATTGTGATATATTATTTTAATTGTATCAGCTATGTGCAATTATGTCATTGATTATATGTTTTATCTATGTGATTAAGTTGATTAAATGAGATAGTAAATTGCTCATTTTCTTATTAAATTTAAGAAAGTATCCTTTTTGAATTATTGGATCTAAAGGAGGAGAGACATGTAATGAATTTATTTTGGTAAGTGATGATAATGGGAATCTGCATATTTAGAAAATTGTAAGAGAGTTCGAGACATTAAAAAGAAATCACTCTAAATCTTTTAAAAGGGAGGAAGACAATAGGTTGGAAGGGGGCACCTTCTCTTTCTAACGTCGAATACTTATTACAGACACTAGACTGGATATTTGGGGGAGGTTCTCAACATTAAAACTTGGTTGAGAGTTTTTCCACTAGCAATGGGCATTGGAGTGAATCAAATTGTGTCATGATATATGTTTTTTAGAAGGGTGTAGAATGGAGGACATAGAGTTGAAGAGCTGAGGGGTTGGTAAGTACCTAAGCTAAGACATTTTTTAAGATACGAAGTGTCCATCATTATGGAGGCACTCAACAGAAGAACATGGTGTTCCACATCTCAAATACTACTTGCCTTCTCTTTAACTCTCGTCTTTCATTCTCTCCAACTTGTAATCTATGTGACTTGCTACTTGAATTTCAGATCAACATTTCATTTTCTTGAATTTCACTTTGGTTTGGTTTATTTTCATTAGATCTGTTTGTTCTTCAGCTGATCAGAAACTTGTGCTATATCTCTCCATCCATTTACCTGATTAATTATGTGGTCATGAAGTTTGTTAAGTGTTTATATCTACGGATCCATTTGTTTGGTGTCGGTGCTTATGACCCACTAGATCCAAATGGCAATATAACAATCAAATGCGATGTCATTTCATGGACTCGAAATGGCTATCTCATGAGTAGCCATTTTCTTCCTTTTCCTCAAGCTAGGGAATAGATTAGTTTTTGAGTTAAATAGCTATGTATGAAGTCAAAAATTCATAAAGGTTTTTGGAAACACACGTCTTTCAACTATATGCACAATGAAATGGAAAACATAGGGTTCTACATTGCATATACAATTTATATTGGGTAGCAAGCTATTTCATCTTGATTGTGGGAAAAAGTTTCAATACATGGTTAGGCTTGCATGAGGCAGAGTGGTACTCAGATGCAAGCTAGTTAATTTCTTAGATGGCTACACTTTGGCCAGGAGATTGATATCTTAATAAATGCGATCAAAATAGTTATTATAATTTCAGTTCACACACTTGTATAGTTGATCTTATGAGAAGCCTGATAGTTCAGATTTTGTCTGGCAAAAATTTCAAACCGAACCATGTATTAATCTCCCATTGTTCAAATGAATATAGCTGATATAACTTTGTTTTGATTAAGCACTACATTAATTTGGGCCATTATTCCTTTGCTATTCCTAATAGAATTAATTATGGTCAATCATCTAACTTTTGGCTATATATATGATACATTTAACCAGTGTTGGAGGCTTTATTTACATGAAATTATTACATTACCAATGGATGTGCAAATTAGTTAAAGACAAAGATCTAGCCACCCTTGCATTGCATATTTAATTGTGTAGAAGGTTAATAAGCACATGGGAATGCATGATTTGATTTTGCATGACTTTCCTATTATGTTGTATGGTCAATTCTGTATTTTTTTGTAATCACAGTGTACTTGAATTTTTTCTTATAAATTGTAAATGTCTAAATTAGTTTCCATGCTTGTATAAGAAATCCTCATGAAATCTTCAGATTGTCCATGTTGAATTAATTGAATCTCTCACTAATCTATGGCCCCTTGTTACTTATCATCTACGAGGGTAGTGAAATCTGCAATCATAGTTGACCAATTTATCAATGTCATCTTCTCGGTAAATATTGGATTAAAAATTTGAAATGGGCTCATTGAGTACATGATAAACTAAAACTATTAAAAAGCGGTTTGCGGGTTTGGATGCATCCTTATTTAAATTTATAGGGAAACATAAATTGTTAATTATGTCAAAAAGGTAGTTGGTACCCCATTGAAAAAGTGGTATTTCACCCTCACCACTAAATAAGTAGAAGATTTTATTTCTTTTATCATCACTTACACCACTAAATAAGTAGATGATACTCACCACTGAGGAAGTGGAAGAGATATTTAATTTTTTTAACATCACGTACCCAACTGAATAAGTGGATGAAAATCACCACTCAATAACTGGAAGAGTTTGATTTCATCTCTTAATTTAGTATTCAAATACCATTGCAAAGTGGATGTTTTATTTTTTATAGAATAATACAAATTAAGAATTATGTTATTATCATTATATCTCTGAATTGAAATCTATAAATACATATCATAATGTTAAATTATGAAGGAGTAAACTATGGTATTTTATTCTTTCAATTTTATGATTAAATTTTATCATTGGATCTAGACCTTTGTTGTATACTCTCACCTCATTATCATGGATCTTGGTGATAAGGAAACGGGGTTTGATCCAATAATTATTGGATGATTACCTTATTTGGTGTCAGATACTTTAATCTAAATAGTTTGCCTAATATGAGAATATAGGAAAGTTTAGAAATATTTTACTTTATTCTTAAATTTTATCATTGGATCTAGACCTTCGTCATATGCTCTCACCTCATCGTCATGGATCTTGGTGATTAGAAAATGAGGTTTAATCCAATGACTATTAGATGATTTCCTTATTTGATGTTAGATACTTGAATATAAATAGTTCACCTAATATTACAATATGGGAAAGTTATGAATTATGTTTCTTTATTCTTAAATTTTATCATTGGATCTAGACCTTTGTTGTATGCTCTCACCTTGCCCTCATGGATCTTGGTGATAAAAAAGGGGGTTTGATCCAATGATTATTAGTTGATATCCTTATTTGATGTTAGATACTTGAATCTAAATAGTTCACCTAATAGTAGAATATGGGAAAGTTGTGAGTTATGTTACTTTATTCTTAAATTTTATCATTGGATCTAGACTTTCGTTGTTTGCTCTCACCTCACTATCATGGATCTTGGTGATTAGAAAACAAGATTAGATCCAATGATTATTAGATGGTTTCCCTATTTAATGTTAGATACTTGAATCTAAGTATTTCACCTAATATTATAATATGGGAAAGTTGTGAATTATGTGCTTAGGGCCACACCGCCCAAAACCCATAGAAAACACAACAGATACCAACACAGAAGATGCGAGATAAAAAAATGATTCACTTTCAATTATTTTTAGAAAATGAAATTATAGATTCAAAGCTTACATGCTACAGCCTCATGGGCTTGATTCATTACAACAAAATCAACTTTAAAAAGAAAATCTAATATTCAAAGCCACAATCTGCACTATTAGGGCCACCTTCTACAACCCCCACTTAACCCTTTTTATTTTCCCCAATAACCAACCAGAATGTTGTAGAAAGTTCAAATTTCCCCCTTTTGTTTTGGTGCCAAAAGTCTCACTCTTTGATTTCTGGCCTAGGAAGAAATTTTTATGAAATTCACTTTTTAGAGGACCAACTTCGCAAGGCCATAACTTTTGATCCAGGTGTCTTATTTGCTATTATTGCATATCATTGGAAATTTCTTGACGAGCTCTACAACACATGAGCCTACTGTAGGTCAATTCGGTCACTTTTTGAGTTGTTCAGGGCCTCTAAAGTTTTATATCTGAATTTGAAGCTACATTGGAGAAATCTCCTAGGACGAAAACTTTAATTTCTCCCAAACTGTGTAGGGTATTGACGTGATTCTTTCATGACCATAAATGTTTTTCAACTCTACTCCTTGGGGTAAATTTTCATGTCCATATGAGCCTATTTAAGCCAACTTACTAAAAATAGTAAGTGTTTTTTTTTCTCTATTTTTGATGCCCAACTATCTTACACCCCTTAAGTGCCATCATGGGACTCAAAATAACTAAAGAAAAAAATAATAATAATAAAATGGGTGATGCAAGATTTCCCTACACCGTTGGATGCTCTTGCATCAGACACCCAGGGTAATTTGAAAAGTGACCCTATCACTTCTCAGGAGTTAGAGAGAAACCAAGATGGTTAACCTCAACCTCAAATAACCATGATGAATCTTCAACAGGTCTTCCTCTCCATTTCACCAAGTACTCTGCATACTTCTTGTTTCTTGTGCTTCTACCTATGTAGCTATCTAGGATTTATTCTATCTCTTCCTTCTCTAAAATAGGTGTTGGAGTGTTCAACTGTTCATTTATAGGCCCCTCCTCTATACCACCTTCATGATACTCTATCAAATCAGCAATGTTGAACATAGGATATATGTTTATTCCACTAGGAAAGTCTACCTCATAAGCATTTCCTAAATCATGCTTCTTCAGAATCTTGCATGGTCCAAACTTCATCTTTAACTTGCATTGTATGTACCAACTGGAAATTTTTCCTTTCGCAAATGAACCATGACTTCATCTCCTACCTGGAACTCCTTATGCCTCCTTTTTTGATCTTCCTAAGCCTTATATTGTGAGTTCATCTTATTGATATGTTTCTTCACCTCTTCGTATAAATTCTTCAGGTGCTTAGAAAAATCTTCATCCTCAACACTACTCTTCTTCCCCTTATCCATCTTTCTTAGTTCAGAAGTAGTTATGGGACTATTCCCATATACAATCTGGAAGGGTGATTTACCAATGCTCCTCTTGATAGAATTGTTGTAAGTAAATTCCGCCTATGGTATAATCAAATCCTATCCCTTGGGCTTATCTCCAACTAAGCATCTTAGTAAGTTACCCAAACGCCTATTCACCACCTTTGTTTTTCCATCAGTCTATGGATGGTGTGTAAAATTGAACTTCAAATCTATCTTCAAAGTCTTCCATAATTTCCTCCAGAAATAACCAACAAATTTGGTATCTCTGTCTAAAACTATACTCTTTGGTAGACCATGTAGTCTCACCACCTCTCTAAAAAAAAACTCAACAATATGAACATCATCGCTGGTCTTATGACACATAATGAAATGTGCCATCTTTGAAAATCTATCCACCACCACAAATATGGAATCATTCCCTCTCTGCTTTCCCTTGGTAATCCCGAACGAAAATACGTATAATATCCTCCCATGGCCTCTGGGGGTAGGGTAATGGTACGATACAATCCCATTATTTTGACATTCCTTTAACCATATGACCTTACTCTACAACTTTAACACAAACTTCTTACATTTTGTTGTAAATTTGTTGTGTAATTCTCATAACAAGAAACAGTCTTATCTACGATAAAATGTTAATAATCCTCCCTGCTATAACCAGTTAGATTATCTCTCATAGAACTCCTTGGAATGCACAATTGGCTTCCTCTAAACAACATCCCATCTTGGATTAAGAAATCCAACCATCTCATCCTATCCAATGTAATAGGTTCCAAACAAGCCTTCCAAACTTCTATAAAGTCTGGATCTTCTGGATACAAACTCTTAAGTTCATTGAACCCAACAACCTCTATATTCATCTTTGTTAAAAAAAATTCCTTCTACTTAAGGCATCTACATCTTTGTTTGATCTTCCACTCATGTGCTTCAAAACAAAAGTATAACTCTGCAAAAACTCGACCCATTTTAAGTTCCTTTGATTCAACTTTCCTTGACTATTGAGATGGCAAAGCTGGTGATTGAGTATATAAAACAAAATTCTTGGAAAAAATAATTGCCTCCATTTCTTAGAGACCTAAACTATAACATAAAACTCTTGATCATAGACAAAATATTCTTCTTAGCATCATTAACCTCTCACTAGAATTAGAAATAAACACCTTCTTGACTCACAAAAGCGACTCCTATAAGCGTGCTAATAGCATCACAATCTACCTAAAAGACCTTATTGAAATATGGAAGGGCCAAAAAAGGGTTTCTCTATAACTTTCTTCTTCAACATATCAAAACTTTTGGCTGCTCTTGTGGTCCACTTCAACTCTTTTCTATCCCCTCTCATTGCTTCAGTCATGGGTGCACAAATACTATTGAAATTCTTAATAAACTTTCTATAAAAACTTTCTAGACCATGAAATGATCTTACCTCTGTAACACTCCTCAGGGTAGGCCATTCAATGATAACTCTCACCTTCTTTGAATCCATTTTAAGACCCTCTATTGAGACAACAAATCCAAGATACACCAACTACCTTTTCACAAAATTGCATTTCTTCAAATTAATCAATAGCTTCTCCTCCCTTAGCTTCTCAAAAAAAAATTGGATATGCATCAGGTGCTCCTCCAATGTCTTATTGAAAATTAGAATATCATCCAAATAAACAATAAAAAAATTTCCTAAAAATTCTTTTAATACCTCATTCATAAGCCGCATAAATGTGCTCGGTGAATTGGTTAACCCAAAAGGCATGACTAACAATTCATACAAGCCCTCCTTGGTTTTAAAGGATATCTTCCATTCATATCCTTCTCTAATCTAGAGCTGGTGATATCCATTCTTCAAATATATCATTGTGAAGTACTCAACTCCACTCAAACAATCCATAATGTCATCCATTCTCAGCAAGGGAAATCTATACTTGATGGTGATCTTGTTAATGGCTCTAGAATCTGTGCACATCTGCCATTCCCCATCCTTCTTTGGTGCTAGTACTATAGGTATTTCACATGGACTCAAACTCTCTCTAATCAATCCCTTCTGCAACAACTCTTGCACTTGTCTGTTCAACTCTTCACTCTCTACTGGAGTCATACGATGAGCTGCTTTATTTGGAAAACTGGCTCTAGGAATCAAGTCCATCTGATGACAAATCTTTCTCACTAGAGGAAAAACTTCAAGTATGTTATCAAAAATAATAGCTTGAAACTCATTCAAAAAATTTGAAACCTCCACAGGTACCTCAGTAGTATCTTCTTTATCAATTCTAGGGATCAATGCAAAAAACATATGCTCATGCTTCATACCTTCTAGGAACTTTATTCCATCAACCAAAAAAATTCTTGCATTACTACATACCTTTTCTTCTTCCTCTTTCAAGGGCTTCAACTTATGATGAACCCCACCCTTTTTCAAAGAATAGGTGTTGGCATGTCCATCATGTACTGCTCGCCAATCAAACTACCACAATCTACCTAACAACATATGAAAAACATCCATAGGAATAATATCACATAATACCTCATCATGGTAATTTCCAATCTTGAACTTTACCAGACATTGTTCATTTACCAAGGCTTTATGGTCCTTCTACAACCAAGCAATCTAGTATGGGTTCAGATGCCTTCTCCTCTCCAACCACAACTTACTAACCATTTCTTCTGAAAGAAGGTTATCAGTACTATCTCCATCAATAATAACATTGTAAACTTTACCTTCACACTTACATCTGGTGCAAAACAAACTCTTCCTTTGAGTTGGTTCCTCCTCATTCAGCAAGGCCCTTCTAGTAACAAGAACATCTCCTCTTTTTGCATCCTCAAAATGTGAAGACTTAGCATCTTCATCTACATGTGCAACTTGTACATTACCCTCAAGTCTTCTATTTTTCCTTCCTTGATGTTGAGGACACTCATTGGATCTATGTCCTTCTTCTCCGCATTGGAAACAAGTTCCATGAAACCCTCCTCTTCCTAGTCCTCATCCAGATCTTCCTCTTCCTCTTTGGTCTCCATTATTCTAATCATGAGGACGGTAGGTGTTATCTCCTTTCTGGTTCTAACTGCTACTGGAGCCTTCACCCTTCTTTTAATCTTCATTTTGACCTCCATATGACCATCCATTGGTCTTTCCTCCATGGCCTCCACCTCATTGTTTATTCTCAAACCTCTTGTTCAATCATTCTTCAACCTTTAGAGAAAATTGATAAGCATCCTCAATGGTGGTCATTCTTACCAGTTCCAACTCTTCCTATATGCTTGGCTTCAACCCGTTAATATAACAAGCAACTTTCTCTATATTCGCTTCAAAATGTCTTATCCAAATCAAAACCTTGTGAAATTCCTCTGTATATTCTTTCACCATTCTTTTCCCTTGCCTTAAGCTCTGCATCTTCTTGAATAGCTCTAATTCATAATCGACTAGAATAAATTGTCTTCAATTTTGACACCATTCTATCCCATCTAGAAATTTTATCTTTCCCTTGTCTTCCTCTTTCTAATTGGACCTCTTTCCACCATATACTAGTGTGACCTTTCAATTTTGTCTTTGCAAACCTCACTTTGTGAGGATCTTCAATCTCCTCAAACTCAGAAAATTCCTCCATGTCATTGATCCAATCAATCAATTCTTTAGGATTCAGATTTCTACTAAAAGTTGAAACCTCCATTTTAGGTCTCTTCCCAATGCTTGAGATCACTTGCAACAATATTATTTCTCCAAGATTCATTGGATCTTGCTCTTCCTCTTTCATTTCCTCTTCCATTTCATCTTCACTATCATCTCTATCTTGTTGCACATCTTTTCTTCGAACCTCTTGTTGCAAGGTTTCTAATTTCCTTCTAAGGGATCTGATTTCATCTCTAGGTGGATCTTTTCCTCCACCTCGGCCTCTACCTTTTCCATACTAGGAAAGTCTTAGAGGAATCTTGAACTCAAACCACACTCACAGGTCCTGTTGCAACTGTCTCACATTCAACGCTCTATTACAGGCTCAAGAACTCCTACTCCGATACCACTTGATGAGGGCCACACCACCCAAAACCCACAAACAACACAACAAATACTGACAAAAAAGATGCGAGATATAAAAATGACTCACTTTCAATTATTTTTAGAAAATGAAATTACAGATTCAAAGCTTACATGCTACAGCCTCATGGGCTTGATTCATTACAACAAAATCAACTCTAAAAACAAAATCTACTATTCAGAGCCACAATCTGCACTATCAGGGCCACCTTCTACAACCCCCACTTAACCCTTTTTATTTTCCCCAATAACCACCCAGAATGTTCTAGAAAGTTCAAATTTCCCCCTTTTGTTTTGGCACCAAAAGTCCTGCCATTTGATTTTTGGCCTAGGAAGATTTTTTATGAAATTCACTTTTTAGAGGACCAACTTTGCGGGGTCATAACTTTTGATCCAGGTGTCTAGTTTTCTATTATTGCACATCGTTGGAAAGCTCTCGACGAGCTCTACAACATGTGAGCCTACTGTAGGTCGATTCAGTCACTTTTTGAGTTGTTTTGAGGCCTCTAAAGTTTTATATCTGAATTTGAAGCTACATTGGAGAAATCTCCCAAGATGGAAACTTTAATTTCTCTCAAACCGTGCAGGGTATTAAGGTGATTCTTTCACAACCGAAATTTTTTTTCAGCTCTGCTCCTTGGGGTAAATTTTCATGTCCATATGAGCCCGTTTAGGCCGACTTACTAAAAATAGTAAGTTCCCATTTTTCACTATTTTTTACGCTTGATTGTCTTACACCCCTTAAGTGCCATCGTGGGACTCAAAATAACTAAATAAAATAAAGATTTTTTTTTTTGGGTGATGCAAGATTTCCCTACACCATTGGATTCTCTTGCATCATTATGATACTTTATTCTTAAATTTTATCATTGGATCTAGACCTTCATTGTATGCTCTTACCTTGTCTAGAGGAAGGTTGACACAACTGTTTGATTATTTAAGTGTTTTGGGTCGGACATGGTGGGAAGCTACAAGGAGATCGTCATTTGAAATAGTGGGCAATGCACAAAAGTCTAGAGGGAACAGTCCAAAGGATTGGAACCGAACAAGGCCTTGGCTTCGAGGCCTTCTTTGTTCACTTAGTGGATCCTATCGGTAATCAGCGTATCGGACCCTAGGAAGTGGAAAGACGGACGCGATTCTCCCTTTTGTAATGGTCGAGATGGGATGGAGTCTTGATGGCAGAGATCCGATGGAGGTGACCCACCAAAGGTTTTGGCATATGAGTTTCATTGTTTTGTTCATGCATCTATGGGACAATCGGGGCCCAGGGGATGGGAAGGAGCCACTAGAGAGTCGTGAGGAATGACAATTCCATCACAGAGTTCCGCATGGTGAGACTTGAAGGGCTTTAGGTATCATTGCTTCAAGTTCAAAGGAAATGCGACAGATGGGTGAACAGGGTCTAAAGGACGGATGGACGGACTCAGAATGTCGTCTAAAATGGCAGTTCACTAGAAGCACCCTAGGGACGGAGTTCTACTGGTGTGGGCTCGGGAAGCACGGATGGAGTCAGTTTAGCTCAAGCTTTCAAGTTTGAACGGTGGGGAGGTGAGGGTGCTCCGCAATGGCGGACCTGAAAGAGCGCTTCACTGTTTTGGAGTTGTCCAGTTTCTAGTCTTGATGACAGCGAAGGGGATTCCTGGATCTGAAGAGTGTTAACGCTCTATCTGAAGAACATCATCATAGGGACAAAGTTCCATGCCTGTCAATGGGGTGATTTTGATTGGTTTCTCAAGATTCAATAACATGGGTTTTGAGCGTAATGTTTTTCTCAATTCGATGCATGCATTTTTTACCCTTTTAACTTGTTCATTTTAGCAGAAATCAAGAAAACACAAAATGGGGCACGGAAGGAAAACTAACCTGAAGAACCCGATAAATGTGGGTGACCTAGTTGGCAGAAATAGCTTGGAGATGGTGATCGAAATGCTCGGGTGTGACGACGACATTAGATGCTAGTGTTGGATCGCTCTAACTCCTTTCTAATGAACTGAAAAAGTGACAATGATAGGTTGAACCCATCTATTTATACCCTTAAGTGCATTTAATGCTCCCAATTAATGCATGTACAATGGGCTCAAAGGTTGGTGCGTTTGAATTTTGAAAGTGGTCATGGCAGGGCTGGAACCCAACCGACAGAACACCATCGGCTAACAGGCATTTGGGAAAGACAAAGAAGATGTGAAACCCCAGGGAGAGCAACCTGGCATGGGGGACCCAATGAGATGGGATTTCATCGAACTTATTAAATCATGGGAAGCAGAAACCAAGGTAGTGAGTCCTGGGAAGCAGAAACCAAGGTAGTGAGTCCTGGGAAGCAGAAGGATGAGGTCCTTTGGCTGTTAGAGGCAACAAATGCCATAGGGAAATCCATGAAGGGAAACCCGGCAGGGCGGACCCGCCTGGCCCTAGGGATGCCAATAGAGGCCAATTGCCAAGGGACCCAAGAAGGGAACTTGACTTAGAAAATTCAAAGGGGGTGAAACATGGTCAACAGGAGATGACACTTTTAGGGTTCATTGACCATTTCAGACTCCAAAATTGGGGGTACACAAAATGAGGCGACAAATGACCCGACAAGTCAAAAGGAAGAGAGGGTGCCCATCCTGAATGGGGCGTGTGTGCTGAGGGCATAATATACCTTAGCATATTTAATGAAATGTAAGAAAAGGATGATGAAAAGGTCACTAACTTTATCTCACATTATCAATTGTTTTACTCACAAATCATCATTAGGATTCTCAATCCTAATCTCCAATCAATTTTCATTGAGAATTTGCAACATAAGATTCAAGATAAGATTAGGATGATGAAATTTCACTCCTTCACACACTCGTGTACAACCCTTCATGGTTACCAAAATTTGGTTAGTAGTCATGAAGTGAAAACTTCCTCTAACCATCCTAAAAAATCTTAATCCATGCCTCAAACCAACTTCCAATCATTCAAGAAATCAGATAAGGTCTTCATACAAGTCAATGCTCCTCAACCAACTCAACGTGTTGAATCCCAAGTGGTGTCCATAAGGACAACAAATCCATATACATTTGGGGAGAGGAGTAGACAATATGCCCCTCTACCTAATACCCTTCATTCCATCATGTTGAAACTCTTAAACAAGAACTTAATTTCCTTACCTCCTGTTAGAGCTCCTAATCCTACTAATCCTTTACCTCCAAACTATAAACAAAATTCATTTTGTCATTTTCACCAACAAAATGGACATGATACAAAACATTGTAAGAATCTTAAACATGTTGTGCAAGACCTCATTGATTCTAATCACATACAAATTGGTGGTGTCAATGATCAAGGTAATAATTTTGTTTCCCCTCCCAACCAAAACTTGTAAATCTTTACCAATCCTATGCCAAATAATAACATATCCTTTGTCAAAGCTAGTGAAACCAAGAATGATGTGATGAATGTTGACACAAATGATAACATGAATGATAATGAGGAAAATCCTATGGATACTATGATTGGAATCATTGAAGTTCAACCTTGTAAGGATCAAACCAATATGTCCCTTGACATTGCTTTCTCATCAAATGATATAATTAAACATGCACCTGATGGTCCTCTTTACATTAACGAAAGAACAAATGACAAGCCTACTGATGGGATACTAATTGATCTCATTTGTGTAGAGAATGTGATCATTGAGGAACTCTTGTTTGTGCATGAACTTTATCAAGATACTTATGAACAATTGAAAGAACATATTAGAACACACAATGGCTTTTCGTGCCCTATGATAGGTTCAATAACTCTTATGTTAAAAGTTAGACTGAAATAATTGAATGTCTTATTCTCCATCATCCCGATGTTAGATCAATTTCATGTGAAGTAAGGTTATCCATGGCTTCGCTCTATGAAATCCATCTCATCGGTCATTCACAAATGCTTGAATTTTTCCTTTAACAATCAAATATTTAATATGCACCATAGTGGTTGTAATCACATGTCTTCCCATGGGAATTTCTCATTGGATTTATTTTGTCCCAAACCTATGGAACCTATTAGGCCCCGTGAGGACTTATTTTTCAAATCCTATCAAAATTTTAAGGAAAAAGTGCATAACAAAGTTATTCTTTAGCAATATGCCTCAACCCATGATTAAGCCTCCCATAATTGATGAGACCATGATTGAACCAAAATCCCTTCCAAGTAACCAAGACCAACCCATGACAAATCCTTTTCCTATTTCCAATAAGAGACCAAGAGATAACCATACAATTCATATTGTTCCTCCCAAGATCAAACAAGTTTATAAAGTTAAAGAGAAATTGGTTGGAAAACCTCCCATGGTTCCTTTCGTTCCTCTCTTATGGGAAGAAAATAAACCTATGGTTCATAAATCCGCTCCTATTAAATAAAAAAACTTGAAAATTGTACAAAAAGGAACAAAAATGCTAGATAGAGTAGGCATAGATGTCATACTATTGTCAGTTACAAGCAAAAGGTGAATCAACACCTCAAGATCAAACAACTCAAGCAATACATGATGATTCTCCATGTTCTTCGTAACAAGAAAATCCTATATCTCTATCACAACAAGAACAAGTACCTTCCATGGATATTGTCATTAGGCCTCTTGTTATGATTAACTTGGATGATGATGATGATATTGCTAAGATTGATGAGGAAGTGCATAATGAGATGAATTTATTATTTTCATCTTCCATGAGCTTAGATAATATCAATTGTGATGATCCTCCTAAAAAGAGTGACTCACCATGTGTTGAACCTGGTGATGTTCCTAGTACAACACTTGTCATTGTCCCTTTGGCTAGATATTCGCCTTCTACATATGATGAACAATATTGGGATATAGACAAGGTTGACTCGCATATTCCATACTAGTATTTTATTTGTCTTATTTTCATGTTCTTTGTGTGTTATTGCATGTGTGTAATGTGATCCCCCATATCATTCTGTTTGACATGTCTTTATGTTCATTCCTCTATTTGTACCTGCATTCTTCTATATGTCATAAACCTTTATCTTTTCTTTTGTCTCGTGTTTTCCTTTTGGGGATGACACAAGGCATTGAGACATTTAGGTCTCTTCCATGTTGACCCAAAATATTTTCTTTTTTCTCTCTCTCTATGTGTCATTCTTCTAGTTCTATGAGTATTTTGGGAATGATGACGTTTTTGAGCTCTATAATAACATTGTATCAAAGACATATGCTGACCCCAAATCCGTAGATCCCTTATGTATTTGGGATTTCATTTGGGGGCAACCCCTTTTCATGATGTAGCTTCATTTGGTAAGATATTCTTGACATAGGGCTTTCCAAATAAGCTCTCATATCATCTTTATTATTTAGCATTTATCATTTTCTACTTTACAGTAATTGCTCATAGCATGGTGTTTAGAAATTTATTTAAAGCAAGGCATACATTGGCATTATCATTTTGCTATTTTGACTATAACTTATTTTTCTTAATGTGGTCTTCTTGATTCATGCAATGTTTCTTCTTCTTGGGGACATTGGGATTGATGTCCTTCAAGAGTGCGATCATTCTTAGCATATGACATTCCTCTTAGTGGTAATGCTACAACTTGCATTTCCTAAGTTGTGAATCTTTTATCTTTCGACTTGTCCTCTCTTGGTGAAATCAAGCACAAGGTTCCCTAAGGTGAGACCTTACATGAATTAAGAAAAACCCCTTTGAACATGCCTCATCCTATTTGCATTATGTTCATGAGTTCCTAGCATAATGAAGCTTGCTAGCCTTGTGAAGCTCTTAGTTACAACCCTTTTTCATGGCCACCAAGCATAACCAACCTTGCTTGCCAATGGATCTATGTTTGTTCATGAGTGTCTAGCATAATGAAACTTTCTAGCATTATGAAGCTCAAAGCTCATATTGTGTGGCACCTTATCAAAGTTATCAGGAGGTATAACTTTGGTATGGTTAGTTAGCCACTTCCTAGGGCTCACCTAGTGGACAGTCGATTTCACTAGCCCATGTGAGTGCATGTTGTTTGCATAGTGGACAATGGGTTTCCACTTGTAAATTTTTTTGAACAAATAGCTAAGGCTTGATCCATATCTAGATTGGAAAATAGTCGAGGCTTGATCCACCCTTGTTTTTTTTTTTCTTTCTTTAAGTCTTTGACATTGTATGATTGAGTATCTTATCACTGTTGTTGCATATTTAACATAGGAATGTGTCTCTTTATGCCTTTTTTGGTTTTTTGTGAGATCTTAGATCTTGGGGGCTTGATCATCCTCCTTGACCTTTGTCATCTTATCTTTCCAATAGTTGTACAATTAGACCTCTCTTGATTGTCTACTTTAGTGTGAGTTTGACACAAGGTCATCCTCTCACAAAAGTGGGGGCTAAATGTAGTGGAGGAAAATGTAATCCTTCACATTTTCACACTTTGGTTGGGTGCCCTCAATTAATTGAACTTAATTATGCCTTAATAAGCCCTATTTTACATCTACAACTCTAATAAATTACATTTTCTGAAGGGGAAACCTGACAACAATTAATGCCAACACAATAAATTACTATGAGCAATGTGTGTTTCAGGAATAGGGACCTAGGACCCATTCGTCAAATGGATCCTCCATAGGCCTTTGAAACCAAATTTAAAATATGTTTTTGGTGGTATTTTAATGTCCCCAAATTCAAATTTTAATGTTGGATTGTAATGTTTAATTTTTGAGAAATTAAGGATAGATACCTATAAATAGAAGGTCTTTTTATCAATTCAAATTCTAGAAGAAGCAAGCTAGAAAATTCATGAGAGCATTAATTCAAATTTCAAAAGAGAAAAGATTATGATCAAGGGAATTTGAGAGAAAATTTATCAGTGATTTATTGTAGAAATCAAGATGTCGAGCATCATGTCAAAGTATTTTGCAATCATGCATGTTTTGGGAGCTAACATTGTGATGTAGCTTTCAAATATCCAAGTCAATATTCAAGTCAAGATTGAAGTATCACAATCTACATCTATTGAAGCCATTTCAGGAAAGATCGAGATCAATATTTCAGTCCTCCAAAGGTTTGTTCAAGGGTGTGTTGAGTTCCAACATAACATTGTTCATTCATCATTCCTTTCATGTTTCATTATTTCAATTAAAAGTTTAATTAACAAAATGGGGTTTGACCAAGGTAAACCCCCATCCACCAAAACAAATATTTTTCTCCTCTTTGTGAATGTGTAGATTTATAGGTTGAAGAAAGATGGAAGACCTCAAAGTTGCAAAATTGTCAAAGTTGCAAAGTTGTCAAAGTTGCAAAGTTGTCAAAGTTGCAAAGTTGTCAAAGTTGCAAAAAGTTGTCAACATTATTGTCAATCTATGGAATCTCACCTACAAACTTCATTTCCGACTATTTGACATAGAAATCTGTGTTAGCTCTCAAAAACATAGGTTTGAACCACGAAAGGTTGCCAAGCTTTCACAACGTTTCAGGGTAACAGACAAGGCCAAAAGAATTGGACCTTCTACTCTTCAGGTGTTGCTAGACCTAGGTGGGTGTACCTATATGAATGAAGCAGACTTAATGTGCTTATCTCTCTTGAAATGTTTTTCCCACAATGGCGGATGGGAGTGGACAAATAAAACTAAATTTGGTATAAATTGTATAGCAATACTTAAAGCTAAATCCTAATATGTTCAGTTAACAGATGTAAAGAAGATGAATGAATCTAAATGGTGAACTTGTAGATACTAGTGCCTTATTGGGTATGCGGAGTCAAATGAAATAGAAATGGGCAACTTATTTCCGGAAAACACTCAAATTGATTAGCATATGTTTTGTTTATAACTTGTATAAACATGCAAGACTGTGATTACTAAGCTCTTCTTAATGATCTAGATGAATTTCCCTAATTACTATGATTAACCAAAAGGATTTAATCTTTTCTTGAAAGAACCAATCAATTAACCACACAGATACAACAAATGTGCACTAATAAATTGAAGATAAACTTGTTATATCAATTTAAACAACTAGAAAGCATCAATCTTGGAGACAACTTAGTAATAATTTCAATAAGCATAATAGACAATTGACACCAAAAATGAACTGCCACATCAATTGATTTTCATTGAAATCTCCATTTTGAAATCATACATCATAGTCTATGTTCTAAGAATTTTACTCTACTGGATCCATCTCTAATCTATCTACCATATCTCTAATCTCTAATGTCTCCTCTCTTTTTTTTTCTTACAATCCCAAATGGATATTTATATATTTGCATATGAAAAAGACACATCGCTTTGCATTCCAATGTCAGCGATCAACTGTATTCAGGCTTTTGTTAACATTCGTTGAACACTCACCGAGACATCCTGCAGTCATACCAAAGTCAAATGTCTCACCGATAGCCATTCATCTGTTCATCGCTATGATGTCATGTCATCTTATCGACACTTTGAGTCTCACTGATGAACATCCCTCATCCAATGTGTTTCATTGTGACCTTCTGATGTCGGGGAGACGTCCCACATATGATACTTCATCCTACCGAGATGTGCTCTTTAGTGTATTTTTTGATTGCCAAGACTATTTTGAGTCGGGAAGAGGTTTCATAGAACACCTTGTGTCTTACCGAAGTACCCCGTGGTACATTCTTGTTGCTGAAACATGATCATTCTCTCACTGATGAAACACTTCGGCATGACAAATGGGTCGGCAAGACTATATAACCTTACCCTGATAACCTTTGATAGGATTCCCCTGCACATGTCAGCAAGACCAGAGGTATTCGCCGAGACTATACTCTGATGCACATGAGTCTTATCGAGATGTATATATTTATCAGTGGTCGGTAAGACATAACCCAATCGGTGATACCACATACTGAATACATTTTGTTTGGCCAAAATTCATTTTTCATGCACTAGTCGGTAAGACACAATGAATTCTCTATGACTTCATTCCGACAACATGACTCCTGCCGATACATTGTTTTGTATGCTAGTCAATGAGACAAAATGCAATCGGTAAGACCTCACCCCGCAGTCTTTGTCTGGCCAAAAATAATCCTTTTGAGTCGCTGAGACAATGAAAATGTCCTACCAAAAGGTGCCTGTAGGTAAATTTTGATCTTTGTGACACCAAAGAAGCCTTGCCAATAATCTGCAACAAAAGTATATTAGCATAAAATGCAATATGGATTAAGGATACCTTGATTTCTTCATGCCGATAGGAATTATAATATGGAATATTCAGACCTAGAAGGACTAATGGGATAAAAATGGGCAGAATGTGATCAAAATATTATGAAGAGAGGCCCTGAGCACATGGTGAGGACTCGATTGGAAACTTAGGGATATGAAAAACTTGTGAAACTATTTAGAATTTTATAGTTCTAATAGTGGCTCCATCTGGGGATGAATGATTGTAAGATCATTGCGAGGATACAGATTTCTGGGTGAGCAGACCAGACTCAAGGTGATGGATTTATATGAGCAAGACAAAATGAATGGAAGTGAAAGTGACCCTACACTGCTGTACATGGAAAAAAAATATTTTGAAAGAAGGAAAATTAGGATTGTCCATGTACTAGCAAGTCCTATTCCTTTTATTTCCTAGACTACTGTGCATGGAAGATAAAATTTTGAGAGGATTGTTAAGGATTGTCCATGCACTGGCAACCCTTAATCCTCTGTGTTGTTCAAGAGAAAAAATGCTTCAGAAATTGCCCATGTACAGGCAACTCCTAATCTTCACCAGTCATATTTTATAGATAATATGAATCTTCACCCCTCTTTCCAACAACCACAAAAGGTCCTAGCCACAAAGCTTCAAATTTCCCATGTTTTCCCTTCTCCTGACACCTTGCGTTCCACATCAGCACCAGATCATTTTCTTCAAATTTTCTATCTTTTTCCTTTTTATCAAACAAATACTTCATCTGTGCCTACAATTTTATGTTCTGACTATGAGCTACTCCTCTTATCTCATCAAGTTCAGCCAGCTGCTCCATTCTTTCCTCCATAGGTTCTGGAATATCTATGTCCTCCTGAAGAATAAACTTGTAGACTGGTAACAAATTTTGTAAAGGCATCCTGGCTTGTGTTCCATATACTAGCTCAAATGGGGACTTTCCAATTACCTTTTTCACAGTGATTCTATCAGCCCACACAGCCAGTCTCAATTTTGAATCTCAAGCCTTCTTGTTCTAACCTAGCATCCTCCTTATAATCTTCAGAAGACTTTTATTACTAGACTCAGCTTGACCATTGGCTTGTGGATGGTAAGGAGTTACATAATAAATGGTAATGTCATATGTACTTTCTGAAGTTTAATTCATACGATCTAAAACACATCCCATTGCTTGATGTCGGTCTTTAGTGGTGCTCTTAGAATCTGGTAAATCTTG